>CAWUFW010007836.1:0-600000 GCA_963921515.1 Calotriton arnoldi | reverse complement strand
TACTAGACAAGTGCTCCCATGCAACCAAATCATAGAACCCCTGTAAGTCATTTAACTGGCTACCCTTCACCCAACCATCCAGTGCTCTGCAAAAATAGGACACATACTCCACGCAAGTGCTTGACTCCAGCTTCTTACAGTTCCTAAACTTCTGTCTGTACAGCTCTGGGGTCAACCCATACCTCCTGATCAAGGCTTCCTTCAAGTGTGTATAAAACATTTGCTCCTCGCTTCGTAAGGCTAACAAAGTTTCCTTCCCTTCTGTCACGAAGCGGCTGCACAACCGCTCCCCAGTGTCTCTCAGGGACTCTGTGGGACCTCATTGCTACCTCATATGCCTTGAACCACTGACCAATATCCTCACTCTTTACAAAATCCTCAATCACTTCCTTGGAGATGTATACCTCCCCTTCTCCAGGCACTGGCAACAAGCTGCCATCATTGTGACTGGACTCCACACTTTTGGCTTTTATGTCCAGCTCCCTTAAACCTCTCTCGTGCTCTAAGAGCACCCTCTTTTCCTCCATGGTCAGTTTCTGCTTCTCTAACTCCAATCTCTTACTCTCCATGTCTCTCTCCTCTCCCAGCCTGAGCTTTCCAAGCTCCAACTCATGCACTCTGTTTCTCTCTCTGTCCTCCAACTCCTCTGGAGATAGCCCCTTTGAAGACACATTGCTGCCCCCCCTGGAATGTAACCTCCCTCCAGGCAGGCCCAATAGCCCAGCCTGCTGCTCATCTAAATTTTCCACCTCCACCATAGGCCCCTCGGTATGCTCACTGGCATCTCTTGATTCCAACCAGGCCCTCAGCGCCTTTGGTATTCCTCCTTTCTGGTGAGGCCTCTTACTGAAATTTTAAATTTCTTGCAGACAGCTTTCAATTGTGGCACAGTGTAGGTTTCAACCCAATCCTCTTCAAATTCAAACATTTCATGGAACCACACCCAGCATGCTCTTGAGCAGTTGTTTACTCCACAACAGTATTGGAAATTGATAAAACAGTCACATGCTTGATGTAGATCATATGTCCTTATAAAAGAACACGCAGAAATGTATTCTAAAGCACAGTAAAGTCCAGTTTTTGTTCAAAGTTTCCAAAGTTGATTTATTTTGAGGAACAACACTTCCAGCGAAACCTCAGCCAACACATGTTTTATCTCTTTGGACTTTTTCAAGGCTGAAAATACAGATATAGTACATAGTGTTGGTGCTTAGCACAGATTGTACCCACAAACAAAATACAAATCACTGTAGCCTGATGTAAATAATCATGGAGGTTTTCCTCAATATTTAAGTAATTTAATAAAGGGCAGATAAAAAGACAGTAGAGAGAATACGAGAAAATAGGGAGATAGAAAAGAAATATTTATAGTAGCCAAAGCTTATCCAAAAAGCCAGTGGTTCAATAGAACCGTAAACCCTCACCAAAGTCCTTTCCGTATCTTGTCAGTCACCTCTGTCTGTGTGACATTAAATGCAACACTTGACACCCGGTTGTGAGGGGTATAATGATATCTATATACAACCCACCAGATAGATGATACTGCTCCTGATGTTTTTATGGTCCTATACCAAAATTGCCGCACAATGTTCGTCCCAGAAAATTCATTAAAGTCAAAATGCCCGATTATAAGATTCAGAGCTGTTCAGCCCTCCAAAGCATCTGCAATTATGACCCGAATAATATCCAATAATTGTAACATGTAGTCCCACTGTTCCTTAGTTGGCAGTACTGCGTTTAAGGTGCACTTACTCCAGGTAGATAATATATTTCCTGATTCCTATATATGATCAAGTCCAATGATTGGGCATTAAATATTTTGCAGCTGTTCTCTAGGAGCGAAAAATAAGATATATGTCTAGTCTAAAAAACACAAACGGGTACACCAAACCCGTACCATGACTCCAAATACCACACTGTGCGCAAGTGTCTCATAAACGTTGGTCCCAATCCTCAAAGCATAAAGTGTAAAAGTGCCAAAGAACAAAAAGAAACAAAAAACATATAGATCGATCCTCATGTTGACCACAATTATAAAAACCCAAAGTCAAACCAGTGGGCACATCGTGATCATCCTCTTGTCCAAGCCATGGTGAAAAAGTAAGAAGTAAAAAATGAAATTCATATTAATATGTAGTATTACCAAAACATCCAAGTCGATTCGCGCAATGTTAGTATGTAGTAACCGGTCGCCCTATTCAGCACATGAAGGAGTCAATAATAGGCTCCCCGCTGAAAATAAAAATAAATTCATACATATAGGAGTCATTTTTCTATATGCTGATGTGTGTATACTCCACCGACTTCTATTCACCACTTCGATGGCCATGTCTTGTATTCCTTAAAGTATTAGAACCTATATTCTTGCATTATACAAATCCGAACATTGTTATTACCACCAGTAAATTCCATAACAAAAGAGGTGAGCTAAATTAGTTCTCCCTTCTTCCACTATATTGAAATAACAACAAACAAGGTCCTATTTGAAGAGCAACCGGGCAGCACCCCTGTTCAATACCCGGTATCACCTGAAAGCGCCCGACACGCCAATCCGTTCGTATTAGTGAACACGAACGTACATATCCATTCGTGTTTATAGAGAATCGCGGTCATGTGACCTAGCCAGAGCCCAAGAGAGCTAAAAGGTGAGTGTCTCCAAGTGTAGAAGTGGAGGCCGCGCCATATTGGAGAGGCCTGATTCTTACTTGTACTAGTAAATGGAGTCAGAAAAACACAAAAGTGTCGAACTCTCACACCTAAGGCATTACAAAATGCATTTGAGCTAATAAGTAGCCTGAAGTGAGCATACCCCCGATTGTAATTTAACAATATGAGTCCCCATATACTATGGTGGCTAGAGCAATCCAATTGGAGTAGATCCAATCCACCCCTACCGATCCTACATGTCCAAAAGTAAACCGTTATTTGTAACACGACGGTAAACATGAAGCCTAGACCACAACAAATAATCTGTGTTGCAACAATATAGTACTTTAGACCAATATCAATTGCGTTGTAAAAACTTATCAATGTAGTGTGAGAGTATAGACACAGAAAGAGGAAGAGAAGACAGAGAAGAGATCATATATGCTCAACGGTTAGTACATGATATATATTATAGACTCTGGGCTGTATCACACCCAGCCAGTAATGTCCTAAAGTGTCATAATGACATATATTAGGTGAAATAAAATGAAATACAATGAATAGGTCACATACATCCTATTAGTTATATGGTAGTTATATAATATGGCACTAGATCATGTACATGCTATATTGATAACATTGTAAAAATTCAATATCCACAGATGCAATTGATGCTGATTTTGTCATGGTGAAAATTGGCAGTTCTCAAGTTGCAAAAAGGTCCAAGAAAAAAAGTTCCACCAATTGTATGTGGTTGCGTAATGGTCTGCACTATACTACTTGTGTACACAAATCACTGTATGATAGACACAAATGCAAGTCCAGATCCTCACCGCTGACCACTAACGTTAGAAATGGGGCTCTCTAGTTGGCAGAGGTAGGTACCTTTGTCCAAGTGGGGACCCTTCTTCCTAGTCAGCGTAAGAGGGATACACTTCTATAATAACCCCTGCTCACCTCCTTGGTAGCTTGGCACGAGCAGACAGGCTTATCTCAGAGACAGTGTGTAAAGTATTTGTGAACACATACAGTAATACAGTGAAAACACTACAAATGGGCACCACACCAGTTTAGAAAAAATAAGTAATCTTTATCTAAACCAAACAAGACCAAAACAACAAAAATCCACAATGCAGTACGAAAAATATGATTCTCAAATGGTAGAAATAGTTCAGTTCAAAGCAAATTACAGATGCAACTCTTTTCACACACAGTACCTTGGATGCGTCGCGCACACAAACAAAAAGGGTCGCAGGGAAGGTGATGCATCAGTTCCTTACACTCAGTGAAGGTGATGCGTCGGTTTCTTGCTCCGGGGAAGGTAATGCGTTGGTTCCTTACTGCTGCGCAGGGGAGGTGATGCATAGGGTTCTTTACCGGAGAGGAGGTGATGTGTTGGTTTCTTACTGTGTGGGGAGGTGATGCGTCGGTTTCTTACTGTATCCCCCAACAGTGCGACAGACCTGGCGCCACGATGTGATGCGACAATCCAAGACGATGCGTGGGTTCTTGCAGCCGCACAGCAGGGCTTGCGTCGGAATCTGTGCGGTGATCTCAGACTTCAGAGACTGGTGCACTCGATGCTACGTGCAGCGATTTCTCAAGCCACGGGCAGGTGCTGCATCCGTTTCTTCAGTGATGCATCGGAAACAGGTTACGATGCTTAGCTCTTCTCGTTGTTGCATTGTTTTTCCAGCTTCCTCAGCCAGAACAACCTCCAGAGTCCCAGAACAGCTACAGGCACCGCTTGGCATGTCAAACTCCAAGCAAGGAAGTTCAGAGGAGCTGGGGGTGAAGTCTTTGTGTCCCTGAGACCTCAGAACTGGAGGCAAGCTCTTCTTCAAGCTCTGGGAGATCTTCCTCAAGCAGGGGACACAGCACACTGCAAAGTCCTTTTCCCTTTCCTTGGCAGAAAGTAGCCACTGCAGGCCAACCCCAGACAGCACACAGCAAAGGGGCAGTACTTCTCCTCAGTTTCCCCAGCTCTTCTCCTTGGCAAAGGTTCCTCTCGATTCCCAGAAAGATCTAAAAGTCTGGGGTCTGGGCTGCTCTTTTTATACAGTAAAAACCTTTGTTCTCTGTAGCAGAGAAGCTCTTTGCCCAGCCAAAACCAATTCTGTCCTCTCTGGTGCAGCTTCCTGGCAGGAAGTGGAGACAGCATTGTCCTTGGCAGACCAGGCCCATTCAGGTGTGAAAGAAAGCTCCTCCCCCTACTCTGAATACAGCCCAGGTATATTCAGCCCAGCGCTGACTCACCCTGGCAAGGCAGGACACACCTCAACCCACCAAGTGGCTGTCTGAACAGAATGCACATCCCCAGCCCCTGTCACTCCAAAGCCAGACAGTTTATGTGCTCCTGGTAGGTGAGCGGAACTTCAATGTCCTCGTATGGACAATATTCCTCTGGTGTTTCATCTTCAGTGTAAGAATGAAATGTATTTGTGCGTGCATCTGCTGGTGGGAATTTGACCCACAAATAGAATACCTCTGTCCTGTATGACTCGAGTGCCTCAATCACCATTGTTACTGTCACACCCCTTGTTGTGACTCCAGAGTCGCCTAACTTTAAAGTAAGGTCAGTTCTGACATTTTCCAAAATGTTTATTTCGCCGTCTTGTTCTCCTTCCTCCACTGCATTCGCACGTAGTGCTGGTGCAGCGATGTCTTCGTCAGCCATTGTTCAAAAAGTTTCAAGGAAACTGAGATAAGGTTTAATGCACAATCGGAACTATTTGTCCTTCAAGCTTGAATAAACCTACAGCCGATACATAGGCTATGCCTACACAGCTGCACCAGATTTTTCCCATCCCACTCCAGACGTCTCTGGGTAAATGTGAGTAGGGGTCTCTGAGAAAAGCACAACTGAACTACTCAGATTTGACCGTTAAATAAGTACCAAACCAACGTTGGTGGCGCCATGTCGTGTAGTTCCTATAAACCTATATAGGATCTGGGCGTTTATACAACATAGACTGTGGGATTGGTGTACAGACTGATTCCAGACACCCCAACCAGGTATGTTCGCCTGTATACCAGCTAGCTCACAGTGCCACTGTAAACTCCTCTTACCAAGGAGAGAATAGTTCTTGGCAACTATCGAACATGACAACCCTGTCCCATCAGGGATCGTGGAAACAGTACAGTACTCTTCGCTCAGTCACTCGTGCTCACTTTGTCTCAGAGAGATACACAGAATAAACGGTGGGGACGTTTTCAATAAGCATTTATTGAACCAGCATCATTCTAGTATAAAATAGGTGTGCTGAAACAACCATAAGACAGAAACAGATAAATGATTATAAGCACCAATAGAGTAAATGGATGGTAGATTCCTACCATAGTGCTAAAACAATGAATACAGGCAGGTATATAAATACCTGACAGTAATAATGCGTACTCCTACGATGCAACCCTAACTAGATGTACCTAAGTGTACCTAGCATGTATGTAGGCCAAGAATCCCCCTAGGATGAAGCCAACCCCATTACCTGGTGTGAGAGAATGAAGGAACCCGTCTTGGTCTCGAGACGGACACCCCGCAAGGGATGTCAGACCACTGCGTGCTGGAGTGTCTGCGTGCAGGAACTTCAGCGTCTTGCGTCAGTGTGTCAGCATGGAAGTCTTTCACCTCTGCCTGCCCCAGCAAAGATATGGTGCATATATACCCGAAAGGTACCCTTAGGGGTTCTACCTTGCTGTGTCATGTTGGCCGAGGATGACGGAAGGGATGACCCTTATACATAGTTATTACACAGAAGATGGTAATCCTGCTGTGATTCTGAGAATCCTCAGGCATAATAAATGAGGCTATTTTTATGGGAAAACCACACAACATTTATGCAGCACCATAACTAGGTAAAAGGTCAATACCAAAAACCATAATGTAGTACAATGGTAGGGAGATGTAGGTGAAAGGTTAGTTGACTACCCAGGCCTATATTGGGGTACATTACAAAACATAACATCTTTATTACATTTCAGCCAAAAATACTAATTACCACCCCCCCAATCCAAGCAGATCCAACACAAGGGAGCATAGAAAATTTGGTTGCTTAGCAGGCGACATAATAAACCAATATAAAAGATGAAAACAACAGATATGTATTTAGAACAAATCAAATCCTAACACAGTGTAGCCACACAGGGCCTTAACAAAAAGAAGAGAGCCTTAAACAAATGATAGGCGTCCACATAATCCTAAACAGGGAGTAGATCATCCTTGCCCCGTGTTACGAGCCATTCCCTCAATGGAGCCCAAATTTTCCGCCCCCTTTTTTGAGCTCGGTGACCCTTGTGTGCGTAGATGGCCCTTTGTGTATGATAAATTGAGATTAACTGGGTTAACCAGTGATTAAATGAAGGGGGGCAGGATCAAGCCAAGCTGTCACCAGGCACAATCTGAGCACTGGGATGAAGCCATGTTGCATAGGTGACACCATCTTTTTTATAACCTTGTATAACCTAGAGGCAAGGATTTTAGCATAGATCTTATTGTCAGAATTAATTAGGGTAATATGTAGATATGACCCTAATTTATCCACCGGTTTCTCCTTTTTAGGGAACACCACCATCCTTGCAGAAGCCCATGAGTCAGGCGGGGGGAGGCCTTTCTGAACAGCTGAGAAAAACTCAAGCATAAATCCATAGAGGGCAGTAGTAAAAACTTTTTAAAATTCCCCAGGAATAAGATCTGTCCCTACAGCTTTCACCGGCGCTAATCCCGCTATTGTAGTGGTGATTTCTTCCGCAGATATGGGTTGATATAGTAACTCACGATCCTCCCTGTCTAAAATAGCCGGGGCCACATGCTCTAAATATGTCTCTATTTCTCCAGGATCTGCTTGTTCCTCAGCATATAGCTTCTGATAATACCTTTGGAAAGTGGAGCGTATCCCCCCATATCTGAAATGGGACCTTGTACGGGTTCTTGAATTAGCTTAATGTCCCCATATGTAGTCTGTTGTCTAGCCCGAATGGCTAGTACCTGTCCCGTTTTTTCATTAAGTTCATACATTTTATTCTTCTATATCTTGTATTTTTCTGCCGCTTTTTTAGCCGAGATGTCCCCTATTGCCGTTTTGGCTAATATAGCTTGCAGCTGGGCCTCCTCTATGTCCCGTCCCCCAGACACCACCTCCACAAGAGTAACCCTGGGCGTAGTTCGCGAAGTAACGCTTCGCGAAGCTACGCAAAGTGCAGTTCGCACTACGCGAGCTACGCGTAGCACTACGCGAACTGCGTAGTGCGTGTTCGCAATGATTGCACAGTGCCGGATGCTTGTCCGCACTGTGCAATCATTGAAAACGGCATCTTGCACAGTGCGAGCTGTCTTTTACTGCCGCTCGAGTAGATTTTTACTGGAGCGGCAGCTTTCTCAACGCGGACTGGTAGTTTCTCATCGCGAGCGGTCGCGAGCATACGCGACCACTCGCAATGAGAAACCTGACCTCCCGCGTTGAGAATCTCGCCGGGAGGTTTATTTTCCACGCTCGCGATCGGCAACTTGATGTTGCTGATCGCGAACGAGAAAAAGTCTCGCCGGGATGTCATTTTGCTTGCTCGCGGTCGCCAACTTGACGTTGAGGACCGCGAGCAAGCAAAAATGACCGCTGCACTACGCTACGCTACGCTACGCGTGTTCGCACTGTGCTACGTGCAATTCGCGTAGTGCGAAGTAGCGCAAACTTCGCAAACTACGCGAGCGTAGCGTAGTTTTCCGCCCAGGCCTACACAAGACCCACCTCGGCTTGTGATAAAGCTAGATAAAGTTCCTGCAATTGGTGTTTCTCCTTCTTCTGCCTATTCCAGCAAAACCTCGCGGTTTCCCCACAAATCCCTGCTTTAAATGTATCCCATACTATTCCAATGGAAGCAGACCCTAAGTTTTTGGCCATAAATATTGAGATCCCCTTCCTCATATGTATAATATAATCTTCATCGGCCTTCGACACGGTCAACCATGTAAAACTACTCGAACGCCTCAATCTCAGAATGGGATTGGATGGCTCCGTTCTAGAATGGTTCAGGTCCTTCCTCCAAAACCGATCACAGAGATTCCTAATCAATGGCAACCTATCGGCTCCATCTCCGGTCATGGTTGGAGTCCCTCAAGGATCAACCCTGTCCCCTACCCTCTTCAACCTCTACCTTGAACCTCTTGCCGAAGTCCTAAGCACAGCGAATATCTCCTACCATATGTACGCTGATGACACCCAGATCTACATCAAAACCTCATCCCTTAAGGAGATTCTCTCCCTGAATGAGGCCCTGAAAGAGACTGTCCAATGGCTCGCCTCCAATCAACTCAAACTCAACGCAAAGAAAATAGAATTTCTCCTAATTTCCCCCCCAAAAACCAATCCCGAGATGCAGACATGGATTAAGGCTATCACAGCCTTAGATTGCCCACCGACCATCGTGGACTCGGCCAAATCTCTGGGAATTACCCTGGACAGAAATTTGAACATGCGGGACCACATCAACGTGATGGCCAAATCAGCCAGATTCCACCTGAGCTACCTCAGGAAACTGAAACCCTTCCTCGACACTGCTGACCTAAAAATGGCAGTCCAAGCTCTTGTCATCTCCAGACTGGAATACGGCTGCTCTACCCTCTCGGGTTTACCTAAGGTCTCCCTGGCACCTCTAAAAGCCTGCCTCAACACTGCCGCCAGACTTCTTACCAGCTCAAGAAAATTCGACCACATTTCTCCACACCTGAAAGCTTTGAACTGGCTTCCTCTTGAGGCTAGAATACAGCTTAAACTGGCCTGCATCACACACAAGGCCTTATACTCAAACTCCCCTGCTTACCTTGCACAGAAATTGGTGGTATCCAGAGGAATCAGAAACTCCCGATCCGCCAGAGACCTCCTGCTTCAACCTGCACACTTCCGGAAAAGAAAAACCTACAATCGGGCCTTCTCGGGGGCCGCCCCAAGAATATGGAACTCTCTCCCGCCCGCCATCAGAAGAATCCCTTCTCTGGCACGCTTCAAGAAGGAGGCCAAAACTGTCCTTATGGGTAAATTCCTCAGTTAAATGTTGCCTTCTACCAGCACAGAGACCCTGATCAACTCCGGACTAGTGCCTCCCCTCGGATTACCTAGTCACCGCTCCTAGAAACCTGGGGACTTGTTCTCGAGTAACTATAATATGCAAAATGTACATTCGTGTCCGCTATCCTTTATATATCCTGCACCCTGCCCCTCTTTATCTTTTGTATATTATCGTGATTCCAAACGTATTGTACATTGTTATGATTCCTGTAAAGCGCTCTGATACCCTAACGGGTCAAGTTCGCGCTCTATAAAACACAAAATAAATAAATAAAAATAAATAAACAAGGCTCTTTCAAATGATCAGCCCCCCTTAGGTTGCAAAGTCTTTTGCATATCTAGTTCAAGGACCAGGGGATTGTGGTCGGACATCACTCGTGGGAATTTAAATATACAGGATGCAGACATCAGCCTGCTAGATATAAAAAAATAATCCAAGTGGACATGCACCTTATGCTAGGCGGAATAGTATGTATAGCCAGGGTCCAATGATTCCTTATCAGCCCAAACATCACAAAGACCATGCATTTCAACAAACTGAACCAAGGATCTGAAGATTTTGGGCTTACGCCCTTGATAAGCTGCTGCACCTGCCATCAGTGGTTCTGTCGGGAAAGAAACAATTACTTTGTACAATATGGATACAAACTTAAAAACGTCAACAATTATAAGCTGAAGGAATGATTCACAGCCAAATACTTTTTTGTACGGAACAAACCACAAAGACACAGTAATTTTTAGCCACACCAAATGATCTTTGTATTGCATGAGTATCATGTACACATATTGATGAATATGGCTGTCAATAAAGCAATACAAAATACGACGATAGGGTGAATTAAAGTGCAAGTGAAGTGACTTGTGATGAATAAATAAATAAAGTGCTGTACATAATATACATGTGGATCAAAACATGAGACAATAAAATGATTATAGTGTACTGTTCAATCATTAAAGCATAGATACACAGCCCAGATACGACTTTAAATTGGGGTCCGTGAAGTTGCATGAACTAGTATAAATTTAACGTCGACGTTTCGACCCTAGGTAGAAGCGCAACTTGAATAAGCGTCAGGGGCGGGTCTTCATCAGGACGGGGTTGGAAAAATTAAATGTTGACAGCCGCAAATGTATTCAGGGATCCTGTATCATGAATTGATGGGGATCCAATGTGATATCAATCACAAGGAGACCTACACCAAAGGTTGTGGTCTCAAAGAATGAATTCCGCATGTACTCCACCAGCCGGTTGGAGACGGAAAATTAGGATTAAAGGACGCCGCCGTCGAGCGATCATTCCTACGGGGAACCTGGACCTATTCTGTCCGATATTTCTCCGCAAATGAACGATCCAATATCACATTGGATCCCCATCAATTCATGATACAGGATCCCTGAATACATTTGCGGCTGTCAACATTTAATTTTTCCAACCCCGTCCTGATGAAGACCCGCCCCTGACGCTTATTCAAGTTGCGCTTCTACCTAAGGCCGAAACGTCGACGTTAAATTTATACTAGTTCATGCAACTTCACGGACCCCAATTTAAAGTCGTATCTGGGCTGTGTATGTATGCTTTAATGATTGAACAGTACACTATAATCATTTTATTGTCTCATGTTTTGATCCACATGTATATTATGTACAGCACTTTATTTATTTATTCATCACAAGTCACTTCACTTGCACTTTAATTCACCCTATCATCGTATTTTGTATTGCTTTATTGACAGCCATATTCATCAATATGTGTACATGATACTCATGCAATACAAAGATCATTTGGTGTGGCTAAAAATTACTGTGTCTTTGTGGTTTGTTCCGTACAAAAGTATTTGGCTGTGAATCATTCCTTCAGCTTATAATTGTTGACGTTTTTAAGTTTGTATCCATATTGTACAAAGTAATTGTTTCTTTCCCGACAGAACCACTTTTTTGTATATCACACATACCCAGGTTCTGAGGGCCACAGGGTTACCCCATTATCGCTAATGGCACCTGCCATCAGGGTACGCTCTTTAATGTTGATAATAAAATCCCCACACAACACTAAATGAATGGGCCACCGAGCTAGTTCGGCAGAGATCCAGTCCAATAACGCTGAATCGTCAGTAACGGGTCCGTAGATGGAACAAAGTGTGAACACCCCAACCTCATAAGTACATTCTACAATGGCCCATCTTCCAAATTTGTCTGCCCTGGATCTAGTGCATCTAATCTTGCCTTTACGTGCCACAAGTGCCACCCCAGCCTTGCGGGTACGTTGTAGCGTCCTAGAAATAACTTGGTAGCCAGTGAGGTCCAATAGTCGTTTCTGGGATCCCTCTACATGCGTTTCCTGGAGACACAGTATATCTGCTTTTAAATACTGCAGATCAATATTGACCCTCTGCCTCTTCTGAAATTGTTAAGGCCACCAATATTAATAGAGGCTATTCTTAAGCTAGTCATTGTTTTATAGAATAACTGAAAAAATACCTGCCCGAGCAACCCTGAGTACAGCTTCCCTCTTTGCTTGGATTCCCTGCTCAACCCCCTGCCATCCCCCCACCCCACCCGAGCCAAACCACCCACCAACACCCCCTCCTCCTAGCATGAGCAAAAGGGTCACTCCTGACCCTAGTGATGGTGTTAGCTTGCGAGCCACTCCTGCTCCCTTACCCACCGCACCGAGCCCACTGGCCTCCACACTAAAACCCCCCAAAAAACTGAAAAAAACCCTAGCACACCATAACAAATGGAGACCACTTCTACAAAATGCCTACAATACCCTGAATACCCCACCCGAGAGATCGAGAGAGATATGTGCCCCCGGGAGAAAACATCAGTGAATCGAAAAAGTAGCCAGACTCTAGACCCGCCCTTTTTCAGACCAGGAGAGAGAGAGAAATGACAAAACCAAATAACAAAACCCAACATTCTATCAACCCAGTCCAGTCTCATTGGAGATTATCTTGAGGTACTCTTGCGCTTTAACCTCTGACACAAAAGTCAGAGTGGTTCCCTTGAAGATCACCTTGAGGCGGGCCGGATTTAACAAATACACTTGGCATCCACGCTGCTGAAAAGGGGCAAATAGCTGCTGGAGTCGCCATCTCCTCTCGACTGTCGCATGGCAGAAATCTGGCCGTACAAAAAAGGTATGTCCATCGTGTGATCTCTTTGCCTCTAGTCTAGCCTTGTCAGATACCACCTGCCGCAAAACGAAATTACTGAAATAGACCAGGATGGCTCTAGGTCTCTCCGTTTGTTGAGGCTGATTTTACTTGGGAGTCAGGGGAAACCGGTGGACCCTTTGAATTTCAGAGTCCCAATCCCAATGGGCAAGCTCGGGGAAGGCACTCTTAAGTAATTCCAGCATAAAGGATCTAATGTCGCTTCCCTCTATGTTTTCTGCCAGACCAAGAAAACGCAAGTTGTTTCTCCGTTGACGATTCTCAAAGTCCTCTAGCTTCCACATCATATCCACCACCTGAGGCTCTTGCAGGTTTTGCCTTTTCTCGACAGTTGCTACTGCAGCCTTTACTGCCTCCGTCCGTTCCTCAGCTAAGGTGATTCTCTCTGCCATCTCAGAGCATAGTTTGGTGACTTTGCGCACAGTGCTTTGTACCTTCTTTGTGGCCAGATGGGCTCTTTTATGTTCGACTCTAGCCTCCGACTGTATCTGTTTCAGTGTGGAATAGACCATGTCCATTGTAGGTACGGGATTCTTGTCCCCAGGTGGCCCTCCTTGTGAGGTACTTGCTCTCTCACCCTCTATATCGCTGTATACTTGACGGGTTGCTGAGTATCCCCATTTCAATTGCCCAGTGATATTTGCCTCTGGATCAGTTTCTTTGTCTAACCTCCTTGCCCTCTCGCTGCGCTTTTTTGAGAGAACAAGTCGTTTCTGAGTGGATGTTTTTGCTTTTCTCCTACTCTGGCTATTGCCCGATGATCCTGGGGCCGAGTCATCATCTGTCAGCTCCTCACTGAGTCTGGAGAGGTCTGACTCATCTGTTAGGGAAAATAATTTTTCTGTGGCA
Source organism: Calotriton arnoldi (assembly GCA_963921515.1). Taxonomy (NCBI): domain Eukaryota; kingdom Metazoa; phylum Chordata; class Amphibia; order Caudata; family Salamandridae; genus Calotriton; species Calotriton arnoldi. The sequence continues at coordinate 586,271 of CAWUFW010007836.1, read as the reverse complement.
TCGGGGGACCCGCTTATCTGCATAGCATCCCTTAAGTCCCAGCCAGAATCCCTGTCTGTCTCCATGGGAAAAACTCCTGTCAGCCTTATTCAATTCCCCATTTGAGAAAGCAGAGGCATGTAGCTCTATCCCCTGCGCCCCAGCCTCCACTGTTTCAATCTTTGGCTCTTCATCTCTCCCCTTTCTTTCCATCTCCTTTCCCTTTATATTTTCTTTCACCCATTTTGTGCAGCACTATCTGACAAACCCTGCTCAATTCCCGCAACTCCCCCAGAGGTGTTAGCAACTTCAGCCGCGGCCGCAGATTTATGGGAGATGGAGGCAGAAGCAGGGGGCTTGCCCAGCTCTTTTGCTTGTATTCCCTTACGTTTGCTAGAAAATATTTCAGAAATAGATAGTTCCCTCTCTCTAGAGGCTTCGAGGCCGGTCACAGTACCTTGAACTTTCAGGGAGTCCGTTTTCAGCCCCTCTCTGCCACTGGTAGCTTTCCCGGCAGCAGTCCCTGTGTTCTCCTCCGTCTTCCGCGATGTCAATTTCCTACCCTTCATCAGAGAACGTGCAGGGGCCAGACCAGGAGGCTCCGCCCTTTCCTTTGGCGGTTTGTTTGTCTTCGGCGGCATCACTGATCTCTGCGACTGCCGGAACCAGGGGAAAGTGCTGTATACGGTGTCCGGAGCGAATGTGAAGTTCCTGGCAATCATCCCCACCGCAAGCAGCCTGACCGCGTACTTGAGGTGTTGCCGATATTGCAGGCCGGCACGCTCGAAGTTGAGGTGAGCTCGAGCATCGGCCCCGGTGGTACACAGGGGTCGGGAAGCAGTTACGTGGCGAGCTAAGCAGCCGCCATCTTGCTTAGAACTCTTGGTGTTACTCCAAAACATTACACAGGCTTAGTGGAACTCATATTTAGGACAGATTGTCATTCAGGTGATCTTCTGCCAAGCTTATTGATTGAAGTCATTGCCACTTTCCTCTTAATATTCGCATGGGTCGATTTAGGTTGATTCCCATATTTGGGTCTACTCCACTTCTTACACCTGGGGAGCTGCTCCCATTGTTGAGAGGCTCCTTTTTCTTTTGTCTATTGAGTCTCTACATAGCCCTAACATAACATAGTTGAATCAGTTGAATACTTTGAGGTTTGCAGGGAACAGCAGGGCCTACTGGATCCTCATTCCTCTCAGTTTGCATTAAACCTTCATGAAGGAAGATAATTGATGCTCTACAGGAAAATCATAGCCCAATCATGCTCTACCAGTAAATGCCTGGTTTCCTCAATTTCTGTGGAAGTGCATCCCAATATTTACAGTTAAGTATTTTTGCCAGTATCAGTTTCAGGGGATCTACCTGGGTTCAACAGTTTTGCCACTACCCTGAGAGTTCTTACCACCAGATAATACCGCCATTGGCACTTCACACCTAAATGAGTCTTACAGGTATACAACTTTGTTTGTTTTTCCTGAGCATTCTGGCATTAATAGTACTCTGGTGATGCTTCAACAGGAGTTTTGCTTCATGTCTTCGGACCTGCCCTGCATAAAGCGAATGTAGGCGGTTAGTGGTTTTACTTGTTCTCTGAGCACATTTGATTTCAATTGCAATTCTGTTAATTAGGTTTAATTATGTGTAACAGATTCTGACAGTTTTCTCTGGTCATCCCATAGTAAATTATAATCTACCACTACCACATCACTTTTGTGTTCTAGTGCTTCCATTGAGGTTGTTGTGGCTGCCAGGATTGCATCCAATGTGATGGAGTGGGGCCACTCATCATGTCTCCTGCTACCTACTTAACATCAATGAATTGTGGCCATCCTTGGGTCTCCACTGTCAGGCCTTAGGCTTCACAGCTGTGGATCTGCTGATGGCTGTTGCCAGATGTTATTGTGCCTTCCTGCTGAACCAACACAGGGGACTATTTCACTTTCACTTATTTTGATTGCAATAGTTGCTTAAGAGTGGTATAATCAGCATCATCCATCACTGCAAATGGCTGTATATTTACTCTGTCAATGGATTTACCACTCCATCTGTGTAGAGTAGTTATCCCTCTGGGATCCAGGGTCTATGATGTGTCTATGGCACTGATACTGACTCTCCAGTGCCAGTGTCTGGGCTTCATTTTTGTGGTTAACCCAACACTACTAAGTGTCATCAGATTACTTAATTCTGTTGAGTGGCTCAATAAAAAAGTGTACTATATCAGCTACAGATCTCAATCATAGTCATTCACAGACAACCAGACCCCAGTTCCTCCATATTATATTTGCTGTACTTGGGTATCATCTTGTTGTCAAGCCCCTTCTGTTGCATTCACCTCTTGGTCTTCAGTGGAGGTATCTCAGGAGAACTCAGACCTGTCCCCAAGCAAGGTGCAACGCTCTATGATTGAATATGCACATGTAGTTGCTGCTCATGTTTGTGCTCCCCTGATACAAGCAGTACCACCTCCCTCCACCTTCTGTAGGGCTTTAGTCCCAGCTCTGCATGTGTAACCACAGCTAAAGATGATTCTTTTTAGCATACTAGTAGATGCAAGGAGTGACAACTGCTGAGTGGCACAGACATCTAATTGAATTGATGGTACACTGGAATCTCCCCTCAATAGCGTGGTAAGATCATCAAATATATTTCCCCATTGGTCGTATAGATATTTTGTTAGTCAACTTGAAGTGCTGTAAGGGAGTAAACATCAGAAATACATTCCAATTCTGTGAAGCTAATGTGACTCCACAATATTGACCTAGAGTCAATGGTTTAGATTAAATTGGTTCATTTTAGGATACCAGTATGTATGCAGAGTCAAAATAAATTCATGAGATACAGCAATATAGTTTGAAGGCTCAAATGCGTCAGTAAGTTAAGTCATAATAAAATGAGATACAGAATAGTAACGGCCACAGCACAAATAAAGTATATTGTAGCAATAAGGTGTCCATTAAGAAACTTCTCTTTTCTAGTATAGATATAGGTTAAGGACAGGATTAGCTAACAGGGATTTCTATCCGGGGAGCATAGATGTGGTCAGCATAGAATAGAACTTCTGTAGAAGTTCTGGAAAATAAGGGAAGTGTTCAGCATGAAGCTTTACACTCAGGGAAAGCCCAGTAAAGAGAGATCTGTTCCCTATCAGAGTCAAGGAAAAGTCTGCGTAACTAGTTATGGAAACAAATGCATCCATATCTCTCTTCCTAACACCAAGAACTGTTATACTCCATATAGGTACCCCAATATAGGCCCGGGTAACATCCCAACCTTTCACCTATATTCGTCCCTACATTACATACATAACGGGCTGCTAGGACTGACCCTTTACCTAGTTACGGTACTGCTTACAGAACGTGGGGTTTTCCCTGAACAATAGTGTCATACATTATGCATGAGGATTCTTGGATTCTTGGAAACTCAGCAGGACTACCATCTTCTGCATAATAACTATGTACAAGGTTCATTCCCGACGTCATCCTAAGTCCGACAAGGGATACCTTTGGGTATATAAACACCACATCTTGCTGAGATGGTAAGAGGAGATCCGGACTTCCCTGCCGACACACTGACGCGAGACGCTGAGATTCCTGCATGCAGATACTCCAGCTCGCAGTGGTCTATCCTCCCTTGCTGGGTGTCCAACTCGAGACCAAGACGGGGTCCCACAGTCCCTCACTTCAGGTAATGGGGTTGACTTTCTCCTAGAGGGATTCTTGGCTTAACACCTACACACATGCTAGGTACACTTAGGTACATCTAGTTAGTATTGCATCGTAGGAGTATGCATTTTATTGTCATGTATTTTATATACTTGCCTGTATTCATGGTTATAGCAAAATGGTAGAAATCTACCATCCTTTTACTTTCTTAGTGCTTCTAATCATTTATATCTGTTACTGTCTAGTGATTGTTTCAGCACACCTATTTTACACTAGAAGAACAACTGTTCAATAAATGCTTATTGAAAAACGTCCATACCGTTTATTCTGTGTATCTCTCTGAGACAAAGTGAGCACTAGTGACTGAGTGAAAAGTAGTACACTGTTTCCACAGTCCTGAGGGATCAGGGTTGTCATGTTCGATAGTTGCCAAGAACTATTCTCTCCTTGGTAAGAGGAGTTTCTAGTGGCACTGTGAGATAGCTGGTATTCAGGCCAACATATCCGGTGGGGGTTTCTAGAATCAGTCTTACACCAATCCTCCAGTGTATGTTGTCTAAACGCGCAGATCCTATATAGGATTATAGGAACTACACGACATGGTGCCCAACGTTGGTTGGGTACTTATTTAACAGTCAAATCTGAGTAGTTCAGTTGTGCTATTCTCAGAGACTCCTACTCACATTTCCCCAGAGACGTCTGGAGTGGGAGGGAACAAAAATCTGCTGCAGCTGAGTAGGCAAAAATCCTATATATTGGCTGTTGGTTAATCAAGCTTGAAGGACACATTGTTCCTATTGTGCATAACACCTTATCTCGGTTCCCTTGAAAAAGCCTTCTTACAAAAAACAATGACTGAGCAGGATGAAACAGTGCGTGAACTAAATCTCTCAGCTGAAGAAGATGCAGATGCTATACATCTTTCAGAAAATGTTAGAAATGCCATCACCATAAAACTAGCTTCATATGGTTTAACAGCTAGGGATGGGCCAGTAACCTTTGTGATTGAGGCACACGAATCATTTAGAACAGAGGTATTCTATTCGTGGGTTAAATTCCCGGAGGCAAATTCACGAACAAAGACATTTCATTACTACACAGAAGATGACATACCGAACGAATATTGTCCATACGAGGACAATGAAATTCCGCTCACTTACCAGGAGCATTTATACTGGTTTGAAGGCGCCCTCCCCATACAAGGAATTAAATAAGACTCGGTCCGCTCGGAAGAGATGGAGCAACATGGCCGGTACTAGCGGCCTACACACCGAATCCTGACATTGAAACAATGCCAGCAGGAGACTTACTTACACTACATAAAGAACTAATAAGACTTTATAGAAACATGACACAGTTCGTGATGAGCACACTCACAGTTCAGCCAGCAACGGCTACACCAACAAGTCTGACTCAAACATCAACACAAGCATTACACGCAGTGATGGGTAAAATGCCCACTAAACGTGAACAAATGCCATTCTGGGTAGCTCAAAAAATAACACAGCTAGAGGCGGTATTTCCAAATACCAGCCCACATGAAAAACACAGAATGTTAACAATTTGCTTGCCCATGGGGATAACACCCCAGATAGAGGATTGTACCTCTTGAGGTACAGTTTTTGCTGCCATATCTACCAGGACTCATGGTATCCCGTCATTAGTAGTAATACCAGATATATTAAGACAAAAACAGAATGAATATGGAGCAGAACCTGCTCTGAACTTAGGGATTAAATTACTAGGTAATTTTGCCCAGGTATCAGCTATAATATTAGCAAATATTAAAGGAGAGGCAGCATCGGTGGCAATACGCCAACGTTTAAGGGAGTTCACTCCTCTACAACAGGAACATGAATTACCTAAAATAATTGAAGCTGCTTATGCAGAATTAGGCAGAGACAGCTTGGGGGCTAGAGCAATAAAATCTCAACTGATGGGTAGTCCCGAAAAGGATACTTTTAAGCAAGCACCTGCTTCTTTAAAGAAGAAATGGGATAATAACAAACAACAAAAGAATAAAGAGAACAGATCTCAATCTAGAGGTAGTTCTCCTCAACAGGAGCCCTCCGAAAGGAGGTATAACCTTAGGAATAGGGACACCATTAGAAAACCTGACAGGTATCAGGACACTGATACACGTTCCTCTCGTTCCTTTCAGGGTTCATCGAAAAACTCGGAGAGGGAAGGACGGTCAGAACACAGACAAGAAGAGCGTACAAAGTCCAGAGACACACATCGCACTTCAGACTACGCTTCCAAAAAAGAAGAAAAGCCTAAAGAAAACCTCAATTCAAAAAGAAGAAGGTAGCAGGTCTCAAAGTTAGACATGCCCAGAATTCTGAGGACTCAACTACTGAACGGGGAATGGGCTCTGACGATGCTAGACAGCGCAGCAGAAGTAACAATAGCTCGCCAGAACCTGATGGAGTTTCTGGTGACAGCGGAGTTGAGTGAACATATCACGGTGGAAACGCCTGATACTAGGGTAAGTGTCCCACATAGCTTACATGAAATAACACTCCAGATGGAAGGGGACAAGCCCAGAAAAATTAAAGGTCTCTTTTGGGAGAACCTGACTTTTGGCTATGACATTCTTTTAGCTGAAAGAGATTGGCCGCCTACTATTGTTATGGATTGTCCAAAGGGGGAAACAGTAATTATGCCAGCTTTCTCCGACCTCGTTCCCCAACATCTAAAACACACATACGCATGGGAGTGGGCGTTGGCCCTTGCTCCTGCACTACACCGCAACCACGTGGGCTGGGATGAAGATTCAACCCACCACGTGATACCATTAAAATCTACTCCAACTCCACAGAGACAGTCTCCAATTAGGCAAGAAGCTAAAAAACAGGTCAGGGAGATCTTAGATCAACTTGAATACCAGGGGGTGATTGAAAATTGCACCTCTTCGATGAATAATCCTTTGTTTCCCGTAATGAAACCCGACAATTCATATCGTCTAGTTTTAGACTATAGACATCTAAACTCATGCACAAAAACATTTGCAGTACAGAACGCACACAGTGCCGCATTGATGAATAATATTGTGCGGAAAAAATATAAGACAACAATAGATATCTTGAATGGATTTTTCTGCCAAAATATAGCGCCTGAGAGCAGATATTTGACAGCATTCTCAGCGCTGGGGTCACAGCGTCAATTTTGTCGACTCCCCCAGGGGAATAAGAACAGTCCAGGGTTATTTTCCACCAGAGTAACTGAGTTACTTCAGAATCTGGATGAAGGGGCATTGTCCTATGTAGATGATATTTATCTGACGGATGATGACCTGGAGGAACACTTGACCAGGGTGAGCACTATAATCTTGGGATTCGCCTCTGAGGGATACAAATTCAACTTCAAAAAATCAAAAATAGCCCACCTCAATGTCCTATTTTTGGGATATGAGCTTTCAAGTGAAGGCAAGAGCTTGGCAGCTAACTTTTTAGAAAAGTGTGCGCTGCTCCAACCTCCAAATTCTTTAAAAAATTTACAATCCATACTAGGATTTCTGAATTTTGGTAGAACATACATTTTGGATTTTGCAGAAAGGGTTAAACCTTTCTACGACTTAATAAGACCTGATTTTTCAGTTAGGCAATGGACACAGGAACACATGGATATCCTTTGTTCCCTACAAGCTGACATGGTAGCTTCAAAACACTTGCAGACACGCGTAAACGTACGCAATCTGGTGATCCGCGTCATAGCGGGTCAATCTGGGTACACTTACCTAACCTTCAATGAAGGCGAAACAGTACCCATAGCATACAAATCACACTTATACACAAACGCTGAAATGAGTTTTGCATCTACAGAGAAACTCCTGATAGCAGTACAGACTGCTGTAGTGAGAGAAAGAGCACTGGCTCAGGGGAAACGAATAATTGTCGTTACTCCAGTACCAGCCTTAGAAGCTGCTACAAAGGCAAGTGTTCCTAATGCTAAAGCCTTACATCCAAGATGGATGCAATGGGCTAATTCTCTCACTGCATCAGACGTAGAATACAGATACGACCCAAGTCTGAAAACACAAGCATTTTTGCAATATGAACAGGAATATCCTCTCCTGAATGAAATAATGCCTCTAGATCAGTATGAATACATAATTTACACTGACGGATCTGCTCAGCCGGCCATTGGAAGTAAACAGCAATACAGCACCGCATGTGCTATCGTAAAAGGATATATGTAGGACGGAAAGTTCCATCCAAGCTGTACAAAAACACAGTATCTAGAAGACTGCACGGCTCAGCTGGCAGCATTAAAAGCACTATTACTGGCACTGATAAATACAGATCAAGAATTCCCCACACTAATTGTGTGCAATTCTTTTTACTTAGTCCAGTCGTACAATGACTATCTTCAGTTTTGGGGAGAAAATGGGTTTAAAGACTCAAAACGTGGCACAATTAAGCATAAAATGCTATGGGAATAGGTAGCGGAGTTGAAAAACGAACTACCAAGAGCTCACGTGATACACACGATGAGTCATCAAGGAGATGGCGTTTGAAGGGAATTCATTGGCTGATGAAGCCGCAAAGGGGGCAGTACGAACTGCGTCCGTAGCTGCAATCACTCATTCCAAAACGAGAATAGACGGACAGATAATGGTAGCTGTCATTGCATCACGCAAAGACAATAAGGCATTGCCGAAAGGTTTTCCACTCAAGTACTCCTACAAGTTAGATGCAAATAATGTTCCTTTTGCTCAGATTCCCGGAGTGGGGGATAGAGTAATACCAAACATGGATCGCAGATTAGGCTTAATATTAGCTGCACACGAGGATCTGGTTTCTGCGCACGCAGGAGTGTCTGCGACAGTTTCTTTACTGAAACAACGCTATTGGTGGCCAGGGTTAACAAAGCAGACCAAAGATTATGTCTTAAAGTGCGACATCTGTCAACAGATAAAGGGCTCCACCGTAACACGCCCAGCACAGACACCATTGCTTATTTCAGACAGACGGCTCGCTTGTGTATATTTGGACCACTGCGGCCCCCTACAATCTGATGGGGCTTACAAATATATCATGGTTGCAGTGGATTCCTGCTCGAGATTCCTATGGGTATGGCTTCAGCGCTCGGCTGATGCTCAAACTGTTATCAAAGATTTGCGAGTCTTTATAGGGACATACGCAGTTAGCACATTACACTCTGACCGTGGACCCGTGTTTAGCTCTAGGGCTTACAAGGAAGCCATGGGAAGTTTGGGTGTTGCACTGCGGTACTCCTCTCCGTACCATCCCAAGGGAAATTCGGTTGTGGAGAGGAAAAACCGGGACTTAAAGTAATCATAAACAGCTAGAATATTAGGCACGGGTGGCAGTTGGGTCAGTCACTTATATGGGGTACAGAGGGCCTTGAAAAACATGCCAAGAAGTTCTCTAGGGGGTGTCACTCCGTATGAGGTCCTATTTGGGACGAGAATGTGTGTGCCTGATCTCGATTGTGAAGGCACAGTGGCGGATGAAAAACCTTTTGACATCAATTAATGTTTGGCTGTTTTACAGGATCTGAATGAATCCAGGGCACTACAAAGCAATGTGCAAGTAAAGCAGACCGCCACTGGGGAAGTCAAGTCAGTCACGGCAAGACCTGTCTGGGTCCCTAAAGTTGGGGATCTGGTAAGAGAAAAGATAGTGGACAAAAAAGAATTTGGGCCATCATACAGAAAGCCTGTATCTGTCCTGGCCATTGAAGGGACAAGAACTGTACTTCTGCCGCCTCTTGCCGTGAAAAAAGAGAAGACATTTGTCTCCATTGATCTGATAAAACCACACTATGTGGCCGATACTGAATGGTAGGCATCATGGACTCCTGAGTAGCCGACGCCCTCCTCTTGCTACCATACAGGAAGTTCAGACAGAAAGACATATCACGTTTGAAGAGTCTCCTATACGAATGAAGTACTGTGCAACAATGCCATGGAACTAGTTCCTCTTGAAACAGAAATTCAAAATCAAAATGAAAGACAAATTTTAATTCGACCTAACACTGATGTCTACATAAACATGCCTCAACAAGAGCCATCTACAAGTTCAACAAAACCTGCTGAGCTACCAAAAATAGATCGAACTGCATCTGGCTATTTCATCGACTATGATACCTTTTCCTTGGATCCAAGTGAACCTGAAACAACGCCAGCCCCAATATCTCGTCAACAACAAGTCAAAGACTTCTTCATTTTTCTTAAAAAGACCTACCTGGTGTCACTTTGGCTAGAACTTTGGATAATCACTGGGATACTTTTCTTTCTTTTCTGGATAGGCTTAGTAACTGTCTTCTGCTTACTTGTTAATGGAACTTACCGTCGCCAAAGCTCTACAGCATCAAAAGTGAACTTGATCCTGAAACCTCATATTTCATCACATCGTGAACAAAGAGACTTGTCATCAGTGAACATTACAGCAGTTCCTATACCTGATGGTATAGTATGGGACAGGGTTGATTATAATATATTTGGTCCAACCGAACTTTTAAAAATACCTAATTTATTTAAAATTTCTTTGAATGATGTCATTACCTCCAATACATTTTCCAATGATTGGGATTTTGAAACTGTAAACAATATGTTGTCTGATTTAGAACAATCTGCCGCATTTTCTAGTAATGAAATGTTAGAAGACACATCAGACTTTAACACCATGTATTGTTACCAACATTATGGTCATCATTTTCTACACAAATCCAGTACCCCTAGGAATGTTTTCACATATCACCAATGGGAACATTGCCCTACAGCACTAAAAAGTAGTTTGAAAACATTTGCACAGACATTTTCATATTTTTTTCAGGGTTCAATATTTCTGACTCGACCTCACATTACTATAAGGTTGCACCTACATCTGCACAGAAAAATATGCTGACTAACACCAAACAGATTTACTCTGCTTCCTTTATTACCCAACTGTCTGAACAGGGTTTCGACTTATGGAAAGACACTATAGACTTAACATCCGTCTAGTCCAGGGAACAGAAGCGCTATTTAGAGCATGCCTCATTCCCCAGCAGATGATATTTCTGAATGATACTGTGCAACAGACTTCCTGCCTTGTAATAGCCAAGAACAAGGATTTAAACACACCTCGGATTCCAACACCATCACAGGCCGAGGGTAATTTTACATTAATAAAAGGGGCTACATTAGATGACATTTTACAATACAATAGATCAGACCCCAATTGGAAGGGATGGTTGGTTTGGCCCACAGACATTAATAGATGTCAGGAAATATTCAGGGGTACCACCGAAGGGTTCAGTATCCATAGGCTAGACCCACGCTATGTAGAAAGAGAACATCCAGGGGTGGTGACATCATACAGTGTTGGGAAGTTATGCCTTGATTGGCTAAAGAGCTCAACACTACCACAGGTGAAACAACACTTATCCTTACTTACAGAGGATGTGGACCTACGGGATTTTTTACTTGGTCCCAGAAAGCCACGTCAAAAACGTTGTGTTAGAAATGGGATCTCTGGTTGGCTAAGGCTTGCGCCAAGGCCAGGCAGAGACCACCACTCTAGTCAGGGCAAGGGAGTTACACACCCAAGATAACCCCTGCTCACCCCCTTGGTAGCTTGGCACGAGCAGTCAGGCTTATCCCGGAGGCAATGTGTAAAGCGTTTGCGCAACCCAAACACAGCAACAACATACTAGGCACACCACAAAAGGAACTCCACACAAGGTTATATCAAAAATAGCCTTTGTATTCTCATAACACATTAGAATAGTAATCACATAATATACATTGTGCCACCTGGAACTAGGTAATATCTACAAGGGATTATGTACACCTGACAGGGCCACTTGGACCACTGTCAGAACCATCACAAAGTGAACTTAGTAAATGTAGGACATATCATAAACGTACAACCAGTAATCACTGGCAAACACTGTACTCAGCATCATCCTGTAACATAAACCATATTATGCACAGTATCACATTTAGGCGTGAAATACATTCTGCGCCAACCTCACCAGCATAAACACATTATGCAATCATCTCATAAGTCTAAACGCATTAGACAATACCCTCACCGGCATAACTACATTATGCAGTAACACATAAACAGAACTCTTAGATTAGGGAATAACCTCCTAAACATAAATCACATTAGGGAATAATCTCACTAGCATAAACCACAGTATGCAAATAACCTCATACATAAACCACAGTTAGAGGCATAAAACAGGGTGCGTAAATCATAGTACATGAATCACATTTCCTAGCACCACATAAATCACATTAGGGCCTGGCGCCCTACAAACCCAACAGTCCCCCTGGCCAACTGGCCTTCTCAAAGGGGCTCAAAGGCCCTATGTCCAATTGTCACGGCAGCTGCCAATGCAGCAGAATCCAGGTGCGCAATTGCGCTGGGAAGGGGAGTGCATCTCACTCCTATCTCATACAAAAATGCCCCCAAAGACTACTAGCCTAAACGTTGCAGCTGACACTAATTGCCGTGCAGCTGTGAAGCAGAGAAGGCCTGGCACCACTGTGCCCTCTCCTGCCCCACTCAGGGACTTCTAAATCAATCTGCGCCAAACGTGGCAGCTGCCCTCTATCAGGCGGGGCAGCTGGGAAAAATGGCCTGAGCCCCACTCTGGGACAGGTATCACAAGAATTGCCCCCAAGAAAGATGGCACTGGTACTACACGTGCCGTGGAAGTCCCACTCCGGGACTCCCAAGGTAACCTTTGCCAACGGTGCAGCTGCCCTCTGTCTAGCGGGGCAGCTGTGAAGAACAATCAGGGATTCTGTGAAATAATTGCCCCCAAGCACCCACTCTGGGACTTCTACAAAGGAGCTCTCCCACGTTGCAGCGGTCCGCCACGGCGGTACCACTGTGAATGGCTCACCGGGCTCTCTGCTCTCGTCTCGCGGAAGAGGGACACCAACTCTGCACTCAGCCCCCACTGGCAGAAATAAGACATGGCCCCCTCTGAGCCCCACTCACCGGGGCTCTCCGCTGGGGACTCTGTCTCCTCTCTTCGCTCCTCCGGTCTCAGGCTGGACAGCACATGCGGGGCTCTTCCTGGGTGGCGGGCGGGGCTCTCTCAGCTCACGAGAGCCCCGTGCAGACTCGCCGGCTTCTGCCTTCGGCCCGGGATGCCCTGGGTGGTGGGGTAGGCTCCCGTACTCCCTCTTGGCCGCAGCTACTCGTCCCACGCAGGGCTCCCACCGGTACACGGGAGCCCTGCTCGGCAAAACGCCGACTTCTTCTCGGCTCTTCCGCTTCCGCCTCTACGGCGGCAGCAGGAGGCCTCGAGGCTCCAACGTCGGGACCCCGGAACTTCCTTCCTTCTGCCGGCCGACCCGCCCACAGTCAGGCACCAGCGCCTGACTTCCTGGTCGCTCGGCGATCGCGGCGGTCCTTTTGTTCTTGGCCCGGGTTGCGTCAGTGATTTCTCGGCAATGCGGGGTGGGCTCCCGCTCGATGAGGCACAACAGCGGTGTGGGCTCCCGCTCTGGTTTGGAAGTATCCGCAATGAGGGGTGGGCACCCGCTTTCCTGGTACCATGGGGGAATCCCTACGATGGGGATTCCCTCGAAAAAGGCAGCAGCTCAGCGCTGCGCATCCCACACTCTCCTCCTGCTTGGGCAATTAAAGGAATAAAGCACAGCGCTCACAAGGCGCTAGAATCACAGAGAGTCCAAGCAAAAAAGTTCCTCCAGGTTCAGGGGGCATAGCTCGGCCCAGGGAGGTTAGCACACAGGGCCCTCCAGCAGGGAGGTAGCCCCCATGGCGGTTCCTCCTGGGCCCCAGCAGCAGCAAGCCCCCAGCATAGAACAGAACCATTTCATGGGGTCACAGCCCCTCTACTTATACCACATGAACTTTTGTCTGTAGTGCAGGGCTTGGGGGAACCAGATGCAACTGGTTCAGGGGGGATTTTGGAGCACTTTGTTTTGCAAGCTCTTCTTCCCCTTTGTCAGGTGGGGGCTAGGTGATCAGACACAACACAGGGGGCAGAGCCAGCATTGTACAGGGCAGGCACACTCCTATTCAGAGTCAGGGGATTACTCCTCCCACTACTCCCAGCACAGATGTCCTATTCAGCCCAGCGCTGACTCACCCTACCCCTCCTGGAGCCACAAACACCTCCCAGCCCCTGTCACTCACAAGCCAGACATGCAATTCACATCAGGCAGGCAGACACATAGCACACAGAAATGCCAACTTCTAAAAGTGGCATTTCTCCCATAGTCATAATAAATCTGCGCACACCATTGCGCAGCATTTATTCTCACAATTTCATACATACCAAACTCGACCACTCTGCTCCTCCCATACCATGAATTACCACTACACACTGATCAGGGAATCCCCAATGCATTCCTATGGGAGGGCAGGCCAATCTCACCAATGTAACACAGAGAGCGCACGCACTTTACACTGGACCACAGTGCTAAAGTGCCCAGAGGCCTAAAACCACCAACACCATGTCAGAGAAAAGGCAAAAAGTTTAGGGGTGAACCTGCCAAAAAGGGCCAAGTCCAACATGTTTCTATTACGCTGTCTATAATGAAATTTGGAAAATCTCCCAACAAGAATCAGCATAGAGACTGCGAGAGATATATAGGATTAACCTAGAAAAGGCATTAGCCATAGTTGACAATGGTATGACTACGTTAACATCCAGGATTTATTCACTGAGCAACATTGTATCTTCTGCTATTGACGTACTAGAACAAGATTTGTCCATACTATATCATAGACAATAGCAATTACATTCTATTATGTTATTAAGCTGGACGCTGCAATCACTGCACTCAGGTTATGTGCCTTGGTGTTTTATCAACAGTACATCCCTGTTTAAAAAAACGAAGCGCGGGCTCCTGCGCTTCATTTGTTTTAAGCCCCCGGGTGGGCCAGGTCCCGCGGGCAATTTAATATTATGGTGTGGGGTCACAGACTGTGAGAGGCACACACAGACAGTTGGTTAGAGGTGACAGGGATAACTTGTGAGAGAGACACATTAGGGTATACGCTCTGCTATCACAGATGGATCTGCGCTTCCCTCTTCAGCCTGTCTCTCTGCTCCACGTGCTTCTTTTGAAAGCTGTCTGGATTTGTTGGTCTTTGTGCCTCGTTGACAAAGAGGAACGCTTTTCTCAGTTAAATTGGGACCATTAGCAAGCTGAGAGAAAGAGAGGGGCGCACTCACATCAAGACATAGAGAGATTAGAACAACAAGCACGCGGACGGGCAACAGTCAAAAAAAGAAAGCCACAAACAAGCACTGAGAACGGCAAGCTGTGAAAGAGAGAGAGAGAGAACGACAGACAAAAGCAAGCTAGCACGGAAACAAGACAGGGTCCATATTTATTGATTTGTGTCTGCGCCGCTAAATTTGAATTGCTTTTTGGCAGCAGTGCTGAACAGTGGGAACCTGATGGATTCCGGTTCTGGATGCTATTCTTATGCCATAAATGGGCTCTGGGCCATCAATCGTCCAGGCTGTGTCCGGAGGTAACGTCAGCAGTGGGATGCTTGCTGCAGTGTTAAGTGGTGTTAAGTGGCGCCAGCGCACATCATGCGTGTGCGTGCTGCACCGAATGGCATTCTGCTGCTGAGCTAAAGGATTATCATTTATTTATCTTGTCCTACCTCGCTGGTGACTGGGAAACGTTGTTAACATACAAACGCTTCTCTGCTTGACACTCAGACATGGCTGTCAGACTCCACAACTCATCAGGGGAAACCACAATACAGTCGCTGTGTTACTTCACAAGTTGGTCAAGAGATTAACCCCCGCACTTGCCCCCCTCCAACAACCTCAAAAACATACTTCTTACATCACGAAGACACAAGGCATGGGCTGTGTTGGGATTATATGCTGCAGTTTATTTAGCATGATTAGCACTTGCCCCGCCCCCTTGACAATGGTGCCAAAAATCATTCTACAGCTAGCGTAATAAATCACACCGTCATAAATCAGTCTCTTGTTGGTTGTAAACCAAGCTGAGAGAAAGAGAGGGGCGCACTCACATCAAGACAGAGAGAGATTAGAACAACAAGCACGCGGACGGGCAACAGTCAAAAAAAGAAAGCCACAAACAAGCACCGAGAACGGCAAGCTGTGAAAGAGAGAGAGAGAGAACGACAGACAAAAGCAAGCTAGCACGGAAACAAGACAGGGTCCATATTTATTGATTTGTGTCTGCGCCGCTGAATATGAATTGCTTTTTGGCAGCAGTGCTGTACAGTGGGAACCTGATGGATTCCGGTTCCGGATGCTATTCTTATGCCATAAATGGGCTCTTTCTGCACTCCTCTTCCCTCTTTCTGCTCCCCTTTTGTCTTTTTCTGCACCTCTGTTACATCTTTCTACACCTCTGTTGCTTCTTTCTGCAATTCTCTTGCCTCTTTCTGCACCTCTGAGTTAGAGGTAGTTTTAATCCCCCTGCCCTATTATGTACTAGGGACTTACAGGGGAGGTCATGCCAATCACAGGGGTACCCCAACCCATAGTGTACCCTAGTGTATGTAGGTGTTTTCACTGTATTCTAAGTGTCTTTCAGAATAGCACTGGCTCCGGGCCTGGTTAGTCAGAGTCAGTTACCACCAGTACCAGTCAGCAAAAAGTTGGGGGCACAGGATGACTTTGCAACAAGGCCTCTTTCTGCACCTCTTTTGGTTCTTTCTGCATATCTCTTGCTTCTTTCTGATTTTTCTTCGTCTTTCTGGACTTCTGTTGCCTCTTTCTGCATTTCTCTTGCTTCTTTGTGCACCTTTCTTCCTCTTCCTGCACATGTCCTATCGCTCTAGGCATAGTTAGAAATTAGCATTTAAAAAACCTTTGAAATTCACTGAAAAAACCATAGGTTTCAGGGACGTTATAGTTAGAAATTAGCATTTAAAAAACCTTTGAAATTCACTGAAAAACCATAGGTTTCAGGGACGTTATAGTTAGAAATTATCATTTAAAAAACCTTAGAAATTCACTGAAAAAACCACAGGTTTCAGGGACGTTATAGTTAGTTGGACATTTCACTCGTACAAAACCAGAGAAATTCAGCCGTTATAATTAGTTGAGCTAACTATAACTTGCGCCCCCGCAATGCACTGCTGATGACGTCACATATTACATCATTCATGACATGGTCAGTGACATCACTGATGACATCTCAAATGACATCACTGATGACATCACTGATGACATCATCCACGTGATAATCTGATGCACCTCCTCACAGTCTAATATAACCTTTGATACACCCACTCTAAAATACAGACTACCATTTTCGAAACCATAGACACACCAATACCAGTTTCTACATACCCACTCACTGATTCCTAGGTCTACACACACATCCATTCATTCACCCATACAGTCACTCATACATGCAGTCACTCATCAATACAGCACTATCATATACACTCATACACCTATACAGACACTCACACACTGCCACTCATCCATAGAGTTACTCACACACCTAGTCAATCATGCAAAGAATCAATCACACTCCCATTTACTCACCTATACAGTTATACACACACCACCTCACTTATTCATACAGATACTAACACATACTTACTCTCTTATACAATCACTGATATAAGCACACACTCATCCATACAGCCACTCTCACAATCACTCACTCTCACATATAGTGATTTATATACTCCAACACTCACATATACTGCCTTTTACATATGTAGTTACTCAGACATGTACCACTAAGACATCCATTCACTCACCAACACAGCCATACACACACTCACCCACCCATACAGCCCTTCACAGATGCACTCTTGAACCCATACACCCAGTGAATCACCCACTCACACTTCTATGCACAGAGTCACACACCCTCCTCCCACCCACACAGACACTCAGGCACCCATACAGATACTCAGACAACCAAACAATAACCCATATAGACACTCATGTAGCTACTCACCAACCCATGCAGCCGCTTACATACCAACTGACAGACTGATACAGACATTCACACAGTTTAGTCACTAACCCATGCATTCAGTAGGACATGTTTAATCACTCACTTATACAGTCAGTCACGCACCTACTAAATCATCCATTCAGACACTTATACACCCACTCATTTTTCAATACACCTTGGCATATATATATATAAAACATATTTAAACTTTACAGAAATGCACAGCCACTGGATGATGTCATCATTGATGTCATCAGTGATGTCATCAGTGATGTGGCATGCCAGTTTGGAGTCAATAAATCTTTATACTGCACAGCCTTTAATGATAGTCCTCGGACCATCAATCGATATTTGACCTGCAGAACAGAGTATGCGTCTACGTTTTAGAATGTAGCTGTGATTTAAAATACATTGGAAGTACAAAATTGGCAGTACATAAAAGGATCCTACAACACACAAGGGCAATCATCAACAATGACCCTAGCTACCCTGTGGCGAGACACTTTAAAGAACAACATGAAAGTAATCTCAAGCATCTAAGATATTATGTATTAGGTGCTATTCCCGTAGAAAAGAGAGGGGGAAACAGGGAAGCAAAACTTAGACGCCTGGAAATTCAATATATTTTAGAGTTGGACACCAAGCATCCAGGGGGTCTTAATACAAGCGAGGACCTTTACACGTATTTATGAAACCTCTACAATAAATCCCCTTATTTCTATAAGTCCAGCAGAAATAGGACCTCGAACCCAAACTGAACCTGTTCGTTTATTTAATTGACTTTATTGTATTTCATATTATTCTTAAAATTGGTGTCTAAATAATTGTCTATCGAATTGCAATCTGCAATATACTTACATAGGTCATAAACTAAGGAATTTTATATTTTAGGGACAAAATGGAATAGAGTTTTAGCAGTTGAGTTGTATATTTATTGATATTTATATGTATTTATTTATTTATTTATTTAACTACATATTTTATGTCTATGTTTACAACTGTGGGAATCAATTGCATATGAAATGATGATTATCAGGTTTAATCAATTCCCCGTATATACTTGCTTAGTTTGCACATGTCATGTTTTGCACTGGAAATCTTTTGCCAGGGCATGCCTAGTAGTACACAAAAAGACATTATGTCAATACATGCTGCATCTGACATATGTGGATACATATAATTAGAAAATTCGTTTTTATTAGTTTTAGCATTAGCACGATTTATAGGTTTTAGCACTTCTTTAGGGTATTTATAATGATAGGCACTTTTATATTATTTTAATCAGTTATATGATGAGATTTGGATATAAGTGAAGTATTGGTGATGGTCCAGAGTAGCATTTGTGCCAATGAAATTTTAGTAATATGTATTAATACTAAACCTGGTTAGTTGTGTTTATATTTTGTATTTAAATAAATTTATAAGTACATTTTAGGAATTTACAAAATGCATTTAAGCCATTAACTGTATCACCAATGATCGCATAGCAATTGAAGCATTCAAGCGTATATTTCTTCCATTTCTATTAACTAACTGGTATGCACTGTCACTTTAAAAATGGTGATCAGACTTCCTAACGCTGTCATGTGATCAAGGCGGGTAACTGCCGAAACGTGCAATGGCGAGGCTGTTTGTGCGTGAATAAACAGAAAATATGCACAATACCTGGGTCCACTCTCGTTTGTTTGGAGCAGCAGATGTGAGCGAGGAATCGTCATATATATATATATATATATATATATATATATATATATATATATATATATATATATATATATATATACAAAAACGCGTTGTATACTTCTCCCAGGAAGCAAAACACCGTGGCTCCGAACTGCTTACAAGCGTGATTTTTAATGATATTGGCAAGTCAACTCTACGCGTTTCGGAGCGCGAAGCTACTTGCTCACGAGTAAATTGCTGCTCATACAATCATTGGTTAAATATGTTTGCATGTGATATCACCTTAACAATAAACATCAACAACAGACTTCCTGTTACAATTGCTGTATATTTTTAACCAACAATGACGCTTTATGTCAGTTTCATCCATTGTGTTGACCGGTGTGGGCAGAGTCTCAACCATAAATCATGCTCAAGTTTCACACGGGTGAGGAAGTACCTCGGTAAACCATGATGTAAATGTCAATAAAGTTTTGTATCAATTCACAACACTTTATACAGCACCCGATCAGTACCTCTGTTATATATACTCGTGACACCATAATATGTATATACTTGCGCAGTCTACTGCAGTCTCTTCGTACCAAAGTACCAAATTCGAAATATGAAACAGCAGATAAGGCATATCAGTAACAACTGCATGAATGGAAAGAGAAAAGACTCTTAGAATGGGAAGAATATGAGTTTTTAACATGCAAATTCCCCAAGCTACCCGCTTTGTATTTGTTACCCAAACTGCAGAAAGACAGTCAAAACCCCCCAGGGAGACCAATAGTGTCATCAAGAGGTAGTTGTTTTGAAAACACATCCCGGTATTTGGATTTTTTCTTGCAACCGTTGGTTCAGGGCCTTCCATCTTTTATCAAAGACACGGGTGATTTCCTTAGATGTATTAGTGAGATCGTGTGGGATGAGAATTACCTTCTCATGTGCCTAGACGTTAATAGCCTTTACACATGCATCCCACATGACCTGGGAATCAAGAGCTGTCGCCATTTCCTAAAGAACAGATTTTTATCGTACTTATTCCACACTGAAATGTTAATTGACATGATGTACACTTGCCTCACCCAAAACCTTTTCATCTTTGACAAAAAAATATACAGACAAACCCTCGGAACTGCCATGGGGACCTGCTTCGCCCCCAGTTTTGCAGGTTTATACCTCAGCTGGTGGGAGGAGCAGGTAGTAAGCAAAATAGATCTTTTTAAGACACGTGATAATGTGGGTTCGATTTATTTATAGATGATATTTTTGTATTTGGAATGGCAACATGAAGGAGGCTGACAGTTTTGTTGAAATCCTGAACCACAATGAATTGAATTTAAAATTTAGCAGCCAAATGGACAAAAACAACTATTGAATTTCTAGATCTGAGACTTAAGGTGAATGGGACCCACCTAGAGAGTTATTTATTTAGGAAAGAAACTGCTGGGAATAGTTTATTACACGCCCGGAGTTGTCACCCAGAGAATCTGATCCGCGGTATCCCGCTGGGAGAACTACTTAGAGCCAAAAGAAATTGTAGCTCCAAAGAAGGGTATGAGAAAGAGAAAAACATAATGACAGAAAGATTCATGATGAGAGAGTACACTAAAACTACAATAGAGAAGGCCTGTGGAGAAGTGGACAAGCGAGAGAGAAATGAATTTCTAAAAAGTAAGGAGACAAGGATAAGTGAGTGTGAGAATAAAATAAGATTCATCACTACCTTCAATAGTCAGTCAAGGTCATTGAGAAAAGGTCTGAATAAATTTTGGAATGTCCTTAAGACAGACACAGATCTGACACCACACATAGAAGATCACCCCCAGATCACCTTTAGGAAAGCTAAATCTTTAAAAGATATAATTTGTCAAACTCTCACCACAGACCAAAAAGAACAACAGTTCAAGGATTCTACACTTGCGGCAGCTGTAAAGCGTGCAAGTATAGTCTAAATTGTAAGGAAGTGAAATTGTCACCTGACCACAAACCATTTAAGATACCTAAACATGTATCATGTAATACAGACCATGTGATTTATGCTCTGAGATGCCCATGTGAAAAGTACTAAGTAGGGAGCACAATACACAAAGCAAAAAAACACATCTTGGAACACCTCAGAGCCATAAAAAACGATGACAAACAGTATCCCATAGCGAGACACTTCAAAATAAAACACAATCAGAATTGCAATTTACTATCTTTTTGTGTACTAGATACAATACCAGCAAGAGAAAGAGGGGGAACCGAGTTCAGGAACTAAGATGTCTAAAATCAAGAATTATAATTCAGTTCAACACAATGCACCCTGCAGGCCACAATGGAGATGAGGAAATGGCTGTACATTTAGGATAAAGATAGTTCTAAACCATAGTTGTCCAAATACAAGATGAGCTGCAAATTAATTCCTCTTGATTTTATCAAATAGGTTTTATCTTCACTTCCGGTTGTTAAACACTGATTTGTTGCAATATCAAGGAATGTAGAATGTTCACATGCAATGTGGTGACTAATTATGGTATTTTTATATTTTCTTTTGCAGATTTTCCTATTAACATTGGACACAAGTGGAAGGCAAATGAGCACATGATTTCTTAAACGGCAGAATTAGGAGGCAAACAGCGGTATAATGTAGCTGCAATATAGTAGGCAGTCAGATCTGCACTTTTGGAATAATGGCCAACATTGACTTTTGGGGAAGCTGTATTCCCAAAACAGGGAATGTAGCCCACAGGGGCAGAATTGATATTAACCGTGGATGATGAAAATTTAAAACATAACAGACCGAATTGGAGTAGCTGTAATACTAATGACTAGAGTGGGTCAAATTGTATATACAGAATTCTGCCAATGCCCACTGGGGCAGGAGTAGAAATGGGTTCACTTTCCAAGGGGAGAGTAGGACATGCCCACAGGGGCAACAACGTAACAAACCCAGTGTGGGACATGCACATTATTTACAATTTCATCAATTTGATGGCATTAATTTGATGGTGCAAGATAATGTTTTGAGCCGAAGAGACGGCAGTAGACTGCGCGAGTATATACATATTATGGTGTCACGAGTATATATAACAGAGGTACTGTTCGGGTGCTGTATAAAGTTTTGTGAATTGATACAAAACTTTATTGACATTTACATCATGGTTTACCAAGGTACTTCCTAAGCCGTGTGAAACTTTAACATGATTTATGGTTGAGACTCTTCCCCCACTTGTCAACACAATGAACGAAACTGACATGTAAAGCGTCATTGTTGGTTAAAAATATACAGCAATTGTAACAGGAAGTCTGTTGTTGATGTTTATTGTTAAGGTGATGTCACATGCAAACACATTTAACCAATGATTGTATAAGCAGCAATTTACTCGTGAGCAAGGAGCTTCACGCTCCGAAATGCGTAGAGTTGACTTGCCAATATCATAAAAAATCACGCTTGTAAGCAGTTTGGAGCCACGGTGTGTTGCTTCCTGGGAGAAGTATACAACGCGTTTTTTGGATGTTTAGGGGCTCGCTACCCCACCGCGGACCGCCAACATCAAGAGGTTTTGGTCCGAAGCAAAAGTAACTGTTGTAATATATATATATATCCAAAACTTCCAACCCGAAATCCAAAAAGGAAGGAACGGCACTCCTTGGAGCTTAAATATCAATTGAGGTTTATTCCAACATGAAACAAAAAATCGGTAAAAGAGCGTCTACACATTTCGGCGCAAAGCCTTTTTCACGATGCTGGCTCACAGTTACTGAACACAATTTAACATGGTGGTCAGAACTAAACATAGAAGAGGGGCGCAAAAATTTCATCGACATGTCATCAGATTATAGCGGCCATCTTGTAACATGTTTATACTGCAAAAATAAAATAAAAGTAAAGATTGCAGAGTGGATATTACATTTTCTGGTATTGCAGTATTTAAAATACAATATCGTCTTGTTATACCGAAATTACTCATAACTCATAGCATGTCATTTGCATAAAAAATGAAAGAAAAAATAATTGTTTCCAAATAACAACAATTTCAAGGGAGATCCCTCCTTGTTACATTCACCGCCCTTGCTCACAAACTGTCGGCCATGACAGTGTTTCACAAATTTCGATATAATTATTTTGATGTCGCCCCATTGGGCAAACTTCAGCATATATTTCACCCACAATAGACTCTTGTCTCCAATTGGCAAAAGGAAGCTTACATAATCATATGGCAAAAACACTCTTGCCCTTTTGGGCCGAGTAATAACAAATCACTGTGATATATTGTCAATTAACCCTATGTTCGTGCTTCCTAAGCCATTATTTGGCAAAGCAAAGTAACAAAATCTCAACACTATATAGACATTTCTAAGCATTCGTGAGGCACAAAAAAAAATTCACCAAAGGTATAACAACAAATAAAGAAAGATATCTCAGCTCTTTTGCGTCACTCTCATTGAACCGGAAGTCCACACTCCAATGAGACAGTTACATCTAAATTGGTCCTGAAAAATAAAAAATGAAAAGTATATGAGAAAAAAAATTAAAGTTTGCACCTACCCTCTCCAAAATTAGAACACCATCAAGTCATAACTGTGCAGATTAAAAACAATTAAAATCATATAGAAGCAGGCTGATCACTTTAGTATTACTATAGGTAAATATACATCTCCTCATCAACATTCAGGCCCATGGGTTCTCTCGTATTCAATCATAGAATGTACCTGCACTCTAACTGCCTAAGTGCCCTCTCTCTATCACCACCTCTGGATGATTTCACTATCTGATCAATCACTGTGTATTTCAGGGAATTTGGATTGCTTTCTTAATGTTGCTTAAAATGACGTGCCACAGAGTAAGATTCATCTATGTTCTTGATTGCCAGTATGTGTTGTAATATCCTTTTATGTACTTGTATTATAGTGCTTCCTACATATTTTTTGTCACAAGGACAACTTAACACATAAACCTCAAATTCTGACTTACATTTGAGAGATTTGTATATTGTTATTCTCTCGCCTCAATCAGTGTGAAATATCGTAGTATTCACACCAAGTATGCAGGCTTTGCACTTACTACACTTCCTGAATCCCTTTACTGGTTTTAACCACATTCCATGATCGGTGACCTGATTCTTGACTATTGCATCTGTCACAGACCTGGATCTCCTATAGGTGATTGCAGGTCTATCTCCCACATCCAAACCTATTGCCGGATCCTGTTTGATTAGATGCCAGTGTTTATGCAGAATCTTTCTTATCTGGTTGTGCGCCATACTGTAAGTAGTTATAAACCTGCACTCCTCATTTACAAGTGTATCACTTCCCTCAGTTGTTGCTACCATCTCTTTGCTTTTGTTTAAATTGACACTTTCATTGGGTTGTTGATTAAACAGTAAATCAATTCATGTTTTAGTACTGACTTTCTCTTTGGCTTGTTTAAGGATAGTTTCACTGTACCCTCTCACCTTTAACCTCTCGGTCATTTCTTTTTCTGTTTGAAGAAATTAATCTTGGGTACTACAAATCTTTTTGCTCTCAATAATTCTCCATAAGGTATACTTCTTTTGAGAGCACCTGGGTGTGAGCTAGTGGCGTGTAGGGTTGAGTTACCTGATGCTTCTTTCCTATATACCCTTGATGTCATACTGTCCCCAATGACTTCTAGCCTAATGTCCAGAAAGTCAATGCACTTATCACTCACCCGGCTAGTAAAAGAAAGGTTCAAATTATTGGCATTGATCTGTTTGACAAATTCAACAACTGATCTCTGATCTCCTTTCCACAGTATAAACAAATCATCTATATATCTGAGCCAGATGATAATATTCAATGACCAGTCCTGTGACCCTGTACTGTGGAGCACCTGCTCCTCCCACCAGCCCATGTGTAGATTTGCATAGCTGGGGGCGAAGCAGGTGCCCATCGGAGTCCCTTGCAGCTGTTGGAACAGATCATTGTTAAAGAGGAACACATTACTTTTCAAACACCATTCTATCATACCAATCAGCATCTCATTATGTTTTAAATACTGGATTGGTCGTGTTATATATATATATATATATATATATATATATATCCAAAATAAAACCACTGCTTTTGCAGCAATCATCCAGCACTCCATGGGGTATTTTCCACTCGATTTTATTTCATAGTAACGACATCTACGCGTTTCGGCAGCTTCACGCTGCCTTGTTCATGATGTAAAAGCGCCATTATTTTCTCATTAAAATATCTTTACAAATTAACAACATTAACGAAGGACCAATCTCTTTAGGCACCACAGAGTTCGTCACATCACCATTATGGGCGCCATCTTTAAACATGTTCGATTAAAACACACTATATTCAACTTTTGGGTGTTCTTTAACAAATTCCCCTTCCTGCTAGTGCATAGACACGGTTTCCAATCATAAACCAAACATTGCGTTATTATTTTCACAATATTAGCTATACTAGTGCATATTCCAAATCACAATTCATATATTTTGCAGTAAAATTAATTACTTGCTTCCTGTTACAATTCTTGATTATTCTTGCACATTTCTACATGTCATTTGGCTGCCCTACTTGATGTCTACCATTTTTCCACATTTTCTGACAAACATTATTCATATAAAGTGCAAGTGCTTGACTTCATCATCCACTTCATATTTTATGAAAAAGTGCTTGTGCCCTAATCATTATACAGTACCATCATTCAAAGAAAATTGCTAGTGCTTTAATATACATGAATCGGTTCCTTTTTCCTAATCCCGGTATACTTTTCTACAGTACTAGATAAATTTAAAGTGCAAGTGCTTTAGTATATTTAAAAAAAAAAATGCATCATATACTTTAAGATACACTATTAAAAATGAGAAAGCATATTGATGTACTGTAATAAATATAAAGTGCTATGTCTAAGTACTTAAATCTAAAGTGCCAATGTCCTCCGTTTTCATTCCTCTCATAAATAAATTTAAAAAAACAAATGGTTCTTGAATGTGCAGACTCATCTATATTCTCTTAATCTCATCATTGGTATTCTCTTAATATGGGCAAGTATACAGGTCCTCATCTATATTTAACCCATGAGGTTCCATGCTGTCGAACTCCAATATGAAATATGTCTCTAACCTACGGAGTTCCTTCTCCCTATTCCCACCTCTCTTTTTCCTGGGGATTTCAGCTATACAGCTATACTGCATGCGTATAGGGTTACTCTGATGATGAGTTTCAAAATGCCTCGCAATCGGATATGTCCTATCCTGATTGATAATCGCTCTCCGGTGCTGAAGAATTATTTTGTATATGGGCAAGGTGGTGCTCCCTATATAAATTTTCTTGCAAGGACATTGCAACATGTAGACCACAAAACTAGATCTACATGGTAAAAAGCCCTTAATTCCAATGGTTTTGTTAAAAGAGGTTCTAAAATGTGAACGATTCATTCCGTGTTGACACGCTTTACACTTAAGATATTTTCTAAAACCCATTTTCTGTTGAAGCCATGTGGGGGCTCCCCCTCCTTTCTTGGTATTCACTTTTCACAATCTGATCTTTTAATGATTTTGACTTTCTATATGTTATATCAGGATGTTGATTCACTTTCGGGCCCAATATTGGATCATCTTTTATGAGATGTCAATGTTTATTTAAAATGGACCTCACCTCCTTATGTTTAGTATTAAAAGTCGTTATGAACCGATGATTCCCCAAACCCCATTGTTTTTTTCTTTGTTGGGTTCTGGATGGTTCAAATAGTACCCTCTGTCTTTCCAGGTTCCTAGCCTTTGTAGCGGCTCCACTTATAACTGTTGGTGGATAGCCCCTCTGTAAAAACCTGTATATAACTTTAGCAGTTTCAAAGGATATACTCTATAGATTTGTTTATATGGAACACACGTAAATGAAGTTAAAGCACACTTTGGATATAAATGCTGTATATGAGTATATAAATGCATATTCATGACATATAAAGGGAGAAACTTAAATTATGCTGTTCCAGAATTCAAGAATGGATTGATTTAAACTAGACATAGTCAGTTCACTCTTGGAACTAAAATACAAATCAGGATAACCAATAATCTTTTGAGGTAGGGGAAAACGAAATCTACCCAGATAGCAAATATAAATCCTTAGCAATAGGATTAAAACAAGCATGTGCAATGCATAGGTCTCGCATTTACGCGAGTTACAGCTGTTGGCATTGTAAATGACAATGCCTTTTATATATGTTTTGGCTTTTAAAACACAAATAAAAGGCATTGTCATTTACAATGCCAATAGCTTAAACTTGTGTAAATGCGAGACCTAATGCATTCCAAATGCTTCTTCCCTGTTTTTGACTATAAAACTTGGAGCTCACGTGTCGTCATATTAAGGCTATAAAACTGCATTATTTTTTCTTTTTACAAAACGGTGTTTGGTCATTAAACAATAATTAAGGATTGCAATTGAGTTGAATGAAATGTCCCATTGTTGCCTCTTCACTGTCGCGTCACTCGTTCAGTACTTTTCTTTTAGCTACTATTTGGCTTCAACCAGGATATTGCCGGGCTGAAAGGATTCCGTGCCTTTCAGCGGGAGGGCGGAGTCGCGGTAATGCACACAACAATCCCTGCCTCTTGAGAGGCGATGCCCGAGAGATAAGCCTCGACAGAAACAGGATCCAGCTATGTCCCAAAACCAAACAATTTGGCCGTCCTTTAACACAAGAGCACAGGGGTGTGACTCTGCTAACTAAGCCGAGCACAGACACCAAACTATGTTTGTAACAAGACAAACCAGGAGCGCAAATAATCGTAAACAGCCTTGTTGGACGCACCCACTGTGGAAGCTATAAAAAATTATCCCATGAGAGCACATCAGTGCAGCTGAAGCAGCGTATGTGGTGCCTGCAGTAAGAGAAACTATTTAAAGAAAATAGTGCTTACAGACTAAATAACAGGTACGGTGTAACAACCGAAGTAAAAAGGCCAGTCCTCACGGTAGGTTACAAATGAAGACAAGGTGGTAATACGGAGGGACTAACAAGCCTATTAACAAATCAGAAGCCAGAATTTAAGAAGGACAATGACACAAGCCAATGACAAATATAGGCAGAGAGTGGGCGGGGCTTCAAGTGTATAGTCCAATACTGCATGCCTCGCAGCAGCGCATGTGCTGCCCAGGCTCGACCTAAAAAAGAAGTTGAACATAGACAATCAAATTAATATAGTGATGTTGTCCACTAGCTATCACCTATAAGTATTAACACATAATAAAAATCTGTTAAAAGAAGAACAAGAGCTACTATTGCTAGAGGCATTATTAAAACAACATTGCAACTTTGCATATAGGTTTGACCAAAACAAATGTGCAGAAATTGCGGGCACAGCAGAATAGTGGTGTCAGGGCTATCAAGAATTTACCCAAACTTAATCACATCTTGCCAGTCCGTAAATAAATGAAATTGTTCATCCTGAGAAGAGAATTCCATTTAAAATTCTCACTCTTACCCACAAGGTTATACCCCGGGATTTTTAAAGAAAGATTGCAGTTTTGAAATTAATAGAGAAAGCGCTATGATCCAGGGTAATATGTAATTAAAACAAAATAGGGTTCACAGGATACAAGAGTTTCTCTTTTAAGGCAGCATTTACATGGATTCCACTCCCGGAAGGTATCAGTCTATTTCCTAACCTCTGTTTTTTTTCAGCAGTAAACTCATCTTTTTAATGTGGTCAATGCTGAGCTACACTCAGAAACCCTTGAGAAATTTTGCGCATTACTAGACTATTTGATGGTGTTGATGATGATAGAAGAGTTTTCTCATGACTTGGTATTGGGTATTAGTGTTCAGTTTTCCTCCATGGAGATGCAAATATTTGTGATGAAACTTGGATCAGAGCCTATGTCTAACCACACAAATACTATCACTGCATTTTCCAACTGGTTTGAGTGTGAGTGTATGCTGTGGATGGTAAATAGTGAGTTACCTTTAGTAGACAATTTGAGGGCCTTGGTATTGGGTCATCAAGTCATGCCACATTTTACCACTGGAAGCTCTGCATCTATGTTGTTGACAAAAAAAAGAGCTGGTATATTACTCTCTCCAATTTTTGGGAAAGATTGGGACAAGAGTGGTGTGGATCTAGAGGTAGCCAATACTGAAGTGTGTTGCACCTTTTGTACCTCACAGGAGCTATACAGGCATTATTTTGTTAGAAAGTGGGGAAAATCAGAAGGGGGTAAAAAAAACAGGGCAAGGTACATGTTGGTGTGAGCTGGTCAAGAAGAGAAGTCCACGTTTTTTGCATAGAATTTACAGATAGTAAGAAGAAATATCAAGTTTGGTTGAGAGATTCCAGCTATGCAGGTGGTTGATGTAGTCAGAGAGTTTGTGTTGCCATATTATACGGATCTGGATGAAAGCGTTCAGAGATGGACACACTCATTAAATATGTCTATACTGCACAGTATTTATGTGTCAGAATCAATTCTACTTGTTTCTTTTCTTTGATATGTTTCTGTGCCTGATGTTTCTTTTTCTTTTTTATTCTTTTGTTTTGTGTTTTCTTCTTGTTGCCATGTTTTGTTTGAGCTTTATTTCTGGTTTGAAGGCAAGCTATGTTGTATTTGGCTCCAAGTGAACTGCATCTCTCTAGTGCACCCTGCTGTGGATTGTACAGGTTCTTAGAACTGCTGATATGCTAGTGTGAGATACCAGTGAACAAACTTTACATTGTAAGCTACTACTTTTTCTTTGCTCCTCTGTGGCATGGAGTTATAGGGTGGAGGAGGACATGGGGGGGCAAAAATGTTGATATCATTAGTGCTGTGAAGCTGAAAGCTGAGTGATCAAGGATAAAGCAGGCAATTCAACTGTATGATTTTAGGGAAGAGAAGTGGCTTACCTACAGAGCAGGGGGTGAAGGGAAGGGGCTGTGAAGGCAGGAGATGGAAAAGTAACAATATTAATGTGCAACCATAAACAAAGAAAATCTTTGTCAGTAACTGAAGGATGATGTTTGCTTACTGTTACAGTACAAGTCTCATCTTT
The DNA here is from genome assembly GCA_963921515.1 of Calotriton arnoldi. Classification (NCBI taxonomy): domain Eukaryota; kingdom Metazoa; phylum Chordata; class Amphibia; order Caudata; family Salamandridae; genus Calotriton; species Calotriton arnoldi. The sequence continues at coordinate 556,036 of CAWUFW010007836.1, read as the reverse complement.
CCCAGTTAAATTCCAGAATCTCGCAGTAACCCGTATATATGATGCAGACACACTGACTGGGCCATATCTATCATCATTTCAAACTGTTCATCCAGATGATTTATCTGCCGTTATCAAGTCTATCAATTCTGGCTCTCCACTAGATCCGGCTCCCCCTTTTGCTTTGCCCAGAGATGCACTTATTATTTCTTCTATTGCAGCTGATCTTCGCAGCCTATCAGTTTCTTTAGCTGAGGTACCTTGGGTGTGGAAATAGGCGACAGTGTTGCATCTGTTGAAAAAACCTGCCCAAGACCCTGTCAAGCCAGAAAATGTACATCTATCTCCCTCTTCCCACTTATGTCCAAAGTGCTGGAGAAGCATATTAATCTGCAGTTTTCTAATTACCTTGAGACCTACAATGTTTTGCACTCATCTCAAATGGGCTTTTCACCCTTTCTGCAGTCGCAGAAGAGCTGAGATGGGCACCAGAAAAAGGAGGGCCCACTGCACTCATCCTGCTGGATATGAGCTCTGCGCTTGGCATGGTGTCTCACAATATACTATTAGCCAGACTCTATAAATGTTGAATCTGCAACAAGGCTCTGGCATGGTTTCAATCTTTTCTGGTATTTTGATCTTTCTAGGTGGCTACAAAACCGTTTTTTTCCACATCCAGATCAAGTCCATTTGAAATTCACCAGGGATAATTATTGAGTCTGACTCTTTTTAATGTATATGTTCAAACCAGCTGCAAATCTCAGATCATCAACTCCAGTCCTGATTAGAACATGCCATGTTCAACTGTCACTTCAAAATGGATCCCTACACTGCACCTAAGTGAACACCTAATAGCCTATTCAAACAGAAACTGGAAAAACATATTCCTTGCACAAACTTTCAATGCCATCAAGGACCCGCCATAAGCTCTAATCTATAAGAACCTAGTGTTGACTTAACCTGTGTTGTCTCAACCTGTGTTGTATACTCGGCACCCCTCACTAGTTGTAGAGTGTCTACAAAGAAATCACCAAAATAAGAAATAGCATTACATTTTCACAGACAGTATGGCACAAAGAATGAAGTTGATCAAACGGATCTACATTCCTTCTGCATGATTTTATTTTGTTTCATGAACATAATCTTTCATACCAAAGACGAACATCTTATTTCCAAAGTTCATATTCACAGTTGAGTATTTTGTCACTATAGTTCAGAGGTATATTGTTACCTCAATCTATAGCACTTACTTTATCAACTTAAGGAGAAGGACAACTCTGTGCACCTGTGGAACTTGAACCTGTGGTCATTGGTTTAAACACATATTCCTGCAGTAAATGCATTGGCCCACTAAGCCACCAGACAGTGACCCCTCACCTAGATTGTCTCATCCTTCAATAAAAGTGTTGCCTCCTATTGATATCTGTAGTCCAAAAATAAACAGTTTATGTTTGCCTATTCTCTCTCCAAATATTAGTAACCTCTTTAAAGATTCAAAGTCCATGGGAGAAGTAATGCACACCATCAAGCTTATCATTTTGCCACTCCTGTAAATCCAATCACTAATCTATATACTGTATCCAACTATTTCCTTATATTAGGTCAGGTCTTGCCTACATCACAAAAGCCGAAAAACGTTGGTGACTTAACAAGCCTGTCTACTTTTGGAGAATGAGAAAAAGTGGATTATTAGTTCTGGTGTATGGCGGTCCACCACAATTAATAATGTCACTAGTCTTGTTAGGTCCAGTAACCACAAAAATCCAATAAGGGGAATTTTTAAAGTTTGATTTAAAGTTTAGAACCAAAAACACCAACTGCAGGAAACTGGTCATGCTAGACCAGCACAAAGGTAAGATTTCAGGCCAACTGCAATGGAGTGCAGATTGGATACAAGGCCCAGGCAGGTACTGGTCAAAGAGTTATTTATGGACTTGGAAATTTTTCTGGAGATCAGGTGGTTGTCGGCGAGACTTTGTCTGCAAGCTGAATCCAAGTTGACTTTTGACAACAGTGGGCTGCTGAAGGGCGTGGTCCCGGTGCAGTCATCGGCGAAGGCAGGGCATCTCAGAGCAGATTAAGGGGCCGATTCCGATTCGGGCCGGATAACGTACCGACCGACTCGGAGCCGGAATAAATACCGACCGACACGTACCGGTGCAGCCCGACCCGCAAAGTACGATGAAAAGCGTGCTAAATCCGACCGACTCGTACGGAACACAAGCCGACCGACCGAGCCGCGCGGAAAACAGCCATCCGGCCGGAAAAGCATGCGAAACGAACCGACCGACACGCACCAGGAAGAATCCCGAACGAAACGTACCCGCGAACGTCGACCCGCCAAGTACGATGCAACTCGTGGAGAACACGACCGAGTCGCACGGAGCACAAGCCGCACGACCGACACACATTCAAAACTGCGAGCCGAAGCAAACCAAAACCCCGTGACCGACGCGTACGCAGCACAGAAAACAGCACAAACACAGCGTGAACGAATAGGAGAGGCTCGCACGAGACAACTGGAGGGTCCGACTCGGTCACAAGAACGTCTCCTACATGCACAAAAATAACCAAGGGAAAAAAAGACACAAAAAAAGGCCAAACAAGCTATCACAAAGCAAATAAATACTGGGGGGGGGAAACAGGGAACAAAGACACACCCACAACTCCACCTATATAAAGGACACAAATCCCTACCATGATCCTTTGCAAATTCTAATTACCTGCCAGCACTCAACACCAACAGACAGCAACCACACACACACTCACAGCTCATCCATCACACAAGCCACACACCAGCAGCACCACAACAAATAGCACCCTCACATACACCCAGCAAAACACACACTCACACACCCTCACTTGCACACCAACACACACATCACTCACCAGCACCACCCAACACCATGCCCCCAAAGAAGAATCACAAGTTCCTAGATAGTGAATTGGAAGTCCTGGTAGATGAGATCCTCAGGGTAGAGCCACAGCTGTTTGGCACATTGGTCCAACAGACACCCATGGCGCAGAAAACCAAGATGTGGGAGAGGATCGTCGACAGGGTGAACGCACAATCACCATGTTTGCGCACAAAGGTAGACATCCAGAACAGGTGGTATGACGTGCGCAAGAGGGTCAAGGAGCTGTTGAAGAAGGACTACATCTTGAGCCAACACACCGGCAGTGGCCCTCCTGCCAAACCAGTATACCTCAGGCCCTGGGAGGAGAAGGTGCGGGCCATCCTACCACCAGTGAGCGTCTATGGACTAGAAAACATCCCAGAGCCTGGTGAGTACACAACTAATGTACACAATATTGTGCCACAATACACACACATCACTGTCAAGGGGAGAGTCAAACCATGCACCCTTAGCAAATACACACCAACCAAAACAGATCATCCCAAAATGTGTATGTCAGCCAGATAAACACAATACATGCCAGCTCATAGTGAAATGTAACTGTGTCATGACATGTACAAACCTAACAACAAATACAGCTAGGCAGTGGCACAAATATAACCAACAAACACAGTCAGACATGTAGCCACCACCACAACACCACCTCACAGGGAAGCTCACTGAAAGGAAGGAATACTGTGTATGCTGGGCAAGTCAGTGCAGCCAATAGCATCATGGGAGTCGTAGTCACAGAAATTGCCCACCCTCACAATGCGCACATCAACACCACCATGAACCATGCACACATCACAGGCAGTGCAAAACAACTGACAAGATGGCTGACACTAGCTACTGCTGTGGGAAGCACAAGGCCCTGCTGGGAACTGTGCACCAACAAACAGCACAACACCACTGCCTGACATCCTGAAAGGCAACTTGCACTCTCTGCAATGCAAGCACGTTGCATGGTGGGATATCTGGCTGGGTGGGAAGGAGGACTCACAGCACTGACCATAGTTACAAGCAGCTCACCTCACACACCCCCTCAACACAAACTCCACATAACCCACCTGGGAGAATGCAATGGCTCACATACCAAATGAAGATTCCACAAAGAACCACCACCCTGGGTAATGCTGTGTGAAGCACAGGGACACACCTGGGACTTGTAGGCAAACAAACGCAAGGACAACACTGTCAGCCTTCCTGTCAGCACAGGCACACTACCCCACAGGGAAGCAGAGTCAAAAGGAAGGAAGTATGGGCATGCTGGGAAGGGGGGGTGTAGGCAATAGCATGATGGGAGTTGGAGTCACAGATACTGCTCACCCTCACAATTGGCCCATCAACACCACTCTCAACCATGCTCATATCACAGGGAGTGGATAAGGACTGACAAGATGGCTGACACTGGCTACTGCTGTGCGGAGCACAAGGCCCTGCTGGGAACTGTGCACCAACAAACAGCACAACACCATTGCCTGACATCCTGAAAGCCAACTTGCACTCTCTGCAATGCAAGCACGTTGCATGGTGGGATATCTGGCTGGGTGGGAAGGAGGACTCACAGCACTGACCATAGTTACAAGCAGCTCACCTCACACACCCCCTCAACACAAACTCCACATAACCCACCTGGGAGAATGTAATGCCTCACATACCAAATGAAGATTCCACAAAGAACCACCACCCTGGGTAATGCTGTGTGAAGCACAGGGACACACCTGGGACTTGTAGCAAAACAAACCCCAGGACAACACTGTCAGCCATCTTGTCAGCACAGGCACACAACCCCACAGTGAAGCTGAGTCAAAAGGAAGGAAGCATGGGCATGCTGGGAAGGGGGGTGGAGGCAAAAGCATGAAGGGAGTGGTAGTCACAGCTCAACATCCCCCACCCCCATGGCCCAGCAAGCTCACACTGAAGCATGCACACCTCACAGAGAGTGTAAAGCCCCATCAAAGATGTCTGACACTGGTGCTCTGTTGTGGGGAGCACAAGGCCATGCTGGGAACTGGACAACAACCAACACCAGGACACCACTGTCAGCCATCTTGCCATTGCTGTCACACTCACACACAGTGAAGTACACTCAAAAGGAAGGAAGTATGGGCATGCTGGGAAGGGGGGTGCAGGCAATAGCATGATGGGAGTGGTAGACACAGATATTGGTCAGCCTCACAATTGGCCCATCAACACCACCCTGAACCATGCACACATCACAAGGAGTGGAAAACAACTGACAAGATGGCTGACACTGGCTACTGCTGTGGGGAGCACAAGGCCCTGCTGGCAACTGTGCACCAACCAACAGCAGGACACCACTGACTGACATCCTGAAAGACAAATTGCACTCCCTGCAATGGAAGCAAGTTCCATGGTGGGATATCTGGCTGGGTGGGAAGGAGGGCCGGATGTCAACCCAATACAACCAATGCAGACCATGTACACACCCCAACATTCACATGGAAATGCCCAAATAATGCAGGACAATGAGCTACACCAATATCAACCCCTGACTGCGACAACTTAGGACAATGCAATGTACAGGCCCGCATCCAGAGGCACAGTCACAACTGTCAGGTGTGTCAACCATTGATGCCTGCAGAAACATAACATACATTGTGTGTGTCTCCCAAAAACAGGTGATGATGGGGACACAGCAGCAGACGCTGAGGAGTCCCCGTCCCAGGCTCAAGAGGATACGGAGCTCACTGGTGTGGAACAGCCACTGGCCTCCTCGGATGAAGAAGACCAACCTGGCACCTCCGGAGCAAGTCATCATGCAGCACCAGCAGGACCACCAGCTGCACCCCCTGCACCCACCCCTCCAATGACTGTCAACACACATACCACCCCTGCCGACATGGAAAGACCAAGGAGCACCACCACCACCAGCACAGGGACCCTGGACCAATGTGGGGCCATGGACACCAACACCACCAACAACCCCCAAGGGGGCCCAGGGTCACCTGTGCGTGCCACCTCAGGTACTGCACGTGTCGCCAGGGGTGGTGGGAGGGGTGGGAGACACAGGTCACTGATCGCAGAGGGATCTGGATTGCATGATGACCCACAACTGGCACGCATAGCCGATTCATACTAGTCCAGCACCGGAGAGCTCAGCCAGGTAGTGGGGCTCCTCAGGGACATTAAACAGCAGCAGGCTGCCCATCATGCCCGCTTGGACTCACACATGTCCCGCGTGGAGTCCAAGTGGGACACACTGCAAGAGATGACGGCGGTGCATAGGGACATACTACAATGCCTCCGCCAGATGAGCAGCAACCAGTCAACTCCTCCCTGTGTGCCCACAACATCTGCTGCTGAAACAACTGCAACTGCCACAGGGAGGGAGGATGACTCTGGCGGAGAGTCCCCTGCACCGCAGCAGCCTGCACTTGAGGGTCCCCCCAAAGAAGAGGGGCCATCCGAGGAGGGGCAAGTGAGAGGCCGATGGCCATGTGCAACCCCCAGGAAGCCTAAACCTGTTCTGGATAATCACCTTTGTGCGCAAACTGTTCACCCTGTTGACTGCAACACAACTCTCCCACATGACATGGGGAGCTCAAGTTGGACCAATGTCTCTGATTACTGTGGACTTCACTCTGGACATTTCTGCTACCAGGACTTCCAAATCATCTAGGAACTTTGGATTACAATCACAATGTACAGCACCCACCATCCTGTGCACTATACTCACACATGTATGTCAATAAACTCACTAATACACCATACTTGCCTCTGTTGTGATTCCTACGTTGTCTCTGAAGTGGCGATGATGAACTGGGAAATGACACTGTGCATGCTAACTGCTACAGCAAGTACAACACCGGCATGTGAGTCATGGCGACGTCACACATATGAGGGAGGCACACCACCAGGGCTACACAACACATACACACCATGGCCATCTGACTCATCGCCTACACTGATGTTGCCAGGAAATACGTTGCATTGCACAGACCCAACACCTATTCACAGTCTGTGTTAACTAGCCCACTGGTGCAGTAAGCAAATGTCAGTCAGATGTGTGACCACAGACAACGCACATCACAAAGTGAAGCACAGGTTTATTACACATTTGCAACATGTTGTAACCACCACAGATGCAAGGTAATCCCACCTGGCAGCGGGCACACAGTCAACAAGTGTAGAAGGAAGGAAGTCCATGGGTGTGGTGCACATCACCTGTAGGGACACGACAGCTACCACCCTGGAAGTCGAATCACGGTGTCGGGGATCACAGTTGACCAAACGACTCTGAAAGTACCCTGTGAAGGACAGAAATGACACACAGTCAAAAGCACTGAAGAACAGGACAGAACTGCAATACTCATGCCCAATACATGTCACAAGATACCCACCCAGAACCAAGTTAGCATGTCAACACTGTTGGGGAGTACAGACTACCTGTAAGGACACATCGCTACACGCATACAGTCATGTAGCACATGCACACACTCAAACAGCACCAGAGCACCACCAACACATATCATGCAAACTCACATCAGTTACATGACATCTCTGGATACTTACATTCAGCTGAAGAAGTTGGTGATGAGCTGTGTGCGGACATCACCATCATCATCATCATCATCACTGGCATCGTGGTCCAGGCCAGGATCCTCCACAGGTGGCGGACGTTGGTCATCGTCATCCAGGATGAGAGGCAACTCCTTCCGCACTGCCAGGTTGTGTAGCATGCAGCAGACGATGACAATCTTGCACACCTTTGCCGGGGCATATGGGAGGGACCCTCCTGTCTTGTCCAGGCAGCAGAAGCGGCTCTTCAGGAGACCAAATGTCCGCTCAATAACTCTCCTCGTCCGACCATGTGCCTCATTGTAGCGCATCTGGGCTGGTGTCACAGGGTTCCTGAGGGGCGTCAGCAACCACGGCATGTTGGGATATCCGGAGTCACCTACATACAGACAATTGCACATTAGCTGAGTTGGAAAAGAGGGTGGGACACTATATTGCAGAACACACACAATGGTACAAAGTCAGTACACACCAACAAGCCAGGCACGCTGGTTCCGCATCTGTGACATCATCCTCGGGATGCGACTACTCCTCATCACGTAGGCATCGTGTGCAGAACCGGAGAAACGGGCACACACGTGTGTGATGGTCATATCTGCAAGACAGACCACCAGTGCATTGACCGAGTGGTAGTGCTTGCGGTTCCTGTATGCCTGCTCCTGGGCCTGTGGTGGTACCAAAGCCACATGTGTCCCATCAATGGAGCCAATGACATGCGGCATCCTCCCCAGGGCATAGAAGTCACTCTTCACGCCAGTCAGTTGCTGGAGTCTAGGGAAATAGATGTACTGGTTCAGGTATATCAACATAGCCTCCAATACATCGCGGAGCACACGGCTGAACATGGTCTGTGACATCCCACCAGCAGTCGCCAGAGTGTGTTGAAAGGTACCGGTGGCAAAGAAGTGTAGGGCTGCCATCACCTTCACCTTGGGGGTCAGCGCTGTAGGATACGGCCGGCCAGGTTGCAGGTGTGGTGCCAAGCGCACTGCCAAATCATCAATCAGCTGCCTGGTGAAGCGGTACCTTCGGATGCTGTCACGTTCCACCATCGTTGCCAGGTCAGGGAATGGTCTATGGACAGCTGGTGCCCTGCAGTGCATAGGTGAAGAAAGAAAGATTGTCAGTCACCCCACATATGTGGCATTGAACACACTCAATATCACATGATACATCATTATGAGGCACAAGTACATGATGTGTGCAGTTCCGTAAGGACATGTATGGCACATACATGGCCAACATCCAACATCACAGTTCAACAAGTGGCATCAATAAGTCCCAGGTTGTGCCATTGGGTATCATGAGGACGTGTCACATTTCCCATCTCCTGCTGCCACGTTACAAACACACCCCACAGTGACATGTGAGGACAGATGTGCCCCAGGCATCACAGCCCAACGACAGGTAGATTCCCAGGGACCCTGTATTGCCACATGGACACTGGCATGACATGGCGTATCATGTATACACCACAGCAAAACAACCATGACCCCCACAGGTAGTGGTCCCTGTTGCCTCGGCAGGACAGACATGGACGTCTGTGACACACACACGCACAACATCAAAGTCCATGCACAAACAACGTGGATGTGGAGACTGTCTCCCATTGTGCACATGAAATCAGAGACATTGTAAACACAACATGCACACAGACTGCGGAGGACCATCACTATTGTGCCAATGGGTCAGCCTGGGTTAAACATACCGTCCCACATGGGACTCAGGGGGCATGTGACATGACATACACATACAACACCGTGAAATGTGACCATGCCACATGCTCAGATATGAACAGTTGCACATCACAGTGTTCATGTACACGAAACACCAAGGATACTGTCCCCATGAACACGTGCACAGCCTGGGGGTGGCTGCCCCAAGTGACACCCACAGAACAACATGTTCACCCCCATACACGGAATAGGTAATGCAGCCTTACATGCCTTAGGATACAGTTTGGACAGGCTGTGGTGTTGTAGGTGTGCCCCTCACTCCCTGGGAAGTATATGTGGCTGGCATATGTTCACCTGTGACAGGCATGGTGACATATGCCAGTGACATGTACAGGGACGCGTTGGACAGCAATGGACCGATTGGTGCGCACACATTGGCCATTGCATTCAATGTGTGCTGGTACGCGTTGTATTCGCAATACGCGTTGGACAGCAATGGACCGATCGGTGCGCACACATTGGCCATTGCATTCAATGTGTGCTGGTATGCGTTGTATCCCGGGTACGCCTTGAACAGCAATGGACCGATCGGTGTGCCCGGCCGGCCCATTGCAATCAATGTGTGCGGGTACGCGTTGTATCCCGGGTACGCCTTGAACAGCAATGGACCGATCGGTGTGCCCGGCCGGCCCATTGCAATCAATGTGTGCGGGTACGCGTTGTATCCCGGGTACGCCTTGAACAGCAATGGACCGATCGGTGTGCCCGGCCGGCCCATTGCAATCAATGTGTGCGGGTACGCGTTGTATCCCGGGTACGCCTTGAACAGCAATGGACCGATCGGTGTGCCCGGCCGGCCCATTGCAATCAATGTGTGCGGGTACGCATTGTATCCCGGGTACGCCTTGAACAGCAATGGACCGATCGGTGTGCCCGGCCGGCCCATTGCAATCAATGTGTGCGGGTACGCGTTGTATCCCGGGTACGCCTTGAACAGCAATGGACCGATCGGTGTGCACCCATTGGCTATAGCCTGGCCTGGCAACGGACGCGTTTTCAAATTTTGAACGAGTCTGATGCTGGAAATTCAGTTGGTCACCCACAACAATGTTGCAAATTCATGGGTGTCATGAAGTTGAACTTTTGAAGGATGCTGTGGGCGTGTGTAAGTGGTGCAATTCCATGGATTGGCCAGATTCAGAAGATGCTAACTACTTGGACCTATCACTTTGGACACATGGGACAGTAACTGCCTCTGCAGCACACATATAATGCTGGCTGTTCCCCTGAGAGCTCACTTGCCTGCACTACATGCTCCAGGACGACATCTGCCACCACCACTGCTGCTGAATCTGCACCCTCTGGACCCTGCAATGGCACGTACTGTGGAGAGAGCCCCAGCCTTCAGCACTGAGGAGAACCAGGCCCTGCTGGACAGCCTCCTTCCACAGTACAGCAAGCTGTATGGGAAAGCAGGGGAGCAGGTGAGTGTTCTGTCCACTGCCTTCCTAAATGTGCATGTTGTCTGACTAGCAAGGCTAACAGTCTGCACGCCACTGGCTAGCAGGCTCACTGAGTAGTTGTCACCCCCCATAGTGTGTAGTTACATGCACTGGACAGGTATGGTGCAGTGACTGCATTTAAACAAGGTTTTACTTCCCAAGCAATGATACCATGTAGTTACTGCTGGCATACTGTCCATGGCCATCTTTGCACTGCCTGTGTACATCATGTGCCCCTGTGATTGAGACATGTATACACAACTGTGTAATGCACGGATATGTTGCATGTGTAGTAATAGCATTCTCACTTTGTCATCCTCACAGGTTGATGCCCACCAGAAGCAGAAGATATGGCTGACCATCGTCCGGGCAGTGAGATCCATGGGGGACTACAAGCGCTGGATCCGCAACTGCCAGAAGAGGTGGCAGGACCTTCGGGGCTGGACCCGGAGGATCGCACGGGTCCAGCTGAAGCTGTCGCCTCCTCGCAGGAGGGGCGGACACCGGACCCTGACCCCCCACATGCTCAGGATCCTGGCGGTGGTCTTCCCTGATCTGGATGGGCAGCTGAAGGCCAGAGAGCAGCAAGGAGGGGGTGAGTCCATGACTGCATTGTGAACTTTGTCTGCCATGCTATGTGCCCTCCTCTGGCCTGGTTAAACTTCCACAGTACATCAGTCATGTGGTCCAGGACCCATGTCCCTCAATTGTGCACTGCCCACTCCTCATCTGATACCCAGGTGTGGCCCTTGCAGTCAGGGAATTGTGTCACTTGGGTACTGTGTCCTTGCAGTTTGCTTGACTCAAGGTGGGGGACAGCATCTGTTCCCCTAACTCTGTGGTGGGCATCATGGGTGGGTCCATTGCTTACACAATGCCTGTGTACTGACAAGTAATCTGCGTGTCACTTTGATATGTGGTCCAATTGCTGAGCTGATCCACCACATGTGCCTGGGGTGTCTGGCACACACCCATGCTGCGGGTGGGAACAATGTTTGGGCCCCTGGAGTGTGTATATTACGTGTGTCACACATACTTAGCCAGCTGCCTACTGTCCAGGGCTCATCCCTCATTCATGTGGGGCAGGACAGTCATGCCTACTCCAGGCCATACAATACACTCTGTACTCCCACTCCCGTGTATCAGCTGACACGTTGTGCTCAGTGATATGTCCCCTCAGGTGTCTGCCTCTGTGTCAGTGTGCTGTGGCTTTGTTGTCAGGACTGCTGGGGTGTTTCTCGGTTGGGGCTCAGCATGCCACCGGAGATGTGACCATAGGAGACGATACTTGTGTGACACATAGGTGTTTGAACACCTGACCGTGCTGACTGGGGTATGCGAATGTGAAGTCCATGCAGCTGTTTCCCATTCACAGCAGATTGTGAGGTGCTCAGGTTCAGAGGGTTGTGTTACAGGTCTCCCATATGTCCAATCGGTATGACCTGGGCAGATAAGGGTTCAGATGATGTGGTGTGTGGGGGATGTACATGTGCACTTGTTCAGCTCCAGGACTTGCATTCCCCATGACCTACTATTGTGACACAGTGCAGACTGTTGTTGTGTGGCTGCCCTGCCCATGTGACTGGAGACAGTGATGTATGACTTAGCAGGCATGCCTGTGCCATGGCATGTGACTTCCTAGGGGTGATCCTGCAGGGGAGTGACGTGCTACATGCACACCATAGTGGCAATGGCTATCAGCACATGTGTGCATCGTGGTGTCCGTTGCTGGTATGCATCACATGCATTTCATATATCTGACTCTGGGCATCAGTTTCATCCGGGCACCTGTACTGACTCAGTGGCAAGAGTTGTGATGTGTGCATGTTCACATGCTTCACCGTGTTCTCTGCACCGTCTAACTACTGTGCAGGTGGTGCATGTGTCCACACTGGGGTATTGCGAGCCAACGGACGCCAGACAGATGGGTGCAAGGCCAGGTGGGATGTGAGTGCCATGGTTGACGATCAGACTGACAATTGGCTTCTCCTATTCTGTTTGGGCAATTTTAGCAATGTCCAACTAAGGATGCCAGGCCTTGCTCTGTATTGTGCTGTACTTACTGTGGTGTGTGCGTTCTGTGCAGGTGACTGATGTCTGTCTGTTTCCCTATTGTTTGCAGATACATCCACGGCCACAGGAGGGGACAGCTCCACGGACCAGGAGGAGCCGCAGAGCCAGACTGGGTCAACAGCCGAGGAGTGGTCGGAGGGACCCAGTGGCACGGAGGGCGAGGGGAGCCACACCGAGGAGTCCTCAGCACCATCCACCTCAGCTGAGGACCACAGCAGCTCAGAGGATGACTCCCTTATGGAGGCTGGGTGTCAGCAGCCACCACACCCCAGCTAGTGTTGCTGTCCCCGCCACCACCACCACCACCGCCCTCCCATCGGCTCCCATTCCCGAGGTCCGTGGAGGCTCCCATGTTCGGGAGCGTGTCTCCTTCGGGCCAGGCACCGCACCCCCTGCCCCTGTGTCCCCTGCTGCCCTGAGTGAGGAGTCTGTGTACCTCCTTCGCCAGCTCCATGTAGGGCAGACAGCGATGCTGAGTGTCCTCCATGCCCACACCACTCTGTTGACTCAGCTGGTGTCGTTCATGGAGGGCATCTCATCGGGCATGTCTGCCCTACAGAGGGGCAATAGGTCCATGGACTCCTCCCTGACAGCAGCAGTGTCCCTCCTCCAACAGTCCCTCACCCCTCCTGCCTCTGCCCCATCCACACTCCCCAGCACCTTACCTGTCCCAAGCACACACACACCGGCACAGGCACACACCAGCACAGACACGAGCAGCACACACACACACACGCCACAGACAGGACGCACACGCACGCACAGTCACGGGACTGAAACCACACTCACAGGGGATGGGGCCCATTCACACACACACGCATCCACGAGCACTGCGCAGTCCACAGTTGCCTCTCCCTCCAAAGCCCCCTCCGTTGCCTCACCTGCAACCCCAAAGACCCAGTAGCTCTTCCTCAGTGACCTCGGCCTCTTCCCCTCCGATCCAGCTGATACAGCATTCAGGGGGAAGAGGAAGCCCACCCACACGGAGCGGAGTGCCCCTCGCCACCGGACACCCTCCTCCAGGCGCAGACCGACTGACGCACCCATCCGCAAGTCCCCCCGGACCCGGAAGAGCAAGACCCCGCCGCCGCCCTGCAGCTCAGGCACCAAGTCTCCTTCCTCCATCCCTCAGGCCCCCACTCCATAGGTGCCCCCACCACACCCTGCCCCAGGTTCCCCCACCCACAGATACACCATCCCCAAAAGGATCAGGCCTTCTCCCCCTGCGACTTGCTCTTCCGGCCCCACACACCCCGCTGCGCAGGTCTGTGCCACTGGTGTGGAGACGGTGTCCTCCCCCTCTGTCCTGCCCACCTTACCTGATCCCCATTCTCCTCCCCTGGAGGTAGGCACTGCAGTGGAGTCCACTACCACCCTGTCTGACTTGGGCACTGCAGTGGGGAACCTGTCCACTCCATCTGCACGGTCCCCTGCAGTCTTGCCGGCACCCACACCATCAGAGTCATGCCCCCCACTTGTGCCGGCACACACCATGTCAGACACCTCCACTGCAGTTGTCAGTGTCTCTCCAGCACCCACCACCCCTTCCCTGCCTCCTTCTGGTGAGCCCTGATCCTGTCCCTGCGGTGCCTGGCCTGCCCCGCGTATGCCCCTCCGAGGGGATTGTCCCTGGCTTTCATCAGTGCAGGCATGAGTTGGGTGACATCTGCCACTGTCACCCTGTTTTGACATTCAAGTTGGACTGGCCATTGGCCTTTGTTAACATTTGTGCTGGACATCAACTGTTAGACCCACATATGCTGAATAAAGCACCTTTCTGTTCTCTAGTGCTTTTGCTTCTGATGTACATGTTGTTGATGATGCTAACCATGCCCTTGCTGCAGTGATGGTGATATTTGGTCTCATTATAATGAAGTGTTACTGTGCAGGAACACATGTGGTCCAGGGGGAATGTGTCCTATCCTGAGGTGTATCCATGTCATCCTTAGCAGCATCTGAGGGTGTCATGTGTTCAATATTTGACAATGGGATTTCCTACTTACATTAGCAATTTCACATCTGTGGCTTCCACCCCTGCACATCTGTTGTGCCTGCCATTGTTCAATTCGTCTACTACCCTGACCGTGTGGCCATCTCCACTGGACATGCAGGTTTGGGCATCAATGGGGAAGGACTCATCTGTGTTGTCAGTGCAACATTGCTATACAAGTGTGTTGGATCAGTGCTGAGGTTTTCGTTGGCACTCCCATGACCAGGCTGATGTGACGGGAGCATTCATTTGGTGCTAATTGTTGAGTGTGTGACCAAGTGCTCAGCTGACATGATGGAGCCCTACTGTGGCAACATATGGCACAGCTTTCCTCACACAGGAGTGGAGTCCCCTCATGGCAGTGTGTACTCCTGTGACATTGCCTGCGCCCAAGGTGTGTGTTATATGATCATGTCTGTGTGTTCACTTCCGTTTAGCTGTGCATGCTGGGATCCCTAGTGTTGTACCTGTTTGTGATGCTTGCTGAGTTGACCTATGTACCCCCAAGTCTTCTCCCTGGATTCTCTGTGATGTGGGTGCATGGCACATTACTGGTCATCAGGGTGTCACCCATAGGTGTGTTTGCTGTCAGGGCTGAGTTTGTGTGCAGACGCAGATGGGTCACAGTCAGGATTCCCTTGGCACTTGTTGTTTACACCTGTCATGTGATTTCCAGTTTGTGTTATCTTTCAGTGATTGTGATACGTTGTGTGTGTGACTGCTGGCACTCCTCAGGGTCCGGGCTGCAATGTTGTTAGTTGTCTATGTGTGTTCTTTGTGGGTGTCCTTGGCTTCTTCATTGGTGTGTGACTGTGGCTGGGATCCCATTGGTTGGTGTGGTATTGCCGTCATGTCCATGTACAGCGTAGTGTGCAGTGTGTCAGACATTCAGGAGTCTTGTTGAGTGGCCATGTGTGATGTGTTTCTGCACCTTGGTTCTCACCCACCACCCTGGGAATGTCATGGGTGCATGTGCAATGTCACAAGTGCATGTGTGCTTCACTGCTGCACATTGTTGGAGGTCGAGGTGTGTGGTGTTGAGTGTGTGCAGATGAGAGTTGTTGCCCGGCTAGACCCCTGCCTCCATGTTGGCCTTGGCTTACTGGCCGTGCTGATTGATTTGTGCTTGTGTAGGTGTGATGGTAGTTTGTTGCTCAGGACACATGACTGTGGTTCACAGTGTGAACGACATCTAGCTTTGTCATCACAGTGGGATTGTAATGCAGCCCAGGGTCACCACATTGTGGGGACCCTGGGGGTAGTGCTGTGTTGTGTCTGTGTCTTGCTGTGTCAGTTGCTGTTCCTACATGCTTGTGTGACATGTGTGATTTGTGCACCCTCTCATCTGACAATGCCTGATTGCCCACATAGGGTATTTGGATCCATGAGTTACCTTTGTGTGGCACTGTATGCACATCTGTGTAATTGGTATTCAGGCCTCCTCATGTGTTGTGTGGTTGCCTGGGGACACTGGCACCCCCCCTCACCTGTTATGTTTGATGTGCAGTGTGGGTCTGCCTGTTTGTGTTTGTGCATCTGCACCACTGCATTGGCATATCTTTGGTGTGCCATTGGCTGAATGTTGTTTGGTGGGTTTCCCCTGCTGTCCCTGGGACTCCTAGGTCATTGGTCAGCACAATGATAATGGTTTGTGTGTCCCATTGCTGCCATGGTATGGTTTCTGTTCACCTCACATCTACAGTCTCCACAGGGTATCTGCATTTGTGTGCCCATTGGTGCAAATATGTGGGTCTGCATTCTGATGGTCACTTCTGTCATTGTGTCATTGATGAATGTTGACAGTGTCAGCCCCCATGGGTGTTGTTTGTCTGCACATGGCCAAAGGTATGTCTTATTTGCACTGCAGTATTTGCCTCCCCCAATCTATGTTGCAATGGGACACATGCACTACTTTGCCACTGATGTGTTTTATGTTCTGTGACCAGGAATCATCCATGCAGTTTGGCAGTTGCAGCTTTTTCTTTGTCAACACTTGCATTTTGGTCACTGTGATGATGGGGGTTTAGACCCCATTGCCACAATGTTCTGAATGTGCTTCAGCTATGGGCCCCCACACTTACATTTTGGTCACTGTGATGATGGGGGTTTGGACCCCATTGCCACAATGTTCAAGATGTGCTTCAGCCATGGACCCCACACTTACCTTTTGGTCACTGTGATGATGGGGGTTTAGACCCCATTGCCACAATGTTCTGAATGTGCTTCAGCTATGGGCCCCCACACTTACATTTTGGTCACTGTGATGATGGGGGTTTGGACCCCATTGCCACAATGTTCAAGATGTGCTTCAGCTATGGACCCCACACTTACCTTTTGGTCACTGTGATGATGGGGTTTTGGACCCCATTGCCACAATGGTCATGGCCTGCTTGCATTGTGGGGGCCACACACATATATGTGTGGCACATGTGATAGGGGGTCACATTGTATGTTCAAAGTCATGTTCAGTGTTGTAGCCATTTGACGCAGTCTACACACGCTTGTCATGGTGTTGGGGGGATGTCCTTCTCTTGCATTCCCTAGGTTGTGGTGTGCTGGTTGTGTCATGCATTGTCCATCCTATGAGTGGGGGTGGTGTTGGTGGTAGGCATCCAGCCCCCCATGGGTAGAGGTGGTAGTAGTGGTAGGCATCTGGCACCCCTGGGTAAGGGTGGTAGTAGTGACAGGCATCCAGCCCCCCATGGGTAGAGGTGGTAGTAGTGGTAGGCATCTGGCACCCCTGGGTAAGGGTGGTAGTAGTGGTAGGCATCCAGCCTCCCATGGGTAGAGGTGGTAGTAGTGACATGCATCTGGCACCCCATGGGTAGAGGTGGTAGTAGTGGTAGGCATCTGGCACCCCTGGGTAAGGGTGGTAGTAGTGACAGGCATCCAGCCCCCCATGGGTAGAGGTGGTAGTAGTGGTAGGCATCTGGCACCCCTGGGTAAGGGTGGTAGTAGTGACAGGCATCCAGCCCCCATGGGTAGAGGTGGTAGTAGTGACAGGCATCTGGCATCCCCTGGGTAAGGGTGGTAGTAGTGGTAGGCATCTGGCACCCCCTGGGTAAGGGTGGTAGTAGTGACAGGCATCCAGCCCCCCCATGGGTAGAGGTGGTAGTAGTGGTAGGCATCTGGCACCCCCTGGGTAGAGGTGGTAGTAGTGGTAGGCATCTGGCACCCCCTGGGTAAGGGTGGTAGTAGTGACAGGCATCCAGCCCCCCATGGGTAGAGGTGGTAGTAGTGGTAGGCATGTGGCACCCCCTGGGTAAGGGTGGTAGTAGTGGTAGGCATTCAGCCTCCCATGGGTAGAGGTGGTAGTAGTGACAGGCATCTGGCACCCCATGGGTAGAGGTGGTAGTAGTGGTAGGCATCTGGCACCCATGGGTAAGGGTGGTAGTAGTGACAGGCATCCAGCCCCCCATGGGTAGAGGTGGTAGTAGTGGTAGGCATCTGGCACCCCCTGGGTAAGGGTGGTAGTAGTGACAGGCATCCGGCACCCCATGGGTACAGGTGGTAGTAGTGACAGGCATCTGGCACCCCATGGGTAGAGGTGGTAGTAGTGGTAGGCATCTGGCACCCCCTGGGTAAGGGTGGTAGTAGTGACAGGCATCTGGTACCCCATGGGTAGAGGTGGTAGTAGTGGTAGGCATCTGGCACCCCCTGGGTAAGGGTGGTAGTAGTGACAGGCATCCAGCCCCCCATGGGTAGAGGTGGTAGTAGTGGTAGGCATCTGGCACCCCCTGGGTAAGGGTGGTAGTAGTGACAGGCATCCAGCCCCCCATGGGTAGAGGTGGTAGTAGTGGTAGGCATCTGGCACCCCCTGGGTTAGGGTGGTAGTAGTGGTAGGCATACAGGCCCCTATGTGTATGTGTGGCATTGGTGAGGGCCATCCCGCCCCTATGGTGCTGCTGTTGCTGGTGTAGGTATTTCTGCATCCCTCTGTGTGTGATGTGTCGGGTACGTGTAGTTTGTTTTTGTTGTTGGTGTCTGACTTACCTTCTGCGCCGTACGCGTCCGTGCCTGTTCCGGTAATAGAGGTAGAATATTGGTAGGATCGGTACGAAAGGATTCATGGTTGGTTCGTCTCGTTCGTCTTTCTCTTTGCTTCGCCTCGTCCTCATCGCTGGCGTGTTCGTCTCATAGCCGTGGATCGTGTTGTGGCGCGAATCGGAGCTTATGTGCGCCTCGCCCGGATGCTTTGACGTGCCATGTGTAGCGACGGGTTCGGCGCGTACGAGATGCGCATCGTACTTGTCCGGCCGGACGGGGCTGCATTTTTGCTTCCGTGCGGCTCGATTCTACGATTCCGGATCCGGCTCGGTCGGGGAACAGGACCTGGATTGGGTGAGTACGACTGGGTCGGAATCTATGCTGTAGTGCGCATCGTACTTGCTCGTTCGGAATAATGTGCGGATCGGTCGGGAAACAGGCATTCGCATGGCTTTTTTCCCGACCGAATGGTGTTAGGTGCGTCTCCGACCGAGATCGGAATCGGCCCCTATGTCCGGTGCTAGCACTCAGGAAAGTCTCAACATTCATCGGCTTTGGCCAGGCAGACCAGCAAGTTGGATTCGACTTGTGATTCAATGTTGATGGCTTGGGCTCAATGGTGGTCCCAGTCTCCCACCAGTTATTCAACTAAATATTTGACAAAAAGTTTCTAAGTCCCAGCGTTTGCAGTTTGGGCATGAGGAGTACACTCTGACAATTATCTAGGGGCCCCAGGATATTAGGGACACCAAGTAGGGGTCAGGACTCACTCCAGTGGAAACCACTGGCAGTGTCCAGGGCAAGAAAAGTTAGAACTGGACAGTTGGGCTCCTGAGGAAAGGGGACTTCGTGTAGGTTTCATAACCCTGTAGCATAACAGGAGGTAGCCAATTAGGTTATAAAAAATTCTAGAGCGCATCTGTGATCTAAAAGTCATTCTGGCACTGAAGTAAAAGGCTAGTTGCACCATCATAATAGAGGTAAGAGTAATACATCATTAATTGTGCAAAAAGGCAGGTTTTCAAGGCTTTCCTGAATGAAAGTAAGTCTTGTCTCTTGCACGGGGGTCGAGTTTCAGTGAAGAGCAGCTCCAATTGAGAATTATCTCACCCTAGACTCATCCACCATTAATGAAGTATTGCAACTAGATGGACATCCAACGAGTGCAACTTGAAAACCAGTGTGTTATGAATAACTTTCTTATGGTCCCTTTCCATAGAAGGCCCTTTGAACCAAACACATGGACTTGAAACTGATTCTTTGTCATCCTTACTCATCCTTACTGATTTTAAGGGTATTTTATTCCTGACTCTATTACTAAAGCAGTTTGAGCGGTCACAGTCACTTTTAAAGGGAACCTTCATAATACCTGAATGGTCTACTATTTACCCTCCTCAAACAATAGCCTGCTCTTGATTCATTTCACCAGCGGCATCCTTATTGTTTCTTAAGGGTATTGCCCTCCTGGCTCAAATATTGAGACCCTTAATGCACAGTTGAACTATGCAGGCTGGGTGGGTTGATTTGATCTATAGACCTGTTATTATACTTGGCGGCTTTAACTTCCGCTTTTAAATTTGTAAAAAGTATGGAATCATTTGGTCTGTCCTAATTGATAAAGGGACCTAAACATAAAAAGGGCGTACCTTGAATTTGCTGATGGAAGAAGACATCATTATTTGCCCATCCTTTAGGATGGACAAATCGTTATTTGACTCAATTTTCTGCCATGACAAACTTTGTCTCTAAGATCCATGACTGACCAAGAACATCAGTCGCTGGGGGAAAGTCATTTAAGGGCAAAGTTTGTGGATAACTTCAAAGCAAATAAGGGCTTGATGACCCCAATTATATGCTTAATAGTTTTGGCTCTACTCTGACTGAAATCGTAAAAATAAATCAGTCAGTTCTGGCAAGCCTTAAATGTGGTTTTCTAAACGCTGAGAGCTATAATTATTTGCACTAGACAGACTGAGCAGCCTTGGAGAAAAACCTGTTCTGAGGCTATTAAAAAGGCATATCAGACATATCAGACTCAAAGATATATAGGTAAGCACTGATCTCAGGAAAGGTCAATTTATTTTCTGAGAAGATAATAGAGGCACGGAATAACCGAAAGCAAATATTTGCCAAAGCAATTGTTATCAAACTGCAGAAGTTCTTTAAACTGGTATGGCTCTCCAAATCCATCCATGCCACTCAAGGATCTTTCGATGCACTGGTAGGCTAATTTTCTCTCCAAGGTCAGTGGTATATACGATATGAAGGTAAAAAAAGACCTAGTTTTACAAAAAATGCATGCACTAAAGCTGCTGCACTGCTTGTGGAAAAGGAACAGAGCAGCACAATAGCCACTAATTTATGGTCATGTGTTCCTCTCTCACTGCGCTGGAGCTGTATAGACTGCCATGAGCCAATGTACACACCTTTGTGTTGTGCCATAGTGCAAGGGTGTGTGCGTTCTGCAAGTAATAGTTTAGTGCTGGAAGGGGACTCTCCCAGTACAAAAACCATCTGCTCTGTATGTGTGTTGTACAATCAACCATGCATGCAAAGGAGGAAAAACAAGAAGAAATTAAAATTGGCACCTTGTTAGCAAGGCCTGGGTGAAATGTTAATTACACTGGAGTAATCAGAGTAATTTTGGTAATTTTATTTTACTCTTGTGACATGAAATTACAAAATAATCCACGACTATGCCCGCTCACATAATTTAGGGCACAGGAATGGAGCTCAAGCTGCTGCAGGCTGCTACTGTTCATGTTCTGTTGCATTAAACACTATTTTCTTAGCACAAAAGGCATCCTCAGGTTCATTTTAGACACAAGGTGCATTTTGTGGTAAGAAAATAGTGCTAAATGCAAAGTTATGCTATCTTCGTGCAATTCTGGTAATCTTGCGTTATACCCACCCCTTCTCTTTATGTCTGCCTTGAGATGGTGTAAGATTTTGGCACCAACCCCTGTCTCCGAATGTTTGTAGATAGGGATTTGCGTCAAAACCCATGAATGGTTGCGTGGGAACGCCCATGTACCACCCATGTAACACCTCTTGACACAAAAGAAACCAAAGCAATATATAGTACAAATCTGGGACAAAATATCTCCTGGTGAAAT
The DNA here is from genome assembly GCA_963921515.1 of Calotriton arnoldi. Lineage (NCBI taxonomy): Eukaryota > Metazoa > Chordata > Amphibia > Caudata > Salamandridae > Calotriton > Calotriton arnoldi. Next base: position 534,271 of record CAWUFW010007836.1, on the reverse strand, counting down.
TTCTCCAAACTTACAATTTAAGCAACAAATCTAGTTCACCTGATGACTGATTTAAAAAAACTTGCTTCAAGTATTGCTTAGCTTATGGCTGACATAATTTGTGCGAGCCTTGTTATGGGGGTAGTGCTGGAACAATCAATAAGGGTAATAGCATGTCTTAATTTAAAAAATTCCAACAAATATAGACATCTCACGTTACTTTCTGCCTTGAGCATAGAGAAGGAGACATTAGCTGCTAAACATTATCTAACCTCCTTGAGCAGTCAGGAGTGCTGGACTCTGGGTATCTCGTTTTGTGGCTAGAGACCACATTAGTTACAGCCCAAGATGTGATTGCGATTATTGTGTATGCTTGAGAAATGTTGGGGTGATATTTTTAGATGTTTCTGAACTTTTGTGCATTTTTAGATGAAGAGAAGGTGCGAAAAATGGAAATTTCTTGAAGTGCATATCTGTGAATTGACAAGTACTGCTGCCTTTTTCGGAATCCAATGTGTTAATTTTATTGCCGCACCAGACTAGCAATTTGCAGCAAAAGAGGTGGAGAGGAAAACCCTAGCTCAGCTTGAGTAATAATGTGTGTTGTGTCAATGTATTCATATTTTACGTCTCTAAACTTGTAAGCCTTCTGTGGGGTAGTTTGTTATAAAAATATTTAATTTGTAGGTGTCACTCAGACGTGAAAGATTTGCTTTCGACAAGCTATAATAACTGACATTTAAATTGTCTTTCTGATCGAGAAAGTGTACAAAGAACGCACGGTAGCTAACTTATGGCATTTGCATCATATTCTTACAAACTGGAACAAAAGCAAACGCGCTATTGTGTTCAGTGTTGTCATTCCTATGTCAAACCACTATCGGTTGTCATTTTTTTAAAGATGTTTAGCCAAGGTCTCATTATGGATCCTTATGCTAAATCAATTAAATTAAAAGTTTGCTTTAAGTAGTTTTATCAGTTTTCTATATTTAACTATTTCTAGTGCTTTTTCATCTTTAATGAAAATGTTTTCTCATCGATAATCTCTCAGTCACTGCATCTTTATAATGGTGTTGAGGACTTTTTAGATCAACTTTTTTTTCTAGTACAGCAATCTATTCTATTTGCTTTTCTATTCAACAAGTGAAACTTGGAACCGTTATGGGATTGTGTTGTACCCTACAAGGAGACACTGGTAGCCTTGTGAGTAGTTTCAAGTCTTCTTTATTATCTCCTCATCAGGGTAGTAACAATCTTAAACCAGCCAGCTCTAGATGGGTACAAGTCATGTACCAGCCATACACCAGCCCCACCAGGAGCAGCCTGCCTAGCTGCTCAGCCCATCTCCAACTGTCATCCACACATCCACTCAGGCACCCAGGCATTCCACGCATCACAGTCACACCAACATTCCATTACCATCTCTCACTCTGGCTGAGCAGCTAGGAGGACCTAGGCTGATTACACATAAATGCAATGCTTAGGATATAACATTATCCCTTTCCTTTACAAACAAAACAACAATAGCAAATAAAGGAAAAACTATGCACACGTAAGCAGTAAAATTCATAACCCCGGGATGCAACAAAGAAAAACATCTCAGAAAAATGAACAATACAAATCCAGAAAAGATGGAAAAAATGCAACATCAATATACATGTGCAACAATATCCTCCATCCTCCCCATAAAAAAATTGAAAAACATTAAGAAGCGTAGTGTTGAGAGACAAGTACAAGTAATAATATAATGACACAAACTGTAAAACACTGTACTGTAAAATCAAAGGTAAAATACCCCGCAACACCTATCCCAAATACAAGGGAACCACAAAGATATGGGACAACGACCCATAACACTGTGTGAGGGGCTAGCACCCAAAACACACAGCCTAGTTGTACTTTTCTACTGCGCGCAACTGTGAATGGGGTATACCCTGGTTGTACAATAGTACTGCGCACAACTGCTAATGGGATATAAACCCGTATCCAACCCTGAGAAAGGGTTACACACAATAACTATAACAATGATAAGATAATAACCCAAACCCATCCCTCCTTTGAGGGAACTCTGTGATAACCACCCACTAAAACACACGGAGGACCCATACTTAGAGCAAATACTGTGGCATCACGAAATATGACCTTGTAGACACTGCAATTCCAATATTGCAGAACACTGTATACCTGTGCCCCACGCCGGGTGAGCGAACACTCACCCGAGTTGTGATAGGTCATGACTCCCCTAAGTAAGGGAATAAAAAGCACAACAAGAACCAAAACACTAGAGTTATTTAATGTCTAAAACACAAGAGCCATAGCATCGAACCTACACTTTCCTTTAGACATTCACAAAAGTTCCTAAACGAAAAATAACTCTACCCCAAAACGACACTAACGTACGATGTCACACAATTCATCGCTGCACTGTGAAAACACAAGTACAACGAACGCCACCTGAAACCTAAACTGGTATAGCAGGAAGAACCAAAATATAAAGAATGCACCAATTGAATGCCATGTATTTAAACATATTACAGATCTATAACTACAGTTCTTGACAGCACTACATGTATAATCCGTGGCACGTAAGAGTCACTGGGTACCGCAGTACCCATACCTTGATGGATCCAAAATGGAAACGTGAGCAAAATGTAAAAAAACATTACCCATGGTCCAGGTGAAATAGGTGGTCTCCAGAAAGCACACGTCAGAGAAATCCATCGGTGAAACGTGAGGTGGAGAAAAGATGACAGAGACCAAAAGAAAATACAGCAACTCCGACATACATGAAACGGAGCACTACACTAAAAACCTCCCAGAAAGTTCTTTGCAAGTACCCTTACTTGCGTTGAAAAAGCTCCTCTGCGCCTCTAAAGCTAAAAGGGATCAATTATTGTAGACTCCTCAACTTGTACCTCCGCCTAATCCCACGTAGTCAAATTCTTACTTGTTCTGGGCAGATGAACGCCGTTTTGTCCCGGACTCCATTTTGACACAAGGAAAACTTTATATCGGAATCCAGAAACAACGTGGATGGCAAAGCGCAAAAATTGACCACAGCCGCCAAACACAAGATGGCGGCACGTCTTCTCCGTCGCTGCAGAGTGGCTCACGGTGCGTACATGCACCACAGCATCCCAACAGTCGAGAAGCAGCGCCAGGTACGAAGCAGCCCTGCACGTCAGAATGCAGATGACGCAGGGCACATCGCAGGAGAGACCACACGCGACCAACCAGCAGGAAAAAGGTAGGCACGCGAGTTGCTTGGCTCGTGCCAGGTTTTAAAAGATAAGACAGTTAAACAGTTATAGATGCGAGGAGGCCCCAAATTCAAGAAAAAAAACAAAGACAGGAAAAGCCTCACCGTCAATGTCTTGCTCTTAGTTGACACTTCAGACCAATCGTGTCAAACACACCGTGTAGGCAAGACCCCAAGCTCACCTGAAAAAGGATCATGTGCAGATTGTAAGAGCAAGGTAGAAATATCCTTCCTTTTCTCCCCCACAAATAGCACCACAGTTCATGTGCCAATGGGCAAACATTGTGCAGACCCCAGATTGACCACATCAGTCACTGCGCTTGTGAATTACATGGGTCCGTTTGAATTAGAGATGTAGCTTCCAGTCATTCACTCCTGTAAACTTCACACCAGATTGTGAAATAGTTCATAAGAAAACATAACCAGATATGTGGAAAGTATTGTTTTGTATAACAACTTCCAGGCACATTGTTTCCACATTGTTCAATGTTCATACTTGTGCTTCCTATGTGCCATAAAAGCACCAATCTATGCAGAACCACACCGCTCCTGTGTGGCACCTGTGAATTAGTTTCACTGAGTTAGTCCATAACCCACATCTGTGCAGCCACATTTCCTTTATGCAGTAGATACATCCATACGGCCGATACAAAAGGACGTGGTAGGGTGAAAGTTAAAACGGGCATACCCTAACATACAGACCATACCTGTGGTCAAGTCCATGGAGTAAGTTCAGGCTGGACACACACGGTGGTTGGGGCCGTCCGATGACATGGACACTGGTGGGGCTGGCTTGCCTTTACTCCATTCTCCTTCAAGTAGTTGCTTAATTTTCGTGTTGTTTAGCTGGTTACTGGATTTAATTAGTAGTCACTTGGTTAGTGTAGTCTTGATCTCTCCTTGTTTCTGTTACATCCTTGAAGACGCTAGAGTCCTGGCCCGCTCGTCGCCAAATAAATGTTGTACCCTACAAGGAGACACTGGTAGCCTTGTGAGTAGTTTCAAGTCTTCTTTATTATCTCCTCATCAGGGTAGTAACAATCTTAAACCAGCCAGCTCTAGATGGGTACAAGTCATGTACCAGCCATACACCAGCCCCACCAGGAGCAGCCTGCCTAGCTGCTCAGCCCATCTCCAACTGTCATCCACACATCCACTCAGGCACCCAGGCATTCCACGCATCACAGTCACACCAACATTCCATTACCATCTCTCACTCTGGCTGAGCAGCTAGGAGGACCTAGGCTGATTACACATAAATGCAATGCTTAGGATATAACAGATTGTGTCAAGCATTCAAACAGGAATATTTCATACTGATCAAAGTACACAATTTGGCTTTAAGTTGCTGAATATTTTGCCATAATTTCTTCAAATCTGACCCAATATGTATCTTATGAAACATCGGGGTTATTTACTAGCGTTTTATGTGAGCGCTCATGTGGCACAACGTAATGCCAAGCACTGATTCTGTTTATTTACCATTAAAATGGCGGACAGGTGCCCCACAAAAGCAAGGACTTGGGTGGGAGAACCCTCAACTGCCCTCTCCACCCGGAGAGAATTGGGGTCAAATTTATGGCAAAGTAATGCAACTCAGCACAGCAAGTCACCTTGATGTGTGGCCCTGCGACAAAGTAAAAGGCATACAGCGCTTTCCTGTCCTTTCCCCCTGCGCTGGCACCATTTTGGTCGCCTAGTGCCAAAGCACGCACCCTTGCACCATAGTGCAAGGGTCCCTGCATTGCAGACAGGATTATTTTTGTGCAGGAATAGACACCTTACTGCACAAAAACAATCCTGTAAGGCAAATGCAGAACACATAGAAAGAGGAAGTAACAAGGAGAAATAAGGATAAATCTCCTTGTTATGCCTAAACAGAGGAGGCGTATCTCTTTGGCGCATTCCCAGGTTTACCAGTTCTGGTAAATCTTGGAATGCGTAAAAAACCACGGGAGTTGCATGGTAACACCCACGCAATGCCCATGGAACGCCTCCCTGGCACAGAGTAAGGAAAGGCAGCGATTTGCGCTGTGTTGCTTTACTCGAGATTGATGAAGCCAATCAGGGCCACGCAAGGTGCCTTGCTTGGCTTCATAAATCTCTTTTTTGTGCTGTGTCGCTCTCGCCATACATTGCGTTGGGCAAGAGCAACGCAAGGGGGCTTTCAAATATCGCCTTGGTATGGGCAGGCACTGGTGCCATGATGTAGCAGCTGCTCGGCTGACAAAATGATGTCACTGTGTGATCCAGGGAAGTGGAACGGTTGCTCCCAAAGATTCCAGAGGGATGGGTATATCTAGAGATCCATCTGCTCTTGAAGTTGAGGTCACTCTCACAACACTGCAAGCCGTGGAGCAGCCAATATCCGGTGGGTCCCCAGAAAGGCAAGAGCAGCCACTAGACCCAGGAGGACAGCATCCTTGGAATTAGCAGCGGCCAGGATGGCCTGCAACATGCCTCCCAGGAGGGGAAAAGCGCTGGAGAACTGTTGTTGGGGTCTTTTTCCCCTCCCCTATATCAAGGACATCAACACAGGCCAGGACCCTGTAATGAAATACTGGGGCCTCTGGGGAGCACGAAGCTGTACATTGGAAAAAGGGGCTTTGGACAAGAGAGGAGCCAGAGGAAGGTCATGGAAGGCTAGATACCCTCAGTGTCAGGATTGCAGTGCACCACCCCCTATGGCAGGTAGTTTGCACCAGGATGTAGTAAGGTAAAGAAGCTACAAAGGCGTAGCAACACTGCAAGACTACATCAGCGGAAGGGTACAACACCTAGTAGCCATGCGTTGAATGGTAGATAGGGGAGGACTTGGCCCCTCCAGGCCCACAGAGTGCAGAGAAAGTAGAATGCAGAGGGGCTCAAAAGTGGGTAAGGGGTGGGTATGTCTGCCACAGTTGTTAGAAGCCCAGGAAGGTGCAGTGGAGTCCAGAGACCAGTTTGGGATGGAGGCGCTTGGACCTAGGGTCATCCCAGGAGTTGGCCTGGAGAAGGTGGAGAGGAAACCGATTCATTGATCCAGGATTCTGGTGTTGATGGGTAGAGGCTCCAGGGTGAATGCCCCTCAAGTGTTGAGAGACAACAGCTGGCATGGGGCAGCCGGCAGGTACCAGAGCTGGAGTACTGCAGAATAGGGCAAGGGCATTTTAACATAACAAGCAAAGGTGGCCCAAGAACTGAGGAGTTTTTGGGACTTTCCAAGGGTGCAAGGACTTCAGGGTCCGAAGGAAGGGAGGTGCAGTCAGTTGTAGCAGTAGCACACAAGGAAAGAGTCAGAGTGCAAGTAGAACAGGATAGCAGCAGGTCCGGGGGTCAGATTACCAAAAAAGTGGGGAGTGTGGCATACAGGGAGTTGAGGGTCAGCGGAGTGGCAATGAGGAGAAGTGGAGGAAGAAGGGATGACAGTTAGCAGTAAGATGCGGAAGAGGATTGAGGGGGAAATTACATCCTATCCAAGTAGGAGGAGTACAAATGAGGGGATGGAATCCAGAGAGACGGGAGAGGAGCACAGAGGAAAAAGAGGAAGAGGACAAAAGACGAGGGCAGAGGTACTGTAGCTAGACTTTGGCGAAAGTGTAGGACGGGACAGAGGGGGACAGTACAGAGAGACCCCAGAGAGAGAAAGGAGAGTGAGCATGAGGATAACTAATGGCAGGAGGATGGGACTCTGGAGGGGGCTCTAGAGAAGTGCAATGGGAGGGACTGAAATGAACTGGAGCGACAGGGGCAAAGGGAATGGCCAGAATCTGAGAGAGATTTTTTTAGTCTTGAGAGAAGTACCTGAAAGACAAGGAGGAGGCTAGCAAATAAGGGAAGAGGACTAAGGACAGCGACAGGTGTGAGGCCGGAAGGGAGAATAATGGACAAGGGGCATGGGATGAAGGTCACAAGGAGAGAGAGGGAAATAATACCGGGATGGGCAAGGGAGATGTAGAGGGCACCAACAAGACAATGGTACAGAGGCAATGTGTGAAGACAAAGAGGATGAAGGGAAGTGGGAAAGAGAAGCTGGGGGAAGAAACCCCAAACATGGGAGCACAGGACGTATTGGGTGGTCGCTTGATGGCGAGCATGAAGGAGAAGATATGGGAAGATGAGTATGTTTATATATTTAAACTCTTACAGAGGTACGAGGGGTAAAGAAGGGTTGAATGCAGAGGAACTGGAATTAGCTAAAATGTATGTGATTCTCCGTAAATATAGATACGTGGATGGCAGTCTTTACCATCTATCCTAGTATCAGGTGTGAGAAAAGGTCAGAAGAGAGTGTGGGGTTATGGAATGACTTGGACATGATTAAAACTGCCTGTCCCAGGCCTGAACGTATCCTCAGGATCCTCAGGATCGAACCGATGCTCTTTGGGGTCCACCTCTCGACAGTCCCAAGTCTGGATATGAAAACACGCAGACTAAAGGATGGTCAAGCGGGGGAAGGGAAGGATGGGGACAGCGGGGAGGGAGACCTGTGGATACAAAAGAACAAATTACCACCTAAGCCTTTCCAACACCTCCCTGTTCCCTTTATGAGTAGATGTACCCATACTTCCACTAACCTGTAAGGAAAGGAGAAGTTTGCCAGCTAACAGGGGTGCTGAGCCTGTAATCGCAATTCCTCCCACCATATGCTGGAAAATACAACAAAGGTATGTAAGTCTAACAATCCTGTATTCCATTTAAACCTATCTATAATAGAACATATACTTTCTAATTCTACATATAACACCTACCCTGATATAATGGGGGAGGGCTTCCAGCCCAGAAGGAACACCTGCCTAGGACCACCCCTGTAGGCAAAAGCAATAGAATCACAAGCAGTGAGTAACGTACTAGACAAATGTTAGGTAAGCACATTCAGAAGTACTATAAGCAAAACAGAGTACTGTGAAGAACGTACTCCAAAGGTCAAAATCCAGGAAAACTTCCGGGATGAACAAAAGGAATTCATCAAGAGTTGAAAGTCACTCTTTAGCCAGCACTAGGAAGGCTCATTGATTCCGCCCTGCATGAACCTTCTGACCAGGCTCTCCAACAGGGAAGACACAATGAGACTCTCCCTCCACGATAAGGAAAGTATTGACTTTAAGTTGAAGAACCAAAACACAAAATGCCAGGCACTATAGTTTCCCCACGCAAGAGTTCTGGGGAACAGGATCCAAGAAAGAGAGCTCACCAATGTAGGGAAAGATAGTCATGTGCACAGAAACTAGCTGTGCCCAGAAAAGCACAGATAGCCTTGACCACAAAGCCAAACCAATAAGAAACAAGCGGTGCCTCTGGCACCCTTACCCGACCAATTACTGCAGAATATGGCCAGCGTCCGAACCGGACTTCCAGGAATAATCGGCAGCGTCTTCTGCAGCTGCCTCACCTTATCCCGGGTGTTCCGTCATCACGTGGGGCGGTGCGTCTGACGTCAGACGTCCGCCGGGGCTGCCGGGAATTGTAGTCTTCCCCCTAGCTTTCCTACGTGCCTGTGTGAGCGCCGATACCGGCATTACCGTGACCCCTGACAGTACATCCCCTTCTTGGAGAGCACAGGCAGGCACAAGGTTTGCCAGGATGACGTCTGTAGAACGCAGAAACCAACCTAGGAGCATGCACTGAGGACTCAGGTTCCCAAGAGTTCTCTTCAGCGCCATACCCCTTCCAAGCCACTAGAAACCATAGAGCGTTGCGTCGGATCTTGGAGTCTAGTATGCCTGCCACCTCATATTCCTCGCCATGATCAATGCACACAGGCGCTGGCTTTTTGAGAGTTGGGCCAGATGCAGGTTTAAGCAAAGAAATATGGAATACGGGGTGGATTCTCATGTGTGACGGCAAAGCTAGTTTGGCAGCCACAGGGTTAATAATCTTCACAATTCTGTAAGGTCCTATATATCTAGGGTTAAACACGCTATACCTTCTGAAGCGAATGTTGCGTGTGGATAGCCACACTAAATCCCCTTTCTTATAGGTAGGCCCTGGTCTGCGATGCCTGTCTGCCTGCCGTTTGTATAATTCTTTAGCATGTATTAACTGTTTTTGTGTACTGTGGAGGATCTTTTTGATCTGTACTATTCTGTCGTATACTTCTGGGAGACGTTCACTCCTACCTGGTGTCAAAAAAGGTATAAAACGAGGGTGATGGCCGTAAGTGCTATAGTATGGTGAGTGTTTGGTGGAGCTATGTTGAGCATTATTATATGCTATTTCCGCAAGCCACAACCATTCCACCCAGGCTTCTGTGTTGTTATCTACGTAACAACGTAAGTATTGTTTTAAGGTTTGATTTAGCCTTTCCGTCTGCCCGTCTGTTTGGGGATGGAAACTGGTGGACATGGTGGAAGAGATCTGCAATGCTGAACACCATACCCTCCAGAACTTGGCTGTGAACTGGGCCCCCGGTCGGACACAATCACTCGGGGTAGTCCATGTAACCTGACCACATGTATCAAGAGTAGTGTGGCTAACTGTCCTGCTGTAGGAATCTGTTTGCAGGCTATGAAGTGTCCCAATTTCGTTAGGTAATCGATTACCACTAGGATGACCGTGTGTTCCTTGTCTTTAGGGAGACCCACTATGAAGTCTAACGAAAACCTTTCCCATGGGGTATTTGGAGTGGGTAAAGGTTGTAAGAGCCCTTGAGGTTTGCCTTTTATCGTTTTCATTTGCGCACATACCGTACAGTTCTTCACCCACCCAGAAATGTCTCTTCTGAGGGAAGGCCACCAGAATTGGCGCAATATCTTTTCACAGGTCTTTTCACTGCCGTTGTGTCCAGCACTGGGGTTTTCGTGGCACCATCGAAAGATTATTTGTCTTGATTTAAGAGTGGGGATAAGTATCTGAGTCCCTTTGACAAGTAAGCCTTGTTTCATTTTCCATTCTGGATGACCTTTCCACCAATCTTTCCATCGAAATGTCTGAAGTCCTTTCATAACGTCTCCGAGAAAAGCGTCGCAGTGGACTGCTCCTATGACGTTCTTCGGTTCAATGATTGCTCTTTCAGGGCCTTGTGATGCTATTACCGTAGACTCCTGTCTGGATAAGGCGTCTGCCTTTTTGTTCATTGCTCCAGGTCGAAAGGTTACAATAAAGTTGTACTCCTCAAAAACACCATCCATCGTAATAACCGGGGAGTAAGCTGTCTGGCTGTTTTTAGGAATTGGAGGTTGCGGTGATCGGTATACACGGTGACGGTGTGTTTAGCTCCCATTAACCAATGCCTCCATTCCCCGAATGCTTCTTTAATGACCAGCAGTTCCTTCTCTGCGATGGTATAGTTTTGTTCTGCGTTGTTCAGTTTTTTGGACATGAAGGCCACCGGATGCATCTGTCCTGTATTGATATCCCTCTGTGAAAGCACTGCTCCAATCGCGACATCCGAAGCGTCAGCCTCCACAATATACGGCAAGGCCGGATTGGCATGTGTCAAGATGGGAGCCGTGATAAAAGCATTCTTCAGCATATCAAACGCTCCTTGAGTTTCCGTGGTCCACTGGAAAGACGTATCTTTCTTAGTCAATTTTGTAAGGGGTGCTGCTTTGGTGGAAAAGTGGGCGATAAAACGCCTATAAAAATTTGCGAATCCCATAAAGCATTGGATGTCCTTCACATTCTTCGGACATGGCCAATCGGTGATTGCTTTCACCTTCCGTTCTGCCATCTCCTGTCCCATGGGGGTGAGTATTACTCCTAGAAACTCGACCGTGGAAACATGAAATTCGCATTTGCTGATTTTGCAGAATAGGCGGTGGTCTTTCAATGCTTGTAGGACCAATCCCACATGGCTTATGTGGTCTTCCTCCCTTGCTGAATAGATCAGGATGTCATCAATATACACCACAACTGTCCGATCTAGATATATCCTGAGCACGTCATTAAGGAAGAATTGGAATGCGGCAGGCGCGTTACATAGACCGAATGGCATCACTAAGTATTCGTATAAGCCATACCGCGTTTTGAAGGCCGTTTTCCACTCGTATCCCTCACGCATCCTCACCAAATGATAGGCTCCACGCAGATCTAATTTCGTGAACATCACCGCTCCTTTAACCTGCTCCAGCAAAACAGAGATCAATGGAAGAGGGTATTGATTTCGTATGGTGATGGCATTCAGTGCGCGAAAGTCAATGCAGGTCCGAAGCTCACCGTTAGCCTTCGGTATGAAGAATAGAGGAGAGGCCGCCGGAGAGCTGGAAGGACGTATGAATCCCAGAGCCAAGTATTTGTCCAGATACTGGCGTAAGTGTATGTTTTCTGGTTCCGTCAATGCGTAAACCCGACCACAAGGAACCACTGCACCTGGCATAAGATCTATCCTACAATCGTAGGGACGGTGTGGGGGAAGTACTTCAGCCATTTGGTTGTCAAAAACGTTTTCATACTGTCGATAACAGGGAGGTAGCTCCATCTCTTTCTCAGCCGCAGTGGCGATATGATGGCGATTGGCTAAGGCTTGGGTTGGCAGGTTAATAATCCTCATGCAATGGGTCTTGCAGAATTCAGAGGCCATAGTCAAGGTTTTCTGATCCCAGTCAATGATGGGGTTATGTCTTGACAACCAGGGTAATCCAAGTATTATGCCGTATGACGGTGCTTGAATGATATTGAAGGACAGCGTTTCTTGATGTGTCGTATCGTATTCCACAACGCAGTCTTCCGTGGCCTGACAGATGGGTCCTGATTCCAACTGTTTCCCGTCCACCGCAAAGACAACCTCCTGTACCGGCTTAGTAACAAGCTGAACCCCCAATCTGCGGGCTTCTTCGATATCCATAAAACACCCTGTGGCTCCTGAATCCACCATGGCTTGGGTGCAACAAGTTTCTTGTTCGACGTATACTATCAACGGGATGAAGAAATGCTCTTTACAAACGAACGGGTCTTTCTTAATAGAAGGGATGTGGAGAACGCTCGAAGATTCCCCTTCTACACATCTTGAGCTTCTCAGTTTCCCGTCACCGGTTTAGGGTTGTTCACCACAGTGGCACCCAAACGAGGACGATTGTACTTGGGTTTCACTGGACACTCCCTTAGATAGTGTCCCTTCTTCCCACAATACAGACATAATCCGTTCTTCCGCCGGAAGTCTCTCTCATCCGGAGACAGAGATGCACGCACCGTACCGATTTCCATAGGTTCTGATGAACCTGTACCTGATTCCTGAGGTTTTGATCGTTCGAAACGAGAGGTGTATTTCTCTTTTCTTCTCACATCCCCTTTCCGTTCTCTCAAACGGTGGTCCAAACGCATCGTCAATTCGACTAATGCTGAACATGTCTGTGGTTGGGGATCAACTTGCGCTATTACATCTTTTAGTTCGTCCCTCAGGCCCTGATAGAAGATAGCCGATTGTTTGTTTTCGGGCCACTGGGTTTCCGCCACTAGCCGCCGGAAGGTGTTCAGGTACCCGATTAATTCTTTATTCCCCTGTCGTAACTCCAGTAGTTCTCTGTCCGCCGAAAATGTATCTGCTCGCCGATCAAATGTTCTCTCGAACTCTTCCCTAAATGAGACCCCATCGTGTAACATAGGATCGTCCTTTCTGACGAAAGGGACTGCCCATTGAGCGGCATCTCCAGATAGGTACGAGATGAGAAAGGCCACCCGTGATTGGTTAGTGGAAAAGAGTTTGGGTTTTCAGTTGAAGTGGAGGAGGACTTGCGTTATGAAGACCTGTACTTTGGAGAGGTCTCCAGTAAATTTTTCAGGTGGGGCAAGAGGTATAGGTGTAGGGATCTCCACTACCATAGAGCTAGCGGTGGGTTGTGACGGAGTACCAAAATCAAAGGGGTTTCGTTGCATCCTATCCACCCTTGCCTGTAATGCAGCGGTTTCACTGCGCGAGGCCGTAAGCTCAGCCTGTACTACGGCTAACGCTGCCATGACATCGTCTAAGGTGGCCATCTTCAGAATCAGTTCGACCGGGAGGAATATACTATTCGTGGGCCGATTATTCTGTCCCAGGCCTGAACGTATCCTCAGGATCCTCAGGATCCTCAGGATCGAACCGATGCTCTATGGGGTCCACCTCTCGACAGTCCCAAGTCTGGATATGAAAACACGCAGACTAAAGGATGGTCAAGCGGGGGAACGGAAGGATGGGGACAGTGGGGAGGGAGACCTGTGGATACAAAAGAACAAATTACCACCTAAGCCTTTCCAACACCTCCCTGTTCCCTTTATGAGTAGATGTACCCATACTTCCACTAACCTGTAAGGAAAGGAGAAGTTTGCCAGCTAACAGGGGTGCTGAGCCTGTAATCGCAATTCCTCCCACCATATGCTGGAAAATACAACAAAGGTATGTAAGTCTAACAATCCTGTATTCCATTTAAACCTATCTATAATAGAACATATACTTTCTAATTCTACATATAACACCTACCCTGATATAATGGGAGGAGGGCTTCCAGCCCAGAAGGAACACCTGCCTAGGACCACCCCTGTAGGCAAAAGCAATAGAATCACAAGCAGTGAGTAACGTACTAGACAAATGTTAGGTAAGCACATTCAGAAGTACTATAAGCAAAACAGAGTACTGTGAAGAACGTACTCCAAAGGACAAAATCCAGGAAAACTTCCGGGATGAACAAAGGAATTCATCAAGAGTTGAAAGTCACTCTTTAGCCAGCACTAGGAAGGCTCATTGATTCCGCCCTGCATGAACCTTCTGACCAGGCTCTCCAACAGGGAAGACACAATGAGACTCTCCCTCCACGATAAGGAAAGTATTGACTTTAAGTTGAAGAACCAAAAACACAAAATGCCAGGCACTATAGTTTCCCCACGCAAGAGTTCTGGGGAACAGGATCCAAGAAAGAGAGCTCACCAACGTAGGGAAAGATAGTCATGTGCACAGAAACTAGCCGTGCCCAGAAAAGCACAGATAGCCTTGACCACAAAGCCAAACCAATAAGAAACAAGCGGTGCCTCTGGCACCCTTACCCGACCAATTACTGCAGAATATGGCCAGCGTCCGAACCGGACTTCCAGGAATAATCGGCAGCGTCTTCTGCAGCTGCCTCGCCTTATCCCGGGTGTTCCGTCGTCACGTGGGCCGGTGCGTCTGACGTCAGACGTCCGCCGAGTCTGCCGGGAATTGTAGTCTTCCCCCTAGCTTTCCTACGTGCCTGTGTGAGCGCCGATACCGGCGTTACCGTGACCCCTGACACTGCCAGCGTCAACTTTAGATGGCTGGCAATGTTAAGTTATGATCAGGAGTTTCTGTCCTGTAGGAGTCTGAACCCATCTAAGGCATGGAATGACTTGAACAACGAACTATGGATAAAGCAGATGACACCTACCAGGCCTCTTCACACATTGCATATAGCAAGTGAGTTCCCCCTTCCCCTACAGCAAGGGGGTGTCTGGAAATGAAACTACGGCCAATAAAGTGGGGGTACTGTCTAAGTGGTTGAGGTTGTACCCAGATAGCAGAGCAGTAGAATATTTGGGAAAGGGATTCACCAGGGTTTCCAAATTCCATATTCAGGATCAATGAGTGGGAGGTGAGAGGACAATTTCACAACATGTCAAGGAAAGGAATGGATTATACAAGAAAAACTGGACAAGGAAGAAAGAGGGGGTAGGATAACAGGGCTATTTACTGGTGCACAGACAGAATATCGAGTTTTAAATATCGACATACACAAATATCGAGTTGGAAATATCGTGATACACAAAATATCGACAGCAAGAATATACGTGGTCAAGAATATCGACTTTAAGGTAAGAAATGTTTTTGAAAATATTGAAGTTAGTAATATCGTTTGCAAAAATATAGTTGTTTAAAATATTGATTTTTAAATTAGTTTATGTATTTTAGTATGTATTTTAAAAGTATGTGATCTATTTTTTTGTATAAGTATTGCTTTTGTTTTTAATATATGTGTTAAATTTGTAGTAGTTATTAATTTTATGTTAATTACATTTTGCATTTTTTAGCTCGGTAGCGGGTTGTGGGTTTATAGGGGAATAGGGTGGGAAGTAATTTAATTATAATAAATTAATTAATATTTTGTATTTATTAGTATTTATTTAATTTAGATTTAATAAGCGTTAATTGTGGGAATTAATTTATTATTAATTAATTATTAATTGGTTGTTGATTTGTATTAATTAATTAATTGGTAATTATGTTAATTGTGTTATTTTTTAGGAGCGGGTTGTGGGTTTATAGGGAATAGGGTGGGAAGTAATTTAATTTTAATACATGTATTAATAATTTTTATATATTAATATTTATTTAATTTATATTTAATAGTGTTAATTGTGGGAATTAATGTATTAATAATTATTTATCAATTGCTTGTTAATTATTATTAATTAATTAATTAATTGGTAATGAATTATGTTAATTGTGTCATTTTTTAGGAATGGGTGCTGGGGTTTATAGGGGAATAGGGTGGGAAGTAATTTATTTATAATTAATTAATAATTAATTGTTAATTAATTGTAATTAATTAATTAAAAATTAAATATGGCAATTGTGTAATTAATTTGAGATGTGAGTTGTGGGGTTTATAGTGGTAAAGGGTGCAAAGTAAATTATTTTAAATTAATCAATAAGGTGTTGTTAATTGATATTAATTTAATAATGTAAAATTAGTTATGGAAATTGTGTAATCATTTTTAGGTGTGTGCTGTGGTGTTTATTGTGGTAGAGGGTGGAAAGTTTTTTAGGTTTCATTAATTAATAATTCGTTGCTCCTTAATATTCATTCATTAATTGATAAATATTTATGGTAATTGTTTAATTTTATTTTGTGTGTAGATTTTGGTTTTATAGGGGTAACGTTTGGTGAGTAAATTACATTTTATCTGTTTTAATTTGTTTTTTAATTAATATTTGTTTATTTGATAATTAATTATGTTAATTATGGGGGTACACTTTTAAAAAATGTAGGTGTGTGTTGTGAATTGTGTGGTGTTATAGGGTAGGAAAGAAAAAATATTAAATTTATGTAACAATTAAAGTTTTTGATTATAATTAACTTCTATTAAATATAGTTATTTGTTTGTAAATTATTTTTATTAAATAATCTTTGTAGGTAATTTTTAGATTTTTTTAACATTATATGTTTCTATCTTTTGTAATTTTTAATATTTTTATATGTTTACTTTTTTTGTTTTTTAACATCTTTTGTATTGTAGTTGATATTTTGTTTTTAATTTTGAATTGACTTCAGTGGGAATATTAATTTTTACCCCTCCGCTATCCAACACTCTCCCTACTGTTGCACTCACTGGAGTGGGAATAGTGATTTGTACCCCTCCGTTATCCACCCTTTTCCCTACTGTTGCACTCACTGGAGTGGGAATAGTAATTTTTACCCCTCCACTAGCCAACACTTTCCCTACTGTTGCAGTAATTGGAGTGGGAATAGTAGTTTTTACCCCTTCGCTATCCAACACTTTCCCTACTGTTGCACTCACTGGAGTGGAAATAGTAATTTTTACCCCTCCGCTATCCAACACTTTCCCTACTGTTGCACTCACTGGAGTGTGAATAGTAATTTTTACCTCTTCGCTATCCAACACTTTCCCTACTGTGGCACTCACTGGAGTGGGAATAGTAATTTTTACCCCTCCACTATCCAACACTTTCCCTACTGTTGCAGTGATTGCAGTGGGAATAGTAATTTTTACCCCTCCGCTATCCAACACTTTCCCTACTGTTGCACTAACTGGAGTGGGAAAAGTAACTTTTACCCCTCCGCTGTCCAACACTTTCTCTACTGTTGCACTCATTGGAGTGGGAATAGTAATTTTTACCTATCCACTATCCAACACTTTCCCTACTGTTGCATTCACTGGAGTGGGAATAGTAATTTTTTCCCCTTTGCTATCCAACACTTTCCCTACTGTTGCACTCACTGGAGTGAGAATAGTAATTTGTACCCCTACGCTATCCAACACTTTCCCTACAGTTGCACTCAATGGAGTGCAAAATGGAAGTTTAAAAATTATTAAATATTTTAATGATTTTTATATAACATAATATAATGTTTTTATTAGATTTTCTGTTATAGGTGTATATATATATATATATATATTTATTTGTAAATTTTTATATATTTATAACATTTTAAAATACATTAAAATTATTAGTTTATTAATTGTTTTAAAGTAAATATACATATATATATATATAAAATTTTATATATGTATGTTTAAAGTTTTTAAATTACATTTATTTATTACATTTGTTAAAATGTACATTACATCTAAATAATTTTTTTAAGTTAATTTTATTATTTCATTTATTTAACATTATTATTTATATATATAAAAAACGATATTATGTACATCGATATTTTTACATCGATATTATTTTTTCGATGTTTTTATACTTTACATTATAAAGATAGGATGTTGACATTTTTGACATCGATATTTATGTGTCGATATTTGTGTATGGGGATATTTTGGTAATCGATATTATGTCAGTGATCCCTATTTCTTACCTCTCCGATTGAGGACTTAATAATGTTCCCCAATAAGACCAGTGTCTAAAAAGGCAAAAAGAGAGTACAGGTGAATTCATCATCTGTCAAAGACTATAGATTACCAACCATATAGACCGGAGGGGGTGCTCAGTGCAGTACACCAGCATAGACACAGTTCAGAGGATGAAAAGAGACCAGAGCCAAAGCTGAAATGGTGAAGCTCATATCAAGCCCACAATTCAGCTATTACCAGCTCACTCACAGGACATGCCATTATTGGGCATACAATTTCAAGGACAAATCTACGCTGAGAGAACAATGCCAATGGGCTGTTTATGCAGCTTCTGTGAGATTTAAAACCTTCATAGTTTGGGCAGTTAGGGAGGTAACAAAGTCAAAGCATGTACTGGACTAGCTTGACAGCATTCTAATGGTGGGGAGGAGAGGCCAGAAGGGAAAGTGTGCGAGACTATTGTTGACTTTCCAGGAAGTGACTGGTCATCTCAGCATTCAGTTAGCAGAAGATAAAACGGAAGGCCCCGTTACATGCTTGACCTTTATCCGCATGAAATAGGACTGTGTGGCAATTGAGTCCCATCTGCTCACAGAAAAATTAAGGACATTGCAGACGTTGCAAGATCTGCTGGCACTCGTGCTGGGCGAGGAAAAGTCCGGGATGCAATTTATGCAGCAGATTCTGAAGGACCTGAACTTTGCGTGCAGATCCCCAGACAGTGCACTTACCAGGCACTTATCGTTTGCAATGAGAGGAGATTCGAAGCCCTATAAATGAATATGGATAACAGAAAGAGTGCAGTAAAACTTAAGAACGTGGCAGAGGTTTCTGTCAACCAGCAATGGTGTAACAGTTTGGCACCCTTGTGTGGGTGGTGGAGATTTTTTCGGGCACGTCAGGGAAAGGAGGAATTCGAGTGTATTGGAAAGAGCGTTGGTGCACAGCAGCTTGCCCACCTCTATGGAAAGAAAGGCAGAACTGTACTGTGTTTCTTAAACATTTCCTGGCAGTATGATTACGGGGGCGGGAGCTCCGAAACAGGAAGGTGAGATTTCAGATTGACAATGAGGCTGTGCTACATGCGATGAACGGACAGATCATGAAGGACCAGATGCTGCATTTCTCAGTGAGAGAGGAACACAGCATCATCACTTAGTAGCTGTTTCCTACTCTGTCCCTATCCCAAAGAGTAGTGTCGCAACTTAGTGCATGATTTTTTTTTTTATAAATCTAGGCCTTTTTTGTAAACTTCATAGTGGTTATACCACTGACCTTGGAGAAAATTTGCCCACCAGTGCATTGAAAATTCGTGAGCGTCATGGATGGATTTGGCGAGCCATACCACTTTAAAGAACTTCTGCCATTTGACAAATAATTGCTTTGGGTGATTCTGTTTCTCTATTATCTTCTCAGAAAATACATTGTTCTTGCCTGAGATCAGTGCTTACTTCTATATCTTTGAGTCTAATAGGTATTTTTATCAGCCTCAGAACAGGTTTTTCTCCAAGACTGCTCAGTCTGTTTAGTACATATTATAGCTTTCAGTTTTTAGAAAACCACATGTACGGCTTGCCAGTACTGGCTATTAAGAGAAAATTATGGTTTGGCCACAGAATTGGAGAAGGTGAAGACGTTCATGCCAGTCGAGATGTGGGACTTTTAGGTGAGAGCAAGAGAAATGATTCACAGGCAGCATCAACAAGGAGGATGTGTGGGTCTGCTTTGAGTGAGTTTGTGAGGTAAGGAGCACAGAGAAGAGACAGCGGGAAGGACTGTGGTGCAGACAAGATGATGTTTTGAACTTTGTGATAGGTTTGATTGAGTTAAGGAATGAGGAAATTGGCAGACGCAGGAAAATGCCGAAATTCGTCAAACACCTTTTAGGCTGAAATTCATTTACCAATTTCCACTCCCTATGTACTCACCCTGGTGCTACTCCTCATTCCTATAGACACTGAAGCGCTAGCATCATGAGTCCAATAAGTTTTAACCACCAGTATTCACCTTATACCTAGAGGCAAAATACAAGAGGAGGAGACAAGTACGACAAGACATCACCACAATTGCTGGGTTTACTTGATCTATTCTTTTTACCCTTCCCATCTCCTCTATGTTCACTAAGATGTGATTCTTCTATGTCTAGAGATGTTTGCCATCTACGAAATATAAGCACCGTGAGGGAAATATAACATGTTGAAACCCGGCGGTAATTTTCAAGAATGAAAAAATGAGAGACCACCTGAACTATTTTTTTAACTCCCTCACGCTTCTAAGGTGCAGAAAGCACGTTGCATACACACACAGGGATATCTGGGAACCCTATCAATGGTGATACAAACTTTGAGGCAGGTGGGAGATCTTTCCACAAACATAGGTGATATTAAACAAGGTATAGATAGGACTGCACAGGCATGCCTCCCTCAGAGCGGCTTTAGAGAAGGTTGAACATTAAATAAGTGGGTCAAAAAGATTTGTTCAAGTCGTCTATTTGTTCTTTGTCCCTTCCTACATTTCAGAGCCCTTATACAGACTCGCTACGCCCTGATGATGACCTCATGGGAAATAGTTGAGCCCCAAGGTCTGAGGTTGAAACTCGTCGGCATAAGTTCGGAGCCTGGGCGCATCCTTTTCCATGACATAAAAGACACTTATTAAAATAAGCCGCATTGATAAACAAAGAACTATGACTAATGTGAAAAGAACCTTATCATTCCACTCCTCAATGTGGTGTTTTGTGCTTGTGATGAATGAATCCTAGCATAACCTGTGATTATTTCTAAGGTTTAGCATTTTTAGGACTCTGGTCTGATCTTAATATATATGATTTTTCCTTCTTTCTCTCCTGCCCTGTCATTGCAAACTGCAATGTCCCAGGGGTAGGCACCCTGGGACATTGCTGGAGCCGGCCCTGGGAAGTGGCAGTCCCCAGGGCCATGGAGGGATCCAGGAGGGGGGCCGCGCGGCCCCCCTCCCAATGTAAACCTAGCCCTGGGGAGGTGGTGGTCCAGAGGGCCGGGGGTCCGCAATTCAATAATTAGTGCCCCAGGGAGGTGGTGGTAGAGATTTTCTGACTGCATGATTCAGACTGAAGTGTCTGAGTCCTTGCAACTTTGTGTATCAAGTTTGGTACTTTGATATTTATGAAATAAGTTGATGAATGTCTGCACTTCCCGTGTTTCCTGTGTCAAGAGAATTTCTCCTTCTTCTTTCTTTGGGTTAGGCTGACAGAATATTGTCATTAATTGAATCAGTAATATTGTGAGTGCCAGGGTTTCTTTGTTTGTAAGTTTTTCACAAGTGACTTCTGTTACCCGTGCTTTCTACACCTTAGGTAGTGGGGTGTTTTACCCTGACTGGCACCAATTCTACTCTTCCATGTGTGGTTACTATGTAAATTTATTTCGTAGCCCGTATATACAGTAATCTTGAGGTGCAACCCTTGTATCCACCACTACCTATTTCTGTTTTGTATACCTTTCTTTTCTTTTTTTGTTACATTTTTCTTAAATTGAGAATATATAGAGTAAAAGAAAACTATAGTAATATGTATAGCATTACAATATAATAATACAAATCAGAGGTATTACTATTTATAAAATATGTAAGAAACTATAAAAACGTTCGATAAGGAAGAAGATTATTTTTATATAGAAAAGAAAGAAGAAAAAAAGCAATACAAGAAAGATGAAAGAAGGGATAGGGTAGGAAGAAGAAATAAGAAAGTACAGTGAGGAAGGTAGAGAGACGATAGAAGGGTAAATAATTAAGATAACAGTGAGTGCAAAGATAAATACGTAGTAAAGGGCAACCAATATAAATCCGATTTGATTTTATGGCATACAGATAATGATGAGACAATAGATATTCTATGTTTGTCACAAATGAAATTCCACCATGTTAATTCAGATAACTTGGAATCATCTTTCCAGCAGGAGAGTGTAACTTTTAAGACAAGTGCAATAAAAATAATAATTAAGGCTTAGAGGAAAGGTTCTCCAAAGCAGGCAACATAGATCCTAGAAAAACATCATGGATTGTTAATGGCATACTACAGTGGAGTATCTTTAAACATTTAGACCAAATAGCTTTCCAAATGTTAGATACCTGAGAGCAATAGTAAAGTAAATGAGTTAAAGCACCTTGGGAGGTGGAATATGACCAACATACTGGGGTAGGAGACAAATCAAAAGTAGAACTGCATTCTGGTGTAATATCAACTCTATTAGAAATAAAAAAATAAAGATTGTGTAATATGAGCAGCTTTGGAGGTATTACAAACTTAAAGTCAAAATGTATCCCAAAACTGGAACAGCAATTGTTAAGGATACATCATTTTCCCATAATATTTAAATCAGATATTTTTGCGTTTAAGGTTGGTGTTAGTAAATGTTTGTATATATAAGCAGATTTAGGAGTAGAGTGATGTTGAAGAGTTCCAATAGGTGTCAAGGGAAAAGATGAGACTGATAGAGATTGGAAATTATGAGTGGTTAAAAAGGAATGGATAGCAGAAGATATTAAGTCAAAGGGGCATATTCTCAAGGACTTGTCGCCGATTTATCGGCACTTTAGAGCCGCAAAAGTGGCAATAGATTTATCGCTCTATTCACAAGCTGGTGCAAACTGCCGATATCGCCAGTTTCCCAGCGATAGCTGCCGCAAAAAACATCGCCACGGATGAGAGCGACAACTAACGCTAATGATATGCAGAGTAGGCGTTCCTGTGCAAAAACACACGAAAACACCACTTCGCGACATGCTCAACGACCAGTCAGATCTGCGATGCGAACCAAGAACAGGCGATAAGGCGCGTTAGCAGCAGGGATTTAACACCTGCCTTTTACTGGTGTTAAGCAGGACGACCAACTGTAGTAGAAAGGGAGCCCAGCCCAGAGCCACATCTGAAGACCAACAGATGCCATGGAGACACTGATCATGCAGCTCGGAGACCCAAGAGGGCCACAACAATACCCACCACCCCCAGGACCCCCCCCCCGATCACCTCCCCCGGATTACCACCTAGGCAGTGCAGGACAGCGGACGACCCTAAAACGCACCAGCCCCAGTGACTCAATGCCAGAGGAAGCCATTGGCCAACACAGGCTCAAAAGGACAACCATCCTCCTCATCCTGACCCACATTGCCCACAGGCTGACGGTACCAACACAGCGGACAACCTACATCCCCCCGCAGACAAAGCTGCCGGCTGTGCTGCACCTGTTGGCCCCTGGTACCTTCCAACCAAACAACTGCCGGAGTCGGAGGAGTCACACAGCCAGCCCTATCAAACTCCCTCACACATGTCATGGATGCATGTCCACAAAAGCAACGGCGGGCCCCTGTATCCACACCACACGATAGTTCCAATTCGTAGTGTACCTGCGCAACCAACCCCAACGCCAGCCGGGCTAGACGCCTCCGTGCCCCAGAACCAAGATCGTAGTAACCGAAATGTGGGTGCGCCAGGTCATGAAGTCCAGTAGTCAACAGTAGTGTAAAAACAGAACTTTATTACAAATACACAAACAAACAAAACGAAAAGCTCAGCCAACGCGTTCCATTCCCAACGGGGAACTTCAACAGGGCAACGTGTCTTCAGAAACCTGTGGGAGAAATGGTGACAATGGTCAAACTTCCGTATAGTCACATGCCTAATCTGGTACAGTGTACTGCACTTGGACAAACCGGAATGCTCACAGGCATGATAAACCATGCATGAGAAGACCATAACAGAACTTCGTGTGGCCGTAACTTTCATTGGAATGAAGAGGAAGGTAACGACCACACGGACTGCTGTTACGGTCACATCATGCAGGACTCATCATACCTGAAAGCATCACAGTGTGCGTCAGCTCGATACCCTGCCCCTCACTCCCCCCACACTGCGCACGAACATCTTGAGACCACGCAAGGGAACTACGCCATAGCTGGCATCACGCACGTGTTGGTGGCAATTCACATCACACATGTACGACTTGTGCCCCCTGCCAACACTGCACACAAGCACCGCAACAGCAACCACATGCATGCCATCAATGTGCAGACAGAAGTGGACCACCGTGGCCTGTCCACCAATGTCGTCGCAAACTCCCCAGGCAGTGTGCATGATTCCCACATGTCCGCAAGTCTGCTACCAACCAGCGCTTTGAGGATGGCACCAATGGTAATGCACTGCCCATCAGCAAGTACCAACTGAACACACCACACACCTCAACTCCACAATCCCACAACTCACAACTGTGGGAATGCACACGTCGCAAATCCACCACCAAAGTGACTACTGCGTGTGTCTCAGTCTCCGCCACAACCTGCCCATAGGCCTACACACACGTGGCAGAACACCTTCAACGGGCACATTCACACTGGAGACGAGGTGGCTGCGTCCCAAACCAACTCATGCACATCACGTCATCGCATGCAGGGTCGTGTCTGCCAGGGCTGCGCCCCCCACCCAGCCACAAGTCCGCCGCTGTGACCGGTGGTGCCTGCGCGATCCTGTGCGCCTGCTGCACCCCAGCCCTGGTCCCCAGACCGGTCCGCCGCCCATCGATGACTGCCCGCCCCTGTGCACCCAGGCCTCAATGCTCACCTGCTGCCACTGGCGTGTCTCCAAGAGGGCCCGCCACGTGTCGGTGCAACCTCCTCAGCCGGTCGCTGGTTTCCGCACCACAGGCCCCCAGCGCACCCTGCGGCACCGCACCGTGGAGTCATGTGTGTGCTGACTGCTGTCTGCACGTACACTGCGGTCCAACAGGGCACACTGTTCAATTTGAGTCTTGATTAGCTGGATGCCGTATTGAGGCCAACGCATCATCGCAGGCTGCACACCCGCTCAGCTCTTCAGGTGGGCCTAACTCAGTGCAACGCAAGTCCCCTGCCAGCCGCAGTGCAGCGGGTGCCACTAACCCTGTGCAACGCAAGTCATCGCCACGTGGCGGTAGGCCCCTGCCAGCCGCAGTGCAGCGGGTGCCACTAACCCTGTGCAACGCAAGTCATCGCCACGTGGCGGTAGGCCCCTGCCAGCCGCAGTGCAGCGGGTGCCACTAACTCAGTGCAGCGCAGGTCACGGACCCCTCATGACTGAGTTCCGTGGATGTGGATGCCATCATGTCATCTCCAGCAGTGGGGGATGTGATGTGCTAGGCCCCTTTTATTGGCAGGGTCACATGTCCTGTGACGCCTGTGCTGGATGGGTGTGGTGTGGATGTTAACCAGCCCTCAGGGAGTGGCTGTTGCATGCTGACAACTAGACCAGTGATCAGCAGATCACTACAGGGAAGACGTGGGACATGTAGCTTTGTCGTCCCCCCTCTGAGCGTAAGCGGAGTGGTCTGGCCTGGCATATGCCAGGGCAGCGTAGGGGTGGGAACAATGAGCCCGGGGCTCTGGGCGTGCTTCAGTTCTGGGCTGGACAAGGAAGTAACTGATGCTTGTGTCTCTGTTGTAGTGTCTATGCCACACGGACCGCAATCGGCAATGTTGCACCCTGTGACTCAAGTCCCACGACATGTGCAACATGGACGTAAGGGGGAATCACTGACCCTACATTCATCCATACTTTCATACTTGTATGATCAAATACATGACACATCTGTGTGATTCTGAATGTTTAATACACATCCAGTGGAGTGTTGCAGCTGGAGCAGTACAGGGCCATGCAAACCCCACTTCACATTATTGGCCCGTGGAGGGCCAGCCAGAGTCCTTTAGGGAATGACAAGTACATCGGAAGAGGAAGAGTTCAGTCCGCAGTCTGATCGCTGTGTCATTGGTAACCAAACAGAATATGGCAGTCCATGTCGAGGTCCAAGATGAGTGTCGCAGAGGGTATCGGGGGACAGTGGAAGGTGATGATGCAAAGGGCAGAACCAAGCAGAAACAGGCCATATGGTGGAGATGAATGCTACTGCCTCCTCCTTACCAGTGAGGTTGATTCACCAGCATCTTCGTCCTCTGATGTCACATGTGCCTCACACGTGGGTGGTGGTGGAATGTCGGCAGCACTGTGTGCCACTGACACATCGGGGGCCGGAGGTGGATTGCCTGCTGCACTGTGAGGCACTGACACATCAGGGGGCGGAGATGTGGATGTTGAAGCAGCAGCATTCATCTGCGCAAGGCCTTGAGGCAGCAATGCCATGACGATGTGCTGCAGGGCATGGAAGGTCCCAGCCACATGTCGCTGGTGTGCAGCCATGGCAGCCATTCTTTCCGCCGTCATCCGCTCCATGTTCTCCATGAGCCCTCGCATCTGTCCCAACTCCCGGCTGACATCTCTGGAGCCACTCTGACTGGACAGTTGTTCTTGTCTCAATATCATGACTCCAGCGATGTCAGCCATGGATCGTTGGAGAGCATGGAGCGGACTGTGGGTGTCCGTTAGGGACTGTAAGTGGTCCCTGATGGTACTCAGACACCCATGTATGGCATCAAGTTTGGCTGCCATGAGGTCGAACCCCACCCGCACCTGATCAGCCATCTTCTCCTGACAGCCGGGGTGGTAGGTGCTTCCTGCTGTGTGGTCTGTGCAGGGGGTGGGTTCTCCTCGATGCAGCTGGGCTGCCCTGCTCCTGGAGGTGGGGTGCCGAAGCTGTCAAAGAGGGTTTGGAGGGCTGCGGTGTCAATGTCGGGGATGTCCTCATCGTCATCAGTGAAGAGTTGTTGGGGCTGCTCTGCAGGAGCTGTTGGTGCTCCCTCTGCAATGTGAAGGGGAGATGCAGTATTACATTGTGTTCACGTTTGTTGTCGCATTGTACAAGTTCACATGCAGACTGCATGGCAATGTACATTGTGACTGTTTAGGAGGAGCTGCTTATTTGATGCAGGACAGTGGACATTTCGTCAACATCACGGATATGTGTTTGTACTTGTACATTGACATCTCACATTTCCCTGCTATGCCAAATGTGATTGGCCAGTTTCTACACACAAGCGGCACCTGTTGTGTCCTCTGTCCTGTTGTAGACGTGTTGCAGTTTGTACCACATTGTTGTCAATGCTGATGTGCTCTGAATGTCATGTGTGTGTGCTGCATTTTGGGAGAGTCGCCACTGCAGCTCTGATTTTGCTGCCCCTTGTCCCTTTCAGGCGGTGTGCCTTTGACTTCTGTGCCCATACAGTTCTGAAATGTTGCAGACTTGGGTGAATTTGGGTCTTGGTGGGAGTTGAGACTCTGGGGCATGGTTTGTCCGCAGATGTGTTGTTGACGTCAGGGGTTGTTTGTGCAGGTGGATGTGTCAGAGTGTGACCTGCTCCTTTACGGATATGGTCCTCACTCAGCCACCTCAGTGTGGTGGCATGCACCATGCCATAATGATCGGACTGCAGCCATGCTAATCGTCATGCAGTGTCACTTGCATTGTCAGTGTGGCTCAAGGACCCGCTGCTTTGCTGGGTTCAGCACATGTGCATGGGTTGGTTGTGAGATTGGTGATGTGTGAGAAGGGCCCCCTCTGGGCACATAGTCGACGGGGGCCTACTTGCTGTTTCTAAGTGTGCTCCAGTGTGCCAAGGGGATCAGGGACATGATCCAGAGTCATTGTGGGTGTGCACTGTGCTCCGCTTGATTGTGCATGTGTGCCATTGTGCCCATCTCCCCCCGTCCCCCCAGTCCCTGGTGGTTTCTCACCCTGTTGCTGTTGTTTCAGGTCATGTTGAGCAGTGTCCGGTCCCCCAACTCCTGCCACCGTCTCCCCACTGATGACTGTGGACACCATTTCCTCCATCTCATCCAGCTCCTCCTGTGGCGCTGGACTCCCACCTCCAGTCTGCATTGCTGCCTTCTGGTTGTTGGCGAGTTTCTGCTTGGTCTTGCGCTTCACATCATTCCAGCGCCTCTTGAGCTCTTCCATTGTCCTCCTCAGCACTCCGACTGCATTCACCTTGTCCAGGATGGACTGCCATGTTGCATTTTTTGTTGCCAATGACACAGTGGAGGTGACGAACAGTTGTTGATGGTGTTCTATCACCTCCGTGATCAGGATCCTGTTTTCCTGCGGACTGAACCGCATCTTCCTCTTCTACTTGTCCTTGCCCTTCCCTGTCCCCGAGGTCCCAGGCTGCTCCTCCGGGGGGCTTGTGGGGTTCTGGCCGTCCTCTGTACCTGCTCCAGCTGCCTCCATTGTGCTTCGCTGTAGTTTGTGTTTTTTTTTTCTTCTTTTGGAGTGGTTTTTCCCGCCTGACGTGTGTGATTTGCAGGCCTGTCGCTGCTTTTCGCTGATTGTCTTATCGCGGTTGGGCCCATCGCAACTTTTTTCGCATTCAGGTTTGGATTTTCATCGCCGTCCCGGTAATGTTATCGCGTACATTTGACGCGTTATCGGGAGACTATTGCATGTTACCTCCGTGTTGAGAATACGACGTTAACACAGAGTTATTTTCCCGCGATAGACGGCGACATGAAAACTTGCGTTAACCTATTTTGGCGATGTTTATCGCACGTTCTTGAGAATATGCCCCATAGTCTTTAAAAAAAGTGTTTGGTAAGTTGTATTAAACTTGAAATTGCGGAAAGGGTATGATTGAATCATCCTTTATCAGCTGGTCAGAGTCAGAAGTTGCGGTGGTGTTAGTAAATTCATTACGACTTGGGGGCAGAGCTTAGCCAGGCTGCATAATGGCTGCACACTCAAGAGGCTCTGCTGGCCGGATTTCTAAATCCTGCATCATCCTCAACACAGTGGACTTGCCATACCCCCCAATGTGGTGGTGACAGCGGGGGCCTGCTACATCAACACAGCAGATATGTGGCTGTTTTGGCTTCTGTGAGGTGGCTGCCTCTTAGGACTCTGCACAAAGCCTATGGAGATGACGCATGGCCTAGCAGCCCGATAGCTGCATTAGCTGACAAGAGATATTTGCTGTTGGTGGCGAGGTGGTTGGTATGCCTGATGTGCCGGTGGCCACCTGTGACCCTGTCTCCTGGGTGGCAGTGACCTGCCTGTGGTGACTGGGCAGCCAGCTGGGCTGGCTTGGCTCCTGAGTGCGGATAGTTCTGGGCCCATGTGAGGCTGATGGACGCATCAGTCCGGGTCCTGGAACTTTGCTCAGCGGCACGCCCAGGTGCATCTGCAGAGGCTGGTTCTTTCATCGTGGGCCAGATGGTGGTGACCCTACAATTTACGCAGCGATGAGGACCACCATAGAGGACACATTGAGTACTTCACAACCCCTGCTTGCATGAGTCTTAAAGCGCTCCTGCACCTCACTACTCTCCACTTTGCGCGGCCCCTCCATTCGAGCGCCGCAGAAGATATTGGCTTTTCACATTGAATTTGGCATGCTAAGTCTCCAGCGGGTTTGACTGAGTGGGGGACCATCTTGATATCTGCGGTCCCCTATGCGCTTCGCCTTACATTGCCACACATTGCACACCACCATACTGCCAGCCACAGATCTGAATAAAACTGCACAGAACCTCTAGGGGGCCATAGGCCTACTCGTGCCCCCGGCGAAGAAATTAATCTGCAGTGTGGCAGGGCTCGATTGCCAGATCTGGAGATCTAGGACTACCACGCACTGCGTGTCCTCCTTTCCTTCAATGCAGACCAAGTCACTGTGCAGCAGTGCCCATAGGTGCTGATCGGCCTTATCGCTCTAGTGGACCGGGGTCAAGTACATTCAACAATGTCCTCAGCTAGACTCTGCACCTATTGCCCTACTTCCCACACATTAGGAAATACTCACTGATCAGCCCCATTGGACCACCCAACTGTGGCACATTGTAGCGCACATTTGCTAAGCCCCTGACTTCATGCCCATCTGCACTTGACAGGGGCCCTCTCGTCACTGAGCTTACTCATGCCACCCCCCATGGAATGACACCCAGGGAGGTGATGGGCCCAGCACAAGGACACTCATTCCATCATCAGCCGAATTGCTGCGGGCCCATTTCTCAAAACTTCAGTGTGCACAGAAGAACCACCGCAGATGGGCGGAGGTGTGCGGTGAGGTGATCCTTTCTGCTGCTTACTGTTTATGTGGCCTGAGTCCAGCCGCAATCATGGGCAAACACAACACTTGCCAATCCAAACTCACCTTTGAGGGCCTCACGCTTCAGGTGGAGCAGGAGACTCCCTTGGAGACATCCCTGGAGCACTTGGAGGGGAGCGCTACACAGGACATAGATCTCAAGGAGTTGTTGGTCAATATCAAGTCCAGTCTCAAGGCCATTGACGCAAAGCAAGACATCCTCACTAAGCGCCTCAACCATATGAAACAAAGGGTGAACAAACACAAAACCAGAATGGATCATCTTGAAAATATTGTCTCTGATGCTGAAGATGCTCATGCAGACTCTAAAGAACATATGCTGCATGTGGACAAAATTATAGAAGTGTTTAAAGCTAAAAATGAAGATCTCGAGGCAAGATCGAGGCACAACAATCTCAGAATCACAGGGAATCCAGAGCCTATTGAGATCACCAAAATGGAAGATTTTGTGGAGACCCTGCTCTGTGAGCTCTTTGGGGAGGCCCTATCCTCTGTCTTTACCACCAGGGAAATTGTCTATCCTTCTGTCCAGACTTCACCATGTTGATGCAGGCTTCCAGGCATGAGATTCTGCCAGCCTAGAGGCTTCTTCAGAAGGCTGAAAACCCCTATGCTCTCCTCTATCCAGCCAAACTGCGCATATCACTTAGGGGTAAACCCAATTGTTTTACTGACGCTAAATCAGCCCTCAAATGTGCAAAGCACATCACTCTGCTGCAGGGCTCTCCCAGTACATCACCACATCATTCTGTAGGCAACTTTCTCAACAACAATGATTAAAGCGGAGCGACCACTGAGGTGCCATGTGGGTTGCCCTTTGTGTCCAGCACCCTGGCCACTGGCTGGTCATGTGGCTGTGCGCACCTTTTCTTAAGCCATACCACGGAATCCTGCCAAGTACTCATCCCTACTGTGATCACTGTGTCACACTATTGGGGATTGTTATCCCATTCAGCCACCCAGCCATTGCTTGGAGGGGGTGTATGTTGGGCTCTACTTCACCTCCAGGGATGTATCCCAGTTTTATTGTTATGGTTCTGATGGAATGTCTGGGTAGGGGGATTGTTCATGCTCAACCATGTTAGGGGGTTGGTGTGGGTTGCGGTGGGTTGTTTGTGTTACCTTACATTGTTTGTTTTGCTTTGCTTTTCTTTTGTCCTTTATGGTCCTTTAGGTGATGCACTACATCAAATGTGGTGTTCAGCTCCAAGATCACTGAACAACTGACTACCCTTTACACTACACTGACTCGATGTACCCCACTGTGACATCGACAAAAGGCCTCATTTGGAATATCTGCGGTCTTAACGCCTACCTAGCCAGTCATCAGATAGACATCTACTTTCTTCAGGAGTTACATCTAATCTCACACACCACTCCAGGGTTGCGCGCCAAATGGTGTGGCAAAACACATACCTCAATCTACTCCAACTATGCAAGAGGGGTCGCCATTTTAATTTATAGAGGCCTTCCATGGCACCTCACCAGTTCCCTGATAGACAAAGAAGGCCACTACGTCATATTATCAGGCAGTCTACACAGATAGCCAGTGCTTCTAGTTGCTATTTATGGTTCAATGCTCCAGAGTTTTTCTCTGAGCTTTGGAAACTAGTGGCCGGCATGGGCCCCGGAGCCATACTCTGGGCAGGGGACTTTACTGTCACATTGGACAACTGGCTTGATCATTCTGAGACCTCTCAGTGTCCACATCCTAGTGAGGCATCTGTGCTCAATACTATCATACAGGACAAACATTTACAAGATGTCTGGAGATAGACACACGTGAAGATGTGGGAGGGCACATGCTTCATGTCACAGCACAATGCCTGGTCAAGAATTGATTTACGGCTTGTATCTAGGGACATCATGGGAATTAAGAGTAATGCATTTGTCCCTCAAACTGTTGGATCATGCTTCAGTACTTTTAGAACTAATGGTTCCTCTGGCCCACTTGCTCCTTCTCTTGACATCTTCCCTCAGGTGTGCTGCGAGACGCAGTGTTCCGTGAGGAGGTTCGTACAGAAATATTTGCATACACGAACATCTGCTGCAGCCTGGTTAGTAATATGATTATACTTATGCCTAGAGTTTCTACTTTCTTCCTGAGAGGGGTAGGTTTGGAACTTCCACAGAACAAACTGTAGAACAGGTAGCCCCTGTACCTATGAAAAAACAAAGGAAATCATTATTCAGAACCAATAGATTCTGTTGTTACCATGCACTATGTGGCATTTTGTTTTTCATATTTTGGTGCAACACTGGGGCTATGCCATATTCATGTGAAACTGCCATTGATTCTGCATATTTGCACAGAACCTGGTTGGGCTGGGGCAAATTATTGTATCTGCACCTACTTCACATTCTGCTGCATCTGGGGAACAAAACTATTCTGGATGCAATCAGGATTTTGTTGCCATTCCTGTATCCAGTAACTGCTTTTTTTTCAGAAATGGCAAACAGTGCTCTTCTTTAGCATGTCAACATTTGCATTCATTCCAGATTGATTCACAACCCCTCTTCCACACCCGTGCATCTGCACCATCTCATTTCCCATCTTTACACCTTACATTGAAGACATCACAATAATTCCAGCATTGTAAGATGGCACAGAACCAAAATCAGACCCATCAACTGATTCCTGCCATTTCGCTGAAATTGTTTTATTTGAGTAACCATTAACTTTTAAATGTTTTTTTCTACTTTGCATCACACCAATAACTACTGTACTTGGCATACTTTAGGTATACCCTTTGTCTGCCATTACAGCACGCTTTGCTGAATGCAAACTCATAGTATAAGATGACACAAACCAACTTGCAACATCTTTGGATGGATCTTCAATGCCATTGCATCTGCTTGAGCCCCTCACAATAGGCATGCACTGACTCAGCTCTTGTGTATGGATCTCAGAATCTTTGACCAATTAATTTACTTCTCTGGCATCTTTTTTTCAAATGTTCTATCACTTCTCTTTATTTGTCAGCAACAACTTCAGAAGGAGCACTTTTACGTGCAACCCTAGCCGGTTCCACAGTTGGCCAAGCAACAGTATCCTTACGCTCAGACAACATATCACTGGTAAGAGAACTACAATCTCAAACAATGCATTCAAATCAGTCCAAAGCATTTTTGAAATTGGTGTCCATTTCTGAAACTCTTTGTACCACTTTTGTGGCTTCTTTCAGATTTTTGGGAAATTCGGAAACCACCCCTAACTCCGAATTGACCCCTTTGCTTTCTAAAAAGCTCTCTTTTTATTTGTAACTCCCCCTTTCCACCTTTGTCTGTATTTCTTCAAATCCCTCCAACCCCTTGTCTTTTCAACCAGATCCTTAATGTGACCTGTTAGATATATTAAACCTATTTTTTTAAATGTCATCATTAGTCAAAACCATTTTATAATATCTCTTCACTTTGTAGTATGGATTGTGGGTCCATTGTTGATATCTGCTAAGTTAGCATGAGCTTCGCTGCCATGAGGCTGCTTTTGCGCACGACACTGCATGCATAGATTTCGCAAGACTCTGTTTGTGCCCTTTCACATGAGAACTGTCTGCTTTTCGCGTTCTCTGCCGTGCTCTGAGGTTGGGTCTGCACACGATGTACAAGGTCGATCAACAATGCCCCTTGTTATTCTGTTCTGGTCAGGCCCTCGAACCTAGACATAACATGACACACAGCTGCACTACTGAAAATCGTATGCCTTAATATTGCAAGCTAAACATGTTGTGCACGCACTTGGAGAGATTCCTTTCCGGAGAGAAGAGCTGTGCTTGTCCTGAGATGTAAACCTTTCATCTATGCCTTGAGGTATGGGGTCTGCTGACAAAGCCCAGAGGTCTTCTTTTTTATAATAAACTATTTCTTACCACGGGGAGGGTGGTTAGGTATTGTAGCCCTTTTCCACTGTCTTTATAAAATGATATCCCCGTCTGTATTCTATGCAATTGTGACAATGCTGACTATATTGTGTTTATGCATTTTGCTGCTAGTAATGGCACGTGTACTGTACCATAGAGCGCGTTAGTTAAAATAAACATTTTAAACTATACTGTGACTCTGATTACACGCATTGTGGACAAGTATGAGTGAGTGAGCGAAAGAGTTGTCTGGCTCCCACGATTCCTGAGGGAGTGTCGTGTTCTGGGTTGTATAATCACTGGTAGCTTCGCTGTTAGTCGGAGAACAAATGAGACACTATAGCTAGTCGGTTTGGGATTTTGGGTACTATTGTGGTAGGTTGGTACACCCCTATTCACTGAGGTCCTGTTTTCCTGCGTATAGTTCTGTATATGTGCAGAATCCCTGCAACATGGCGCCGCCAATGTTTGGTCTGGTTCTTATCTGCGAGACGCTTGAGTAGTGCTTGTGCTTGTCCACAATACCCTCACTTTTGTCTCCGGAGACAGCTGTGACGGTGTAACCTCCTATATTGATGGTTTTATAGGTTCTTTCAAGCTTGAAGTTTAAATAAAAGGTTTCTCTCTTTGTTCTTAACCCATTGTTGTGCTGCCACTTATTAAGTTGTTCTTCTTGGCTTTTCGAGATGGCGGTTAACATCCCGCCACCTAGCCGCGCACCGCTCAGGGCTCATTTGACACTACATGGGGTCCCTGGTATTGGTGTTGCGTTGATTTTTGTAGTAGAAGCGGATCCAGCATACCGCTTCAAGGTGTTTTACTCTTGGGTCACTTTTCCGGCGGTAGACGGAACGGATAATCTGTTTCATGGATACACTGCCACGGCTGTTCCTAATGAGTATCAGCCCTGTCGGGCTCTAGAGGTTCCGCTCACAGCTTGGCAACACCGAATTTGGTTTAATGGCGCCCTTCTCCACCCGCTCACGCCAGTCTGTTTAGGTCCTTTATCAATAGATGGGGCCACATGGCCCATTTTGGCTGGATTTACCCCTCACCCACGTGGGCTTACAACAGCTACGCTGGCAGAACTTCGCGTGTTACATACTTCTTTAATACGCATGCATAGAGCTGTTATTCAGTTCATGTCGCGCAACTACCAGGTGGGACCTCCTGGCGTTGCTGCACAGCCTGCTGTACCTGCTGGTATAACCATCAGTCCTCTCATGGTTAACTCCGTAATGGGCAAGCGCCCACAAAATAAGGATGATTTACCCTATTGGCTTGCTGAGAAATTTGGACAGCTTGAAGCTGTTTTTCCCAATACAAATCCTGTGGAGAAACACCGGATATTGACGATAAGTTTGCCTAAAGACTTGCTTCCTGAGGTGGCTGATTGTAACACCTGGGGCAGGGTGTTTGCAGCCGTTTATTCGAAGTGTTTTGGCACTCCCTCTATGACTGTACTCCCCGCTGTGATTAAACGTGTTCAAGATCAACACGGTGCTGAAGCGGCTGTAGAGCTGGGGATGAGACTGGTGGGGGTGTTCGACGTGGTTGCTGATCTGATCCTTGCCAATGTCAAGGGCGATGCATTAAGCTTTCAAGTTGCTAACGGCTTGCAGGCTGTGCCTGATGCAGACAAACCACGTGAATTACCGAAGATTATTGCAAAGGCTTATAAAACAATAGGCCGCAATAGTTTGGGAGTTAAGCCTTTTACTCAAATGCAAACACAATCTCAAACACAACAGAAAGCTCAGTCTGATAAAGACGGGCGTCCAGTCTTTCCTAAAAAGAACTGGAAAAATAAGAAACAGGGGCAGCAACAACAGAAGCAGGGTTCACGTGCTGGTTCACCGACGCCACTTCTGAGCGTACTTATGACTTGCGCGACCACGCGAAAATTAAGACTCCTGATAGATTTCAAGTCCCTGATCAGCGTTCTCCTCGTTCTTCACAGGACACATCTGGCTCTCAAGTCGGTGGTGGAGATCGCCAGGATCGTGGCAAGAGTCATCCTGCGCCACAGGGACGTGATCAGCCTTGTCACTTTGACGTCAAGGAGAAACAAGAGGAGCAACCACGCTTCCGTGCCCCGTTTCAAAAGAAAAAGGTTGCCGCTTTGACAGCGAGATATGCCTCAGACCGTGAGAACCCGACTGCTGGATTGGACTTGGGCGGTGACTCTGCTTGACAGCGCAGTGGAAGTTACCATAGTGCGGGAGGCACTGCGTCTTTGTCTGGAGGCGACAGCAACTGAAACTTTCATTACAGTAGAGACAGCTGACACCCGGGTTGCCCCCCAGGATAGGCTGTATAGCATAGTTTTCAAATTGAAGGTGACATTGAACGTGTGGTCACATGGATTTTTGGGAGAATCTGACCGCTTCCTATGACATTTTGTTAGCAGAGGCAGATTGGCCCCCACCTTTGTACTGGCCGCATCAAGAGGGGAGGACGTGATACTTCCAGAGTTTTTCGCGTTACGTCCCCAAGGAGCATGCAGAGGCTTTTGCAGCTGAGTGGGCTTTGGCCCTGGAGCTGGCAGTGTACCGTAATCAAGTGGGCTGGGAAAAGGTTTCTCCGCTGCATGAAATTTCATTGCGGTCTATGCCTCAACCTCAACCCCAATATCCCATCTGGTGGGAAGCCAAAGGTCCCGTTTCTGATGTTCTAACTGAGTTGGAGTATCAAGGAGTGATCGAGACATGTGTGTCACCGATGAATAATCCTCTTTTTACTGTGTCCAAACCCGATGGGTCTTACCGCATAGTTTTAGATTACCGGCATTTGAACTCTCATTGTCGTACTTGTGCGGTACAGAATACCCATAGCTCTGCTCTTGTGGACAGTATTGTTCGTAAAAAATATAAAACGACTCTCGACATTTCCAATGGGTTTTACAGTCATAACCTGGCCCCAGAATGTAGTCAATGGTTCGCATTCACGGCCGGTGGAAAACAGAAAAAAATTTGGCGTTTACCTATGGGGTATAAGAATAGCCCCGGGGTTTTCGCGCACGTGTTGTCTCTTTGTTGGACAGCATTGACCCAGATGCATACTCGTATGTTGATGATATTTATCTCACAGACGACGAATTATGGCCGCATCTATGCCGTGTTGACCGCATCATCCTTGAGTGTGCGGACTACGGATACAAATGTAATTTTGCTAAATCTCACATTGCTTGCTATGCGGTGCTTTTTTTGGGCTATGAGCTCAATAATGAAGGTCGGGGCTTGGCACCCCACTTTTTGGAGAAATGCTCACGTTTGCAATCTCCAACTACCCTGAAAAAACTTCAGTCTTTGCTGGGATTTTTAAATTTTGGGAGGTCTTACATTCCAGAGTATGCCCAGCGTATCAAGCCTCTTTATGCTTTGATACAACCTACCTTTTCAAAAGCCAGCTGGCTCCCGGAACTTTCTGCTATTTTGCATTCTTTGCAGTCTGATTTGCTTGAATCTAAGTACTTGTTGACACGTGATAACCACACAAACCTGGTGATACGAATCGTGCCAGGCGCAGTGGGTTTCACTTACTTGACGTACAATGAAGGCGACACGGTACCTATTGCATACAAATCACATTTGTACACTTCAGCCGAAATGCGGTTTTCCGCTGTCGAAAAGGTTTTGACAGCTGTGCAGATGGCGGTCCTGAAGGAACGCGTACTGGCACAGGGGAAACGCATTTTGGTGGTTACACCTTTCCCTGCTTTGGAAGCAGTAACTAAGGCGAGTGTGCCAAACTCTAAAGCATTACATCCCCGTTGGATACAATAGGCTACTTTTTTGACGTCTCCGGATGTCACGTTTATCTTTGACCCCTCTCTTCAGACACAGGAGTTCTTGCAGTATGAACACGTTCATCCACCTCCTCTGTCTTTGCTTCCCTTAGAGGAGTACACATGTATCATCTACACCGATGGTTCGGCGCAACAGGCCACTGGTTCTAAACATGCTTATTCAGCAGCTTGCGCTATTGTGGCTGGTACAATGGTGAATGGAGAATTCAAGTCTAGTATAGTGCATACACAGGTGCTAGGGGACTGTACCGCCCAATTGGCCGAGCTGCCCGCTTTGGTTCTTGCTCTCGAGTTTGCATATCCGAGTGTTTCTACACTCATTGTGTGCGATTCATACTACTGTGTTCAGTCTTTCAATGACAACTTATTCTTTTGGTCTCAAAATGATTATCGAGATTCCAAAGGCAGCACAATTAAGCATAAAACGCTTTGGGTTCAAGTGGCGGATCTTAAACAACGTCTGCCACTCACACATGTTATACATACTCTTGGCCATCAGCGTGTGGGAGCACACGCTCTTGGAAATGTTTGGCTGATGAAGCAGCCAAATCTGCAGTAGCCACGTGTTCCGTAGCAGCCGTTACAAGGTCCATGACTAAAGTTGATAATGACATTTTGGCAGCAATTGCTGAAACTGTGGAGGGCTCTAATTATCCAAGGAGTTTCCCTTCAAAGTATTCTTATCAGTTAACTCCAGAAAATGTTCCTTTTGCTAGAATACCTGACGTTGGAGATCGGCTGATTACCAACGCGGACCGCAGACACACTTAAATCAAAACCGCACACGAAGGTATGGCTTCGGCCCATGCTGGAGTGTCCGTGACTGTTTCTATCTTGCAGCAACGTTATTGGTGGTGTGGTTTATATAAACAGACCCGTACTTATGTGCTTTCTTGTGACATCTGTCAACAAATCAAGCCTTCGACGGTAACACCTCCACCACAAACACAGCTTTGCATTGCAGATCGCCCCTTTGCTTGTGTATATCTTGATCACTGCGGTCCGTTCTCTTCTGATACTGCACATAAATACATTTTGGTTGCAGTTGATTCGTGCACTAGATTCCTCTGGGTTTGGCCACAACGCAGTGCTGACGCTCGAAATGTCATCAGGGATTTGCGTGTCTTTGTAGGGATCTTTGCCTGTGGCACCTTTCATTCAGACCAAGGTCCAGCATTCGCCTCTAAGGCATACAAGGATGCGATGAAGTCTTTGGGGGTGCTGGTGCAGTTTTCATCTCCATACAGGCCTGAGGGCAATTCAATTGTGGAGCGAATGAACCGTGACTTAAAGCAATCCTTGACAGCTAGAGTCTTAGGTACTGGCAGGAACTGGCTGGCCCACTTGTATGGGGTTCAACGTGCACTTAATAATCTCCCTAGAAGACCTCTGGGTGGGCGGACCCCATACGAGATGCTCTTTGGCATCAAAATGTTTGTGCCAGACCTTGATGGTCTAGATGTTGCGGCGGCAGCCGTGACCTTTGACGTAGATAATCATTCTACTGTGTTACAGGACCTACAAGAGACCCGCGCCCGTCTTGCTACTGAACATTTGCCTTCGGCAACAGAAGCTGCACTGCTGATTCCGGTGGCCGACTGGCTTCCGAAAGTTGGTGATCTGGTCCGAGAGAAGTTGGAGAACAAAAAAGAATTTGGTCCCTCTTATCGTGCACAGGTTCCAGTGCTTGGCTTGAAGGGTACTCGTACAGTCATTTTACCACCGCTTCCTGGTCGCAAGGACAACAGATACATCTCAATTGACAATGTCAAGCTACAACATCTGGCCGATTCTGAATAGTGTGATGCCTGTTGTTTCTTGCCCCACAATTTCAAGAAATCCTGGGGTTAGCGCATCTTTCAACTCACCTAATGACACTGTCATCGAGATGGACCCTGTTGTTGACCATTTACCTGTCCCTCCTGCTCCCTCCTGCAACGAGGAAGTTGAGTATACTTATCCCACAAGTGAGTCTTTGCATGGCTTGCCCGAAGGCCCTTTACACCATGGCAGCTTTTCTTTTGACTCGTCTTCCACCAGTTCAATTGGCCCTACTAAATTTTCTATTTTTGTTTCCTGGTTTAAACAGACTTATTTGGTCCCTCCTAGGACATACATCTGGTTAACAATGATAACGATTTTTCTTTTCATGCCAATTGGGTTTGTGACGGTGTTCTTCCTACTCATCAATGGTCACTACTTACCAGAACACTCTGCTGTGAACTTGGTTGATGGTATTCTGGCCCCTCACTCATCTTCCCACATCATGAAGCGTGACCGATCTCTTGTTAACATTTCAGCATTTCCAGTTGCGGATGGCATCATCTGGGATAAAGTGGATCATCAGGTCCATGGGCCGACGGATATTATTAACGTTCCATATGTGTTTCGTGTCTCCATGGGTGATGTGGTGTCTCAGGATATACGCTCAGGCGACTGGGATGTGCATGCAATACAATCATTGTTTTCTGATTTGAAGTATTATGCTGCTTTTAATGCTGAAGATTTATATTTAAATTCTGCCAATTATGCCGATTTATTCTGTTATCAACATTATGGGCATCATTTCCTACATAAGACTAATACATTACGGCCTGTTGTCAATTACACACAGTGGGAACATTGCCCAACACCATTAAAGGTAGTTCGAAAACTGTTAGAAATAAATTTACATATTTTAAAGATTTTGATAGGTCAACACCTGAGTCTTATTATTTTAAATTAAATATTCCCTCATCTCCCAAAGTAATGTTGACCCATACGAAATTAATTTATTAAAATTCTTTCAGACAGGATCTGTCAGTCAGGGGTTATGATCACTGGAAGGCCACCATTGATTTGAAATCGATCTGGGGTTCTAAAACCTGGCAGGTGCGAGGCACTGAAGCCTTACATCGTGCCTGCCTCATTCCAACACAAATTTTGTTTTTAAATGAAACAGTTTACCAGACAACGTGCTTTGGTTTGGCAACTGCAAAAAGTTGAACGCCCTGCCATTCCCTCATTAGCTGAGTTTAATAAGTGGCGCTTATACACGAATTATACCATTAATGCCTTACAATCTTTGTTTCAAAATAACACGTTTAATGTATCTCAAATGGATCCTTCAGGTTGGCTAGTTTGGCAGACGAATTCGAATGCCTACCAACTCCGTTTTCATAACACCAGTACAGGTTATATGCAAGACAGACCCGACCCGAGATTTCCAGAAACACATTCGGTAACAACCTATTCGGTTGGAAAAATTATGTCAACAGTGGTTGCAGCACTCTACACTATCGTCTGTTAAACAACATTTATCGCTGTTGTCCAATAATATTAATTTGGCCAACTTTGTCTTGGGACCCAGGGTTCCTAGAACAAAGAGATTCTATTACGCAGCTTACAATGAAATATGGAAACTTTCACAGATTGAAGCGGCGTCACGTCTGCGGGAAATTGACCAAGCGACCTTAGAAAAGGTTCTAGCTGTTGTCAATAATAGTATTAACACACTATCTTCCCACATTTATACATTGGATAATATTGTTTCTTCTGTTATTGATATTGTGCAAGAAGATGTATCTCTGTTATATCATGGTCAAAATCAATTGCGTTCTGTAATGCAATTCGCATGGACTTTGCAAACTTTAAAAATGGGAAAAGTACCATGGGATTATTTAAATGCGACTGCTTTGTTTTTACCATTTAATTTGACTGACAAACAGCAGTTCATGTCCATGAAAGATGCAATTTACACTCTTCTACACATAGAAAAAATAGACCCTTTGCCTTTTTCTGTAGTGGAAACTGATACTGCTGTTTGGCTAATTCATGGGGTTATATCTTTGCCTTTCTCGCTGTTCCCATTCAGCTCATGTATGAAACATTACCCACTAGGCCGCTTTGAACCCCTAGGTAGTGCTTTTCTGCATGAACTATGGTCTTTGCCTTTTACCTACCGATGTTTGCGGGAAGAAACTGAAGAATACCTTACGGGGGCGGACTGTGATTCTACAGTGGGTCATTTCCTTGTTTGCAAAAAAATGAAATTGGACGGAGCATGTAATATGTCAGCTCCGAACCTTGCATGTGTCTTGAAAGGTAATCCGGTTCCCGCAATAATTCCCACGTTCACTCTGCTTACTAACGGTAGTTACCTTATTCTAAATAACCAAGAATGCTGCGGCTTGCTGGCTGGCATACCACACATAGTAACGGTTTCACAGTGCGTAATTTGTTGTAAAAATGTGCTATTTCCTCCCCCGGGTGGGCAGCTCGATAGTTCGATTTGGCCTTCCATACCAACTTTGAAAGCAGATTTCAACAAGTTGAGCAGATTAAAGGCACTTTTAACCCAACAAGAAGTCGCCCTTACTTCCGCACGAGAAACCTTCAACCTGCAGGTGGCTAGCGCTGCTAGCGAAATTCAAACACTTTTAAACACTAACCTCCCACTGCATTTTAGGGAGCTAATACATTGCATATTTAATGCGTCTGATACAAGTGGCCTTGCACATTTTTTTAAAGCTGTCGGCTCTGGCCTTGTGACTACTTTTCAGACAATATTTGGTGTCATATCTGCATTCATTCATTCTATTTTTTCCAGCGTCTTTGGTGGATTCCCTTTAATACTGGCGTTAGCTGCTGGAATCCTGCTTCTACTGTGTCTGCTGCGCAATGGCTGCTCCTCTTTTGGTGCTGCACAGACAAGACCGGCTGCGATTGCTTCGTGACCGTATGCATGAATGCTTCAGTACACTACCACTGGCAGCTCTCAGTGTGTCTTATGGGTTGTCCTTCCGCTTTGCGTACTTCACTTGCATGCAACCTGTCTTTTCATGTCTAAAATGTCCGTTTACATGGGTATTAGATTTGTGCCTCTCCAATTCGTCATGTCCGGACCCGGATTTCGACCAGCTGGTGGGTCCCTTAGTGGCCCATGAGCGGGACTGTTCTGGGATTGGCTTTATGGCGCATGCAGCTGCACTTGGGATCTTGGCTCATTGGGATGTCTGTGAGGCTATGCAGAATCTCCTACTTCAAAGTTACATCGAATATCACGCAAGTTGTCCGGAGATGCTAATGGAGGCACCCGCATACGAGGAGCACACTTGTTCATTCAATTTGATAAATTGGATGGCGTCCCTTTTCGCTACCAACGACAATGATTTCCTTCTGGAGGGTGTTGCATTTGTTTGCTCCTGCACTCTGATGGATTAAATTCACCGGTCCTTGGATTTCTGATGCCCTTTAACAAACTTACTTTTTTCCTTAATAGGTTTTTTTTTCCTTTCACTCGCCTGTTTTGAACTCTGCTCGCACTTTTTGAACTCTGTTTTCATACTATGTCTACATGCAAGACCTTACCAGGGGGAGGGTGTAGTATGGATTGTGGGTCCATTGTAGACATCTGCTAAGTTAGCATGAGCTTCGCTGCCATGAGGCTGCTTTTGCTCACGACACTGCATGCATAGATTTCGCAAGACTCTGTTTGTGCCCTTTCACATGAGAACTGTCTGCTTTTCGCGTTCTCTGCCGTGCTCTGAGGTTTGGTCTGCATGCGATGTACAAGGTCGATCAACAATGCCCCTTGTTATTCTGTTCTGGTCAGGCC
Source organism: Calotriton arnoldi (assembly GCA_963921515.1). NCBI lineage: Eukaryota > Metazoa > Chordata > Amphibia > Caudata > Salamandridae > Calotriton > Calotriton arnoldi. Next base: position 491,324 of record CAWUFW010007836.1, on the reverse strand, counting down.
CTCGAACCTAGACATAACATGACACACAGCTGCACTACTGAAAATCGTATGCTTTAATATTGCAAGCTAAACATGTTGTGCACGCACTTGGAGAGATTCCTTTCCGGAGAGAAGAGACTGTGCTTGTCTTGAGATATAAACCTTTCATCTAGGCCTTGAGGTATGGGGTCTGCTGACAAAGCCCAGAGGTCTTCTTTTTTATAATAAACTATTTCTTACCACGGGGAGGGTGGTTAGGTATTGTAGCCCTTTTCCACTGTCTTTATAAAATGATATCCCCGTTTGTATTCTATGGAATTGTGACAATGCTGACTATATTGTGTTTATGCATTTTGCTGCTAGTAATGGCACGTGTACTGTACCATGGAGCGCGTTAGTTAAAATAAACATTTTAAACTATACTGTGACTCTGATTACTCGCATTGTGGACAAGTATGAGTGAGTGAGCGAAAGAGTTGTCTGGCTCCCGCGATTCCTGAGGGAGTGTCGTGTTCTGGGTTGTCTAATCATTGGTAGCTTCGCTGTTAGTCGGAGAACAAATGAGACACTATAGCTAGTCGGTTTGGGATTTTGGATACTAATGTGGTAGGTTGGTACACCCCTATTCACTGAGGTCCTGTTTTCCTGCGCATAGTTCTGTATATGTGCAGAATCCCTGCAACAACTTTCTTTTTTTGCTAAGGTCAACCTCACATTCATCAGCCAATTTCTCAAGCTTATCATAAAACTTGTTCACACATCTTGCAGTATCTTTGATCATGTATCTCGTTTCATCCACATTGTATAACAATGATCTATTCATGGGTTTTCCGTACATCAGGGAAATGGCGCTCAGACTCGTACGCGTCTATGTAACACTAGCTAATGTATGTGTACGGTGCTAACAGGTTGGGGGAAATAACCCAATAACCCCCGTAAATCGTGTGAGTCAACAACCCACACTGGTAATAAGAACACTATCCTGTGCACACGTAGTTGGGATAATAGATCAAAGCAAAGTCTCAAAAGTTGCCCAATTCAAGATCGACATCAGTTGTGTGAATCAAGATTATCCGGCAGTCATTCGAGAGACGGACGTCACTTCTCCTCTAATTCCTATGCAGGTCCCGGGCTCACCCGCCTGTGATATCTTTCCCCGTTGTCGCACACACGCAGCTTTACTCAAGCGTGTCCTTTTGGGCCCTGCCCCCCCTGGCAGTACGGGGACTATCCTCCCTGGCCACACAGTTCTGAACAGGCTTTCCAGACTCCGTGGTCTCTCATTCAAGACGTCCCATCCACTTGCGCCCAGTTCATCACTACCCTCCGGCCCTGAAGAGTCACGGGACTACCACCCATTGTGACGAAACACGTGTCGGCTGGTTCTTCCTTTTGCTTTGTTTCATCATTAAATAATCTTGATTCACACAACTGATGTCGATCTTGAATTGGGCAACTTTTGAGACTTTGCTTTGATCTATTATCCCAACTATGTGTGCACAGGATAGTGTTCTTATGATCTATTCATGTCAATTGTTTAAAAGCCCAACATTAATATCTCTTTCTCAAAGAGATTCTTCATTAACAGCAATAGTAACAGGAATTTAATTTGAACCTGGAGAAACAACTGTAGTATCTCTACTAGTACTTGGCAAAGCAGTCATTGCATTATCAGGTGTGCCACTCGCTAATGCACTCACAATTTTAGTACGGTCTATTCCTGTGTTTGTAAATATCATCTCCAGCTGCACACATATCAGGTAATACAGAACCCTGCCCCTGTCTCTGGATTCCATCTTTACATGGAGGAGGTCTGGAATGCAAAAGATCATTTAGAAAGTTGTCCTCCTAACCTGAGTCTCGTTCTTTATTTTGTTTCCCTCCGTCTCCCTCCGTCTCCCTCATCTATTTTCTTTTTATAAGTTGTTTCTTTGCATATGACAGGAAAAACTTTTACTCCTTGCATCATATCCCCCCTCCAGCATCTCTCTTGTTGATCCCACTTGCCTGCCACCCACTATTTAAATGAACCTTTCACCTGTCTCTTAACTTTCTTTCTCTCCTTCTCTGTAGCCATTCCATCCCTTTTGTTCAAGGCCTCAAATTGTATAGGTCTAGGTAATGGCTTTGTATCATTCATGGTCTGTCTCAAGAAATCTAGCTTTCTAATCTTAAAGGTACCCTCCAAAGAAACTGCAAGTCCGTGTCAGAAAAGGTATATTAATGTATTCAGAAATCCAAGTACATGCACAAAACACAATGTCTGTCATCATTTCATAAGCAGATGTTCATGTAGCAGGTAATTTCTGTTCCTCCATAGTAGGTGTGCTATGAGCTTTAGGCTTTTTCAAAATAGCATCCATTATTTTCACACAAAATAATCTGAAAACCACATAAAACAAGCTAACAAACAAATAACATTCCCTCTGAGGCTATTCAAAAGGCCAGCCAAACACAGTGCAGCTTTGGCAGCAACCAACCAATCACAGTGAGTCTTCTTGTGAATGAGAAAACAATTGCACAGCCTTTCTCCGTAGACATGTATCAGTAAATACAGTCAATTAAATAGAAAGGCCCACTTAATAAATGAGTTTTAGATCAGTGGAATAGTTAAAGGTTTTTCTTAAAAAATTAAAAATGATGCAATACAGTGTCAATGCCATGAGGGTTCCTAATCAATAGAGTGGTACAGAGAAATACAAGATCATAAATGTGTCTAAGTCCCAAGAGGGCAGCAATAATCAAGAGCTAAAGGGACAGTACCTCTAGTAGAACAAGAAATTATCTAGCTAACCCACTCAATTGAGGGTTTTTATGCATTAGTTTTGCATATGAAATTAAAAGAACTGCAGAATCACTGTGATGTGAGCAAATGTATCATTTCATCTGCAAATGAGAGCACAGCCTTATAAAACATCCCACCGCCTTAGCACCTAAGCACTGTCTCAATACATGAATAATTATTCTGGCCCGTTTATGCTAATGTTAACCGCTTGAATAAACTAGTTAAATAAACAAAAGTGTGTTATATGAATGAATAGGGCACAGTGATCTAGTAGAAAGACTGTGCAGAAATATTTGTAGTTTTGTGACTGCACCGGGAAAATTCATCAAAGACAGCATGAACAATGACAGTGGAAATACACAATTAATATTTTACTTGACTATGTGCAGGAGCAATGACAGGCAGTGAGACTTGCTGCAGGAAGCCAAGAGTGACACAGGTGACATCCATTTTAAGCAAGATGGTGATTAGGCCCAAATTGAGGCCTAGTTATCAAGGGTCAGAAAGTCACATATCTAGATATCATAGAGAATTAATTTCAAAGGCAATATTACTAAATCAGAGTATATATGTGTAATCAAGTGTGAAAATACATTCTGTACGTTGTTAATGATGCACAAAAATATAAACATAAACAAATCCTCAACTATAGTCAAGGGTCATTTTAGAACAGAATCTAGGCACAATATGATGGTAGTCGATAGAGCGTGGAACGTATACTCTAACAAGGTTCCTCCTGGTCAAAGATTTTATCTTCTGACTTTGTCCTTAAAGTCTCAATCCACCACAGGAGTACACATCTAAAGCACGCCAGTACCTTTTTGGAGTCACTCAGAGACTCACAGGGTGGCAGGCAGAGGCCAACAATCCAGTTGAGGTTTGGTTCCACTGATCAGCAAGGCAGTTGCAGGAAAGACCTCTTGGAGCTTGTTATATCCCTGTAACTTGAACAAGAGGTTTGCCTTATGACCACTAGAGTCCAATTCTTTGTCCTAGGTACAAGAGAGAGCATTCCCAGTCCTCCAGGGCTCTTCTCGGGTTCCACCCAGCAGGTTCAGACCTCTACTGATCTTCCCCAGGTCCAGGAGTGTTCTGCAGTAGGTACCTTGAGATGCCACTTTTATACCTGGCATGTCTTAGAGGGTGGGAATGACTTCTAGGGATGTCTTATTTAATGGAGAAAAGGTTCCCAGGGCTAACCCTACTTACTTTGGGCATGGCATGATAACCAAAGTTTTCAGCACCCCTAAACTGGGCTTTGAGGGCAGGGGGTGTCTGTGGGGAATGTACTATGGTAATTCTACTGTCCTCCCCATCTAAAACTAAAATCTAGTTTTAAACAGTCCCTATAACTGCAACAATCTCAAAGACAGAAGTCAGGTAGGAAAAAGCTGAGCTTTAAGTAACAAGACAGTAAATACAGACAAATTGATTTGGCATTCTGTTTCTTTCCTTTGAAGTGTGTCTCCAAAGTCTCATGAAAAACTCCAGCAGACCTGCCAAGTAGATACTGACAGTTTTCAACACTTTGGTGTCAATAGGCCCACTCTGATGGAAGCTAGTGTTCCTGGAGGAAAGGAAACAAAAGGGTGCAGGCCTGGGTGTTATCTACATACTTCTGACAGGGTAGGCATCTTTGAAGTTAATCAAGTCCTTGGGCCCAGCCCACAGTGAATACTGTCAAGGGCAAAGCAACACCTCCACCCAACCAAGGTCTTTTGTCCATGGTAGGTGGAATCTTTCATTCCGCTCGCGGAATTGGTAGAATTTGGTGACTTTACGTTACCCTTGTAAAGCAGAGCTCCAGCCAAATTCCGCCATGTGGTGGAATTCTTTTACCGCAAGGCTACAGAAATGCAAGCTGGTGAGTGTGAGCAAGATTTGGCATCCTGTAGAGTGATTTTCTAAATCATGCGGTCGTGGGCGGTCTCAGTCAGATGGCTGCTTCTTGAGTAGATTTGCTGCCACTCCAGTAGATTTTATACTCTGGTGGCAGCAAAATCCTCTCAAATGGCCATACATTCTTGTGCACTGTATGAGGCTGTTCGCGCTGCACTCGCTACTGGCACTAAATTGCACTGCAAACAGTGAGGTGTGCACCTTTCTGCCCATTGTCAGAACTCTGTGGAATCTCACTAAGATTTTATGTAACTCAGAAATCTGCGGAGTGAAACTCTGCGAGTACCACCTACCTCTACTTTTGTCCCTGTCCTGGGAGCAAGTTAACACATCATGCATGCCCACAGAAATCCTAAATACTGACTGGCAGAAGGGAGAGACCAAAAGGCAGATTTAGCTTCCTGAGACTTCAGGCAGGGTAAAGGTGAGTTTTTAAAAATCATTTTTCCAAAATGTTTATCATAAATCTGATTTCACCAGTGAATTGGAGCTGTAATAAATATTGCTAAAAGTCTTAAAATGTCATTTGTAGTGGTTTCCTTAGTGCATATAACATTTATTAAACTTAGGGGCCGATTCCGATCTCGGTCGGAGGCGCACCCAATACCATTCGGTCGGGAAAAAAGCCATGCGAATGCCTGTTTCCCGACCGATCTGTACAGCACACCGAACGAGTAAGTACGATGCGCACAACAGCACAGAATCCGGCCGAGCCGTACACACCCAATCCAGGTCCTGTTCTCCGACCGAGGCGAATCCGGAAACGCAGAATCGGAGTCGCACGGAAGGAAAATGCAGCTCCGTCCGGCCGAACAAGTGCGATGCGCTTCCCGTACGCGCCGAACCCGTCGCTACGCACGGCACGTCAAAGCATCCGGGAGAGGCGCACATAAGCTCCGATTCACGCCACAACACAATCCACGGCTACGAGACGAACACGCCAGCGGCGAGGACGACTCGGAGCGGCGAGGACGACGCGAAGCAACGAGAAGGATGAAGCGACACGAACCAACCATGAATCCCTTCATCCCGATCATACCAATATTCTACATTTACTACCGGAACAGGCACGGACGCGTACGGCGCAGAAGGTAAGTCAGACACCAACCACAAAACACATACAACACGTACACGACACATCACACACACACAGAGGGATGCAGAATATACTTACACCAGCAACAGCAGCACCATAGGGGCAGGATGCCCATCACCAATGCCACATATGCACACAGGGGCCTGAATGCGCACCACCACCCCTACCCAGGGGGCCGGATGCCAACCACCACAACCACCCTTAGCCAGGGGTGCCAGATGCCCACCACCACTACCACCCTTACCCAGGGGGCTGGATGCCTCCACTACTACCACCCTTAGCCAGGGGGTGCCAGATGCCTACCACTACTACCACCTTACCCAGGGGGGCTGGATGCCTACCACTACTACCACCCTCACCCAGGGGGCTGGATGCCTACCACTACTACCACCCTTAGCCAGGGGCTGGATGCCCACCACCACTACCACCCTTACCCAGGGGGCTGGATGCCTCCCACTACTACCACCCTTAGCCAGGGGGTGCCAGATGCCTACCACTACTACCACCCTTACCCAGGGGGGCTGGATGCCTACCACTACTACCACCCTTAGCCAGGGGTGCCAGATGCCTACCACTACTACCACCCTTACCCAGGGAGGCTGGATGCCTACCACTACTACCACTCTCACCCAGGGGGGGCTGGATGCCTACCACTACTACCACCCTTAGCCAGGGTGGTGCCAGATGCCCACCACCAATACCACCCTTAGCCATGGGGGCTGGATGCCTACCACTACTACCACCCTTACCCAGGGGGGGCTGGATGCCTACCACTACTACCACCCTTACCCAGGGGATGCCAGATGCCTACCACTACTACAACCTCTACCCATGGGGGCTGGATGCCTGTCACTACTACCACCCTCACCCAGGGGGCTGGATGCCTACCACTACTACCACCCTTAGCCAGGGTGGTGCCAGATGCCCACCACCACTACCACCCTTAGCCATGGGGGTGCCAGATGCCTACCACTACTACCACCCTCACCCAGGGGGCTGGATGCCTACCACTACTACCACCCTCACCCAGGGGGCTGGATGCCTACCACTACTACCACCCTCACCCAGGGGGGGCTGGATGCCTACCACTACTACCACCCTCACCCGGGGGGGCTGGATGCCTACCACTACTACCACCCTTAGGCAGGGGGGCTGGATGCCTACCACTACTACCACGCTTAGCCAGGGGGCTGGATGCCTACCACTACTACCACCCTCACCCAGGGGGGCTGGATGCCTACCACTACTACCACCCTCACACAGGGGGCTGGATGCCTACCACTACTACCACCCTTAGCCAGGGGGGCTGGATGCCTACCACTACTACCACCCTCACCCAGGGGGGCTGGATGCCTACCACTACTACCACCCTTAGCCAGGGGGCTGGATGCCTACCACTACTACCACCCTCACCCAGGGGGCTGGATGCCTACCACTACTACCACCCTCACCCAGGGGGGCTGGATGCCTACCACTACTACCACCCTCACCCAGGGGGCTGGATGCCTACCACTACTACCACCCTTAGCCAGGGTGGTGCCAGATGCCCACCACCACTACCACCCTTAGCCATGGGGCTGGATGCCTACCACTACTACCACCCTCACCCAGGGGGGCTGGATGCCTACCACTACTACCACCCTTAGCCAGGGGTGCCAGATGCCTACCACTACTACCACCCTCACCCAGGGGGCTGGATGACTACAACTACTACCACCCTCACCCAGGGGGGCTGGATGCCTACCACTACTACCACCCTTAGCCAGGGGGTGCCAGATGCCTACCACTACTACCACCCTTACCCAGGGGGGCTGGATGCCTACCACTACTACCACCCTCACCCAGGGGGCTGGATGCCTACCACTACTACCACCCTTAGCCAGGGTGGTGCCAGATGCCCACCACCACTACCACCCTTAGCCATGGGGGTGCCAGATGCCAACCACTACTACCACCCTCACCCAGGGGGGGCTGGATGCCTACCACTACTACCACCCTCTCCCAGGGGGGGCTGGATGCCTACCACTACTACCACCCTCACCCAGGGGGGGCTGGATGCCTACCACCACTTCCACCCCCACTAATAGGATGGACAATGCATGACACAACCAGCACACCACAACCTAGGGAATGCAAGAAAAAGACATCCCCCCAACACCATGACAAGCATGTGTAGACTGTGTCAAATGCCTACAACACTGAACATGACTTTGAACATACAATGTGACCCCCTAGCACATGTGCCACACATATATGTGTGTGGCCCCCACAAAGCAAGCAGGCCATGACCATTGTGGCAATGGGGTCCAAACCCCCATCATCACAGTGACCAAAAGGTAAGTGTGGGGTCCATAGCTGAAGCACATTCTGAACATTGTGGCAATGGGGTCTAACGCCCCATCACCACAGTGACCAAAATGTAAGTGTGGGGTCCATAGCTGAAGCACATATTGAACATTGTGGCAATGGGGTCTAACGCCCCATCACCACAGTGACCAAAAGGTAAGTGTGGGGTCCATAGCTGAAGCACATTTTGAACATTGTGGCAATGGGGTCCAAACCCCCATCATCACAGTGACCAAAAGGTAAGTGTTGACAAAGAAAGAGCTGCAACTGCCAAACTGCATGGATGATTCCTGGTCACAGAACAAAAAACACATCAGTGGCAAAGTAGTGCAAATAAGACATACCTTTGGCCATGTGCAGACAAACAACACCCATGGGGGCTGACACTGTCAACATTCATCAATGACACAATGACAGAAGTGACCATCAGAATGCAGACCCACATATTTGCACCAATGGGCACACAAATGCAGATACCCTGTGGAGACTGTAGATGTGAGGTGAACAGATACCATACCATGGCAGCAATGGGACACACAAACAATGATCATTGTGCTGACCGATGACCTAGGAGTCCCAGGGACAGCAGGGGAAACCCACCAAACTACATACAGCCAATGGCACACCCAAGATATGCCAATGCAGTGGTGCAGATGCACAAACACAAACAGGCAGACCCACACTGCACATCATACACAACAGGTGAGGGGGTGCCAGTGTCCCCAGGCAACCACACAACACATGAGGAGACCTGAATACCAATCATACAGATGTGCATACAGTGCCACACAAAGGTAACTCATGGATCCAAATCCCCTATGTGGGCAAGCAGGCATTGTCAGATGAGAGGGAGCACAAATCACACATGTCACACAGGCACGTAGGAACAGCAACTGACACAGCAAGACACAGACACACCACTGCACTACCCCCAGGGCCCCCACAATGTGGTGACCCTGGGCTGCATTACAATCCCACTGTGATGACAAAGCTAAATGTCGTTCACACTGTGAACCACAGTCATGTGTCCTGAGCAACAAACTACCATCACACCTACACAAGCACAAATCAATCAGCATGGCCAGTAAGCCAAGGCCAACATGGAGGCAGGGGCCTAGCCGGGCAACAACTCTCATCTGCACACACTCAACACCACACCCCTCGACCTCCAACAATGTGCAGCAGTGAAGCACACATGCACTGGTGACATTGCACATGCACCCATGACTATTCCAGGGTGGTGGGTGGGAACCAAGGTGCAGAAACACATCACACATGGCCACTCAACAAGACTCCTGAATGTCTGACACACTGCACACTACGCTGTACATGGACATGACGGCAATACCACACCAACCAATGGGATCCCAGCCACAGTCACACACCAATGAAGAAGCCAAGGTCACCCACAAAGAACACACATAGACAACAACCAACATTGCAGCCCGGACCCTGAGGAGTGCCAGCAGTCACACACACAACGTGTCACAATCACTGAAAGATAACACAAACTGGAAATCACATGACAGGGGCAAACAACAAGTGCCAAGGGGAAACCTGACTGTGACCCATCTGCGTCTGCACACAAACTCAGCCCTGACAGCAAACACACCTATGGGTGACACCCTGATGACCAGTAATGTGCCATGCACCCACATCACAGAGAACCCAGGGAGAAGACTTTGGGGGAACATAGGTCAACTCAGCAAGCATCACAAACAGGTACAACACTAGGGATCACAGCATGCACAGCTAAACGGAAGTGAACACACAGACATGCACATACAACACACACCTTGGGCGCAGGCAATGTCACAGGAGTACACACTGCCATGAGGGGACTCCACTCCTGTGTGAGGAAAGCTGTGCCATATGTTGCCTCAGTAGGGCCCCATCATGTCAGCTGAGCACTTGGTCACACAATCAACAATTAGCACCAAATGAGGGCTCCCGTCACATCAGCCTGGTCATGGAAGTGCCAACGTAATCATCAGCACAGATCCAACACACTTGTATAGCAATGTTGCACTGACAACACGGATGAGTCCTTCCCCATTGATGCCCAAACCTGCATGTCCAGTGGAGATGGCCACACGGTCAGGGAAGTAGACGAATTGAACAATGGCAGGCACAACAGATGTGCAGGGGTGGAAGCCACAGATGTGAAATAGCTAATCTAAGTAGGAAATCCCATTGCCAAATACTGAACACATGACACCCTCAGATGCTGCTATGGATGACATGGATACACCACAGGATAGGACACATTCCCCCTGGACCACATGGGTTCCTGCACAGTAACACTTCATTATCATGAGACCAAATATCACCATCACTGCAGCAAGGGCATGGTTAGCATCATCAACAACATGTACATCAGAAGCATAAGCACTAGAGAACAGAAAGTTGCTTTATTCAGCATATGTGTGTAATGAAAACAAAGTCCAGAAAAAACACAAAGGCCAATGGCCAGTCCATTGTCAAAGTCCAAACTGGGTGACAGTGGCAGATGTCACCCTACGCATGCCTGCACAAAACCAGGGACAATCCACTAGGAGGGGCAACCGGGGGGCAGGCCAGGCACCGCAGGGACAGGATCAGGGCTCACCAGGAGGAAGCAGGGAAGGGGTGGTGGGTGCTGGAGAGCCACTGACAACTGCAGTGGAGGTGTCTGACATGGTGTGTGCCGGCACAACTGGGGGGCATGACTCAGATGTTGTGGGTGCCGGCACGACTGCAGTGGACCCTGCAGATGGAGTGGACAGGTCCGCCACTGCAGTGCCCAAGTCAGACAGGGTGGTAGTGGACTCCACTGCAGTGCCTACCACCAGGGGAGGAGAATGGGGAACAGGCAAGGTGGGCTGGACAGAGGGGGAGGACACCCTCACCACATCAGTGGCACAGACAAGCGCAGCGGGGGTGTGGTGCCGGGAGAGCAAGTGGCAGGGGAGAAGGCCGGATCCTCTTGGGGATGGTATATCTGTGGGTGGGGGAACCTGGGGCAGGGTGTGGTGGGGGCACCTGTGGAGTGGGGGCCTGAGGGATGGAGGAAGGAGACCTGGTGCCTGAGCTGCAGGGCGGCGGCGGGGTCTTGCTCTTACGACTCCGGGGGACTTGCGGGTGGGGGCCTCAGTCTGTCTGCGCCTGGGGGAGGGTGTCCGGGGGCGAAGGGCACTCTGCTCCGTGTGGGTGGGCTTCCTCTTCCCCCTGAATGCTGTATCAGCTGGATCGGAGGGAAGAGGCCGAGGTCACTGAGGAAGAGCCGCTGGGTCTTTGGGGTTGCAGGTGAGGCAAGGGAGGGTGTTTTGGAGGGAGAGGCAACTGAGGACTGCGCAGTGCTCGTGGATGCGTGTGTGTGTTCCAGGGCCCCATCCCCTGTGAGTCTGGTTTCAGTCCCCTGACTGTGCGTGCGTGTGCGTTTTGTTTGTGGCGTGTGTGTCTGTGTGCTGGATGTGTGTGTGCTGGTGTGTGCCTGTGCCGGTGTGTGTGTGCTTGGGACGGGTAAGGTGCTGGGGAGTGTGGATGGAGCAGAGGCAGGAGGGGTGAGGGACTGTCTGAGGAGGGACACTGCTGCCGTCAGGGAGGAGTCCATGGACCTATTGCCCCTCTGTAGGTCAGACATGCCCGATGAGATGCCCTCCATGAACGACACCAGCTGAGTCAACAGAGCGGTGTGCGCATGGAGGACACTCAGCATGGCTGTCTGCCCTACATGGAGCTGGCGAAGGAGGTACACAGACTCCTCACTCAGGGCAGCAGGGGACACAGGGGCAGGGGTGCGGTGCCTGGCCCAAAGGAGACACGCTCCCGAACATGGGAGCCTCCACGGACCTGGGGAATGGGAGCCGATGGGAGGGCGGTGGTGGTGCTGGTGGTGGCGGGGACAGCAACACTAGCTGGGGTGTGGTGGCTGCTGACACCCGCCTCCATAAGGGAGTCATCCTCCGAGTTGCTCTGGTCCTCAGCTGAGGTGGATGGTGCTGAGGACTCCTCGGTGTGGCTCCCCTCGCCCTCCGTGCCACTGGGTCCCTCCGACCACTCCTCGGCTGCTGACCCAGTCTGGCTCTCCGGCTCCTCCTGGTCCGTGGAGCTGTCCCCTTCCGTGGCCGTGGATGTATCTGCAAACAATGGGGAAACAGACAGACATCAGTCACCTGCACCAAACGCACACACCACTGTGAGCACAGCACATTACAGAGCAAGCCCTGGCATCATTAGTTGTACATTGCTAAAAGTGCCCTAACTGAACAGGAGAAGCCAATTGTCAGTCTGATGCCAACCATGGCACTCACATCCCACATGGCCTTGCACCCATCTGTCTGGTGTCTGTTGGATAGCAACACCCCAGTGTGGACACATGCACCAACTACACAGTAGTTGGACAGTGCAGAGGACACGGTGTAGCATGTGGACATGCACACATCACAACTCTTGCCACTGAGTCAGTACAGGTTTCCGGATGAAAGGGACGCCCAGAGTCAAATAGGATATGCATGTGATGCATACCAGCGACAGACACCATGATGCACCCATGTCCTGATAGCCATCGCCACAATGGTGTGCATGTAGCACATGTCACTCCCCTGCAGGATCACCAATAAGTAGACACATGCCATGGCGGAGGCATGACTGCTAAGTCATACATCACTGTCTCAGTGATGTATGACTTGGCAGCCAGACAACAACACTCTGCACTGTGTCACAATAGTAGGTCATGGGGAATGCAAGTCCTGGAGCTGCACAAGTGCACATGTACATCCCCCACACAACACATCATCTTAACCCTCATCTGTCCAGGTCATACCGATTGGACATATGGGAGACCTGTGACACTACCCTCTGAACCTGAGCCCCTCACAATCTGCTGTGAATGGGGAACAGCTGCCTGAACTTCACATTCGCATACCCCAGTCTGCACGGGCAGCTGATCAAACACCTATGTGACACACAAGTATCGTCTCCTATGGTCACATCTCCAGTGGCATGCTGAGCCCCTACCAAGAAACACCCCAGCAGTCCTGGCAACTAATCCACAGCACACTGACACAGAGGCAGACACCTGAGGGGTCAAATCACTGCGCACAATGTGTCAGCTGATACACGGGAGTGGGAGTACAGAGTGCATTGCATGGCCTGGAGTAGGCATGACTGTCCTGCCCCACATGAATGAGGGATGAGCCCTGGACAGTGGATAGCTGGCTATGTATGTGTGACACACGTAATCTGCACACTCCTGGGGCCCAAACATTGTTCCCACCCGCTGCATGGGCGTGTGCCACATACCCCAGGCACATGTGGTGGCTCAGCTCAGCAAGTGGACCGCATATCAAAGCAACACGCAGATTACATGTCCGAACACAGGCGTTGTGTGAACAATGGACCCACCCATGATGCCCACAACAGAGTTAGGGAAACAGATGCTGTCCCCCACCTTTAGTGAAGCAAACTGCAAGGACACAGTCCCAAGTGACACAATTCCCTGAATGTAAGGGCCACACCTGGGTATCAGATGAGGAGTGGGCAGTGCACAATAGAGGGACATGGCTCCTGGACAACATGACTGCTGTACTGTGGCAGTTGAACCAGGCCAGAGGAGGGCACAAAGCATGTAATACAGAGTTCACAGTGCAGTCTTTGACTCACCCCTCCTTGCTGCTGTCTGGCCTTCAGCTGCCCATCCAGGTCTGGAAACACCACCGCCAGGATCTGGAGCATGTGGGGGTCAGGGTCCGTGTTCCGCCCCTCCTGCGAGGAGGCGACAGCTTCAGCTGGACCCGTGCAATCCTCCGGGTCCAGCCCCGAAGGTCCTGCCACCTCTTCTGGCAGTTGCGGATCCGGCGCTTGTAGACCCCCACGGACCGGACAGCCCGGACGATGTCCTTCCAGATCTCCTGCTTCCGATGGGCATTAACCTGTCAGGATGACAAAGTGAAAAGGCCATTACTACACATGCAACATATCCGTGCATGACACAGTTGTATATACATGTCTCATTCACAGGGGCACATGATGTACACAGGCAGTGCAACGCTGCCCATGGACAGTTTGCCAGACGTCACTACATGGTATCATTGCATGGGAAGTAAAACCTTGTTCAAATGCACTGTCACTGCACCATACCTGTCCAGTGCATGTCACTACACACTATGGGGGGTGACAACTACTCAGTGAGCCTGCTAGCCAGTGGCGTGCAGACTTTCAGCCTTGCTAGTCAGACAAAATGCACATTCAGAAAGGCAGTGCACAGAACACTCACCTGCTCCCCTGGTGTCCCATACAGCTTGCTGTACTGTGGAAGTAGGCTGTCCAGCAGGGCCTGGTTCTCCTCAAGGCTGAAGGCTGGGGCTCTCTCCACAGTACGTGCCATTGCAGGGTCCAGAGGGGCAGAGACAGCAGCAGTGCAGTGGCAGATGTCGTCCTGGAGCATGTAGTGCAGGCAAGTGAGCTCTCAGGGGAACAGCCAGCAATATATATGTGCTGGAGAGGCAGATACTGTCCCTTGTGTCCAAAGTGATAGGTCCAAGTCGTTTGCATCTTCTGAATCTGGCCAATCCATGGAATAGCAGCACCAATACACGCCCACGGCATCCTTCAAATCTTCAACTTCATGACATACATGATTTTGCAACATTGTTGTGGGTGACCAACTGAATTTCCAGCAACCGACTCGTTCGAATTTCGAAAACGCGTCCGTTGCCAGGCAAGGCCATTGTCAATGGGTGCGCACCGATCGGTCCATTGCTGATACAACGCGTACAGGGGTACAACGCGTACCCGCACATTGAATGCAATGGGCCGGCCGGGGGCACCGATCGGTCCATTGCTGGTACAACGCGTACAGGGGTACAACGCGTACCCGCACACATTGAATGCAATGGGCGGCCGGGGCACCGATCGGTCCATTGCGGTACAACGCGTACAGGGGTACAACGCGTACCCGCACACATTGAATGCAATGGGCCGGCCGGGGGCACCGATCGGTCCATTGCTGATCAACGCGTACAGGGGTACAACGCGTGCCCGCACACATTGAATGCAATGGGCCGGCCGGGGCACCGATCGGTCCATTGCGGTACAACGCATACAGGGGCACAGCGCGTACCCGCACACATTGAATGCAATGGGCCGGCCGGGGGTACCGATCGGTCCATTGCGGTACAACGCGTACAGGGGTACAATGCGTACCCGCACACATTGAATGCAATGGGCCGGCCGGGGGCACCGATCGGTCCATTGCGGTACAACTGCGTACAGGGTACAACGCGTACCCGCACACATTGAATGCAATGGGCCGGCTGGGGGCACCGATCGGTCCATTGCTGATCAACGCGTACAGGGGTACAATGCGTACCTGCACACATTGAATGCAATGGGCCGGCCGGGGGCACCGATCGGTCCATTGCTGTATCAACGCGTACAGGGGTACAACGCGTACCCGCACACATTGAATGCAATGGGCCGGCCGGGTGCACCGATCGGTCCATTGCTGTTCAACGCATCCCTGTACAAGTGACTGGCATATGTCACCATGCCTGTCTCAGATGGACATATGCCAGCCACAGATAGCTCCCAGGGAGTGAGGGGCACACCTACAACACGACAGCCTGTCCAAACTGTATGATAAGGCATGTAAGGCTGCATTTCCTATTGTGTGTATGTTGGTGTACATGTTGTCCTGTGGGTGTCACCTGGGGGCAGCCACCCCCAGGCTGTGCACGTGTTCATGGGGACAGGATCCTGGGTGTTACGTGTACATGACCACTGTGATGTGCAACTGTTCATATCTGTGCATGTGCCATGGTCACATTTCACGGTGGTGTATGTGTATGTCATGTCACATACCCCGTGAGTCCCATGTGGGACAGTATGTTTGAGCCAGGGTGTCCCAGTGGCACAATAGTGATGGTCCTCCACAGTCTGTGTGCATGTAGTGTTTACAATGTCTCTGATTTCATGTGCACAATGGGAGACAGTCTCCACATCCACGTTGTGTGTGCATGGACTTTGATGTTGTGCGTGTGTGTGTCACAGACGTCCATGTCTGTCCTGCAGTGGCAAGTGGGACCACTACCTGTGGGGGTCATAGTTGTTTTGCTGTGGTGTATACATGATACTCCATGTAATGCCAGTGTCCATGTGGCAATACAGGGTCCCTGGGAATGTACCTGTCGTTGAGCTGTGATGCCTGGGGCACATCTGTCCTCACATGTCACTGTGGGGGTGATTGTGACACGGCAGCAGGAGATGGGAACTGTGACACGGCCTCATGATATCCAATGGGCCAACCTGGGACTTATTGATGCCACTTGTTGGACCGTGATGACAGATGTTGGCCATGTATGTACCATACATGTCCTTACGGAACTGCACACTTCATGTAGTTGTGCCTCATAATGATGTATGTTGGGATATTGAGTGTGTTCAATGCCGCATATGTGGGCTGACTGACAATCTTGCTTACTTCTCCTCTGCACTGCAGGGCTCCTGCTGTCCATCGACCATTCCCAGACCTGGCAACGATGGTGGAACGGGACAGCATCCGACGGTACCGCTTCACCAGGCAGCTGATTGAGGATTTGGCAGTGCAGTTGGCCCCACATTTGCAGCCTGGCCGGCCGTATCCTACAGCGCTGACCCCCAAGGTGAAGGTGATGGCAGCCCTACACTTCTTTGCCACCGGTACCTTCCAACATACTGTGGCGACTGCTGGTGGGATGTCACAGACCATGTTGAGCCGTGTGCTCCGCGATGTTTTGGCGGCAATGTTGCTATTCCTGAACCGGTACATCTATTTCCCTAGACTGCGACGACTCACTGACGTGAAGAGTGACTTCTATGCCCTGGGGAGGATGCCGCATGTCATTGGCTCCATTGATGGGACACATGTGGCTTTGGTACCACCACAGGCCCAGGAGCAGGCCTACAGGAACCGCAAGCACTACCACTCGGTCAATGCACTGGTGGTGTGTCTTGCAGATATGACCATCACACACGTGTGTGCCCGTTTCCCTGGTTCAGCACACGATGCCTTTGTGATGAGGAGTAGTCGCATCCCCAGGATGATGGCACAGATGCAGAACCAGCGTGCCTGGCTTGTCGGTGTGTACTGACTTTGTGCCATTGTGTGTGATCTGATCTGTAGTATTCCGCCCACTTTTCCAAGTCAGCTAATGTGCACTTGTCTGTCCGTAGGTGACTCGGGATACCCCAACATGCCGTGGTTGCTGACACCCCTCAGGAACCCTGTGACACCAGCCCAGATGCGCTACAATGAGGCACATGGTCGGACCAGGAGAGTGATTGAGCGGACATTTGGTCTCCTGAAGAGCCGCTTCCGCTGCCTGGACAAGACCGGAGGGTCCCTCCCATATGCCCCTGCGAAAGTGTGCAAGATTATCATCGTCTGCTGCATGCTCCACAACCTGGCAGTGCGGAAGGAGTTGCCTCTCATCCAGGATGACAATGACCAACATCCGCCACCTGTGGAGGATCCTGGCCTGGACCACGATGCCAGTGATGATGATGATGATGATGAGGGTGATGTCCGCACACAGCTCATCACCAACTTCTTTAGCTGAATGTGAGTATCCTGAGGTGTCATGTCAATGATGTGAGTTGGCATGATATGTGTAGGTGGTGCTCTGGTGCTGTTGGAGTGTGTCCATGGGCTACTTGACTGGATGTGTGTTGCGATGTGTGCTTACAGGTGGGCTGTACTCCCCAACAGTGTTGACATGCTAACTTGGTTCTGGGTGGGTATCTTGTAACATGTATTGTGCATGAGTTTTGCTGTTCTGTCCTGTTCTCCATTGCTTTTGACTGTGTGTCATTTCTGTCCTTCACAGGGTACTTTCAGATTCGTTTGGTCAACTGTGTCCACCGACGACGTGATTGCACTTCCAGGGTGGTAGCTGTTGTGTCCCTACAGGTGATGTGCGCCACACCCATGGACTTCCTTCCGTCTACAGTTGTTGACTGTGTGCCCGCTGCCAGGTGGGATTACCTTGCATCTGTAGTGGTTACGACATGTTGCAACTGTGTAATAAACCTGTGCTTCACTTTGTGATGTGCGTTGTCTGTGGTCACACATTTGACTGCCATTTGCTTACTGCACCTGTGGGCTACTTGACTACAACTGGGAATGGGTGTGGTGTCTGTGCATTGCACCGTCTTCCCTGGCAACATCAGTGTAGGCAATGAGTCAGATGGCCTAGGTGTGTATGTGTTGTGTAGCCCTGGTGGTGTGTCTCCCTCATATGTGTCACGTTGCCTTTACTCACATGCCTGTGTTGTACTTGCTGTTGCAGTTCGCATACACAGTGTAATTTTGCAGTTCATCATCCCCATAACAGCACCCACGTTGGAATCACAACAGAGGCAAGTATGGTGTATTAGTGTGTTTATTGTGATACATTTGTGTGAATAGTGCATAGGATGGGTAGTGCTGTACATAAATCTTGCAATCAGAAGTTCCTAGGTGAATTGAAAGTCCTGGTAGACAAAATCCCCAGTATCGGGGCCACAGTTGTCTGAGACATTGGTCCAACTTGTACTCCCCATGCAATGTGTGGGAGTAGTGTTGCCGTCAACAGGGTGAACAGTCTGTGCACAAAGGTGAACATCCAGAACAGGTTCAGGCTTCCTGGGAGTTGCGCTTGGCCATCGGCCTCTCACTTGCCCCTCCTCGGACGACCCCTCTTCTTTGGGGGGCCCCTCAAGTACAGGCTGCTGCGGTGCAGGGGACTCTCCGCCAGAGTCATCCTCCCTCCCTGTGGCAGTTGCAGTTTGTTCAGCACCAGATGTTGTTGGCACACAGGGAGGTGTGGACTGGTTGCTGTTCATCTGGCGGAGGCATTGTAAAATGTCCCTGTGCACCGCCGTCATCTCATGCAGTGCATCCCACTTGGACTCCACGCGGGACATGTGTGAGTCCACGCGGGACATGTGTGACTCCACGTGGGACATGTGAGAGTCCAAGCGGGCATGATGGGCAGCCTGCTGCTGTTTCATGTCTCTGAGGAGCCCCACTACCTGGCTGAGATCTCCGGTGCTGGACTGGTACGCATCAGCTATGCGTACCAGTTGTGGGTCATCATGCACACCAGCAACCTCTGCAAGCAGCGACCTCTGTCTCCCACCCCTCCCACCACCCCTGCTGACATGTGCAGTGCGTGCAGTGGCACGCACAGATGACCCTGGTCCACCTTGGGGGTTGGTGGTGGTGGTGGTGTCCATGGCCCCAGGTTGGTCCAGGGTCCCTGTGCTGGTGTTGCTCCTTGTTCTGTCCATGTCGGCAGGGATGGTATTTGTGGTGACAGTCGTTGGAGGGGTGGGTGCAGGGGGTGCAGCTGGTGGTCCTGCTGGTGCTGCAGCTGGTGGTCCTGCTGGTGCTGCATGTAGACTTGCACCGGATGTGCCAGGTTGGTCTTCTTCGTCCGAGGAGGGCAGAGGCTGTACGACACCAGTGAGCTCCGCATCCTCTTGAGCCTGGGACTGGGACTCCTCAGCGTCTGCTGCTGTGTCCCCATCATCACCTGTTTTTGGGAGACACACACAATGTATGTTATGTTTCTGCAGGCATCAATGGTTGACACACCTGACAGTTGTGACTGTGCCTCTGGGTGCGGGCCTGTACATTGCATTGTCCTAAGTCGTCACAGTCAGGGGTTGATATTGGTGTGGCACATTGTCCTGCATTATTTGGGCATTTCTATGTATTTGTTGGGGTGTGAACATGGTCTGCATTGGTTGTATTTGGTTGACAGCCGGCCCTCCTTCCCACCCAGCCAGTCAGTTATCCCACCATGGACTGTGCTTGCATTGCAGGGAGTGGAAGTTGTCTCTCAGGATGTCAGTCAGTGGTGTCCTGCTGTTTGTTGGTGCACAGTTGCCAGCAGGGCCTTGTGCTCCCCACAGCAGTAGCCAGTGTCAGCCATCTTGTGAGTCCTTCTCCACTCCCTGTGATGTGAGCATGGTTCAGGGTGGTGTTGATGGGACAGTTGTGGGGGTGAGCTATGTCTGTGACTGTGACTCCCATCATGCTATTGCCTCCACCCCACTTCCCAGCATTCCCATACTTACTTGCTTTTGTGGGGAGTTCAGTGTGTGTGGGTGTGAGGGCAATGGCAAGATGGCTGACAGTGGTGTCCTGCTGTTGGTTGGTGTGCAGTTCCCAGCATGCCCTTGTGCTCCCCACAGCAGTAGCCAGTGTCAGCCATCTTGTGTGTCCTTATCCACTCCCTGTGATGTGAGCATGGTTCAGGGTGGTGTTGATGGGCCAGTTGTGAGGCTGAGCAATATCTGTGACTACCACTCCCATCATGCTATTGCCTCCACCCCCTTCCCAGCATGCCCATGCTTCCTTCCTTTGACTCTGCTTCCCTGTGGGGTGGGCTGGCTGTGCTGACAGGATGGCTGGGAGTGTTGTCCTGGCAGTTGTTTGGCTAAAAGTCCCAAGAGTGTCCCTGTGCTTCACACAACATAACCCAGGGTGGTGGTTCTTTGTGGGATCTTGAGTTAGGATGGGAGGCATTGCATTCTACCAGGTGGGTTCTGTGGAGTTTGTGTTGAGGGGGTGTGAGGGGAGGTGCTTGTGACTATGGTCAGTGCTGCAAGTCCTCCTTCCCACCCAGCCAGCCAGATATCCCACCATGGAACGTGCTTGCATTGCAGGGAGTGGAAGTTGTCTCTCAGGATGTCAGTCAGTGGTGTCCTGCTGTTTGTTGGTGCACAGTTGCCAGCAGGGCCTTGTGCTCCCCACAGCAGTAGCCAGTGTCAGCCATCTTGTCAGTCGTTTTCCACTCCCTGTGATGTGACGCATGGTTCAGGGTGGTGTTGATGGGACAGTTGTGGGGGTGACCAATATCTGTGACTACCACTCCCATCATGCTATTGCCTCCACCCCACTTCCCAGCATTCCCATACTTACTTGGTTTTGTGGGGAGTTCAGTGTGTGTGGGTGTGAGGGCAATGGCAAGATGGCTGACAGTGGTGTCCTGCTGTTGGTTGGTGTGCAGTTCCCAGCATGCCCTTGTGCTCCCCACAGCAGCAGCAACAGTGTCAGACATCTTTGATGGGCCTTTCCACTCTCTGTGGGATGTGCATGCGTGCAGTGTGATGCTTGCTGGGCCATGTGGTGGGGGATGTAGTAGCTGTGACTACGACTCCCATCATGCTATTGCCTCCACCCCCTTCCCAGCATGCCCATGCTTCCTTCCTTTTGACTCTGCTTCCCTGTGGGGTGGGCTGCCTGTGCTGACAGGATGGCTGGGAGTGTTGTCCTGGCAGTTGTTTGGCTGAAAGTCCCATGAGTGTCCCTGTGCTTCACACGACATAACCCAGGGTGGATGGTTCTTTGTGGGACCTTGAGTTAGGATGTGTGGCATTGCATTCTCCCAGGTGGGTTATGTGGAGTATGTGTTGAGGGTGTGTGTGAGGGGAGGTGCTTGTGACTATGGTCAGTGGTGCGAGTCCTCCTTCCCACCCAGCCAGCCAGATATCCCACCATGGAACGTGCTTCCATTGCAGGGAGTGGAAGTTGTCTCTCAGGATGTCAGTCAGTGGTGTCCTGCTGTTTGTTGGTGCACAGTTGCCAGCAGGGCCTTGTGCTCCCCACAGCAGTTGCCAGTGTCAGCCATCTTGTGAGTCCTTCTCCACTCCCTGTGATGTGCGCATGGTTCATGGTGGTGTTGATGGGACAGTTGTGGGGGGGCAATATGTGTGACTACGACTCCCATGATGCTATTGGCTACACTGACTTGGCCAGCATACACAGAATTCCTTCCTTTCAGTGGTCTTCACTGTGTGTTGGTGTTGTTGTGGTGGCTACATGTCTGGATGTGTTTGTTAGTTCTATTTGTGCCACTGCCTAGCTGTAGTTGTAGTTGTGTTTGTACATGTGATGGCACGGTTGAATGTAACTTTGAGATGGCATGTGTTGTGTTTCTCTGACTGACATACACATTTTGGGATGATTCTGTTCTGGTTGCTGTGTAATTGCTATGAGTGCATGGTTTGACTCTCCCCTTGACAGTGATGTGTGTGTGTATTGTGGCAGAATATTGTGTACATTTGTTGTGTACTCACCAGGCTCTGGGATGTTCTCTAGTCCATATACGCTCACTGGCGGAAGGATGGCCCGCACCTTCTCCTCCCAGGGCCTGAGGTATACTGGCTTGGCAGGAGGGCCACTGCCGGTGTATTGGCTCAGGAGGTAGTCTTTCTTGAGCAGGTCCCGTACCCTCCTGCGCACGTCATACCACCTGTTCTGGATGTCGGTCTTTGTGCGCAGACATGGTGATTGTGCGTTCACCCTGTTGATGATCCTCTCCCACATCTTGGTTTTCTGGGAGATGGGGGTCTGTTGGACCAGTGTGCCAAACAGCTGTGGCTCTACCCTGAGGATCTCGTCTACCATGACTTCCAATTCACAATCTAGGAACTTGTGATTCTTCTTGGGGGCATGGTGATGGGTGGTGATGGTGAGTGATGTGTGTGTTGGTGTGCAGGTGAGGTTGTGTGAGTGTGTGTTTTGCTGGGTGTATGTGAGGTAGGTATTTGTTGGTGTGCTGATGGTGTGTGGCTTGTGTGAGGGATGAGCTGTGGGTGTGTGGTTGCTGTCTGTTGGGTGCTGGCAGTGGAATGGCATTTGCAAAGGATCATGGTTGGGATTTGTGTCCTTTATATGGGTGGAGTTGTGGGTGTGTCTTTGTTCTCTGTCCCCACCCCCACAGTATTTATTGGCTTTGTAATTGCTTGTTTGGCCTTTTTTTGTGTCATTTTTCCTTTGTACTGTCTGTGCATGTTGGAAACGTTCTTGTGACCGAGTCGGACCCTGCATTTGTCTCGTACGGTGTTCTCCGTTTCGTTCACGCTGTGTTTGTGCAGTTTTCTATGCTGCGTACGCGTCGGTCGCGGTGTTTTGTGTTACTTCGGCTCGGTTTTGTATGCGTGTCGGTCGTACGGCTTGTCCTCCGTCCGACTCGGTCGTGGTTTTCGCGCCTTGCATCGTACTTTGCGGTTTGGAGTTCGCGTGTACGTTTCGGTCGGATTTGTTCCGGGTGCGTGTCGGTCGGTTCAATTCGCGTGTTTTTCGGCCGGATTGCTGTTTTCCGTGCGGCTCGGTCGTTCGGCTTGGGTTCGGTACGTGTTGGTCGGATTTTGCACGCTTTGCATCGTACTTGGCGTGTCGGGCGCCACAGGTACGTGTCGGTCGGAATTCATTCCGGCTCCGACTCGGTCGGTGCTTTTTCCGGCCCGAATCGGAATCGACCCCTTAATGTTGTATCCCAATGCTTTCCTATGAAAGGGCCAACCCTGCTACAGTGTAAATAGCTTTGAGGCGCTACTCATTGTAAGGACTTGCTTAACAATTACCTTTACATGTCCTAATTTTAAATACCATGCACTCTGGCCTTATAAATATTTCAAATATTTAGGGGTTAAACCCTCTCAAAAGGGCTGATTTTAATATCACCAATTTGCAATTTAAAACTGAACAGCCAGGCTACTGGTGGCAGGCCAGCAGTCATGTTTGCATTGCCACTAGAGTGGGTGGCACAATGAATGCTACAACCCACAGGTGATATTTAACTTACAGGCCCATGGCACACTTTAGGCACTATATACTAGCAACTTATATATAACTTCAATATGCCAATTAGGGTTTTACCAATTTCATCATGTTGAAAGGAGTAGCATAAGTACTTTACCACTGTTGTTAGCAGGAGTAAAGTGCACAGAGTAGTTCGATAGCCAGAACAAATAAGGTGCAGAAGAAAGAGCCAATTTTCAACAGCAAATATCTGTTTGGACATTAATTTATTGGTTTTGCCGAGGATGTTTTGAGACTTGCACCTGTGTAAACCTTGTACCTACTTCCCCCCCCCCAAAAAAAAAGTTCTGCTCAACCAGCGCTACCACTGAGAGACAATATGTGATGGGGTAGTACTTGGCCTTGTTGCTTATAGCCCATAGTAGGTTGGGCCCCAGGACTTTAGGAATAAAAGGCCACGAACCACATGGTACAGCCCAGTATTTCCTGCTTACCTGTGGTCCTCTGAAAGAGGTTCTGACAATTCGTGAAAGCAGCAGGACTCTTAACAACTAGGAGTCCAGGGTGCAAGTG
Organism: Calotriton arnoldi; assembly: GCA_963921515.1. Classification (NCBI taxonomy): domain Eukaryota; kingdom Metazoa; phylum Chordata; class Amphibia; order Caudata; family Salamandridae; genus Calotriton; species Calotriton arnoldi. The sequence continues at coordinate 467,093 of CAWUFW010007836.1, read as the reverse complement.
CTGCATAGGCCACTTCCAAATTACGCCAGCAATGCAATAAGTCTGATTTTTATGTATAATGTCTGCCCATGTAAATAATGGCAAACACAGGGTTTGGAGTAGACCTAAACACCATATCCATAGTTCCGATGGGTTCACTGATAGAATATCGATGACAAAAACATCAATGTTAAAAATATTTAAAATAATATAGAATACAAAAATATCGACTCCCATACCTACGCAGGTAAGTACAAAAATATTGAATCAAAAATATTGATGTAAAATATATAGATGTAAAAATATTGATTTAAATATATATTTACAAAATAAAATAATATATATTATATATATTAAATATTAATATAAATTTTAACAAAATAAATAAAATGTAATATAAATTTTAACACAATATAACAAATACACTTAATTTAAACAAAATAAACACACAAACATAATAATTTCAACATATATATATATTTACTTTAAAATAATTAATAAACTATTATCTTTAATTTATTATAAAACTTTAAAATTATAAAAATATATATATATATATATATATATACATCAATAATTTTAAAATATAAAAAATAACATTCTACAATAATTTAAAACATTAAACTATTAAAAATATTTAAACCTAAATTTCCCAATACAATCAGTGCAACAGTAAGGAAAGTGTTGGATAGCAAAATAATTAAATTTACTATTCCCACTCCAGAGAGTGCAACAGTAGGGTAAGTGTTGGATAGTGGAGGGGAAAAATTTACTATTCCCACTGCAAAGAATGCAACAGTAGGGAAAGTATTGGATAGCAGAGGAGTAAAAATTACTATTCCCACTCCAAAAAGTGCAACAGTAGGGAACGTGTTGGATAGCGGAGGGGTAAAAATTACTATTCCCACTCCAAACTGTGCAACAGTAGGGAAAGTGTTAGATAGCGGAGGGGTAAAAATTATTATTCCCACTCCAGTGAGAGCAACAGTAGGGAAAGTGTTGGATAGCGGAGGGAAAAAAATACTATTCCCACTCCAGTGAGTGCAAGAGTAGAGAAAGTGTTGGATAGCGGAGGGGTAAAAATTCCCACTCCAGTGAAAGCAACAGTAGGGAAAGTGTTGGATAGCGGAGGGAAAAAATACTATTCCCACTGCAAACAGTGCAAGAGTAGGGAAAGTATTGGATAGCGGAGGGGTAAAAATTACTATTCCCACTCCAGTGAGAGCAACAGTAGGGAAAGTGTTGGATAGCGGAGGGAAAAAATTACTATTCCTACTCCAAAGAGTGAAACATTAGGGAAAGTATTGGATAGCGGAGGGGTAAAAATTACTATTCCCACTCCACTGGATGCAACAGTCGAATAACTGTTGGATAGCTGAGGGTAAAAATGTTATTCCCAATCCAGTGAATGCAACAGTAGGGAAAGTGTTGGATAGCAGAGGGGTAACAATTACTATTCCCACTCCAGTGAGTGCAACAGTAGGGAAAGTGTTGGATAGCGAAGAGACAAAAATTACTATTCAAACTCAACAGTTAAAACAAAAATAAAAATCAATAACAATTATAAAAAATCATAAAAAATAAACAATATTTAGAAATGAAAAATCAAATATATTAAATATATAAAAATTAAAAATATTATAATATTAATTACATATAAAAACCTACAAATAATATATAATATAAAATAATAAATACATTTATAAAATAAAATTCTTTTAAACTACAAACAAACAAATAAATCAATTAATACATACATGTATTTATTGTATTTCCTACCATATAACAACACACCAATAACAGAACACTTCAACATTTCTAATTAAATTTTTTCCAAAATTAACATAATTAATAATCAATTTAAAAAATATTACTAATGACAATAAACTAATAAACATTAATTGACTACACACACTTTAACACTATGATATCCACAACACACACCTAAATTAAACTCTAAAATAATAAAACACAATAAGAACGTATTAATAAATTAAAAACTATTACTATTAACAACGAATAATAAAGTAATTAAAATGTATTTGATACCCACCCTTTACCACTTTAGAAGTAAAAACAACAGACAAAAAATTAAACAATTACGCAAAATACATATCAAATAACTAACATTAATTAACAACTATATATTAATTAATTAAATACAAATTACTTCCCACCCTTTACTCCTATAAACACCAAAACAAACACCTAAAATTAATTACACAATTACCATAATTAATTACCAATTAATTATTTAAAATTAATTAACATACAATTATTAATTCATCAATTAAAAATAAATAACTTCCCACCCTTAACACCTATAAACACCACAACACACACCTAAAATGAATTACACAATTACCATAATTAATTACCAATTAATTAATTTAAATTAATTAACAACCAATTATTAATTAATTAATAATACATTACTTTCCACATTTAACACTATAACATCTCAATTAAACAAATATTAATATATAAAAAATATTCAATACATTGAATATCATTAAATTACTTCCCAACCTATTCCCCTATAAACCCACAACCCGCTACAGAACAAAAAACGCAAAATTCAAATTAAAAAAATTAATAACTACTAAAAATGTAACAAATATATTAAAAATACAAACAATTCTTATACAAAAAACATACAAAACATACATATAAAATAAATACTAAAATACATAACATTAATAAACAAACGAGATTTTTAACAACTATATTTTTCAAACTATATTAAACACTTCAATATTTTTAACATCGATATTACTTACCTAAAATCGATATTCTTAACCACGAGAATCTGTATGTCGATATTTCTGACCCACAATATTTGCAACTCGATATTTGTGCAAGTCGATATTTTTGATTCGATATTCTGTCTCTGCATCGTTCCGATGAAGGAACTATGTAGAGACAGAGAAAAGACTTCCTGGAAGTAGGGACGGGGAGGTCCTTTTTAATTTAATTATGAGCCAGTTTGAGAGACTGGGGCAAAGGGAACAGCATATTGATGACTCCGGGGAGGGAACCATGGTTGGAACCCAGGAGAGTGCTGTGGTGACAGGATCTTGTGTCCCCTTAGCAAAGATCAATCACAGACACAGGCTGAGTGTGTCATTAATGTGTTCCCCAGAATTTTCTACCCACACATACCCCATTTAACTTCGAGGGTACCACTGTCACAGATTCCAGGAGTGAATCCTTTGGGTGGCTTGAATCTAGCAGAGACCCTAAACTTGCAGTTGGCTCTCCAAAAAGCTAAAGGTGAGCAAGAGGAGAATTTCAAGAAGTTTGAGAGGGAGAAGCTGAGGCCAGCTCACCTGGAAAAAGATGAAAGGAAGTGGGAACAACATTAGGAATGAGCCCAGGAAGAGCAGCTAAGAGAGTGGGAATAGAAGTGAAGAGAGCAGGAAGAAAGGGAATAGGAAAGGGAAATATAGCCCTTGAGAAGGAGATGATTAGGATGGCAGCAGTGACAGATCCATCTGAAAGAAGACACTCAAACTCCTGTTTAGGCCAGGTTGTGGATAAGATTCCAAGTGAGCTTGTACATATGTATGTGGAAGGGTAACATAGCTTGGAATGGTTTGTGAGCTTTGAGGTAGCATATATGGTATGATACAGGCCTTGAATGAGGTGTCCAAACTAATCACTTTAATGAGCCACTTGCCATTAGAAGGGACAGCCGTCATTGAAAGGATACCTGTGGCAAACCAGATGGTTGATGCACAAATGAAGGAAGTTCTAATTCTAAGGTTTGGGCTGAAGCCAGCTCTGTAAATTTAAAAGTTCAAAGAATGCAAGAGAGTGGATGGTGTTCCTTTTGAAACGTAGATGCATGGTGTATTGCATGACTGAAATGAGTAGGTGAGAGGGATGGAGGCCATGGATTTTCAGTCCCTTAACCAGTTGATGATGGCATAGCGATGGAGGAGTGCTCTACCCCACTTACGAAATACCTGTCCAATCTGGTAGAAAGGGATCCAGAGAAAGTTGCAGTGTTAGCTATCAAACGGTTAGCTAACAGGGTGAACCAAGGGCTATACCAGCACTGTTCTAAGCCAAAGAGGAGAAGGACTCTCCAAAGTCAGGTTCCAAACTGGAAGGTAAGGGCCAGGTTAACTCTTATTTTGCCTGGGGAGAACCCAGGCAAAATGGTAATGGTAATGGTGTGACTAGGAATGAGCATCATGAGAGGGGAGGTTCTTCCAAGTCCAAGGGGTAACTTGCTATAAGTGCCACCAGTAGGGACAATACAAGAGGGACTGTCAAGTGAAAGACTATGTAGCATTTGCACGAATCAAAAAAAGAGGGGAGAAAGAGGTTGGGTTCGCTGTGAACTCAGCCTCCTGTCTTACATGAATAACCAAAGAAAGTCCACTGGTACTTCAAAAATAACTATCTTTACAGAAGTTTTATTTCTATTTGAGGAAAATGATAAGTTTTCATAAAATAACCCTCACCCACCAAAAGGTCCCTTGGTGGCATGCTTCATCATCGGGTTCTTCCTGCCCCGCTGTGGGAAGGGGCGTGCTACGACCGACGGAGACGTGGGAGCACTTTGTAAAGTGTGGGCTATATGGTGATGTGAGAGTGGAAGGGTCAAGAAATGGTGGATTAAAAATATCTGGCTAGGTGGAACCTAACTTTTAATAAATCCTGTAGTTGGTATTGTTAAAAAGGAGTGGGACAAAAACATTATAATGGGTGTGTGTCTCCAGGTCTACATGTTTCAAGCCTATCCCTGAAGGCTTTTCTTCATGACCAAACTAAATGATCCCTTTTACCACCCTAAATGACCGAATCAGACTTCTTAATTATTATTAAGGTGAAGTAGAGATATTGTCATGCAAATACAATACCTAGGGGCCGATTCCGATCTGGGACGGAAATCTCTCCGACTGAGCCGGACCCGGAGAGATTTCCGACCGAGCCGGACTCCTGCAGTCCGACCGGGGCAGTACGATGCGTTCGTGTGCTGCCGGACTCGAGTCGGTCGGATTCCCATAGAAGTCAATGGGAGCCGGTCGTACGACGCGTACATGGGCTCCCATTGACTGAATGGGTACGTCTTGGTTAAGGGCGCCCCCTACAGTGAGTACGCGTCGGTGCAACACGCACCATACATGCATGTGTAAGGTCCCCCCTATGTGCGACTCGCAAGGCTAAGGGTGAATGGGGGTCCGACATGGACCCCGAAGTCCGGCTCCGACAGCTCTTTGGAGCCGGACGGTACGAGTCGGTCGGGCTGTTCGAAGCGCGCATCGTACTGGCTCGGACGGGGAATGTCTCCATTGCGTGGTGCGAGTCGTGTCCGTACGAGTCGGTCAGAGCGGTTCAGACCCGGAAACGAGTCGGTCGGAAACAACGCGTACGCTCGCATCGTACTAGCTCGTTCGGACAGCTGTACGAGTCGGTCGGAGAAAACGCGCACGGCTCGTATTTTTCCGGGCGAATCCCGTTCGGTGGCGATCCGCCCGAGGTCGGAATCGGCCCCTAGTCGGTATATTTCTTCAAAAGCGATCTGGAAAGATAGGATATTATCACATTGTTAACTTATCAATAAAGTTATATTGAGGAAACACATCACCAACTTGTGGAACAAAAAGTGATATATTTTTCACTTGTGCACAATTAGTTCTTTATACAGATTGTATGTGTCGTGCTGCCCTTTTAGAAAAACAAACAAAACAATATAAAACATATAACATAAATCACACACTCTATGAGCTATTTTCCATATGCTAAAGAAACTGCTCCTTATTTCCATGCATCGTTGGTCTGAACTTTTTCAAACTGAATTGACATAAATAGTGAATTTGTAAAAAAATAGTGAATTGGTAAAAAAAAAAAATGTTACGTATTGGTTTAACATACATGCTTTGTGCCTAATTTTGGCCCCATGAGCTCTGCACGGGAAGGGAGGGGCGCTTGTAATCACACACTGAAAGCAAAAGAAGTTTGCAAAATGATCGAGAGATTGGTTAGATCTTTCAAAGAATATTCTTTGCAAATCCAACAGGGAATGCTCGTTGCCAAAGGGGATTGGCTATGCCGTACTCACATCATCAAAGCTGCACCCTCACCCTGCGTACTCTGCCTGCCCGTGACTCCGAAGATGACTGACAAGCCGGGACCGTCCTGTTAAATGTCAGGTGGTCTCTTGCTTGCATCCTCGTGTCAGTGGTGACTAGACTGCTCACTCAACAAAATGGCCGCCCGTTAGTGGCATGACTTCCTGTATTCTATGTGTATTACCCCTACGCCAGTTTGTGCCTACTAGCTGGTGGGGGGTAATGCTTGATTCTTTTTAAGTCAAAAATTAAAATAAATAAAAATCAAAAACTGGCACTCTTTCAGAAATTGATGGAATCATCATTTTAACTAACTTCCTTGAAAGCGATCAGGTTAATTGTTCCTCATTTGGGTTACAAAAGGGGAAAAGGTATGTATCAATTCTAGTTTCTACAGAGGCAGACGGTGTAATATTTGAATGTAACGATAAAACACATATTTTAAACAATCAAAAAGGGTTTCAAACCATCAAAAACAGACAAGAGAGTCAGTTGGAGGAGGCTTATTACTCTAAGGGGATATTCTCAAGAACGTGCGATAAACATCGCCAAAATAGGTTAACGCAAGTTTTCATATCGCCGTCTATCGCGGGAAAATTACTCCGGTTTAACGTCGTATTCTCAACACAGCGGTAACATGCGATAGTCTCCTGATAACGCCTCATATGTCGGCAATAAGTCCTTGAGAATATGCCCCTAAGTTTTTCAAAGGAAAGTGCAAAAAAAACAGATGCTCGGGAGGTAGTGTATTCCCTTATTTCAAAAATATTCAAAAGTGGAAGAAAAATAAAATGAATAGTGATCATTAAAGATTGTGCTATAGGCCAGATTTTTGCGATTTGTATAATGGAGGTGTTTCTTCCTATGCGGTGTTAGCTCATGCTGGTTGTTAAAGAACGAAGTCAAAAGGCTATTTGCAAAAACCAAGCATAGATGTGCTACAGGTTGGGTTTAAGCAAAATGGCTCCATGTTATACCATTGTTCAGTCCTTTTCTTCCTATGCTGTGTTAGCTCGTGCAACGTGGACGCTGGTTGTTAAAAAACGGAGACAAAAAGGCTATTTGTAAAAACCAAGTATAGATGTGCTACAGATTGCTAAGGCATAATCATGAGTTTAAGCAAAATGGCTCCATGGTATGCCATCATTCAGTCCTTTTGTATGAGTTCCCAAGCGGAAAACCCAGCGTTGTTCTTTTTCAAATAGTTGGGATTCCTTGGGGATTTGTAACCCCGGGCGGAGCTGGCGTAGTGCCACTACGCAGAGATCCACGGAGTTGGGAAAAAACTCAGTGGAACTCCACTCCGCTCCACCACCCGCCTCCACCCCCCCTAATAAAAAATATTTAAAAATGTATTTTAAAAGAAATAAACACACTTACCTGTACTGCGGCGTCCCCGGGCTGTCCTCCTCCTCCTCGCCGTCTCTCTCCTGCAAGCCCACTATGTCGGACATACATCTTGCGAGAACAGTACAGTACAGGTAAGTGTGTTTATTTCTTTTAAAATAAATTTTTAAATATTTTTTATTAGGGGGTGGAGGCAGGGAGCCTATTTAGCAGGGGGGGCTGGCTAACTCCGCTCCACTGCGGAGTCAGAGTTTTGCCCTATACTCTGCGTTCTCAGAGGTATGTAGAGTAGGCAAATCTCCGCACACTCCGCTGGCGGAGCGGAGTTCTCTGCCCGCCCTTAGGGATTTGTTCTATGATAGTCCAAAATGATTTTCTGAAATTCACCAACACCATATCAAACAAGGAACTAGTATTCCTGGACCTCAATATCTTCTTACAATGAGGAGAACTAAAAACAGCACACATTAAAGCAACCGCAAAGAACTGCCTCCTGGTTTACAACAGTTTCCACCCCAGACATCTAAGGGACAATCTCCCGCTTCGCCAATTCCTGTGATTAAGGAGAAACTGCTCTGACCTTAAGAATTTCAAACAACAAGCTGAGAATTTGCATTACAAACTGGTGAAAAGGAGTTACCCCACTCGAGTCATTGACAAGGCGATGAAACAAGCCAAAAATAACAACAGGGATGCCTTATTGGAGGTAAGACCACCGAAGCCAAAAGAGGAAAGACCCATCTGCATAACCACTTACAACACAGCCTCTAACCAGGTGAGCAAGATACTCAACAGACACTGGCGGATTTTGAACTGCAGTACTTTGGATTTCCCTATGCCAATGTTCTCCCACAGAAGGGGTAGAAGCTTAAGGATTATGATAATACACACCAGACCACGCCAAAACAATGATGGGGAAACATCACAGGGTTTACTCTCACCCCTTACAGGTCACCACTCATGCAGAAACTGAAGTGTCTGCCATTTGACAACCAAAAGCAAAAGTATCACATTCAACAATGACACCAATTGGGAACAACGCAGTTTTACAAATTGCAACTCAAAAAATGTAATTTACATGATCACTTGCCCATGCCGACTCCATTATACCAGCATGACAAAACGCATGGTCAGAACACGCATTGTGAGCATCGGAGCAACCTAAGATGTGACAGGGCAACAACAAAAATGTCTGCACATTACATCGAGAAGAGACCCACGGTACAGGACCTGCAGTGGACTATCATAGAACAAATCCATAGGGAATCCCAACAATTTGAAAAAGAACAACGCTGGGTTTTCCGCTTGGGAACTCATACAAAAGGACTGAACGATGGCATAACATGGAGCCATTTTGCTTAAACTCATGATTATGCCTCAGCCATCCGTAGCACATCTATACTTGGTTTTTACAAATAGTCTTTTTGACTCTGTTTTTTAACAACCAGCGTCCAAGTTGCACGAGCTAACACCTCATAGGAAGAAAAGGACTGAACAATGGTATAACATGGAGCCATTTTGCTTGAACCCAACCTGTAGCACATCTATACTTGGTTTTTGCAAATAGCCTTTTGAGTCCGTTCTTTAACAACCAGCACAACCTAACACCGCATAGGAAGAAACACCTCCATTATACAAAGCGCAAAAAGCAGACCTATAGCACACATTTTAATGATCACTATTCATTTTATTTTTCTTCCCATTTTTGAATATTTTTGAAATAAGGGAATACACAACCTCCTGAGCATCTGTTTTTCCTTGCACATTCCTTTGAAAAACTTAGGGGCATATTCTCAAGGACTTATCGCTGATTTATCGACACTTTAGCGCCGCAAAAGTGGCGATAGACTTTTTGCCCTATTCACAAGCTGGTGCAAACTGCCGATATCGCCAGTTTACCAGCGATAGCTGCCGCAAAAAACATCGCCACGGATGAGAGCGACAACTAACGCTAATGATATGCAGAATAGGCGTTCCCATGCGAAAACACACAAAAACACCACTTTGCGAGATTCTCAATGACCAGCCAGATCTGCGATGCGAACCAAAAACAGGCGATAAGGCGTGTTAGCAGCAGGCATTTAACACCTGCCTTCTGCTGGTGCTAAGCAGGACGACTACCTGCAGTATGAAAGGGAGCCCAGCCCAGAGCCACATCTGAAGACACACAGATGCCATGGAGACAATGAACATGCAGCACGGAGACCCAAGAGGGCCACAATACCCACCGCCACCATCCCCAGGACCACCCCCCCTCCGGACCCCCCGGACTACCACCAAGGCAGCGTATGACAAGACAGCGGACCGTCCGAAAATGGCATGGCCCCTCAGCCACACAAATGCAGAATGTGGAGAGAGGTGGGAACCAAGAATGTTGGTAGGAGGCAACTCACCCATGAAGAAGAATGTACACAATGCCAAGTGTGGCAGTGATGTGCTGGACAGACCACAGAATGCAGAGCACAGACATGTCCATGTGGACATATACTGCTGGTGTGTGTAGTTTTGTGGACAGTGGACGCAACCATGTCACCTCAGGCAGTGGGGAAGACCCTGGACATGTTGCTCTGCCGTTCCCCCCTGTAAGTGTAAGCGCAGTGGGCTGGGCCGGCGTATGCCACTCCAGCGTAGGAGTGCTGATAAAAAGGCCAGGGCCCTGGGCGTGGTTCTCTTCCGTGATGGGCAACGCATCTGCCAGGGCAGCGCACCTCACCCTGCCACAAGTCTGCCGCTGTGACCTCCAGACTCTGCGACACAGGCCCCCAGCGCATCCAGCAGCACAGCAACACAGAGTCATGTGTGTGCCGGATACTGCCTTAGTCCTACACTGCGGTCAGCAGGTCCCACAATTCAAATCGTGCCACATTTCTGTTAATGGAGGAAACCACTAGTCAACAGACATTGCCCCCAGTGCGCCCGCCCGGATGATGCATCATCGTTGGCTGCGCACCCGCTGAGCGCTCCAGGTGCCACTAACTCAGTGCACCACAAGTCATCGCCACGTGGATGTGGGCCCTCGCTGACCGCTGCCTCCGGCCTACACTGCGGTCAGCAGGTCCCCCAAGTCAAACGACGCATCATCGTTGGCTGTGCACCTGCTAGAGCACTCCAGGTGCCACTGACCCTGTGCAACACAAGCCGACGCCACATGGATGTGGGCCCTCGCTGACCGCTGCCTCCGGCCTACACTGCGGTCAGCAGGTCCCCCAAGTCAAATGACGTATCATTGCTGGCTGTGCACCTGCTGAGCGCTCCAGGTGCCACTGACCCTGTGCAACACAAGCCGACGACACGTGGCAATATTGAGGCAGAATTCAGTAGGCGAGAAACATTGCACCCAGTGCGGCCCGCACGGACGGCACATCGTCGTTGGCTGTGCACCTGCTGAGCACTCCAGGTGCCACTGACCCTGTGCAACACAAGCCGACAACACATGGCTGTGTGCCCTTTCTGACCACTGCCTCTGGCCTACACTGCGGTCAGCAGGGCTCTCAAATAAAATTGAGTCTTGATTCATTTATGGCAGAGTCCAGTAGGCAACAGACATTGCTTCCAGGGCGGGCTGCCCGGACGACGCATCAGCGCAGGCCGCACACCCGCCGAGCGCTCCTTGTGCCACAAACTCAGTGCACCACAAGTTATCACAACATGGCTGTGGGCCCTTCCTGACCGCTGCCTCCGGCCTACACTGCGGTCAGCAGGGCTCGCAAACCAAATCCAATCCTGACATGCAAGGACACGCCATCATCGCTGGCTGCACACCCGCAAACCACCGCCAGGACCACCTCCAACCAACAACTGCCAGAGTCGGAGGAGTGTCACAGCCAGCCTATCTAAGTTGCTCACACCTGTCTTGGAAGTCATCATCAGCTTGATACCCTGCTCAGCTCTTCAGGTGCAACTAACTCAGTGCACCACAACACATGGACCCTTCTTGATTGAGTTTTGTGCTGTGGACAGCGGACGCAACAATGTCATCTCAGGCAGTGGGAAAGACCTGGGATGATGATGATGAAGATGAGGCAGGTGTACCACACCCCACTGCAGCTGCAGCAAGAATATCCCGAAGGGACCAAATCATTAACAATTCCTTCACATGAGCACGCTCAGCTCTGGTGCCCTTACCTCAGTGCACTGCAAGTCATGGACCCTTTATGATTGAATCTGTGTGTGTGATCCGATGATGACTGTTCTAGTTGTTGCCAGCACCAACCACTCCCTGAGGGATGGCTTACACTCACCCCACACCCATCCAGCACAGGAGTCACTGGACATGTGACCCTGGTAATAAAAGGTGGCCGGGCACACGTGCCCGTAGCCAGTTCAACTATCTATCTAAGTGTGTCCGTGTGGTCATTATGTATGCATGATGGGCCAGGGCCATACCACATTACATTGTGCTGTGGACAGCGGACGCAACCATGTCACCTCAGGCAGTGGGTACGACCTTGGATAGTTAGCTTTGTCGTCCCCCCTGTAAGCGTAAGCAGAGTGGGCTGGGCCGGCGTACGCCAAGCCAGCGTAGGGGTGTGAAGGATTTCCCTGGGGTTCTGGGCGTGGTTCAGTTCTGGCCTGGACAAGGAAGTAACTAATGCGTGTGTCTCTGTTGTAGTGTCGGCGCTACCCAGTCCACAATCGACAATGTTGCAATGTAGCATGCACCCGGAGGGCGGGCTCGCACGAACGTGGAAATGAAGGAGCGCAAGACCGCTCGGGGTCTTGGCTCATACATGCCAAGTGTTGTGTGTATCTGTATTGCCGCAGCATGAGCCAAATGCCTAGCCTTAATCGCAGCACGAGTTCAGCCAGGCATGAACTCTGCATCTGTGTCTGCCCTATCCTTCCCACAGGCCTACACTCACGTGGCCGCCCACCTCCAATGGCCAACATCACAGTGTGGTTGTCAGGCTTGTGGACATGCGCAGTCAGGCATGACAATGGTGTGCCGTTGGAGTGCAGGTGATGCAACCGCACAGCGTACACAAGTGAATAGGCTCAGGGGGAGGGAGGAGCAGCTGTGAGGCAACGTTACACACAGTGATGCTGCTCATTTGCCACATGCAAGACATGTCGAACATGAATCCCAAAGTCGCACACATCCCACCCCACCCCCAACAAGCCACTTCACAGTACCTGCATGCAAGCAGATGAGAAACTAACATTAGGGATGAATGCTCCTTTGTCTGAGCTATCAGGCGGAAGCACATCTGCACCTCCGACCTCGGAATGACATGTGCCCGGCACCCCCTGACAGATACTATAGCAGCTGATGACGACTCCCACACTACGCACTGCCCGATGAGAGACCAACGTATACACACCCCACACACAGATGTCCTTGTTCGAAGTTATCTTGCATGGAATGACCTTCACACTTACTCCCACATTAACCCAGGCATACAACCGTTGCACACTAAAACAGCTCATTGCTCCGAGCTGTGGCATTTCATCCACAGAACTGGCGCAGGTCAGAACTGTGCCGCTTCAACCAGAGCCACTAACGCTATGGCAGAGCATCCCGGACACATGCACAACCCCTGTCAGGTGGAACTGTACCGTGCACGTATGCTGCATTTACTGGGGGCACTGCCATTGGTAGTGCTGCGGATCAGTTACCGGCTGAGCTTCCGCCTTGCCAACGTCACCTGCATGTAGCCTGTGTTGCATTGTCGCTCGTGCATATTCGAGTGGTCCATGGATGTCTGCCTTTCCAACAGGACGGTAGACGAACTGGATTTCGACATGTGTGTGCGCACCCTGTTGGCCCACGACCATGAGTGTCACCGTGACACCCGTCTATGGGATGCCTGGATACTTGGCATACATGCTGGCAGCTGGACCTGGGAGATTACAGAACTCCTCGTGTGCAGTGAGAAAATTGAGCCGCTCCCCTATTGGGCTGTAGTGCTAATTGGTGAAAGGGGCTGGACGCAGCACATCTGTCCGGACCTGCTAATGGTTAGCCTCGCCGTCCTGTTCGATGAAGTCGACGACGACCTCATGTTGGAAATGATTGCCTACGAAGCTGCACTAGCTTTCATGGACGTGTAACTACGTACCTGCAGACACAACAGTTTGGAACCCATTGCACATGTCCCAACACCTTGTTACATCTCGGAGATCTGGTCCATCTCCCACGACGACAGTGGACATGTCTGTATTCGCCTGGACTCCGTATACATGAGCGGACAACAACGCGGGTTAACACACACCTGTGAAAGGTGAGGCACTCCCCCGGAGTGGACAGCGGCGCAGCAGCGTTCCACGTTCTGACATACTGCTGCATTGGTCTGCATGTTGTGGCACTTATCTTGGCCGTACTGACACGCATATGCTAATAAAGTATACGCACCTTCACTTGTATTCAACTGTGATGAGTGTTGATTTGCATGACAATGTGTGTCTCACTGCCTATCTGGGTCATGGCCATACATGCATTACTGCACCATCAGGGATGTGGGGTTGTACTAGTACATTATCATCTCACAGTATCCTGCTGTGCCACATGCGAATGGCCATTTTCCACACACAAGCAGCAGCAGTTGTGTCCTCTGTTCTATTGTGCTGGTGTTGCTGTTTGTTCAACATTGTTGTAAATGTTGTGGTGCTCTGGATCTTTTGTGTGTGTGCTGCATTGTAGGTGAGTTGCCCCTTCAGCTCTGATTTGGCTGGCCCTTATCCCTTTCAGGTGGTGTGGCTTTCACTTCTGTGCTTATGCAGTGCTGTGATGTTGCAGACTTGGGTAAATTGGGCTCTTGGTTGGTGTTGTGACTCTTGGGCATGGTTTGTCCGCAGATGTGCTGTACTTAATTGTGCATGTGTGCCATTGTGCCCATCTCCCCCCGTCCCCTCAGTCCCTGGTGGTTACTCACCCTGTTGCTGTTGTGTCGGGTCATGTTGAGCAGTGTCCGGTCCCCCAACTCCTGCCACCGTCTCCACAGTGATGACTGTGGTCACCATTTCCTCTATCTCATCCAGCTCCTCCTGTGGCACTGGTCTCCCACCTCCAGTCTGCATTGCTGCCTTCTTGTTGTCTGCGAGTTTCTGCTTGGTCTTGCGCTTCACATCATTCCAGCGCCTCTTGAGCTCGTCCATTGTCCTCCTCAGCACTCCGACTGCATTCGCCTTGTCCAGGATGGACTGCCATATTGTATTTTTTGTTACCAATGACACAGTGGAGGTGACGTACAGTTGTTGATGGTGTTCTATCACCTCCGTGATCAGGATCCTGTTTTCCTGCGTACTGAAACGTGGGTTCCTCTTCTTTTTCTCCTTGCCCTTCCCCGACCCCGGGGTCCAAGGCTGGTCCTCCGTGGGGCTTGTGGGGTTCTGGTTGTCCTCTGTGCTTGCTCCGGCTACCTCCATGGTGCTTCGCAGTTGTTTGTGTTTTGTTTGTGTTTTGTGTTGCCGCTTTTATTGTGCTTTTTGCAGCCTGACGTGTGTGATTTGCAGGCCTGGCGCTGCTTCTCGCTGGATTTTTTATCGCGGTTGGGCCCATCACAACTTTTTGGCGTTCGGGTTTGGATTTTCATCGCCGTCCCGGTAATGTTATCGCGGACATTTGAGGCGTTATCGGGAGACTATCGCATGTTACCGCCGTGTTGATAATACGACATTAAACCGGAGTTATTTTCCCGCGATAGACGGCGATATGAAAACTTGCGTTAACCTATTTTGGCGATGTTTATCTCACGTTCTTGAGAATATCCCCCTTAGAGTAATAAGCCTCCTCCAACTGACTCTCTTGTCTGTTTTTGATGGTTTGAAACCCTTTTTTTATTGGTTAAAATATGTGTTTTCCCATTACAGCCAAATATTACAGCATCTGACTCTGTAGAAACTAGAATTTGTATTTACCTTTTCCCCTTTTGTAACCCAAATGAGGAACAATCAACCTGATTGCTTTCAAGGAAGTTTGTTAAAATGATGATTCCATCAATTTTTGAAAGAGTGCCTGTTTTTGATTTTCAACAATTTTTAATTTTCGACTTAAAAAGAATCAAGTATTACCCCCTACCAACTAGTAGGCACGAACTGGTGTAGGGGTAATACACATAGAATACAGGAAGTCATACCACTAACAGGCGGCCATTTTGTTGAGTCAGCGGTCTAGTCACCGCTGACAGGAGGACGCAAGCAAGAGACAGCCTGACATTTAACAGGACGGTTCCGGCTTGTCAGTCATCTTCAGAGCCGCCGGCAGGCAGAGTATGCAGGATGAGGGTGCAGCTTTGATGATGTGAGTACGACATAGCCGAACCCCTTTGGCAACAAGCATTCCCTGTTGGATTTACAATGAATATTCCTTGAAAGGTCTAACCAATCTCTCGATCATTTTGCAAACTGCTTTTGCTTTCAGTGTGAGACTACAAGCTCCCTTCCCTTCCCGTGCAGAGCTCATGGGGCCAAAATTAGGCACAAAGCATGTATGTTAAACCAATACATAACATACTTATTTACAAATTCACTATTTTTTTTACAAATTCACTACTTATGTCAACTCAGCCAGAATAAGTTCAGACCATCAATGCATGCATATAAGGAGCAGTTCCCTTAGTATATGGAAAATACCTCATAGAGTGTGTGATTTATGTTACGTGTTTTGTAATGTTTTGTTTGTTTTTCCAAAAGGGCAGCACAACACATACAAGCTGTATAAAAGGACTAATCGTGCACAAGTAAAAAATATGTCAGTTTTTGTTCCACAAGTTGGTGATGTGTTTCCTCAATATAACTTTATTGACAAGTTAACAATGTGATAATATCTTATCTTTCCAGATTGTTTTGAAGAAATATACCGACTTTGGGGCCGATTCCGATCTCGGTCGGAGGCGCACCTAACACCATTCGGTCGGGAAAAAAGCCATGCGAATGCCTGTTTCCCGACCGATCCGCTACATTAATCCGAGCGAACAAGTACGATGCGCACAACAGCACAGATTCCGACCCAGTCGTACTCACCCAATCCAGGTCCTGTTCCCGACCGAGCCGGATCCGTAAACGCAGATTCGAGTCGCCCGGAAGCCAAAAGCAGCCCCGTCCGGCCGGACAAGTACGATGCGCTTCCTGTACGCGCCCGAACCCGTCGCTACGCACAGCACGTCAAAGCATCCGGGAGGCGCACATAATCTCCGATTCGCGCCACAACACGATCCACGGCTACGAGGCGAACACGCAAGCGGCGAGGACGAGGCGAAACAGCGACAAAGGCGAACAAGGCGAGACCAACCATGAATCAATCAATCAATCAATCAAGCATTTGTATAGCGCGCTACTCACCCGGAGGGTCTCAAGGCGCTTGGGGGAGGGGGGTCCGCTACTGTTCGAACAGCCAGGTCTTGAGTTGCTTCCTGAAGGAGAGGTGGTCTTGGGTAAGGCGGAGGTGGATGGGTAGGGAGTTCCACGTCTTGGCAGCCAGGTAGGAGAACGATCTTCCTCCCGTTGTGGCTCTTCGGATGCGGGGACGGCGGCGAGGCGTGGTTGGTCGATCGTAGCTGGCGGGTGGGAGTGTAGAAGGTCAGACGGTCGTTGAGGTATCTGGGGCCTTGGTTGTGGAGAGCTTTGTGTGCGTGGGTGAGGAGTCGGAACGTGATTCTCTTGCTGACGGGGAGCCAGTGCAGGTCTCTCAGGTGTCCGGCGATGTGGCTGTGTCGGGGATGTCCAGGATGAGTCGAGCTGAGGCGTTCTGGATGCGTTGGAGTCTTTTTGAAGTTTGGCTGTGGTTCCGGCGTAGAGGAGTTGCCGTAGTCCAGTCGGCTGGTGACGAGGGCCTGGGTGACCGTCTTCCTGGTTTCGGTGGGGATCCACCGGAAGATCTTGCGCAGCATGCGTAGGATGTTGAAGCAAGACGAGGAGACGGCGTTGATTTGTCGGGTCATTGAGAGGGAGGAGTCCAGGATGAAGCCCAGGTTGCGTGCGTGGTCCGTTGGTTTGGGTGCGTTGCCCATGGCAGGGGGCCACCAGGAGTCGTCCCAGGCGGAGGGTGATGATCCTAGGATGAGGACTTCCGTTTTATCTGAGTTCAGTTTCAGGCGGCTGTTCCTCATCCACTCGGCTACGTCCTTCATCCCTTCATGTAGGTTGGTTCTGGCGGTTGTGGGGTCGTTGGTGAGGGAGAGGATCAGCTGGGTGTCGTCGGCGTAGGAGATGATGTTGAGGTTGTGTTGGCGTGCGATGGCTGCGAGGGGCTCATGTAGACGTTGAAGAGGGTGGGGCTGATTGATGATCCTTGTGGTGCGCCGCAGATGACTTCGGTGGCCTCGGAACTGAACGGGGGAGGCAGACTCTCTGGGTTCTTCCGGCGAGGAAGGAGATGATCCACTCCAGTGCCTTCTCTTGGATTCCGCCGTTGTTCAGGCGTTGCACTAGGGTGCGGTGGCAGACTGTGTCGAACGCTGCGGAGAGGTCCAGGAGGATGAGGGCCGCTGTTTCCCCGTTGTCGAGCAGGGCTCGGATGTCGTCGGTAGCTGCGATGAGGGCGGTCTCGGTGCTGTGGTTGGCCCGGAAGCCGGACTGCGAGTGGTCGAGGATCCATTCGTCTCGAGAAGGCGGCCAGTTGTCTGTTGACGGTCTTCTCGATGACTTTGGCAGGAAAAGGAAGGAGCGAGATGGGGCGGTAGTTTTTGAGGTCGGTGGGGTCTGCTGACGGTTTCTTCAGTAGGGCGCTGAGTTCGGCGTGCTTCCAGCTCTCTGGGAAGGTGGCGGTGACGAAGGAGGTGTTGATGATGTCCCGGAGGTGGGGTGCGATGACGGCGTCGGCCTTGTTGAAGGCGTGGTGAGGGCAGGGGTCGGTTGGTGATCCGGAGTGGATGGAGTTCATCGTGCGGATAGTGTCTTCGGTGTTGATAGGGGTCCAGGCTCGGAGGGTGGAGGTGGGGGCGTTGGAGCGGTCGTAGGGTACGTCGGCTGTGTGCTGAAACTGTAGTTTATGTCTGCGATCTTGCTGTGGAAGAACGAGGCGAAGCGAGTTGCAGAGGTCTTGCGAGGAGTGATGTCATTGTTTCCGGCGCTGGGGTTCGAGAGTTCTTTGACGATGATGAAGAGTTCCTTGCTGTTGTGGGCGTTGTTGTCCAGTCGTTCCTTGAATGCGGTTTTCTTGGTGGTGTGGATCAGCTGGTGGTGTTTTTCGGGTGGCGTGCTTGAGGGTGGTCATGTTGTCTGCAGTCGGGTCTCTGCGCCATGCTTTCTCGAGGGCCCGGCAGTTCTTCTTGGATATCTTGAGTTCGTCGGTGAACCAGGATGCTTTCTTGTTGCCGGGTCTGACTGGGGGGTCTTCAATGGGGCGAGGTCGTCTGCGCAGTTGGTGATCCATCTTGTGAGGTTGCTGGCGGCTTGGTTGGGGTTCGTTGAGCTGGCGGGAGGGTTCTGGCTCAGGGATATGGTGAGTTGGTCGGTGGTGATCTTGTTCCAGCTTCTGCGCGGAAACTGTTGCGGGTGGTGGTGCGTGGTGATCCTGCTGAAGCTGAAGTGGACGCAGCTGTGGTCTGTACAGTGGAGTCCGGTGGTGTGGCTGAAGGAAATGTCCTTGCTGGAGGAGAAGACGGGGTCAAGCGTGTGGCCGGCGAGGTGTGTGGGGGTGGTCACCAGTTGCTTGAGTCCGAGGTTGGCGAGGTTGTCCAGCAGGGTGGTGGTGTTGCGATCGTTGTTGTTCTCTAGGTGGAAGTTGAGGTCCCCAAGGAGGATGTAGTCAGCCGAGGGGAGGGCGTGCGGGCTGATGAGGTCGGCGATGTCTTCGGCTGAATTGTGTGCGTGGTCCTGGGGGTCTGTAGATGAGGGTGCCTCTGAGGGTGGTCTTGGGGTCGGTGTGTATCTGGAAGTGCAGGTGTTCGCCGGCTGTGAAGGTGTCGTCGGAGTTGGTCGTGATGCGGATGGTGTTCTTGTGGACGATGGCGATGCCTCCTCCTGTCTGGTTTGCGCGGTCCCTTCGGGTGATCTTGTATCCGTCCGGGATGGCGATGGCGATGTCGGGCGCTGAGGAGGCGTTCATCCATGTTTCCATGAGAAAAGCGACGTCTGGTGATGTGGAGTCGTTCCGATCCTACCAATATTCTACATCTACTACCGGAACAGGCACGGACGCGTACGGCGCAGAAGGTAAGTCAGACACCAACCACAAAATCAAACTACACGTACCAGACATATCACACACACACAGAGGGATGCACAAATTACTTACACCAGAAACAGCAGCACCATAGGGGCGGGATGCCCATCACCAATGCCACATATACACATAGGGGCCCGGATGCCTGTCACCACTACCACCTCGATCCAGGGGGCTGGATGCCTGTCACTACTACCACCCTCACCCAGGGGGTGCCAGGTGCCTACCACTACTACCACCTCTACCCAGGGGGTGCCAGATGCCTACCACTACTACCAACTCTACCCAGGGTGTGCCAGGTGCCTACCACTACTACCACCTCTACCCAGGGGGTGCCAGATGCCTACCACTACTACCACCTCTACCCAGGGGGTGCCAGGTGCCTACCACCACTACCACCCTTACCCAGGAGGTGCCAGATGCCTACCACTACTACCACCACTACCCATGGGGGGCTGGATGCCTACCACTACTACCACCTCTACCCATGGGGGGCTGGATGCCTGTCACTACTACCACCTCTACCCAGGGGGTGCCAGGTGCCTACCACCACTACCACCCTTACCCAGGGGGTGCCAGATGCCTACCACTACTACCACCACTACCCATGGGGGCTGGATGCCTACCACTACTACCACCTCTACCCAGGGGTGCCAGGTGCCTACCACTACTACCACCTCTACCCAGGGGTGCCAGGTGCCTACCACCACTACCACCCTTACCCAGGGGTGCCAGATGCCTACCACTACTACCACCTCTACCCATGGGTGGCTGGATGCCTACCACTATTACCACCTCTACCCAGGGGGTGCCAGGTGCCTACGACCACTACCACCCTTACCCAGGGGTGCCAGATGCCCTACCACTACTACCACCACTACCCATGGGGGCTGGATGCCTACCACTACTACCACCACTACCCATGGGGGGCTGGATGCCTGTCACTACTACCACCTCTACCCAGGGGTGCCAGATGCCTACAACTACTACCACCTCTACCCAGGGGTGCCAGATGCCTACCACCACTACCACCTCTACCCATGGGGGGCTGGATGCCTACCACTACTACCACCTCTACCCAGGGGTGCCAGGTGCCTACCACTACTACCACCTCTACCCAGGGGTGCCAGGCGCCTACCACCACTAGCACCCTTACCCAGGGGGTGCCAGATGCCTACCACTACTACCACCTCTACCCATGGGTGGCTGGATGCCTACCACTACTACCACCTCTACCCAGGGGATGCCAGATGCCTACCACAACTACCACCTCTACCCAGGGGGTGCCAGGTGCCTACGACCACTACCACCCTTACCCAGGGGGTACCAGATGCCTACCACTCCTACCACCACTACCCATGGGGGGCTGGATGCCTACCACTACTACCACCACTACCCATGGGGGGCTGGATGCCTGTCACTACTACCACCTCTACCCAGGGGGTGCCAGATGCCTACAACTACTACCACCTCTACCCAGGGGGTGCCAGATGCCTACCACCACTACCACCTCTACCCATGGGGGCTGGATGCCTACCACTACTACCACCTCTACCCAGGGGGTGCCAGATGCCTACCACTACTACCACCTCAACCCAGGGGTTGCCAGATGCCTACCACCACTACCACCTCTACCCATGGGGGGCTGGATGCCTACCACTACTACCACCTCTACCCAGAGGGTGCCAGATGCCTACCACTACTACCACCTCTACCCAGGGAGTGCCAGATGCCTACTACTACTACCACCTCTACCCAGGGGGTGCCAGATGCCTACCACCACTACCACCTCTCCCCATGGGGGGCTGGATGCCTACCACTACTACCACCTCTACCCAGGGGTGCCAGATGCCTACCACTACTACCACCTCTACCCAGGGGTGCCAGGTGCCTACCACCACTACCACCCTTACCCAGGGGGTGCCAGATGCCTACCACTACTACCACCACTACCCATGGGGGGCTGGATGCCTACCACTACTACCACCACTACCCATGGGGGGCTGGATGCCTGTCACTACTACCACCTCTACCCAGGGGGTGCCAGATGCCTACCACCACTACCACCCTTACCCAGGGGTGCCAGATGCCTACCACCACTACCACCTCTACCCATGGGGGCTGGATGCCTACCACTACTACCACCTCTACCCAGGGGTGCCAGATGCCTACCACTACTACCACCTCTACCCAGGGGTGCCAGGTGCCTACCACCACTACCACCTCTACCCAGGGGTGCCAGATGCCTACCACTACTACCACCACTACCCATGGGGGATGGATGCCTACCACTACTACCACCACTACCCATGGGGGTGCCAGATG
Organism: Calotriton arnoldi; assembly: GCA_963921515.1. Lineage (NCBI taxonomy): Eukaryota > Metazoa > Chordata > Amphibia > Caudata > Salamandridae > Calotriton > Calotriton arnoldi. Next base: position 445,256 of record CAWUFW010007836.1, on the reverse strand, counting down.
CCTACCACCACTACCACCTCTACCCATGGGGGCTGGATGCCTACCACTACTACCACCTCTACCCAGGGGTGCCAGATGCCTACCACTACTACCACCTCAACCCAGGGGTTGCCAGATGCCTACCACCACTACCACCTCTACCCATGGGGGGCTGGATGCCTACCACTACTACCACCTCTACCCAGGGGTGCCAGATGCCTACCACTACTACCACCTCTACCCAGGGGTGCCAGATGCCTACTACTACTACCACCTCTACCCAGGGGTTCCAGATGCCTACCACCACTACCACCTCTACCCATGGGGGCTGGATGCCTACCACCAACAACACCCCCACTCACAGGATGGCAAATACATGCCACAAAAAGCACACACCAGCAGGAAGAATGCAACACAAAGACATCCCCCAACACCATGACAAGCGTGTGTAGACTGTGTCAAATGCCTACAACACTGAACAGGACTGTGAACATACAATGTGACCCCCTATCACAAGTGCCACACATAAATGTGTGTGGCACCCACAATGCAAGCAGGCCATGACCATAGTGGCAATGGGGTCCAAACCCCCATCATCACAGTGCCCAAAATGTAAGTGTGAGGTCCATAGCTGAAGCACATATTGAACATTGTGGCAATGGGGTCCAAACCCCCATCATCACAGTGCCCAAAATGTAAGTGTGGGGTCCATAGCTGAAGCACATATTGAACATTGTGGCAATGGGGTCCAAACCCCCATCATCACAGTGCCCAAAATGTAAGTGTGGGGTCCATAGCTGAAGCACATATTGAACATTGTGGCAATGGGGTCCAAACCCCCATCATCACAGTGCCCAAAATGTAAGTGTGAGCTCCATAGCTGGAGCACATTTTGAACATTGTGGCAATGGGGTCCAAACCCCCATCATCACAGTGCCCAAAATGTAAGTGTGGGGTCCATAGCTGAAGCACATATTGAACATTGTGGCAATGGGGTCCAAACCCCCATCATCACAGTGCCCAAAATGTAAGTGTTGACAAAGAAAAAGCTGCAACTGCCAAACTGCATGGATGATTCCTGGTCACAGAACAACAAACACATCAGTGGCAAAGTAGTGCTTGTGTCCCATAGCAACATAGAATGGGGGAGGCAAACAGTGCAGTGCAAATAAGACATACCTTTGGCCATGTGCAGACAAACATCACCCATGGGGGCTGACACTGTCAACATTCATCAATGACACAATGACAGAAGTGACCATCAGAATGCAGACCCACATATTTGCACCAATGGGCACACAAATTCAGATACCCAGTGGAGACTGTAGATGTGAGGTGAACAGATACCATACCATGGCAGCAATGGGACACACACACAATGATCATTGTGCTGACTGATGACCTAGGAGTCCCAGGGACAGCAGGGCAAACACACCAAACAACATACAGCCAATGGCACACCTAAGATATGCCAATGCAGTGGTGCCGATGCACATACACAAACAGGCAGACCCACACTGCACATCAAACACAACAGGTGAGGGGGTACCAGTGTCCCTAGGCAACCACACAACACATGAGGAGGCCTGAATACCAATTACACAGATGTGCATACAGTGCCACACAAAGGTAACTCATGGATCCAAATCCCCTATGTAGGCAATGAGGCATTGTCAGATGAGAGGGAGAACAATTCACACATGTCACACAAGCATGTAGGAACAGCAACTGACACAGCAAGACACAGAGACACCACAGCACTACCCCCAGGGCCCCCACAATGTGGTGACCCTGGACTGCATTACAATCCCACTGTGATGACAAAGCTAGATGTCGTTCACACTGTGAACCACAGTCATGTGTCCTGAGCAACAAACTACCATCACACCTACACAAGCACAAATCAATCAGCACGGCCTGTCAGCCAAGGCCAACATGGAGGCAGGGGTCTAGCCGGGCAACAATTCTCATCTGCACACACTCAACACCACACACCTCGACCTCCAACAATGTGCAGCAGTGAAGCTCACATGCACTGGTGACATTGCACATGCACCGATGACAATCCCAGGGGGGGTGGTGGGAACCAAGGTGCAGAAACACATCACACATGGCCACTCAACCAGACTCCTGAATGTCTGACACACTGCACACTACGCTGTACATGGACATGACGGCAATACCACACCAACCAATGGGATCCCAGCCACAGTCACACACCTATGAAGAAGCCAAGGTCACCCACAAAGAACACACATAGACAACTACCAACATTGCAGCCCTCAGGAGTGCCAGCAGTCACACACACAACGTGTCACAATCAATGAAAGCTAACACAAACAAGAAATCACATGACAGGAGTAAACAACAAGTGCAAAGGGGAATCCTGACTGTGACACATCAGCGTCTGCCCACAAACTCAGCCCTGACAGCAAACACACCTATGGGTGACACCCTGATGACCAGTAATGTGCCATGCACCCACATCACAGAGAACCCAGGGAGAAGACTTTGGGGGAACATAGGTCAACTCAGCAAGCATCACAAACAGGAACATCACTACGGATCCCAGCATGCACAGCAAAATGGAAGTCAACACACAGACATGCTCATACAACACACACCTTGGCCGCACGAGATGTCACAGGAGTACACACTGCCATGAGGGGACTCCACTCCTGTGTGAGGAAAGCTGTGCCATATGTCGCATCAGTAGGGCTCCATCATGTCAGCAGAACACTTGGTCACACAGTCAACAATTAGCACAAAATGAAGGCTCCCGTCACATCAGCCTGGTCATGGGAATGTCAACGAAATCAACAGCACAGATCCAACACACATGTATAGCAAGTTGCACTGACAACACAGATGAGTCCTTCCCCATTGATGCCCAAACCTGCATGTCCAGTGGAGATGGCCACACGGTCAGGGAAGTAGACTAATTGAACAATGGCAAACACAACAGATGTGCATGGGTGGAACCCACAGATGTGACATTGCTAATGTAAGTAGGAAATCCCATTGCCAAATATTGAAAACATTACACCCTCAGATGCTGCTAAGGATGACATGGATACACCACAGGATAGGACACTGTCCCCCTGGACCACATGGGTTCCTGCACAGTAACACTTCATTTTCATGAGACCAAATATCACCATCACTGCAGCAAGTGCATGGTTAGCGTCATCAACATCATGTACATCAGAAGTAAAAGCACTAGTGAACAGAAAGTTGCTTTATTCAGCATATGTGGGTTAATAACTTGGAAAAACTGTAAGCAATCAACAAAGGCCAATGGCCAGTCCATCAAGGAAGTCAATACAGGGTGACAGTGGCAGATGTCACCCTACGCATGCCTGCACTGATCAAAACCAGGGACAATCCCCTAGGAGGGGCATACGGGGGGGCAGGCCAGGCACCGCAGGGACAGGATCAGGGCTCACCAGGAGGAGGCAGGGAAGGGGTGGTGGGTGCTGGAGAGCCACTGACAACTGCAGTGGAGGTGTCTGACATGGTGTGTGCCGGCACAACTGGGGGGCATGACTCAGATGTTGTGGGTGCCGGCACGACTGCAGTGGACCCTGCAGATGGAGTGGACAGGTCCGCCACTGCAGTGCCCAAGTCAGACAGGGTGATAGCGGACTCCACTGCAGTGCCTACCTCCAGGGGAGGAGAATGGGGATCAGGTAAGGTGGGCAGGACAGAGGGGAGGACACCCTCACCACATCAGTGGTACAGACAAGCGCAGCGGGGGTGTGGGGCCGGAAGAGCAAGTGGCAGGGGGTGAAGGCCTGACCCTTCTGGGGATGGTGTATCTGTGGGTGGGGGAACCTGGGGCAGGGTGTGGTGGGGGCACCTGTGGAGTGGGGGCCTGAGGGATGGAGGAAGGAGACTTGGTGCCTGAGCTGCAGGGCGGCGGCGGGGTCTTGCTCTTCCGGGACCGGGGGACTTGCGGGTGGGGGCCTCAGTCGGTCTGCGCCTGGGGGATGGTGTCCGGGGGCCAGGGGCACTCCGCTCCGTGTGGGTGGGCTTCCTCTTCCCCCTGAATGCTGGATCAGCTGGGTCGGAGGGAAGAGGCCAAGGTCACAGAGGAAGAGCCGCTGTGTATTTGGGGTTGCAGGTGAGGCAAGGGAGGGGTCTTTGGAGGGAGAGGCAACTGAGGACTGCGCAGTGCTTGTGGGTGCGTGTGTTTGTGCCTGTGCCCCATCCCCTGTGAGTGTGGTTTCAGTCCCCTGACGGTGCGTGCGTGTGCGTCTTGTTTGTGGCGTGTGTGTCTGTCTGCTGCATGTGTCTGTGCTGGTGTGTGCATGTGCCAGTGTGTGTGTGCTTGGGACGGGTAATGTGCTGGGGAGTGTGGATGGGGCAGAGGCAGGAGGGGTGAGGGACTGTCGGAGGAGGGACACTGCTGCCGTCAGGGAGGAGTCCATGGACCTATTGCCCCTCTGTAGGTCAGACATGCCCGATGAGATGCCCTCCATGAATGACACCAGCTGAGTCAACAGACTGGTGTGTGCATGGAGGACACTCAGCATCGCTGTCTGTCCTACATGGAGCTGGCGGAGGAGGTACACAGACTCCTCACTCAGGGCAGCAGGGGACACAGGGGCAGGGGTGTGGTGCCTGGCCCGAAGGAGACACGCTCCCGAACATGGGAGCCTCCACGGACCTCGGGAATGGGAGCCAACGGGAGGGCGGTGGTGGTGGTGGCGGGGACAGCAACACTAGCTGGGGTGTGGTGGCTGCTGACACCCGCCTCCATAAGGGAGTCATCGTCCGAGTTGCTCTGGTCCTCAGCTGAGGTGGATGGTGCTGAGGACTCCTCGGTGTGGCTCCCTCGCCCTCCGTGCCACTGGGTCCCTCCGACCACTCCTCGGCTGCTGACCCAGTCTGGCTCTGCGGCTCCTCCTGGTCCGTGGAGCTGTCCCCTCCTGTGGCCGTGGATGTATCTGCAATCAATAGGGAAACAGACAGACATCAGTCACCTGCACCGAACGCACACACCACAGTAAGTACAGCACATTACAGAGCAAGCCCTGGCATCCTTAGTTGAACATTGCTAAAACTGCACAAACAGAACAGGAGAAGTCAATTGTCAGTCTGATGGTCAACCATGGCATTCACATCCCACCTGGCCTTGCACCCATCTGTCTGGTGTCTGTTGGATGGCAATACCCCAGTGTGGACACATGCACCACCTACACAGTATTTGGACAGTGCAGAGAACCCGGTGAAGCATGTGGACATGCACACATCACAACTCTTGCCACTGAGTCAGTACAGGTGTCCGGATGTAAGGGATGCCCAGAGTCAAATAGGAAATGCATGTCATGCATACCAGCGACAGACACCATGATGCACCCATGTCCTGATAGCCATTGCCACAATGGTGTGCATGTAGCACATGTCACTCCCCTGCAGGATCACTAATAGGAAGTCACATGCCATGGCACAGCCATGCCTGCTAAGTCATACATCACTGTCTCCAGTCACATGGGCAGGGCAGCCAGACAACAACACTCTGCACTGTGTCACAATAGTAGATCATGGGGAATGCAAGTCCTGGAGCTGAACAAGTGCACATGTACATCCCCCACACACCACATCATCTGAACCCTCATCTGTCCAGGTCATACCCATTGGACATATGGGAGACCTGTAACACTACCCTCTGCACCTGAGCACCTCACAATCTGCTGTGAATGGGAAACAGCTGCCTGAACTTCATATTCGCATACCCCAGTCTGCAGGGTCAGGTGATCAAACACCTATGTGTCACACAAGTATCATCTCCTATGGTCACATCTCCGGTGGCATGCGGAGCCCCAACCGAGGAACACCCCAGCAGACCTGACAACGAAGCCACAGCACACTGACACAGAGGCAGACACCTGAGGGGACAAATCACTGAGCAAAACGTGTCAGCTGATACATGGCAGTGGGAGAACAGAGTGTATTGTATGGCCTGGAGTAGGCATGACTGTCCTGCCCCACATGATTGAGGGATGAGCCCTGGACAGTAGGCAGCTGGCTACGTATGTGTGACACACGTTATATACACACTCCTGGGGCCCAAACATTGTTCCCACCCGCAGCATGGGTGTGTGCCAGATACCCCAGGCACATGTGGTGGATCAGCTCAGCAATTGGGCCACATATCAAAGTAACATGCAGAACACATGTCAGAACACAGGCATTGTGTAAGCAATGGACCCACCCATGATGCCCACCACAGAGTCAGGGAAACAGATGCTGTCCCCCACCTTGAGTCAAGCAAACTGCAGGGACACAGTACCCAAGTGACACAATACCCTGACTGTAAGGGCCACACCTGGGTATCAGATGAGGAGTGGGCAGTGCACAATAGAGGGACATGGGTCCTGGACCACAAGACTGATGTACTGTGGAAGTTTAACCAGGCCAGAGGAGGGCACATAGCATGGCAGACATAGTTCACAATGCAGACATGGACTCACCCCCTCCTTGCTGCTCTCTGGCCCTCAGCTGCCCATCCAGATCATGGAAGACCACCGCCAGGATCCTGAGCATGTGGGGGTCAGGGTCCGGTGTCCACCCCTCCTGCGAGGAGGCGACAGCTTCAGCTGGACCCGTGCGATCCTCCGGGTCCAGCCCCGAAGGTCCTGCCACCTCTTCTGGCAGTTGCGGATCTGGCGCTTGTAGTCCCCCACGGATCTCACTGCCCGGACGATGGTCAGCCATATCTTCTGCTTCTGGTGGGCATCAACCTGTGAGGATGACAAAGTGAGAATGCCATTACTACACATGCAACATAACCGTGCATTACACAGTTGGATTTACATGTCTCAATCACAGGGGCACATGATGTACACAGGCAGTGCAACGATGGCCATGGACAGTATGCCAGCAGTTACTACATGGTATCATTGCCTGGGCAGTAAAACCTTGTTTAAATGCACTGTCACTGCACTATTCCTGTCCAGTGCATATGACTACACACTATGGGGGTGACAACTACTCAGTGAGCCTGCTAGCCAGTGGCGTGCAGACTGTTAGCCTTGCTAGTCAGACAACATGCACATTTAGAAAGGCAGTGGACAGAACACTCACCTGCTCCCCTGGTTTCCCATACAGCTTGCTGTACTGTGGAAGGAGTCTGTCCAGCAGGGCCTGGTTCTCCTCAGTGCTGAATGCTGGGGCTCTCTCCACAGTACGTGCCATTGCAGGGTCCAGAGGGGGCAGAGACAGCAGCAGTGTAGTGGCAGATGTCGTCCTGGAGCATGTAGTGCAGGCAAGTGAGCTCTCAGGGGAACAGCCAGCATTATATGTGTGCTGCAGAGGCAGATACTGTCCCATGTGTCCAAAGTGATAGGTCCAAGTCGTTTGCATCTTCTGAATCTGGCCAATCCAAGGAATCGCACCACTTACACACGCCCCCAGCATCCTTCAAATGTTCAACTTCATGACACCCATGAAATTGCAACATTGTTGTGGGTGACCAACTGAATTTACAGCATCAGACTCGTTCAAATCTTGAAAACGCGTCCGTTGCCAGGCCAGGCCATAGCCAATGGGTGCGCACCGATCGGACCATTGCCGTTCAACGCGTACCTAGGATACAACGCGTACCCGCACACATTGAATGCAATGGGCCGGCCGGGCACACCGATCGGACCATTGCCGTTCAACGCGTACCTAGGATACAACGCGTACCCGCACACATTGAATGCAATAGGCCGGCCGGGCACACCGATCGGACCATTGCCGTTCAACGCATACCTAGGATACAACGCGTACCCGCACACATTGAATGCAATGGGCCGGCCGGGCACATCGATCGGACCATTGCCGTTCAACGCGTACCTAGGATACAACGCGTACCCGCACACATTGAATGCAATGGGCCGGCTGGGCACACCGATCAGACCATTGCCGTTCAACGCGTACCTAGGATACAACGTGTACCCGCACACATTGAATGCAATGGGCCGACCGGGCACACCGATCGGACCATTGCTGTTCAACGCATACCTAGGATACAACGCGTACCAGCGCACATTGAATGCAATGGCCAATGTGTGCGCACTGATCGGTCCATTGCTGTCCAACGCATATTGCGAATACAACGCGTACCAGCGCACATTGAATGCAATGGCCAATGTGTGCGCACTGATCGGTCCATTGCTGTCCAACGCATCCCTGTACAAGTCACTGGCATATGTCACCATGCCTATCACAGGTGAACATATGCCAGCCACATATACTTCCCAGGGAGTGAGGGGCACACCTACAACACCACAGCCTGTCCAAACTGTATCCTACGGCATTTAAGGCTGCATTACCTATTCCGTGTATGGGGGGTGAAGATGTTGTTCTGTGGGTGTCACTTGGGGGCAGCCACCCCCAGGCTGTGCACGTGTTCATGGGGACAGAATCCTTGGTGTTTCGTGTACATGACCACTGTGATGTGCAACTGTTCATATCTGAGCATGTGGCATGGTCACATTTCACGGTGGTGTATGTGTATGTCATGTCACATACACCCTGAGTCCCATGTGGGACGGTATGTTTAACCCAGGGTGACCCATTGGCACAATGGTGATGGTCCTCCACAGTCTCAGTGCATGTTGTGTTACCAATGTCTCTGATTTCATGTGCACAATGGGAGGCAGTCTCCACATCCACGTTGTTTGTGCATGGACTTTGATGTTGTGCATGTGTGTGTCACAGACGTCCATGTCTGTCCTGCCGAGGCAACAGGGACCACTACCTGTGGGGGTCATGGTTGTTTTGCTGTGGTGTATACATGATACACCATGTCATGCCAGTGTCCATGTGGCAATACAGGGTCCCTGGGAATCTACGTGTCGTTGAGCTGTGATGCCTGGGGCACATCAGTCCTCACATGTCACTGTGGGGTGTGTTTGTAATTTGGCAGCAGGAGATGGGAACTGGGACACGGCCTCATGATATTCAATGGCACGACCTGTGACTTATTGATGCCACTTGTTGAACTGTGATGTTAGATGTTGGCCATGTATGTGCCATACATATCCTTACGGAACTGCACACATCATGTACTTGTGCCTCATAATGATGTATCATGTGATGTTGAGTGTGTTCAATGCCACATATGTGGGGTGACTGACAATCTTGCTTTCTTCACCTATGCACTGCAGGGCACCAGCTGTCCTTAGACCATTCCCTGACCTGGCAACAATGGTGGAACGTGACAGCATCCGATGGTACCGCTTCACCAGGCAGCTGATTGAGGATTTGGCAGTGCGCTTGGCACCACATTTGCAACCTGGCCGTCCGTACCCTACAGAGCTGACCCCCAAGGTGAAGGTGATGGCAGCCCTACACTTCTTTGCCACCGGTACCTTTCAACACACTCTGGCGACTGCTGGTGGGATGTCACAGACCATGTTCAGCCGTGTGCTCCGGGATGTTTTGGAGGCTATGTTGATATACCTGAACCAGTACATCTATTTCCCTAGACTCCAACGACTCACTGGCGTGAAGAGTGACTTCTATGCCCTGGGGAGGATGCCGCATGTCATTGGCTCCATTGATGGGACACATGTGGCTTTGGTACCACCACAGGCCCAAGAGCAGGCCTACCATAACCGCAAACACTACCACTCGGTCAATGCACTGGTGGTCTGTCTTGCAGATATGAGCATCACACACGTGTGTGCCCGTTTCCCTGGTTCTGCACACGATGCCTACGTGATGAGGAGTAGTCGCATCCCGAGGATGATGGCACAGATGCCAAACCAGCGTGCCTGGCTTGTTGGTGTGTACTGACTTTGTACCATTGTGTGTGTTCTGCTATGTAGTGTTCCACCCTCTTTTCCAACTCTGCTAATGTGCAATTGTCTGTATGTAGGTGACTCCGGATACCCCAACATGCCGTGGTTGCTGACGCCCCTCAGGAACCCTGTGACACCAGCCCAGATGCGCTACAATGAGGCACATGGTCGGACGAGGAGAGTGATTGAGCGGACATTTGGTCTCCTGAAGAGCCGCTTCCGCTGCCTCGACAAGACAGGAGGGTCCCTCCCATATGCCCCAGCAAAGGTGTGCAAGATTATCATCGTCTGCTGCATGCTCCACAACCTGGCAGTGCGGAAGGAGTTGCCTCTCATCCTGGATGACGATGACCAACGTCCGCCACCTGTGGAGGATCCTGGCCTGGACCACGATGCCAGTGATGATGATGATGGTGATGTCCGCACACAGCTCATCACCAACTTCTTCAGCTGAATGTGAGTATCCAGAGATGTCATGTCAATGATGTGAGTTAGCATGATATGTGTTGGTGGTGCTCTGGTGCTGTTTGAGTGTGTCCATGGGCTACATGACTGTATGCGTGTAGCGATGTGTCCTTGCAGGTAGTCTGTACTCCCCAACAGTGTTGACATGCTAACTTGGTTCTGTGTGGGTATCTTGTAACATGTATTGTGCATGAGTATTGCAGTTCTGTCCTGTTCTTCAGTGCTTTTGACTGTGTGTCATTTCTGTCCTTCACAGGGTACTTTCAGAGTCGTTTGGTCAACTGTGTTCCCCAACACCGTGATTTGACTTCCCGGGTGGTAGCAGTTGTGTCCCTACAGGTGATGTGCACCACACCCATGGACTTCCTTCCTTCTACACTTGTTGACTGTGTGCCCGCTGCCAGGTGGGATTACCTTGCATCTGTGGTGGTTACAACATGTTGCAAATGTGTGATAAACCTGTGCTTCACTTTGGGATGTGCGTTGTCTGTGATCACACATCTGACTGACATTTGCTTACTGCACCAGTGGGCTAGTTAACACAGACTGTGAATAGGTGTTGGGTCTGTGCAATGCAACGTATTTCCTGGCAACATCAGTGTAGGCGATGAGTCAGATGGCCATGGTGTGTATGTGTTGTGTAGCCCTGGTGGTGTGCCTCCCTCATATGTGTGATGTCGCCATGACTCACATGCCGGTGTTGTACTTGCTGTAGCAGTTAGCATGCACAGTGTCATTTCCCAGATCATCATAGCCACTTCTGAGACAACATAGGAATCACAACAGAGGCAAGTTTGGTGTATTAGTGAGTTTATTGACATACATGTGTGAGTATAGTGCACAGGATGGTGGGTGCTGTACATTGTGATTGTAATCCTAAGTTCCTAGATGATTTGGAAGTCCTGGTAGCAGAAATGTCCAGAGTGAAGTCAACAGTAATCAGAGACATTGGTCCAACTTGAGCTCCCCATGTCATGTGGGAGAGTTGTGTTGCAGTCAACAGGGTGAACAGTTTGCGCACAAAGGTGATTATCCAGAACAGGTTTTGGCTTCCTGGGGGTTGCACATGGCCATCGGCCTCTCACTTGCCCCTCCTCGGATGGCCCCTCTTCTTGGGGGGGGACCCTCAAGTGCAGGCTGCTGCGGTGCAGGGGTCTCTTCGCCAGAGTCATACGCCCTCCCTGTGGCAGTTGCAGTTGTTTCAGCAGCAGATGTTGTGGGCACACAGGGAGGTGTTGACTGGTTGCTGCTCATCTGGCGGAGGCATGTAATATGTCCCTATGCACCGCCGTCATCTCTTGCAGTGTGTCCCACTTGGACTCCACGCGGGCCATGTGTGAGTCCAAGCGGGCATGATGGGCAGCCTGCTGCTGTTTCATGTCCCTGAGGAGCCCCACTACCTGGCTGAACTCTCCGGTGCTGGACTGGTACGCATCGGCTATGCGTGCCAGTTGTGGGTCATCATGCAGTCCAGACCCCTCTGTGAGCAGCGACCTATGTCTCCCACCCTTCCCACCACCCCTGGCGACACGTGCAGTACCTGAGGTGGCACGCACAGGTGACCCTGGGCCCCCTTGTGGGTTGTTGGTGGTGGTGGTGTCCATGGCCCCACGTTGGTCCAGTGGTGGTGGTGCTCCTTGGTCTGTCCATGTCGGCAGGGGTGGTATGTGTGTTGACAGTCGTTGGAGGGGTGGGTGCAGGGGTGCAGCTAGTGGTCCTGCTGGTGCTGCATGATGACTTGCTCCGGAGGTGCCAGGTAGGTCTTCTTCATCCGAGGAGGGCAGAGGCTGTTCCCCACCAGTGAGCTCCATATCCTCTTGAGCCTGGGACGAGGACTCCTCAGCGTCTGCTGCTGTGTCCCCATCATCACCTGTTTTTGGGAGACACACACAATGTATGTTATGTTTCTGCAGGCATCAATGGTTGACACACCTGACAGTTGTGACTGTGCCTCTGGATGCGGGCCTGTACATTGCATTGTCCTAAGTTGTCACAGTCAGGGGTTGATATTGGTGTAGCACATTGTCCTGCATTATTTGGGCATTTCTATGTGATTGTTGGGGTGTGTACATGATCTGCATTGGTTGTATTTGGTTGACATCCGGTCCTCCTTCCCACCCAGCCAGATATTCCACCATGGAACGTGCTTTCATTGCAGGGAGTGCAAGTTGTCTTTCAGGATGTCAGTCAGTGGTGTCCTGCTGTTGGTTGTTGCACAGTTGCCAGCAGGGCCTTGTGCTCCCCACAGCAGTAGCCAGTGTCAGCCATCTTGTGAGTCTTTTCCACTCCCTGTGATGTGCGCATGGTTCAGGGTGGTGTTGATGGGACAGTTGTGGGGGTGACCAATATCTGTGACTACCACTCCCATCATGCTATTGCGTCCACCCCACTTCCCAGCATGCCCATACTTACTTGCTTTTGGGTGGACTTCAGTGTGTGTGAGTGTGAGAGCAATGGCAAGATGGCTGACAGTGGTGTCCTGCTGTTGGTTGGTGGGCAGTTCCCAGCATGGCCTTGTGCTCCCCACAACAGAGCACCAGTGTCAGACATCTTTGATGGGGCTTTCCACTCTCTGTGGGGTGTGCATGCTTGTGTGTGAGCTTGCTGGCCCATGTGGGTGGGGGATGTTGAGCTGTGACTACCACTCCCATCATGCTATTGCGTCCACCCCACTTCCCAGCATGCCCATACTTACTTGCTTTTGGCTGGACTTCAGTGTGTGTGAGTGTGAGAGCAATGGCAAGATGGCTGACAGTGGTTTCCTGCTGTTGGTTGTTGCACAGTTGCCGGCAGGGCCTTGTGCTCCCCACAGCAGTAGCCAGTGTCAGCCATCTTGTGAGTCCTTTTCCACTCCCTGTGATGTGAGCATGGTTGAGAGTGGTGTTGATGGGCCAATTGTGAGGGTGAGCAATATCTGTGCCTGCAACTCCCATCATGCTATTGCCTCCACCCCCCTTCCCAGCATGCCCATCCTTCCTTCCTTTTGACTCTGCTTCCCTGTGGGGTGGGCTGCCTGTGCTGAATGGATGGCTGGGAGTGTTGTCCTGGCAGTTGTTTGGCTAAAAGTCCCAGGAGTGACCCTGTGCTTCACACAGCATAACCCAGGGTGGTGGTTCTTTGTGGGATCTTCAGTTAGGATGTGAGGCATTGCATTCTCCCAGGTGGGTTATGTGGAGTTTGTGTTGAGGGGGTGTGTGAGGGGAGGTGCTTGTGACTATAGTCAGTGCTGTGAGTCCTGCTTCCCACCCAGCCAGATATCCCACCATGGAACGTGCTTCCATTGCAGGGAGTGCAAGTTGTCTTTCAGGATGTCAGTCAGTGGTTTCCTGCTGTTGTTTGGTGCACAGTTGCCAGCAGGGCCTTGTGCTCCCCACAGCAGTAGCCAGTGTCAGCCATCTTGTCTGCTGTTTTCCACTCCCTGTGATGTGGGCATGGTTCATGGTGGTGTTGATGTGCGCATTGTGAGGGTGAGCAATATCTGTGACTACCACTCCCATCATGCTATTGCCTCCACCCCCCTTCCCAGCATGCCCATACTTCCTTCCTTTTGAGTGTACTTCACTGTGTGTGGGTGTGACAGCAATGGCAAGATGGCTGACAGTGGTGTCCTGCTGTTGGTTGTTGGCCAGTTCCCAGCATGGCCTTGTGCTCCCTACAACAGAGCACCAGTGTCAGAAATCTTTGAGGTGGCTTTTGACTCCCTGTGAGGTGTGCATGCTTGGGTGTGTACCAGCTGGCCGATGTGGGTGGGGGATGTTGGGCTGTGACTACCACTCCCATCATGCTTTTGCCTCCACCCCCCTTCCCAGCATGCCCATGCTTCCTTCCTTTTGACTCAGCTTCCCTGTGGGGTTATGTGCCTGTGCTGACAAGATGGCTGACAGTGTTATCCTGGGTTTTTTTTTGCTACAAGTCCCAAGTGTGTCCCTGTGCTTCACACTTCATGACCCAGGGTTGTGGGTCTTTGTGGGATATTTGATAAGTGTGTGAGGCAATGCTTTCTCCCAGGTGAGTTGTGTGTAGTTTGTGTTAGAGGGGTGTGTGGGTGGAGCTGCTTGTGACTATGGTCAGTGCTGTGAGTCCTCCTTCCCATCCAGCCAGATATCCCACCATGGAACGTGCTTCCATTGCAGGGAGTGCAAGTTGTCTTTCAGGATGTCAGTCAGTGGTGTCCTGCTGTTGGTTGTTGCACAGTTGCCAGCAGGGCATTGTGCTCCCCACAGCAGTAGCCAGTGTCAGCCATCTTGTGAGTCCTTTTACACTCCCTGTGATGTGAGCATGGTTGAGAGTGGTGTTGATGGACCAATTGTGAGGGTGAGCAATATCTGTGCCTGCAACTCCCATCATGCTATTGCCTCCACCCCCTTCCCAGCATGCCCATCCTTCCTTCCTTTTGACTCTGCTTCCCTGTGGGGTGGGCTGCCTGTGCTGAATGGATGGCTGGGAGTGTTGTCCTGGCAGTTGTTTGGCTAAGAGTCCCAGGAGTGTCCCTGTGCTTCACACAGCATAACCCAGGGTGGTGGTTCTTTGTGGGATCTTCAGTTAGGATGTGAGGCATTGCATTCTCCCAGGTGGGTTATGTGGAGTTTGTGTTGAGGGTGTGTGTGAGGGGAGGTGCTTGTGACTATGGTCAGTGCTGTGAGTCCTCCTTCCCACCCAGCCAGATATCCCACCATGGAACGTGCTTCCATTGCAGGGAGTGCAAGTTGTCTTTCAGGATGTCAGTCAGTGGTGTCCTGCTGTTGGTTGTTGCACAGTTGCCAGCAGGGCCTTGTGCTCCCCACAGCAGTAGCCAGTGTCAGCCATCTTGTGAGTCCTTTTCCACTCCCTGTGATGTGTGCATGGTTCATGGTGGTGTTGATGGGACAGTTGTGGGGGTGACCAATATCTGTGCCTACAACTCCCATGATGCTATTGGCTACACTGACTTGCCCAGCATACACATATTTCCTTTCTTTCAGTGGGCTTCACTGTGTGGTGGTGTTGTAGCGGTGGCTACTTGTCTGGATGTGTTTGTCAGTTATATTTGTGCCACTGCCTAGCTGTAGTTGTAGTTGTGTTTGTACATGTGATGACACAGTTAAATGTCACTTTGAGATGGCATGTGTTGTGTTTCTCTGAGTGACATACACATTTTGGGATGATTCTGTTCTGGTTGCTGTGTATTTGCTAAGAGTGCATGGGTTGGCTCTCCCTTGACAGTGATGTGTGTGTGTAGTCGCAGAATATTGTGTACATTTGTTGTGTACTCACCAGGCTCTGGGATGTTTTCTAGTCCATATACGCTCACTGGTGGTAGGATGGCCCGCACCTTCTCCTCCCAGGGCCTGAGGTATACTGGCTTGGCAGGAGGGCCACTGCCGGTGTGTTGGCTCAAGAGGTAGTCCTTCTTCAACAGCTCCTTGACCCTCCTGCGCACGTCATACCACCTGTTCTGGATGTCTGTCTTTGTGCGCAAACATGGTGATTGTGCGTTCACCCTGTCGACGATCCTCTCCCACATCTTTGTTTTCTGTGACATGGGTGTCTGTTGGACCAGTGTACCAAAGAGCTGTGGCTCTAGCCTGAGGATCTCATCTACCAGGACTTCCAATTCACTATCTAGGAACTTATGATTCTTCTTTGGGGGCATGGTGATGGGTGGTGATGGTGAGTGATGTGTGTGTTGGTGTGCAGGTGAAGGTGTGTGAGTGTGTGTTTTGCTGGGTGTATGTGAGGGTGCTATTTGTTGAGGTGCTGATGGTGTGTGGCTTGTGTGATGGATGAGCTGTGGGTGTGTGGTTGCTGTCTGTTGAGTGCTGGCAGGTAATTTGAATTTGCAAAGGATCATGGTAGGGATTTGTGTCCTTTATATAGGTGGAGTTGTGGGTGTGTCTTTGTTCCCTGCCCCTCCCCCCAGTATTTATTGGCTTTGTAATTGCTTGTTTGGCCTTTTTTTGTGTATTTTCCCTTTGTACTTTTCGTGCATGTAGGAGACGTTCTTGTGACCGAGTCGGACCCTGCAGTTGTCTCGTACGGGCTTATCCGTTTCGTTCACGCTGTGTTTGTGCTGTTTTCTATGCTGCGTACGCGTCGGTCGCGGTGTTTTGGGTTGCTTCGCCTCGCAGTTTTGTATGCGTGTCGGTCGTACGGTTTGTCCTCCGTGCGACTCGGTCGTGTTTTCCACGCCTTGCATCGTACTTGGCGGGTGGGAGTCCGCGGGTACGTCTCGTTCGGTATTGTTCCGGGGGCGAGTCGGTCGGTTCGAATCGCGTGTTTTCCCTCCGGATTGCTGTTTTCCGCGCGGCTCGGTCGTTCGGCTTGTGTTCCGTACGAGTCGGTCGGGTTTTGCTCGCTTTTCATCGTACTTGGCGGGTCGGGCTGCACCGGTACGTGTCGGTCGGAATTAATTCTGGCTCCGAGTCGGTCGGTACGTTTTCCGGCCGGAATCGGAATCGGCCCCTATGTATTGTATTTGCATGACAATATCTCTACTTCACCTTCATAATAATTGAGAAGACCGATTCGGTCGTTTAGGAGTGGTAAAAGGGATCATTTAGTTTGGTCCTGAAGAAAAGTCTAAGGGATAGGCTTGAAACATGTAGACCAGGAGACACACACCCATTATAGTGTTTTTCTCCCACTCCCCCCTTTTTAACAATACCAGCTACAGGATATAATAAAAGTTTGGTTCCACGTAGCCAGGTATTTTTAATCCACCATTTCTTGACCCTTCCACTCTCACATCACTATCTAGCCCACACCTTACAAAGTGCTCCCACGTCTTCATCGGTCGTAGCATGCTCCGTCCCGCAGCGGGAGCGAAGAACCTGATGATGAAGCATGCCACCAAGGGACCTTTTGGTGGGTGAGGGTTATTTTAAGAAAACTTATCGTTTTCATTAATTAGAAACAAAACTACTGGAAGGATAGTTATTTTTGAAGTACTTATGTACCATTTGCACCCATGATAGTGAGCATGCTGCATGTGGGCACTCAACCTAGTGGCTACGGAGATCTAGGAGAGGGATCCTAGGAGAGATACCCAGATGCTCTGAAGCACATTTTATCCTAACATGATGGAGTTTGTGCAGGAAATTAGCATAGTACCTGGCCTGAGAGATACCGGAACATTCAGCACTATAGTTGACAGGTAGTACTTTACACCTAAGGAGATTTTCCTTTGTATCAACGCTACAGGTTTCATAGCTAGTGGGGAGGGCAAGGTGTTCCTGCTTGCCCGACTTCAAATTAAGCTCAATGGAAATGGTCAATGTTGGGATCGGAGAAAAGCAAGGTACTAGATGTCTCGTGGGAAATTATATGATTGCCCCTGGTTTCATGCCAGGACCAGAAGCCTTTCTGGCTTGGACTACATCAGCTATTATTACCAGAGCACAGGATCAAAGTCAGTCTCAGGATGAGACTGGGACTATTCCCAATTTGCCGGGACTAGGGCAAGGCAATTTGCAGAAAAGGGCAGTGTTAGAAATGGGTTTTCTGGTTGGCAGAGTATGCACCGTGTCCAAACATGTGCCACAATCCTTAGTCAGGGTAAGTCATTATACAACCTAAATTATCCTGTGATCACCCTCCAGTAGCTCAGCACAGAGCAGCCAGGCTTAACTTGAGAGGCAGTGTGTAAAGTATTTATGCAACACTTAAACAGTAAAACAGTGAAAACACCACAAAAGACTCCACAACAGTTTAGAAAAATAAAGTATACCTTTATAAATAAAAAAAGGCAAAAAAATGAAAATCAAAAATGTAAAAGTTGAGATTTGAATTCTGAAGGAATAAATGTCACAGTAGAAGTTAGAAGCAATTACCACTTAAAGGGTTAACTGGTTGTGCCGGACCTGGACAAAGTCAAGAGTTCAGGCCGACCACCAGGGAGCATGGGTTGGATACGAGGATCTACTTAAGGCCGCTGAACAAAAGTACCTTGATCCTAGGTTCGCATCGACAGAGGTGGGGTGCAGCCGAGCGATGCTTTGGTGATCTCCAATGCAGCAGCAGTGCAGCATCAGAGCACCATGAGCAACACATCTGTCCCAGAGTGCTGCGGGCTCTGAGTGCATAGCGGTGACTCCAGTGCGATGTGCAAATCCTATTCCAGTGACATCAGACGAAACGCCAATAACACTGCAGTAGACATTTAGGCCCACATCCAAGGGTCCAGGAGCAGGTTGGCACCTCTTGGCAGGATAGACTCAAATGGAAAGTTCTAAGTCTTTTGTGTCCCTGAGACTTAGGCAACAGGAGACAGGCCAGCAAGCCCTAGGACTCACTCTGGGTTCAAGTGATGCAGGTCCAGTCCTTCCCACCAAGGCACAGAGAGAGTGGCAGTGGCAGGGCAACACAGCAATGCAAGAATTCAGCCGACAGCAGATCCAGCAGAGTGGCATTCCTTTAGCAGCACAGCAGCTCCTCTTCGGGTGTCTTCAAAGATGGTCTTTGAAGTGTCAAAGTCCGTTCTTCCCAGCCCAGGCTCTAGGCTATCAAGAGGGGTAATCAGCTGTTTGTGTGGGGTCAGGCCATTACCTATTGTAGTATAAGGGTCAGTTCTTCCCTCCCTTCCTACCCGGGAAGAGCCATCAGAATGCAGATGTATGTAGATGGGTACTCAGACACATTAGTCTTCCTGTATTTGTGGCTGTCTAGAAGGAATGCACTAAGTGTAGCTGTCATCTACCCCAGATGTGAATTGGAGGCAGGCTGCAAGGCACACAGAGATAAGAGCAGAGAAATGCCCACTTTCTAAAAGCGGCATTTCTAAAATAGTAATGTTAAATCAAATGTTACCAATAAAGAGGATTTATCATTACCATTCCAAAGATATAAAACATAATGCAGCTACTCCTTTCTGATGCGGAATTACAGCTTAAATGTGTAGTAAGGAATTCCCAATGTTACCCTATGAGACGAGTAGGGCTCACAGTAGTGAAAACAAATTGAGCTGTTTGTCACTACCAGGACATTTAAAACTTGAGTGTACATGTCATACCTTTTACTTACACAGCACCCTGCCCCCAGGGCTACCTAGGATCTACCTTAGAGATGTCCTAGGTGTAATAACCAGAGAGTTTAGGAAGTAGCTTTAAATACAAGTCGAAGTGGCAGTAAACAGCACATGCAGGCCCTGCAGTTGCAGGTCTAAGACAGGGTTAAGGGGCTACTTATGTGGGTGGAACAATCAGTGCTGCAGGCACACTAGTAGCATTTAATTTACAGGCCCAGGGCACAAATAGTGCACTTTATTAGGGACGTATAAGTAAATTAAATATGCCATTTGGAGATGAACCAATATTACCATATTGAGGGGAGAGAGCACAAGCACTTTAGCACTGGTTAGCAGTGGCAAAGTGCGTAGAGTCCTAAAGCCAGCAAAAACTAGGTCAGAAAAATGGAGAGAGGCAGGCAAAAAGTTGGGGTAAGACTGCCCTAAGGCTGTCACGTCTAACAGGCAGACTCTAGGAAAGCAAGAGTTGTGGAGGTCATCCCTTCTATTCCAGAAGGAGAGGAGGGTGAGGCTCCTGAAGTAGACCAGGTGTCACTTATTTCCAGATCTTCAGGGTTTGGTTCCTGCTAGACTGCCTACATGGGATGATTTGCCCAAGGCCCAGGAAAGTACATTGCACATGTGAGACTTCATAAGGAAGCCAAGGAACAGCCCGCCAAAGCAGTGTTTGGTAAACACTTGGGGGAATATTCACAAGAACGGGTGATAACCACCGCAAGTTTAGCTTAACGCAAGTTCTCACATCGCAGTCCATCTCGGGAAAACAACGCCGTGTTAACGTAGCATTCTCAACCTGGCGTCACCATGTGATAGTCCCACGATAACGCGTCAAATGACCACATTAAAATCAACGCGACGCCGAAAAAATGAGGCCTGCAATCCCCACGCGTCTGGCGGAAAAATGCACCATAAAAGCTGAACAAGAAAAACACACCATAAACAAATCAAACTGCGCAGCAACATGGATGCACCCAGAACCAGTGCCCAGGTCAAGGCAAACCCCACAAGCCCCACAGACCACCAGCAAGGAACCTCGGGGTCGGGGAAGGCCAAGGAGAAGAGGAAGAGGAAGACGGGGAACAGTCCGCAGGAAAACCCGATCGTCGTCACGGAGGTGACAGAGCACCAACAACAACTGTCCGTCACCACCACCGTGTCATTGGCAATACAGACGGAAAAATTGCATCCCATCGTGAATGCAGTCGGAGTGCCGAGGAGGCCAAGATGCGCTGGCACGATGTCAAAAGCCAAACAAAGCAGAAACCCGCTGCCAACAGGAAGGCGGCAATGGCGAATGGAGGTGGGAGTCCTGCGCCACAGGAGGAGCTGGAGCAAATGGTGGCCACAGTCATTAATGTGGAGACGGTGCAAGAAGTCTGGAGTCCGGACCCTGCTCGCCATGACCTGACACAACATCAACAGGGTGAGTAACGAACAGGGACTGGGGGGAAGGGCACTATGGCACACATGCACAACGACGTGTAGCACACCGCACACCCACAACAACCCTGGGTCATGTCCCTGATCCCCGTGGCACACTGCAGCACACATACAAACATCAAGTAGGCCCCCGTACACCATGTGCCCGAAGGGGTCCCACCCCACACAACACCAATTCCACAACACACACATGCACCAGTGCGAAACACAGCAAAGATGTGTATACGAGAGCCACACTGACAACGCAAGTGACACCACATGACGAGCAGCATGGCCGGAGTACAATCACCATGACACTGTGCATGCCACGAGACTGAGGTGGCTGATTGTGGACCACATCCGGAAGGAGCAGGCCACACTCTGACACATCCACGTGCACAAACAACCACTGACGTCAACAATACATCTGCAGACAAACAATGCACAAGAGTACCAAAACCTTCCAAGAGCACAAATGACCCAAGTCGCCAACATCACAGCACCTCAAAATCACAAAAGCCAAAGGCACACCGCCTCCAAGGGATAAGGGGCAGCAAAATCACAGCTGCAGGTGCGACCCTCACACAATGCAGCACACACACATAGCAATCACAGCACATCCACATGGACGACAACGTGGGACACAGTGCAACACTTACACTGCAGAACAGAGGACACAACTGGGTCCGCCTGTGCGTAGAAAATGGCCAATCACATCTGACATAGCAGGAAACTGTGAGATGAAAATGTACGTGTAAAACATCACCCACCTCATGTAGTCCAAATGTCCACTCTCACGCATCAAATAGTCCGCCCCTCCCAAACAGTCACAATGTACATTGTCATGCAGTCTGTATGTAAACTCAAACAATGCGTCAACACACATGCCAACACAATGTCAACAAGCATCTCCCCTTCACATTGCAGAGGGACAAACAACACCTCCAGCAGAGCAGACCTGACAACCCATCAGTGATGCTGAAGAGGACCTCCACACTTCCGACACGAGGCCCCACAACAGTCCATGGACATCCCAGGCAATAGAGCTCCAGGAGCTGGGCAGCACCACTGCATCGCGGATACACCACCCCCTGCACGGACAACACAGCTGGACGTACCCACCACCCCGGCTGGATCCCAGCAGCCCACCTAAGCACACATCCCATTCCAAGGCCAGCTGTCAGACTGCCAGAAGGGGCTGGCCAAACAGGTGCGGGTGGGGTACTACCTCATGGAAGACGAACTAGACCACATACGTGGGTGTCCAGGTCCCATCAGGGACCACCTACACCCCCCAACAGAGACCCACACTGTGACAGAGACACATGCCTTTGCACATTTCCAGTACTGAACCACACCCAGAGCCATGGGATAATCATCCACCCCCCCACGCTGGACTGACGCACGCCGGCCCAGGTCACTCCTCATACGTATTGAGTGGGGGACGACAAAGCTATATGTGCAATGTCTCCACCGCTGCCTGCGGTGACAGGGCTGCGTCCTCTGTACACAGCACAATGTAATGTTGTAGGGCCCGGGGCCCTAATGCATACATCATGAGCACACGGACACACTCAGATAGTTCGTTGAAATGGCTACGGGCACATGCGCTCAACACCTTTATTGGCATGGTCACATGTACAGTGACGCATGTGCTGGATGTGTATGGGGTGAGTGTAAGCCAGCCCTCATGGAGTCGTTGATGCTGGCAACAACTTGAACAGTGATCACAATAAAAGCGGAAACAGAAAACACCAGCATAACAGAAACAACTGTGAAGCATCATGGTGGTAGCTGGAGAAAGTACAGTCTGCACCCAACATGCAAGCAGAATGGTCCATGATTTGTGGTGCATTGAGTCAGTGGCACCTGAAGAGCTGAGCAGGGTATAAAGCTGATGATGGCACCCACAACAGGTGTGAGCAACTCTGTTAGTCCGGCAGTAAGACACTTCCGACTCTGGCACCTGTTGTTTGGAGTTGGTCCTGGCGGTGGTGGCATGTGCATCCTGCGGTGATGCGACATCTGGGCAGGTCAGGATCCGATTTGATGTGTGAGCCCAGGTGGACCGCAGTTGAGACCGGAGGCAGCGGACAGCGCAGGGCCACAGACACATGGCCTTGATGACCCCCAGTCCATCGACCCAGAAGCCATCCAATAAGCTAGCAGACAGGGCCATGACTTGAGCTGCACAGAGTTAGTGGCCCCGGATGCACTGCGGCCGGCACAGGCACACCGCCACGGGACGGTTACTTGCGGTGCAGTGAGATAGGGCCACGCGAGGTGAGCGGGTCCTCGTCGCTGTCAAAGGTGAATGTAGCGGAGGTTTGCGGGGGATAGTGGAAGGTGTCCTCCAGGGCATGATGCAGAGGGCAAAAGCCGGCCAGATGCGGCAAATGGAGGAGTGGAATGCTACAGCCTCATTTTTGCCACTAAGTCAGTATCACCGACATGATGATGAAGACAACCACCAGTCCATAGACTCAGTCGCCACCAAAGTTCAACCAGAAAGTGTCCATGGATGTCGGGGAACAGACTTAGTGGCACCGGAGCGGAAAGGGGATGCAGTCTGCGATGAGGCCAGTACAATGATATCAAGTCTGCCATAAATGAATCATGACTGAATTCCCAATGTGTGACCTACTCGCCCGCAGTGTAGGCCGAAGGCGTAGTCATCAAGGGCCCACAGACACGTGTAGTTGGGATGCCATGCACATACTTTGTGTCACCACATCGAAGGGAGTATAGTGATTTAAACTCAGCATTGATATGTGTACTCGGCCATTGCGTAATCAAGTCTCAGTTCCAGATGTGTGACCTACTTGACCGCAGTGTAGGCCCGAGGCAGCGGTCAGCAGGGGCCCACAGCCACGTGTCGTTGGCCCGCGATGCACAGAGTTAGTGACACCAGAGCAGTTGTCGGCAGTGTTCGATCACCTCCGTAACGATGATCCTTTTCTCCTCCGGACTGAACCGCGTCTTCCTCTTACTCATCTCCTTGCGTACATTGATATGAACTCCGCCATGCAGAACACAAGACTCAGTTCCACATGTGTGACCCACTCGACCGCAGTGTAGGGCGAAGGCAGTAGTCAGCAGGGGACCACAGACAGGTGTAGTTCGAATGCTATGCACAGAGTTGGTGGCACCACATCGAAGGGAGTACAGTGATATAAATTCAGCCATAAGGTGTGTACTCTGCCATTGCACAATCAAGTCTCAGTCCCAAATGTGTGACCTACTTGACTGTAGTGTAGGCCGGAGGCAGCGGTGGAGTACGTCAACGAGAAAGGAGTAAAGCGGGCCTGTGTCGCAGAGGCCGTGATGGTCTGAGAAGGCTGCCAAGGTCGCGGGCTTCGGGCTTGGAGCTTGCGCCGGCACGTAGTGGGCCCTCTTCGACACACGCCGGTGTCGGCAGGTGAGCAATGAGGCCTGGCTGCGCAGGGGCGGGCATGACGGGTTCGTTGACCAGCAGCCCGGGGTGCAGCAGGTGTACTGGACAGCAGGCCACACCGCTCACGGCGACAGCGTCGGCCTTGTGGCGGGGTGGGAGGCGCCGCCTTGGCAGACACGTTGGGCATTCCGGAAGAGAACCACGTCCAGTGCTACGTGCTTTTTATTCACACCCCTGTGCTGGCTTGGCCTCCTCCGGGCCAGCCCACTTCGCACATGCTTACAGGGGGGGACGTCACAAGCTACATTTCCGTCATCTTCCCCACTGGCTGGGGTGACATGGTTGCGTCCACTGTCCACGACACTTCAAATACCAGCAGTGCATGTAGACATGGCTGTGTCTGTGGTCTGCATACTGCAGTCTGTCCAGCACATCTCCGCCACACTTGGCATTGTGTACATACTCATTCATGGGTCACTTGCCTCCTTCGCACATGCCTGGTTCCCACCTCTCCCCACATTCCGGTATTGTGTGGCTGAGGTGCCATGTCGTTGATGGCTCATGTACATGGCTGACCAAGGTTGCCACAGTAAGTTGTGCTGTCGTGTCTGGTGGGGGGGCATGTTGTTTGGCATGTTGAAGGTGATTTTGTGACGTGTGCAGTGCCAGAGTTGTGAGTTGCATGATTGTGGGATTGAGGTGTGTGGTGTGTTCATTTGGTACTTGCCAACGGGCAGTGCATTCCCGTGGGTGCCATTGTGGAGGCGCTGGTTGATGTCGGACTGTCAGAAGATAAAGGATCATGCACACTGCCTGGGTAGTTGGCCATGACATTGGTGAGGAGTCCCTGTGGTCCACTATTGCCTGCACGTTGATGGGATGTGTGTGCTTTCTGTTGGGGTATTGTGTGGGGTGTTGGCAGGGGGCACAAGTGGGACATGTGTTCAGTCGATTGCCCTGACACGTGCGGGGATCCAGCTATGGCGTATAGTCCTTGCTTGGTCTCCAGCTGTTCCTGCGCATTGTGGGGGACGTATGGGTGCTGGGGTCCCTAGCTGGTGAGGGCATCCAGGACAGGTGTGAGGAACTTGGATGGGGCTGGCTGTGGGACTCCTCCGACTCGGGCGGTTGTTGTTTGGGAGGATGCCAGAGGCCAACAGGTGCAGCACAGCCAGCAGCTTTGTCTGCGGAGGGATGTTGGTTGTCCGCTGTGTTGGTACCATCAGCCTGTGGGCAATGATGTTCAGGATGCGGAGGATGGTTACCTTTTTGGGCCTGTAGTGGGCATTGGCATTGTCTGGTGTTAGGTCTGTGGGGCTGGTGCATTTCCTGAAGGTCCGCTGTCTTTGTCTGCGCTGCCTCTGTGGTGGTCCGGGGGGCGGGAGGGTCCGTTGGGGGGTGGCGGTCCTGGGGGTGGTGATGGTGGGTGTTGTTGCCCTGTCGGGGCTCAGGGGTGCATTGTGAGTGGCTCCATGGCATCTGTTGTTCTTCATGTGTGGCTCTGGGCTGGGCTCCCTTTCATGGTGTAGCTTGTCGCCCGACTTCACACAGAGCAGGTGTGAATTTCCTGCTGCTAACGTGCCTTATCGCCTGTTTTGTGGTCTTATCGCCGATGTGGCTGGTCGTTGAGAATGTTGAGGTGTGGTGTTGTCGCGGGTTTTTGCTCGGGAACGCCTACTTTGCATCTCATTAGCGTTAGTTGCTGGGGTCATCTGTGGCGATGTTTTTTGCGAATGCTTTCGCAGGAAAACTGGTGTTATTGGCTGTTAGCACCAGCTTGTGAATGGGGCGATAAATTTTGCGCGACTTTGGATGCGTTAAAGTGCCGATAACTTGGCGATAGCTCTTTGAGAATATGCCCCTATGTTGGTCAGGAAGATGACCCACTTTATAGTGGGATTGTTAGACCTGTCAGCCTTAGGGTGGTCATCTCCAAAACATTTTGTTTTCCTCTTCCATTTTTGCTGATCTCCTTTTTGCTGGCCTTAGGACTCTGCACACTGCATCTCCTTAAAACATGGTAACACTGGTCCATCCCCATTAATTGACTTGTAACCCACTAATAAAATGGCACTACATGTGCCAAGGACCTGTAAATTGAATGTTATTAGTGGGCCTGCAGCACTGATTGTGCCACCCACCTAAGAAGCCCTTTAAACATGTCTCAGGCCTGTCATTGCAGCCTGTATTTGTGCAGTTTTAACTTTCATTTCAACCAGGTAACCCTTGTGCCAGGACAAATCCTTCCTTTTTAATACATAGGATAGGCCCTGGACAACCCAGAGGGCAGAGTGTAGTGTATTTAAAAAGTAGGACATGTAATTTTAAGTTTTTCATGTCTTGGTTGTGAAAAACGCTTACATTTGTTTTTCACTACTGCAACGCCTACCTCTCCCTTAGGCTAACATTGATGTTTCTTTATTACATTTAATCAGCTGTAATTTCCAAATGGGGATAGGTAACCAGTTCATGTATGCTGTCTTTGGAATTGTAATAAAAAATCCTAACGTATGGTGATGTTGAATTTTAAATTACAATTTTGAAAATGCTGCTTTTAGGAATTTGGCATTTTCCTGCCTTAGTCATTTAGGGCCACACGTATCAATCATTTTTTTGTGCTCAAACGGGCCAATTCTCAGAATCGGCCCGTTTACGTTCACAAAATATGCTTGCTACATGTATCAAACCCTATTTTGCTATTCGGTGACCTGTTACTGTATCACAAAATGGGTTTGCGAGTCACTATTTAGAAGAGGCCTGTTTAGGGCGTCCCTTCCAATTAGCGAATCCTAATGGTATGTATGAATGTTTTGTGACCGTGAATGTGGTCGCAAAATATTTGCAGGTTACCACCTATTGCAAGTAGGTGGTAACCCATTCGCAAATGGAAAGGGGTCCCCAACGGACCCCTTCCCCTTTGTGAATGTTTATAAAATAATTTTTAAGAGCAGGCAGTGGTCCCAAAATGAAAGTAAAACTTTACATTTTTCTTTTTGTAAAGCAGCCCATTTTTCTTTAAGGAAAACAGGCTACTTTACAAAAAAATTATGCTTTATTTAAAAGCAATCACAGACATGGTGGTCTGCTGACACCAGCAGGCCACCATCCCAGTGATTTTTGCGATTCCTGAGGGGTCGCAAATTGCGATCTACCTCATTAATATTAATATTAATGAGGTAGGTCAGATTGCGACCCACTACGAATCGGTATATGAAACTCATGGAGTTTCATACATTGGGAATTCCGATTACCTAATTGCAATTCTCAGAAAATTGCAATTAGGTTATCGCAATTTCCAATTCTGATACATGTGGCCCTTAGTGCCTCTAGCATGTCCCTAGGTCACTCTAGAGGGTGTTGCTGACAGATGGGCTTTGTGTTTTCCTCTTAGAAAGCCACACCAAATAGGGAGCTTAGGTGTGTGTGGATGGGCCATCACTGGCAGGATCGGAGGGAGGAGCTGGAACAGCCGCACTGAATCTGAATAGGCTGTATCCTGCCTCCACACAAAGCGCTGTATACCCCCTGTAGTTAGTCTGCAGCCAGAACAGGGAAGGCAGGATGCCTGGGAACTTCAAAGGGAAACCTATAGAAGCCTCGTACCCTCTTCAAAGGTACAGCTGGGTAGAAATACTGGCTCTCAGACACAAACACTTCAGTTTACTTCTGGACCTGTGGATACTATGCTAGGAAAAAGGACTGCTTTGCTGCTGAAGCTGCCACTGTGCTGGACTGCTGCCCTGCTGGACTGCTGCCTTGCTGTGCTGCTGCCTTGCTGTTGTGACCTGCTGCCCTCTTGCCTGGGTGAGAAGGACTGGACTTGCATCTCTTGAACCCAGAACCCAGTGTGACTCCTAGGGCTAGTTGGCTGGCCTCCTGATCTGAAGCCTCAGGGAAACAACAGGCTTCTAACAATTTACACACACACCCATACTCTGCCATCTGTGAGTCTACCCTGCCAAGTGGTGCTACCCCAGTCCCTTGTAATTGGGCCTAAGGTGCTTTGCCAGCCTCTGTGGATCCAGAGGAACTGACGCACCTCCTCTGCTTCGCGGCACAACCCTGAGCAGAATTAACTCATCGCCGCTTCTACATGGATCGCAACTGCAGCAGATGCCTGCACCGTATTGCAGCCCTTCGCTGCATTGGAACCGCCTCTGCATGGTGCATCCTGGCCGCAGGCCCTTGCATCCCTCATCAACGGCAGCCTTTACAATGACACCAGTCTCCGCATCGCAGGCTTGCAGCTGCTCGGAACCGACGCATTGCCCCAAATGCACAACGCATTCTCGGCTCCAGACTTCTCAACGCAAACCCTCATCAACTGGATTTTTGATGACGATGCAGCAGGGCCTCGAACTGCAGCCTCACCGCATCTCGGATCCGATGCATCGCTTCAGCTGGGCAACGCATCTTCGACGTGGATCCTCAGAACACTCAGCAAACCGGGATTTAAGGTACTCTGTTCAGCAGGGCTACCTGGGTCCCTGTAATCAGCCTGCACTCTATCACAGTCAGCCTGGACTTTGTTCTGGTCCGGCTCAACCAGATATCCACAGTTGGTGCTATTTCCATTAAAATCTTTCAAATTGAAAATGTCCGAATGTACTGATTGGATTTTTGACACTTTAGTCTTGTTTTATTTATTTTAAAAAACTCTATTTTTCTCAAATCTGTTGTGGGCTCCTTTTATGGTGTGTTTTCACTGTGCTGCTGTTTGAAGTGTTGCAAAAATTCTTTACACATTTCCTCTGAGTTAAGACCTGTCTGCTCTGTGCCAACCTACCCGAGAATTAAGCACAGGTTATAATAGGGTTTGCTTGTAACTTCACCCTGAAAACAACTGTGGTTGCTACCGGAGAAGGGTTTTGTCCTCTTCAAACAGTAACCCAATTTCTTACAGCGCTGGTGAATCCTGAGCCAGAATCTAGCAGACGGGAGAAGGCTAGTGGCTCTGTTAGTGCACACGAATTTCCTGTTGTCATTGGCTCATGATGTACCCTTGGCTTTAGAAAAACCCAAGAAAAGTTGGACCCTCTGTTCTACTGGCCAGGGATATGCGGAGACACAGAGTGGTTTTGTTGTATCTGTCCAGCATGCCAGAAGAGTGGTAAGTCAGGAGGGAGGACTAAGGCACTACCAGTGCCTCTACCATTTCTAAGTGTTCAAACTGAATGGGTGGGAATAGGCAGTGTTGGGCCATTTTACCCCCCCACTCACAGTCATGCAACAAGTATATCTAGGCTGGTGTGGATCATGCTACCAGGTATCCTGAGGCAGTACCTCTGAGGAGCATGACTGCATTGATGTTAACAAGAGCTCTCCGTGGAATAATTTCTAGGGTTGAATTTCTGAGATATGCAATCCCTTACAGGGGAACCAATTTCTTCTCCCCTTATATGGAAGGGATGTGGGAGCAAAGTAGTGTGACATACCACTTTACAATGGCATACCACCCCCAAACCAATGGATTGGGTGAGCAGTTTAACAGGACCCTCAAGATCATAATGGTTACTCTGTCGGAACCTAGGGGGGAAGTGGGATTTTCTCCTGTCATGTCACTTGTGTGCCTACCAAGAGACTCCGTAGAAGGGGGTAGGGTTCAGTCCTTTTAAACTTGTTTATGGACTCCCAGTACCGGGTTCACTCACTTTAATCAAAGAAGATTTGGAAGGAACCTCGGAGTATCCTCAGAAGGATGTGATGTACTATATTATTGACCTCAGGAAGTTGATGGCACAATACAAGTCAGGCAAACGAAAACCTTGAGGCTAGCCAAGCACTGATGAAGGTATGATACAACCAGAAAGCTATGATGACTGGGTATCTGGAAGGTCAGGAGGGGTTAGTACTGAAGCTTATTTGTACCAGAGCTTTGGGGGACAAATGGTGTGGGCCACACAAGGCAGTTCAGAAGATCTCTGAGGTTAATTACTTCATGGACACAGGTGCCACAAGGGAACCCAAGAGAGTGTTCCATGTGAACAGTCTGAAGGCTTACCTCTGGAGGGATTGCACACTGAATGTAATGTCTATGACAGAGGAGGTTGAGGAAGACAGTCGGCCTCTCCCTGACATTCTGCATAATCACAAGAAGGGTGATACTGTGGAAGGGGTTCAGTTATCCCCTGAGTTCAGCTTCCCCAACTTATTAAACTGTAGTTGTATATCAGTGAGGAGAAGCTCAACATAACTTCTGACAGTACTTCGAAGACTGGGGACCAAGGTCTGCTAGTCTCCCTGATGGGAGAGGGGACATCACCCAGGAGAATCAAGACCACTTGCCATGGAGCTTGGAGCACTAGCATCTGCCTGCTTGCCTAGACTAAAGGGCCATGTGAGGAGTAGGAGGAGGAGAGTGCCTGGAGGAAGCAAAATCCAATGGGGATTCTGTTGTGTGGATATCTAAGATGGAGTGTGGAATTCCGGTCCTGCACTGAATGGGCTATCTGCCCGTATGCTGTTGTTCATAACTCCAGTATGCCAGGTGCAGTTGAGAATAAGGGTGGTCGCCCTGGTGCAGCATTATTGCTGCGGCAAGCAGTTGCCCTGTGCACTGCTGTGACCCGGATGGGCTGTCGCCCTGTGTTACATTTGTTTGAGACTCCTGCCTGGCAGTTGAGGGCAACGGTAAAGAATAAGGGCAATCACCCCAGTCCAGCAATACGACTAGAGTAATCTCCCTGTGCAGTGTGGTGACTAGAGGGGCCGTTGTCCTGTGTACTGCTGTTCGTGACCACCGGATGCCAGGTCGGAGCCACAGTGAAGCGAGAAGGCCATTGGCCCAGAGCAGCATGCAACAATGAAGGGTAGCAGGTTTGACTCCTGAAAGCAGAGCATCAACTCGATCACCCAAACTCAGAAGCACTGTTAGACTCAGGAAGCCTTACAACATGACCAGAGGACTGCTGTTTATGCCTGCCACTTCACCCACAGCCTCCAGATGTCTGCTCATTGGCAGGCTGCTGACAAGTGGCTGAGCTTTCAATATCACAACTCCACCAAGGGCAAATAAGACTGATTACCAGGTGGCCAGGCCTCTGGGGGAACATACTCTGACTTAAGTGCTATGGCGCTGAAATACAGTGACCTGTAAAAAGCCCTTGTGCATTCACTAGCAGGGCCTTGAATAAATGTTGCCTCACGTAAATAGGGAATAACCACTGTTCTTAGACAGGGAAGTGTAACTCAGGATCTTACCTGGACAACGCTAGAGTGCTGGCCTTACCAAGACTGTGCATATTATTTGTAGGATGCCATATTTCACTATGAGTTCATATATAAATGCTACATGTTTTCATAAAAGGAAGTATCTAATGATCCCCCCCAATATATTTTGTAGGACTTTTGCTTGGCAGTTCGGGCTGGACTGTTCTCATAAGGAACAGGGTCAAGACTGATTTGCATATGGCTGGGTCCAAACTGGGGTGGTGTGGTGAGCAAACGAATGATGGATTAAACCCAGATCCTTGTGACTGGGGGTGAATGTTTGCATTGTCCAGCATTCCGTCTATCAAATGTTTCTTTTGCATATGTTGCCCTAAGTGGGAAGGGTATGCCCAGATGTCGGTCCCGTGCTCACTACACCACTGGATTCAGGCTAGCCTGGCTGATGAAGGGTGATTCCCTGAAACCGGTCCCAGGATGCTTGTTTCCGGTCCAGGGAGGACCTGGCTTGGCAGTTCGGGCTGGACTGTTCTCTTAAGGAACAGGGTCAAGACTGATTTGCATATGGCTGGGTCCAAACTGGGGTGGTGTGGTGAGCAAACGAATGATGGATTAAACCCAGATCCTTGTGACTGGGGGTGAATGTTTGCATTGTCCAGCATTCCGTCCATCAAATGTTTCTTTTGCATATGTTGCCCTAAGTGGGAAGGGTATGCCCAGATGTCGGTCCCGTGCTCACTACACCACTGGATTATAGCTAGCCTGGCTGATGAAGGGTGATGCCCTGAAACCGGTCCCAGGATGCTTGTTTCCAGTCCAGAGAGGACCTGGCTTGGCAGTTCGGGCTGGACTGTTCTCATAAGGTACAGGGTCAAGACTGATTTGCATATGGCTGGGTCCAAACTGGGGTGGTGTGGTGAGCAAAAGAATCATGGATTAAACCCAGATCCTTGTGACTGGGGGTGAATGTTTGCATTGTCCAGCATTCCGTCCATCAAATGTTTCTTTGCACATGTCGCCCTAAGTGGAAAGGGTATGCCCAGATGTGGGTCCCGTGCTCACTACACCACTGGATTCAAGCTAGCCTGGCTGATGAAGGGTGATGCCCTGAAACCGGTCCCAGGATGCTTGTTTCCGCTCCAGGGAGGACCTGGCTTGGCAGTTCGGGCTGGACTGTTCTCATAAGGAACAGGGTCAAGACTGATTTGCATATGGCTGGGTCCAAACTACGGTGGTGTGGTGAGCAAAAGAATGATGGATTAAACCCAGATCCTTGTGACTAGGGGTGAATGTTTTTATTGTGCAGCATTCCGTCCCATGTAGTGTAGTTCCTATTTCCCTAATAGGTTCTGCGCATTGGAATAACATACTCTATAGGCTTGGCATAGGACTGAGGTCGGTATGCCCCTATCGCGTATATTAAACTTAATTACTGTGTACCAGCTAGCTCAGAGGCCACTAGAAACTTCTTGAAAACAAGAAGGGAATAGCTTCTGGCAACCACATAACATAAAACCCTGATCCCTCAGGATCGTAGAAACAATATACTACTTTTCATTCAGTCACTCATCTCAGAGAAGTACATAGAAGAAACAGTCGGGTGTGTTTACAATAACATTTATTGCACAGTTGTTGTTCTAGTACTGGTTATATGTGCTGCGACAACTGTTGGACAGTAGCATAGAAATATGGCCAGCAGTGCAGTTAAATAAAAATGCATGGTACAGTTTTACCATTGTGCAATAGTAATGAACACATACATGAAATGCAGAATGCATTAAGATAAAGCCTATACCCCTATGATGCCTAACTAGATGTACCTAAGTGTACCTAGCATGTGTGTAGGTCTTAGAGAGCCAAGAATCCCCCTAGGATTTTGTCTAACTCCATTACCTCAGTGGGACTTCATCCTGGTCTCGAGCTGGATACCCCAGGATGGGTGGATGGACCTCTGCCAGCTGGAGCTGTGGCATGATGCAGGTTGCAGCGTCTCAGGTCAGGGTGTCGGCATGGAAAGTCTCGGTCCCCTCTAGTTTGCTTGGGCAAAGGGAGGTATATTTATACCTGATAGGTGCCTTGGAATGTTAGTATTGACGTACAGTCGGTCAGAGGAAGACGTCAGGAATGAACCCTTAGGAAATAGTGGTTCATGCATATTTAATGAGTTCTTGGAGAAATCAATAATCCTGTGTTAGGGAAAATCCCAAGAGCTAAGGGTCTGTTTCTAAGAACTCGTTGTGACGTAGGTTAGTCACGGTTGGACATGGATATGACGTATTTAGGATGGACCGTCTTCTGCACCCAGAGCACACGTCAGATAAGGGACAGACTCTGTTGCTCGTTATTTGTGAAGGGAGGGCCAATGTAGGTGAAAGGTCCTGCCTGTCTCTGTGGCACGAAGGATTTGTGCCTCTGAAACGGCACACCTATGTTAGGGCCTCAATCCAGCACATAACACCCACTCCCATCTATGGACAATCGTGAATAACCCATTAAAAGCAAACTACGTGACTTAAATAGGCATTTGCATATAATTGGCAGGTAGTTTGCATGAGAGTGGTTTATGAGCTGAAAAAATAGCAGCTGTTAAAATATGTAAAATTACTATAGACTCTGTGGAGACAGGAAAAATATATAGTGTCATTAAAAAATACTCTCTTAGAGTCAGTAGTTACTTATAAAAGTTCCTGTTTATAAAATTGAAAACTCTTGCAAGCTGTTCAGAAGACCATGCTTTCTTTAGAAAAAAAGAAAGGTCAATTTGGAGGGAGAGCTCCAAGCACTCGGTTGAAACAATAAGAGAAAAAAATGTGTTTCAGGACATGTTTTAGCAAAATCGAGATAACAAATGGCTGAGAGACACAACATTTCTGTTGCTAGTTACTGCAGGGGACGGACCTTTGTAATACCTCGCAGAATCGTTGTGGGAGCACAGAATGAGCAGTGCTGCCAGTTGCTGGTTCTGAGGCAGCCGGTGCTGTAATCGATACCTTGGAT
Organism: Calotriton arnoldi; assembly: GCA_963921515.1. Classification (NCBI taxonomy): domain Eukaryota; kingdom Metazoa; phylum Chordata; class Amphibia; order Caudata; family Salamandridae; genus Calotriton; species Calotriton arnoldi. The sequence goes on along the minus strand of CAWUFW010007836.1, from coordinate 411,040 downwards.
TTGCAAGGAATGCTTTGGTTTGATGGGAATATGCTTGGGACACAGCCAGGCATGGGACTTCAGCAGTTCCAGCCTGGTGGTAAATGCCGCTGGCGTTTCCTTTGGAAGTGTCAGACAGATGATGACCACGCATCCTTCACTGCAAAAAACAGGCATCATAGAACAGGTATGTTGCAGTTGCAGTCTTTTCAGACTGGTCTTTTAAATATTAGAAACCATGAAAAGCATAGTTCCTGTTCGTGAGGTATTACCAAGGTGTATCACACTGCTTGTATGTGAAAGATAAAATTTATCAAAAAGGAAAGAGGGGCAGTCTGTATTTAAGAGTGCTATTTTGCAAAATAGAAAAAATATTTCTTTAGCTGATGTGAAATAAAAAATAAAAGTGCTGCACAAGCATGGTTTTCAGATTGCTCAAGGCATTGAACTGTACAAAGGAAACTTTTGGCTCACTACTTTCAGTGTTGGGGCTTCTAGCCAAAAAGGGCACAACTTCCCTACACTGCAGGATTTCTCTACCTCTGGATGTTATCTGTACATAACGTAGGTCTGGCTTATGTATACTGAGTCCCTTGGTGATGTTCAAGAATCATTTTTGTGACAGGTATTTGTGTCAAAAGGCCAAACCACCCATAACTTCCTAACTGGGTCTGTTCTGTTGTTTTGTAAATGGCATCTAATGTTGCCCCTGCTGATGTATGTCAACTATTCCACCCCTGTGCGATGGTGTTTGGTGGTGTTTGGCAACGTTCCTACTGGTGTTTAAACAACCCCATTTCTAGATGCATTACAATTGTGTAGGAGTTGATAACCTAAATGAAGGTAACAGGTATAAAGCGTCACAATAAGAATAAATCTCTAACATTTCATGATCTGAAAATGTAGCAATTATTCCTAAAACAGACAGCATATTATTCACTGTATCAGTAACCCAATTTTCAGAAAAATGTACTGCAGGTAATGACATCACTGAATGAATGATAAAATGAATGAAAATGAATGAAAGTTCAAAATACATTAATCAGAATTAAAAACAGGATGATTAAATACATCATTTAGAATACAAAGGCTTGTTCAGGCCGAATACATTTATAAGTCTCTTTTGCATTTGAATTGAAAATGGATGTGGCTTCAGTTTTATGTTGATTCCTGTGTTGTAGAAAGTGTCCACTAAGAGTCATACTAAAAGCTAGCTCTAAGCAAAGCTAGAACAGAAAAAGATGAACCCAGAAATACTCCATAGTTCTACCCATGGTGAAGCCAGGTCTGTATCTTTTGGAAAAAGAAAAGGTTCAAAAGTTTGTACTTGCATGTTCGTTGTTTGTTTTTAGGCTGGCTTCGCTTCCTGTTCACGTGGAGCCATGGAAAACGTATCACAGTTAATGAAATAGCCAGTAGCTGTATGATCAATTGTTGAAATTGCATCGTGTTTAGTTGAAGTTATTTCTGCTGTTTTTGTTGAAAAACGTTTGAAATGTTGAAATTAATAGTTGATGTATTTGCTGAAAAACTTTCAGATGTTGAAGTTAATATTTTATGTTTTTGTTGAAAAACATTGATGCATTTATTAGTTGTTGCTTTTGTTGAAAAACGTTGAAGCTTTTATTATTTGATGTTTTTGTTGAAAAACGTTGAAGCTTTTATTATTTGATGTTTTTGTTGAAAAACGTTGAAGCATTTATTATTTGATGCTTTTGTGAAAAAAACGTTGGTGTACACATTTGTTTTTGGCCAAATTGCAACTTGAGTGTTGTCTTGACTTTTATTTTGAATTTGAAAGGTTGGTTCAAGGAGAACTAGTTCCATTGCATTGTTGCATAGTCCCCCAATCCATGGATTTGATTTCTCAAACGTGATGAACTTTTCAGTTTGAAGTTCTTGAATAGTAGTGAGAGGGACGTCTACTACTGTGGAGTTCACGAGACCTACTGCTCAGTATTGGCCACATAGTTTTTGGTTGATTCTTTCATTTGAAATGAATCTGTTTTCCTTTTTCACGGTAAGATGCGGCAAAAGTACAGTTCTTGTTCCTTTCACTTCAAGGAATGGCACAGGTTTTCCTGTATGAGGGGCCAAATTCCTTTGTGTCCGCGATCTTTATCTCTCTCTGCCCAGATCCCCGACTTTTGGGATTCAGACAGGTCTTGCCGTGATTACCTCGACTTCCCAGTGGCAGCCTGTTTCAATTTGACAGAATCTTTGTTTGTTTCTTTGTTTCCTTTAGTTCCTGTAAAACGGCCAAACGATCATATATACAGAATGGTTTTCATCCGCCACTGTGCCTTCACATTTATGATCAGGTTCCCACATTCGTAAATGGAGTCAGACCCCCTAGAGAGCTTCTTGGCTGGGTGTGTATTGCCCCCTGAATCCATATAAGTGTTTGACCTCACTAGCGCCCTGCCTAATACCCTAGCTGTTAAGGATTGCTCTATGCCCCAGTCCTTCCTCTCCTCTACCTAAATTCCCTCAGGATGGCGTTGGAGAGGAGTACCGCAATATTACATCCATCCGTTCCATGGCCTCTTTGTCAGCCCGAGAGCTAAGCGTGGAGCCACAGTCAGGGTGTAACGTTGATTGCGTATCTCCTGTTATGGACTTGCAAATCTTTCTATAACAGTTTTGAGCGTCAGCCAAGCGCTAAGGCCATACCTATAGGAAACTTGAGCACGGATCCACTGCCACCAAGATATATTTTAAGCCTCAAAATTTGAGGGGCCACAGTGGTCCTGTTACATGACACGATCAAGTGGACAGTCTGATGCTGTCTAGCAATGGGACCTGCGCGGGTCTTGTGATGGTGTAGCCTGGCATTTGTTTGCAGATTTTGCAGTTCAAGACAAAGTCAATAGTCTGACTTCTGAACCCTGGCCACCAATAGCACTGTTGCAATGAAGAAATAGTAGCTATGACCCCTGAATGTGCGGAGCCCAAGCCCTTGTGTGTTTTAAATGATTAATTCCTGCCTACTATCCATTTTTGGAAATACTCTATCCCCCACTCCAGGAATCTGAGCATATGGAATGTTGTTTGCACCTAACTTGTAGGAGTATATGAGTGGAAATTTCTTAGGCACTGCTGTGCTGCTTTTGCGTGAAGCAATTACAGCCACCATATTCTAACCGTCTATTCTCGTTGTTGAACGAATGTGCGCAGCTACGGAAGCTGTGTGAACAGCCCCCTGTGTGGCTTCTACAGCCAATGAATTCCCTTCAACGTGCCCGCCATCACGTTGATGACTCAGTGTGTTAATCACGTGAGTTTTTGTTTGGTAGGTCATATTTTTCAACTCCACTACCTCTTCCCATAATCTTTGTGTTTAATTATGCCACCTTTTTCATCTTTAAACCCATTTTGTTCCCAATGGTGTAAATATTTATTACATGATTGCACACAGTAAAAGGAATCGCACACTATAAGTGTGGGGAATTCGCGATCCGTGTTTACAAGTGCAAGTATCAGGGCTTTTAAAGCTGCCAACCGAGCCGTGCTATTACCTAGAGGTAGTTTTTTGGTGCAATGAGGATGGAACTTGCCATCCAGCATCTGATCTTTAACAAAGGCGGCCGGTGGGGCAGACCCATCAGTGTAAATCTTAAAAATTCAAACTGATCTAGAGAGGCAAGATTTCATTTGGTAGATGATGTTCTTTCTCATATTGCAGGAATGCCTATGTTTTTAAACTTGGATCAAATCTGGATTCAAAGTCTGATGCAGCAAAAGAATTAGCCCTTTGTATCCATTCTGGATGTAAGGCTTTGGCATTAGGAAGGCTAGCCCCGGTACCGGGGTGACGACAATAATGCATCATCCCATGAGCCAGTGCTCTTTCTTTTGCTACAGCAGTCTGAATGGTTGTCAGAATTTATTCCTGTTGAATTAAAACTCATTTCTGTGTTTGTGTACAGATGAGATTTGTATGCGATTGGTACAGTTTCACCTTCATTAAAGGTTTAATAAGTGTACCCGCATTGACCCATAAATGATACTGAGTACCAAGTGGTGCAAGTTTACATGTGTGTGTATGTGTTTGGAAGCAATAATATCTTCCTGGAGTGAACAAAGAATATTGGTGTGTTCTTGTGTCCAGTGTTTGACTGAAAAGTCAGGTTTGAAAAAGGTCGTAGAAAGGTTTTACTCTCTCTGCGAAATCCAAAATGTATGTTCTGCCAAAATCTAGGAATCCCAGTACTGATTGGAAGTTGTTTTAATGTCTTCTGTAGGCTGGAGCAGCGCACACTTTTCTAAAAAGTTAGCTGCCAGGCTTTTTCCTTCACTTGAAAACCAGTATCCCAAAAATAGGACACAGAGGTGGGCAATTTTTGATTTCTCAAAATTAAATTTGTAGCCCCCAGAGGCGAATCCCATAATAATAGTGCTCACCCTGGTCAAGTGTTTCCCCAATAGGACGTCCGTTAGATAAATATCATCCATATAGGACAACGCTTCTTCATCAAAGTGCTTTAGCCTTTCAGTAACTCTTTCAGAAAATACCCCTGAGCTGTTCTTATACCCACGGGGGAGATGACAAAAAATTGTCGCTGGGACTCTTATATACTAAATGTTGTTAGGTACCTGTTTTCAGGTGCTATAGTTTGACAGAAAAATCCACTTGAGACAACAAGTGTCGTTTTGTATTTTTTCCCGCATAATGTTATTCATTAATGCGGCACTATCTGCATGTTGGACAGCATATGTCTTTGTGCAAGTGTTCAAGTGTCTGTAAATGAAAACTAGATGAAATGTATTATCATGTTTTGATAAGTGAAACAAGGGATTGTTCTTTTGTGAAGTGCAATTTTCAATGATCTCCTAGTATTCAATTTGATCTAAGATCTCCCTGACCTGTGTTTTTAGCTTCTTGCTTAATACGATATTGTCTTTGAGCATGTGGTGAAACTATTAACGGGATCACGTGGTGGGTTGAGGCATCATCCCATCCAGCGTGATTTTTATACAATGCTGGAGCTTGGGCTACTGCCCACTCCCATGCATATGTATGTTTAAGGTGAACGGGAACGTGGTTGGAAAATGCAGGAAAAATATACTTTCTCCCTTTGGGCGCTCCCTGACGAATGCTGGTGGCTAATCTTGTTCTGCTAACAGTATGTCAAAACCAGACAATAGGTTCTTCGCAAAGAGACCTTTTACTTTCCTGTGTTTGTCCTCCTCCATGCGGAGTGTTATTTCATATAACTTGTGTGGGATGCTCACCCTTTTGTCTGGTGTTTCCACTGTGTTGTATTCATTCAATTTTGCTGTCCAGAAATTCCTTCAGGTTCTGGCTAGCTATTGTTACTTCTGCCGCGCTGTCTAGCATTGTCTGAGCCCATTCCCCATTCAGAAGTTGAGTCCTTAGGATTCTGTGCATGTCTAACTTTGAGACCTGCAACTTTCTTCTTTTTAAATTGAGGTTTGGATCGTGGCTTGTCTTCTGTTTTAGAAGAGTCCTGAGCGTGCTTGTCCCTGGACTGCTTGCGCTCTTCTTTGTGTGCTGACTTTCCTTCTCTCCCTGTGTTGTTTGTCGAGAGGAATGTGTATCAGTATCCTGATACCTGTCAGGTTTCCTAATATTATCCCTATTCCTAAGGTTATACCTCTTTGCAGAGGGCTCCTGTTGAGGAGACCTACCTCGGGACTGAGAATCTTTTCTGAAAATTTGTATTTTTTATTATTATCCCACTTCTTTTTAGAAGAAGTAGGTGTCTGCTTAGAATTGTCTTTCTCAGGACTGCCCATTAGCTGTGGTTTTAAAAGCTTTCCCACCCAAACTGTCCCTTCCCAGTTCTGCATATGCAGTTTCAATTATTTTGGGAAGTTCTTGTGGTTGGTCTATAAGACTGACCTCTCTTAGGTGTTGGTGGATCGCCACTGAAGCTGCTTCCCCTTTAATGTTAGCTAGTATTATTGTTGATACCTGGTCGTAGTTACCTAGTAATTTCATACCTAAGGTCAGAGCTGGTTCAGCTCCATACTTGTTCTGTATCTGTCGTAAGACATCTGGAATTACTGCTAAGGAAGGAATACCATGAGTCCTGGTATATATGGCAGCAAAGAATGTACCCCAAGTGGTGCAGTCCTCTAACTGTGGTGTGATCCCCATGGGCAAGCAGAGTGTTAGCATTATATGCTTTCAAATGGTGTAGTATTTGGAAATACTGCTTCTAACTGGATAATTTTCTGAGCTACCCAGAAAGGAATCTGTTCACATTTTGTGGGCAGTTTGCCCATTACTGTGTGTAATGTTTGTGGAGTGATTTTAGTAGCGGTGCTCTGTGTTGGAGCTGTGTTATTTGTAGCTACTGTGGGCTGGACACCAAGTGTCCTCATGACGAGTTGCGTCATGGCTCTGTAAGAGTTTTACCAACTCTTTGTGTTGTAAGAGCAGTGCATCTTGTGGCATTATGTCAATGTCAGGATGTGGTGTGTAGCCGGCTAATGTCGGCCATGTAGCTCCTGGTCTACCTAGTGGACCGAGCCTGGTTTTATTTATTTGTTGTAGGGCGCCATTAAACCAGAAATTGTGGTCCTGGTCAGTGTGCGGAATCTTAATCTCCTTGAGCGGAGTGTAGACCGCTGGGACTTTTTCATGTATGTAAGAATGAAAAGTCTGAGTTGTTGCATTTACTGCTGGGAATGTAACCCAAGAATAGAACACATCTGTTTGATAATCTTCGTGTGCCTCTATTAATATCACTGTACCCTCCTTGGTCTGTTAATCCATGTCTGAGGGGTTTTGTGTGAGTGTATGCCTGATTTTGGATGCAAAATGTATTGCATTTGCTTCCTCTTCGTCGTTTGAGACCTGTGTCCCAGTGACAGGAGCAGCTGCCTCAACAGACATTGTGTTGTGAAAACAAAATGTCCTAAAAAAGGGTTTTAAGATAAGGTTTTAAAAGGCACAATTGTTCGGGAACTTTTTCCTTCAAGCTTGATTAGCCTACAGCCAATACATAGGAAGATTGCCTACTCAGCTGTGGCGGAATTTTGTGCCTACCCACTCCAGACGTCTCTGGCATTTTGTGAGTAGGGGTCTCTGAGAATAAGCATGACTGAACTACTCAGATTCTACTGTTAAATAAGTGCCAAATTCACGTTTGGGCGTCATGTAGTGTAGTTCCTATTTCCCTAATAGGTTCTGCGCATTGGAATAACATACTCTATAGGCTTGGCATAGGACTGAGGTCGGTATGCCCCTATCGCGTACATTAAACTTAATTACTGTGTACCAGCTAGCTCAGAGGCCACTAGAAACTTCTTGACAACAAGAAGGGAATAGCTTCTGGCAACCACATAACATAAAACCCTGATCCCTCAGGATCGTGGAAACAATTTACTACTTTTCATTCAGTCACTCATCTCAGAGAAGTACATAGAAGAAACAGTCGGATGTGTTTACAATAAAATTTATGGCACAGTTGTTGTTCTAGTACTGGTTATATGTGCTGCGACAACTGTTGGACAGTAGCAGAGAAATATGGCCAGCAGTGCAGTTAAATAAAAATGCATGGTACAGTTTTACCATTGTGCAATAGTAATGAACACATACATGAAATGCAGAATGCATTAAGATAAAGCCTATACCCCTATGATGCCTAACTAGATGTACATAAGTGTACCTAGCATGTGTGAAGGTCTTAGAGAGCCAAGAATCCCCCTAGGATTTAGTCTAACCCCATTACCTCAGTGGGACTTCATCCTGGTCTCGAGCTGGACACCCCAGGATGGGTGGATGGACCTCTACCAGCTGGAGCTGTGGCATGATGCAGGTTGCAGCGTCTCAGGTCAGAGTGTCGGCATGGAAAGTCTTGGTCCCCTCTAGTTTGCTTGGGCAAAGGGAGGTATATTTATACCTGATAGGTGCCTTGGAATGTTAGTATTGACGTAAAGTCGGTCAGAGGAAGACGTCAGGAATGAACCCTTAGGAAATAGTGGTTCATGCATATTTAATGAGTTCTTGGAGAAATCAATAATCCTGTGCTAGGGAAAATCCCAAGAGCTAAGGGTCTGTTTCTAAGAACTCGTGACGTAGGTTAGTCACTGTTGGACATGGATATGACGTATTTAGGCTGGACCGTCTTCTGCACCCAGAGCACACGTCAGATAAGGGACAGACTCTGTTGCTCGTTATTTGTGAAGGGAGGGCCAATGTAGGTGAAAGGTCCTGCCTGTCTCTGTGGCACGAAGGATTTGTGCCTCTGAAACGGCGCACCTATGTTAGGGCCTCAATCCAGCACATAACAGTGACTGGGGGTGAATGTTTGCATTGCCCAGCATTCCGTCCATCAAATGTTTCTTTTGCATATGTTGCCCTAAGTGGGAAGGGTATGCCCAGATGTCGGTCCCGTGCTCACTACACCACTGGATTCAGGCTAGCCTGGCTGATGAAGGGTGATGCCCTGAAACCGGTCCCAGGATGCTTGTTTCAGGTCCAGGGAGGACCTGGCTTGGCAGTTCGGGCTGGACTGTTCTCATAAGGAACAGGGTCAAGACTGATTCGCATATGGCTGGGTCCAAACTGGGGTGGTGTGGTGAGCAAACGAATGATGGATTAAACCCAGATCCTTGTGACTGGGGGTGAATGTTTACATTGTCCAGCATTCTGTCCATCAAATGTTTCTTTTGCACATGTCGCCCTAAGTGGGAAGGGTATGCCCAGACGTGGGTCCCGTGCTCACTACACCACTGGATTCAAGCTAGCCTGGCTGATGAAGGGTGATGCCCTGAAACCGGTCCCAGGATGCTTGTTTCCGGTCCAGAGAGGACCTGGCTTGGCAGTTCGGGCTCACATAAATCTAAGATCTGGAATCCACTAAAGTTTGGCATGGGATAAAAGTGACTGAACATTTGACAAGTGACTTGCTCCAAAAAAGGCCATCAAGACTGCAACACTAAACATCTCAAAATCTCAAGGACTTCGTATATCAATCAATCAATCAATTTAGTCTTTATTCGGATATGAAGTATCCATAAAAGTCTGTTAAAACACAATAAAAACCACATGCAATATACAATAAAAATGTAAATATTAAAAAACATTCAGCCCATAAAAGTTTAAAATCCAGGACATAATATTCCGAAACATACTAGCCGTTCAAGGACAGGGCATTTTCAGTATAAATACTAATCTAAACAGTGCTCATCAAAAGACAAGCTCGGACAGCGTTTTTCAGGAAAACACTATATGAAAAATAGGCTCATCATCATTAAGTTGGTGCAGCATACTATATGCTACCCTATGGTCAGTAATGGTAAACCTCCTAATTAAGGGGAGCAAAATACGCTTTGTATATAAGGAATACAAACCACAAAAATATAAGAAGTGCAGCATGGATTGACCATATCTCCCATTGCACGAGCAGGGTAAGGAATCAAGATTTGTCTGAAATCCTAAAGGGAAACATAACTGGTATTTAACAGTGCAAGCCATATATTGAAACGAAATACTGCGCTCCCAATGGCCCATTGGTTTGGTCAGATACCTTGCAATTGATCTATCCATACTAATGTTTCTATAGGCTGCACACGCAACTTCTTGGTCTCTATAGCCAATCTTTCATCCTGGGAAAGTTTGAACAAGGACAGCTGCAGCTGTTTTTTACTGATGACTTGGGTACCCCCAGGATTCTCAAACAAATGCTGGTAGCCCGCCTTGCACAAACGAGATTCCACTGCTGCCAACCAAGGAATGCCTTGCCTTTATCACAAGTGAGGCAATCCAAGAATATATCTCTTGTAAGGTTTGCCTCCTCATTTGTCCAAACTGCTAATCATAATAGGGGAGAAGGGGCACTAATGTTATATTCAATATAAGGTGTATTCAGTTTGCTATGACAAATAAAATTGGAGGTGGAAATAGGAGCCCCCAGGACTCTTTGGCAAAATCTATTTTCTTCCACCTGAATTGTGTTACACTTAGTAATACTCCAAACCTCAGTCCCATGCGTGGTCATCGGGAGGCATTGCATTTTAAAAATCTGCAAGAGTTGCAAAAGTGTATCACCCCTTCTGGGTTGCTGTATTCTAAACAATGAGCCAATCGCTCAATGTATTGCTCAATGTATTTGTACAATGCACAATATTCGCTGTCCATGACTGCAGGAAGGTGGAATCTGACTACATGGTTGCCCCCACTTTTTTCCTGGTGTTTTGATGGTTTTTGACTTAGTTTGGCTGGGAACCTGCTATTCAGGTCCCCAGCCTAACTGCTTTCTCTTATAAATTGATTCCATGTACCTTAAGTACACTTTAGATTGGATTCTGGGGTGCCCTTATAAGTACCTAGTATATGGTATACTATGTACCCAGGGCATAGGTACCCCAGAGGCCTACCAGGGGCTGAAGCATGTATTATGCCACCCCTGGGCAGCCTTCCAAAATGACACCACAGGACTGCTACAGCAGCCTGAGTGAGGTGGTGCATGCACCCCTTACAGAGATATAGGTTCACTATATCTCACCCTATCACTGCACATATAAACCTATCAGTCACCCCTATGGCAGGCCTTATCAATCATGAAGGCATTATGTGAGAGGGTGCCCATGCATGAGCAGGGCCCCTCTGCAGCCTTCGGAATCTCCTCTCCGGGGTTGTCTGTGGTGCAGCCTGACCATATACTCTTAAGTGCATTATAACTCAACGGTAAATGCTAACTTTGGGATGGCTGCACGGAAACATGTCGTGTTTGGTGTCAAACACCTTGGAATCATTCCCCCACACCAGTAACTGGTGTGGGAGTATGATCCCACCCTTCTAGAGGGAGAGACATGACAGCACCGGTATACCCGGTACCAACTAAACAGAGCCCTGGCATCACAAAATGGATGCTGCAGCCACAGACACAAGTCTGGCCTCTTGCTTCTGACCGAAACTCCGGCAGGGGAGGCCTGGACAATAGGTTTCCTGTCACAGGGAGGTGTTACCACCTCCCAGACAGGCCTTAGTGGATTGGGGCTGGGTGGGTGCACTCCAAGAGTGCTTTGAAGTCCTGCACTGGGGGCACATTTGGTGTCCTCGTGCATACCCCAGTTCAAACCGGTTGCAGGGGCTGCCAGCCCCTGCTCTGGCGCGAAACTGGACAAAGGAAATGGGTGTAGCCACCCCTCTTTCCAAACCCTCCCATAGGTGGGTCCCCAGAGTTAGTCCAACCCCTTCCTTGGGTATAAGATAGGAACCCCTGGCAACAGGACTTTAGATATCCCTGGACGAAACTCTGCAACTGAATCCTGGAACTTCGACGCTCTACTCAAGACTAAAGGACTGAAGAAATCTCCCTTGGGGTCAAGGAGTGACTCCCCTGCTTGGCAGGCACCAACAAAGCAATTGCCGGTCTGCATCTCTGAAGCTCCCGCCGGACTCCGAAGTAATTTCAGCCCAGGAAGAGGATTTCCAGACTTCTCAGAGGCTGACCTGAGTCCCCAGCAAAGCTGAGACCCGCAGCCCTCACGAGTGACGTGGAACCGGAACTCCTGGACACCGTGCACATTTGCTAGTGCATTGACTTCTCGATGTTTCTTGAAGTCCTGCTTTGGGTTACTTGTAGCCCAGTCCCCGAGCACCATCTGCACCAAAGATTGTGAGCCTACACTCTACGAGTGTTCCGTGGGCCCGCTTCTTGCATTTCTGCTCAAGGCTCCTTCGCAATCCCTGGTCCGTCAACTGGTGGGTCCCTGTGAAGGCAACTCTGATTTTCCTTGGGCTTTCCTAGTTGCTCCAGACGTGCCCTGACTCCCCACCGCGTGGTGAGTCCCTCAGACCTTGCTGGTCTGCACCGAAGCATCTTTTTCTGTTCTGCGTGGGTTGCTGTTGCCAAGGCTTGTTGTATTCAATCCGGATACCAATGCATCAGCACTCGACATTCTTCGTGGGACAGCTCGAATCCAGCTCCTGGTCATCGTCGATGCCTCCGGGGCCTTGTGGCTGAAGAGTCAAGCTTCACCTCTTTCACCTGAAACACCCAACATCGGTGGGCATTCGACTATCGTGCCCCTGGTCACTGGCAAGTCACCCAGACTCTGTCCCCTCTGCTTTCAGATTCTTCTCATCTCCGATCCAGGCTTGGATCTCTTCGGACACTTCGCATCTTCCCGGCAGCAGCACTTCTCTGCAGGCTGCCATTGAAATCGACGACGCGACCCGACATCATTTGACACCTATGCACCCGGCTTCCCTGGGTGAGGTAACTCGAGTCCTCTGGTGCTCCTGTGGGTGTTGACCCTAGAACTGTCTAAGTCCAAGAGGGTTTGGTCCTGTCCATTTCTAAGTGTCCTTAAACTTTAAAACTCTAACCGTGACTTTCCCATAGACGTTAACGGAGCTCGCGGCTGTGTTCACACACTGCACACGGCCCCCGTGGGTCCCCTGTGTCACTACCTTGGGTGGTTCCTTGGGATCCCAGCGATTCTACAGGCACTAGGCCTTGTGTCTACTAAAGTCGTGGTTCTTATACCACTTTCTTAATATATGGTTTGGTACGCCCCTAGGACTAATCGTATATTGTGCTAATTTACTGTGCTATTTGACTTGTAACTTGTGTACTTTGACCTCTAGCCTCATAAAGAGACTATTGGGTAGTGTTTAGTAATAAATACATATATTTTATATATATACCTGGTGTGGTTCTCCTTTCATTTGGTCATTCATGAGATTATAGACTGGTAAAACAAACAGCTTAACACTCCTTCAAGACTTAGCCTGAAGGCTGCTCTCCATAGCTACCACTAGGATAGCTTTCAATAAAGGTTGTCTCTAAACCTATCATCAATAAAGGTCGTTTGGACTGGTGCAAGGTGCCCACTAGATCTAGTGGACAGCATATGCCAGGCCAACTTCTCACATTGGTGTGCAGCGGTTGAATTCAAGCTTGCCTCTGTTTTACCAGATAATCTCAAGTGTGTGACTAACTGAAAACCACTAAAGGTACCTGAGGTACATATAAATTCAAGCTTAGAAATACAGTAAGTTCTACTGAACTTAGAGTTGTGTGTCAAGGGCTTAGCACACCCTTTCTACAACTCAAGAGAGTTTAGTAGGCCACACTAGAGTAGGTAGTGCATACACCACACCTCACTAGTGATGTCTTCAAGGCCAGGAACCACTGGGTCCCTGCCAGAAGCCACTGGGCTTCCACCATCCAAGTATGACAACCTACAATTCTTGGAATTGAGAGCATTGTGTAATACTAGGAAATTGAAGACAGGAAAAACTGAAAACACCCAACGCCTCATAGACATACTGATGTTGGATGATCTCAAGCAGACCTCAGGGTCTGAAGGGTTAGGCAGAGAGGGTGGGACAGCAGATGAAGAAGGGCCCAGGGGTGAAGAAACCCAGGACCTGACCTCTGAAGCTGGCCAGGAAGATGACAATGATCTTACCCTGGAAAATCCAGCTCCTCCTGCAGATGAGGAGGAGGACCAGAATGGCCTCCACTTTGTCCCACCAAGAAGAGTTGTGAGTGTGCCTAGAAGGTCAAGATCTCCTTCTGAGGAGTCTAACCATTCTGACACCTCAGTAGGGACCTCTGTTTCCTCTCATAGGGGGGAATCCTCTCATGAAAGGCAAGAGAGACTGCTCAAGTATGAAGAAGCTCAGCTTAGGATCAGAAAAGAGCAGTTGGCTATAGACAGGGAGTCCCTAGAGCTTCATAGACAAAGAAGAAAGTTGGGACTAGAGTCCCATGGTGGCAACAACTTCCCTAGGGATAGGGAAAGGTCTTATGACCATAGAAACCTGAGCAAGATTGTCCCTCCCTACCACAGTGGGGATGACATCCACAAATGGATTACTGCACTGGAAAGGGCCTGTAAAGTTCAGAGGGTCCCCCAGGAGCAGTGGGCAGCAATCTTGTGGCTCTCCTTTGCAGACAAAGGTAGAGACAAGCTCCTCACTGTTAGAGAAGAGGATGCTGACAATTACAAAGTCTTGAAGAGTGCTCTGATTGATGGGTTTGGCCTAACCACTGAACAGTATAGGTTGAAGTTCAGAGATACCCAAAAGGCTCAGACTCAAGACTGGGTTGACTTTGTAGATTGTGCTCCTAAGGCTCTGGAAGGTTGGATACATGGCAGCAAGGTGCATGACTTCATAGGATTTTACAATTTGATTATGAGGGAGCAGATCCTTAATAATTGTCAAAACCAGCTTTTACACCAGTACCTGGTGGACTCTGATCTGACCTCTCCCCAAGAATTGGGAAAGAAGGCAGACAAATGGGTCAGAACCAGGGTAAGGCCTAAGAATCAGGGTGGTGACCAGAAGAAAGATTCTACCAAGTCCCAAGAGAAAGGTGGGGATACATCTAAGTATAAGTCCACTACAGGGCCCCAAATGTCCTCTTCTGGGGGTGGGTCCCAAACTCCTTCCTCTTCTGAAAAGAAACCATATTGTCATGTCTGTAAAAAGCCTGGACACTGGAAAACTGATCCCAGTTGCCCCAGGATTGGCAATAAATAAAATGTCCCTCCAACTAATACTACCACCACTCCTGGTGCTACTAGTAGTAATCCCCCAGGCGGTAGTATTGCACCCAAAAAGTTAGGTGCATTCTCATGGGGAACAGAGGTGGGCCCTAGTTTAGACAGGTCCCCCTCACAAGCCTCCTTAGTCTGTGATGGTGGCATGGGATTTGCCACTTTTACCATGGGTCCCAATGCATTGGGCAGGTACAGACTGGAGCCACTGATTAATGGTCAGAAAGCTGTGGCATTCAGGGACACAGGGGCTAGTGTCACCATGGTGGCAGGGAAACTAGTCCCCCCTCACCAGCTTTTACCTGATTTTAAATACCAAGTGACCAACATTGATGGTGTCAGCACAGATCACCCCATGGCCATAGTCAATCTCAGCTGGGGAGGGGTCACAGGCCCAAAAAGAGTGGCAGTGTCCCCCAACTTGCCTGTAGATTGCCTAATGGGCAATGATCTGGAAATTTCAGCCTGGGCTGAAGTTGAACACCAAGCCCATCTTAGAATGCTGGGCGTCCCTGAAAGAGTTAGTGGGGCTGTGATGGCCACAGCCCAAGCCCAGAGAAATTTTGGAGTGATGGAGCCTGAAAAAATGGCCCACTCTCCTCCACAAGAGAGCACAAGGGTTGAAGAAAAGTCTTCTTCCCCCCAGACTATAGGTAAGGGTCAGCTTCCTCAGGGAACTGATCCTACCCCTAGTGAAGGAACTGCCCCAGAGGTGGTCAGGCCTATCCTGGCAACACCCCTGATGGCAGGGGACCCTTCCAAGGTGGTACCCAGTCTGGAGCAGGTAACCTGCCCCTCTCTACCCTGCCTCAGTCAGCCCAGGGCTGCAGAGGACAAGGAGGTCAGTGGACCCCACAGGGCCCCCTGTCCAGAGGAACCCCCCATCAGCAGATTAGGGGCACCCAGTCTAGTAGCCCTAGCCAGGTGAAAATTCCTCAACTCACTGAGGGATCCCTCTTACCATTGTGTAGGGACCTCCCCCAGATGGACTCTGTTGGGCAAAGGCAAACCTGGGACCAAAAGGTTCCAAACCTGCCAGGTCCCTCCAGTGTTCCACCCAAAGGGACCCAACCCCCAGCTGTAGGCAGCCAAAGGTTGACCCTTAGGGTAAAGTGCAACTCAGTCATGGAAAGGGAGGCATACATGGTGACTAGTGATCTGAGGAAGCTGAGACCAACTTTATTAGGGCCTCACTTCCCTAATCAGACACCTCACCAGCCTTTTACTTTACCAAAACACACAACAGGTAGTAATTCCCCATGTTGGAGGCCCTCTCATACCCTTAGGGTGAGGGATAGCTTAGTGGACCATAAGACAGGGGGTAACCATGCTAGTGCAGGTACTTCCTTATATGGCCACTTAGTCAATAAAGGCTCAACTGGCCAAGGTTAGCCTTATCTCCTTTGGGGGGGGGTTATGTAGGAAGGTGGAATCTGACTACATGGTTGCCCCTACTCTTTTCCTGGTGTTTTGATGGTTTTTGACTTAGTTTGGCTGGGAACCTGCTATTCAGGTCCCCAGCCTAACTGCTTTCTCTTATAAATTGATTCCATGTACCTTAAGTACACTTCAGATTGGATTCTGGGGTGCCCTTATACGTCCCTAGTATGTGGTATACTATGTACCCAGGGCATAGGTACCCCAGAGGCCTACCAGGGGCTGAAGCATGTATTATGCCACCCCTGGGCAGCCTTCCAAAATGACACCACAGGACTGCTACAGCAGCCTGAGTGAGGTGGTGCATGCACCCCTTACAGAGATATAGGTTCACTATATCTCACCCTATCACTGCACATATAAACCTATCAGTCACCCCATGGCAGGCCTTATCAATCCTGAAGGCAGGGTGCTTGGTTTTATGTGAGAGGGTGCCCATGAATGAGCAGGGCCCCTCTGCAGCCTTCGAAATCTCCTCTCCGGGGTTGTCTGTGGTGCAGTCTGAACATATACTCTTAAGTGCATTATAACTCAATGGTAAATGCTAACTTTGGGATGGCTGAACGGAAACATGTCGTGTTTGGTGTAAAACACCTTGGAATCATACCCCCACACCAGTAACTGGTGTGGGAGTATGATCCCACCCTTCTAGAGGGAGAGACATGACAGCACCGGTATACCCGGTACCAACTAAACAGTGCCCTGGCATCACAAAATGGATGCTGCAGCCACAGACAAGAGTCTGGCCTCCTGCTGCTGACCGAAACTCCGGCAGGGGAGGCCTGGACAATAGGTTTCCTGTCACAGGGAGGTGTTACCACCTCCCAGACATGCCTTAGTGGATTGGGGCTGGGTGGGTGCACTCCAAGAGTGCTTTGAAGTCCTGCACTGGGGGCACATTTGGTGTCCTCGTGCATACCCCAGTTCAAACCGGTTGCAGGGGCTGCCAGCCCCTGCTCTGGCGCGAAACTGGACAAAGGAAATGGGTGTAGCCACCCCTCTTTCCAAACCCTCCCATAGGTGGATCCCCAGAGTTAGTCCAACCCCTTCCTTGTGTTTAAGATAGGAACCCCTGGCAACAGGACTTTAGATATCCCTGGATGAAACTCGGCAACTGAATCCTGGAACTTCGATGCTCTACTCAAGACTAGAGGACTGAAGAAATCTCCCTTGCGGTCAAGGAGTGACTCCCCTGCTTGGCAGGCACCAATGAAGCAATTGCCGGTCTGCATCTCCGAAGCTCCCGCCAGACTCCAAAGTAATTGCAGCCCAGGAAGAGGATTTCCAGACTTCTCAGAGGCGGACCCGAGTCCCCAGCAAAGCTGAGACCCGCAGCCCTCACGAGTGACGTGGAACCAGAACTCCTGTACATCATGCACATTTGCTAGTGCATTGACTTTTCGACATCTCTTGAAGTCCTGCTTTGGGTTACTTGTAGCCCAGGCCCCGAGCACCAATTGTACCAAAGATTGTGAGCCTACACTCCACGAGTGTTCCGTGGGCTTGCTTCTTTCATTTCCACTCGAGGTTCCTTTGCGATCCCTGGTCCGTCGGCTGGTGGGTCCCTGTGAAGGCAACTCTGATTTTCCTTGGGCTTTCCTGGTTGCTCCAGACGTGCCCTGACTCCCCACCGTGTGGTGAGTCCCCCAGACCTTGCTGGTCTGCACCGAAGCATCTTTTTCCGTTCTGCATGGGTTGCTGTTGCCAAGGCTTGTTGTGTTAAATCCGGACACCAATGCTGCGGCACTCGACATCCTTTGTGGGACAGCTCGAATCCAGCTTCTGGTCATCGTCGACGCCTCCGGGGCCTCATGGCTGAAGAGTCAAGCTTCACCTCTTTCACCTGAAACACCCGACATTGGTGGGCATTCGACTATCGTGCCCCTGGTCACTGGCAAGTGACCCAGACTCTGTCCCCTCTGCTTTCAGGTTCTTCTCATCTCATCTCCGATCCAGGCTTGGATGTCTTCGGACACTTCGCATCTTCCCGGCAGCAGCACTTCTCTGCAGGCTGCCATTGAAATCGACGACGCGACCTGACACCATTTGACACCTATGCACCCGGCTTCCCTGGTTGAGGTAACTCGAGTACTCCGGTGCTCCCGTGGGTGTTGACCCTAGAACTGTCTAAGTCCAAGAGGGTTTGGTCCTAGTCCATTTCTAAGTGTCCTTAAACTTTAAAACTCTAACCGCGACTTTCCCATAGACGTTAACGGAGCTCACGGCTGTGTTCACACACTGCACACGGCCCCCGTGGGTCCCCTGTGTCACTACCTTGGGTGGTTCCTTGGGGTCCCAGCGATTCTACAGGCTCTAGGCCTTGTGTCTACTTAAGTCGTGGTTCTTATACCACTTTCTCAATATATGGTTTGGTACGCCCCTAGGGCTAATCGTATATTGTGCTAATTTACTGTGCTATTTGACTTGTAACTTGTGTACTTTGACCTCTAGCCTCATAAAGAGACTATTGGGTAGTGTTTAGTAATAAATACATATATTTTATATATATACCTGGTGTGGTTCTCCTTTCATTTGGTCATTCATGAGATTATAGACTGGTAAAACAAACAGCTTAACACTCCTTCAAGACTTAGCCTGAAGGCTGCTCTCCATAGCTACCACTAGGATAGCTTTCAATAAAGGTTGTCTTTAAACCTATCATCAATAAAGGTCGTTTGGACTGGTGCAAGGTGCCCACTAGAACTAGTGGACAGCATATGCCAGGCCAACTTCTCACAATGACCCATTATCGGCAAAATCTAAACCCAAATACGAAAAAAAGTGATGGTGCATTTTAATCTAATGTCACCCATATTGAGGGAAGCTAGATTGCACTTTCTTGGGCCGCAGGCCAAAATATAGGATTTATTCAAATTGGTACGTAGATCTAACGTAGCCATAAAATTGACAAAACCTTGAACTAACATCCACAGAGCCCTAGGGGTCCGAGCTATCAGCACAGCATCATATGCATACAACAAGGATGGTGATACCAAAGGGAATGATGGACGGAGCGTTAGAGCAAATCAAACACTCACCCCCAGTCAACTGATCTGGGTTTAATCCATCATGATTCTTTAGCTCACTCCACCACCCCAGTTCAGACATGGCCATATGCAAATCAGTCTGACCCTGTGCCTCATGGGAACAGTCCAGCCCGAACTGCCAAGCCATGTCTTCCCTGGACCGGAAACAAGCATCCTGGGACCGGCTTCGGGTTCAAAACCCTCATCAGCCAGGCTATCTTGAATCCAGTGGCAAAGTGAGCAAGGGACCCACGTCTGGGCATACCCTGCCAACTTACGGCGAACAAAGCGATACCAAAGGGGATGATGGACGGAGCGTTAGAGCAAATCAAACACTCATATACCAGAAACCGGTCCCAGGATGCTTGTTTCCGGTCCAGGGAAGACATGGCTTGGCAGTTCGGGCTGGACTGTTCCCATGAGGCACAGGGTCAGACTGATTTGCATATGGCCATGTCTGAACTGGGGTGGTGGAGTGAGCTAAAGAATGATGATGGATTAAACCCAGATCAGTTGACTGGGGGTGAGTGTTTGATTTGCTCAAGCGCTCCGTTCATCATCCCCTTTGGTATCGCTTTGTTCGCTCTAAGTTGGCAGGGTATGCCCAGACGTGGGTCCCTTGCTCACTTTGCCACGGGATTCAAGCTAGCCTGGCTGATGATGGATGAATAGCCAGAAACCGGTCCCAGGATGCTTGTTTCCGGTCCAGGGAAGACATGGCTTGGCAGTTCGGGCTGGACTGTTCCCATGAGGCACAGGGTCAGACTGATTTGCATATGGCCATGTCTGAACTGGGATGGTGGAGTGAGCTAAAGAATGATGATGGATTAAACCCAGATCAGTTGACTGGGGGTGAGTGTTTGATTTGCTCAAGCGCTCCGTTCATCATCCCCTTTGGTATCGCTTTGTTTGCCCTAAGTTGGCAGGGTATGCCCAGACGTGGGTCCCTTGCTCACTTTGCCACTGGATTCAAGCTAGCCTGGCTGATGACGGCGGAATAGCTAGAAACCGGTCCCAGGATGCTTGTTTCCGGTCCAGGGAAGACATGGCTTGGCAGTTCGGGCTGGACTGTTCCCATGAGGCACAGAGTCAGACTGATTTGCATATGGCCATGTCTGAACTGGGGTGGTGGAGTGAGCTAAAGAATGATGATGGATTAAGATTAAACCCAGATCAGTTGACTGGGGGTTAGTGTTTGATTTGCTCAAGCGCTCCGTTCATCATCCCCTTTGGTATCGCCTTACAAGGATGGTAGCAGAGAGCCCTTAACTTTAGGGACATTGGGTGATTGTTAGTCAAAAGGGGTGAAGTTCATTGATGTATAAAATGACCCCTAAAGATATCTATCTCTCTAGACATCTCCCCCTGAGTATTTATTCTAATTCTTGCCTTCATATACCTGTGCAAATAAGCTATCCATCCCATATGCTAAAAGGTTAGACCACAGCTTTGAGCGTTTAACGCAGTCGAATGCTGAGGTCAAATCCATAATTGCCAAGTATAAAGGGGAGTTTTGGGCTATTGTATATTTTCCAATGAGCAGATTAAGGTTAAGGCACTGTTCAGTTGTACCAACCTTAGACCTAAAACCGTACAGGCAGGGATACAAAATGGTCTTCTCTTTAACCCTGGGCAGAGCTCGCGGAGTCACGCTCCGCAATGCTCCATGAAGTGACTAAAAAACTCTGCCATTCTACACAGAATTCCGCGAGCAGACGAAGTAAGCAGGTCACAGACATCACATAATAATAATACCCCTTCAGCCTCCCTGTGTAACTACATGTTGTGGATGTCACTCTTCTAAGCTCTGCCGTGACAACACACTTGCCAATGACGGTGTGTGCTGCCGTGGGAGCTGCCCTCCTCCATCTTCCGCTCCACGTCTGCACTCTGCAGGCTCTGCTCTGATCGGCGTCTTGCAGTCAGCATTGCAACTAAGGGTTAATTGCAACATGAAGTGATGCACTGCTGAGTCATGATGACTCATGATGCTATGTGCAGGCCGGTTGGCTCTCGTTCTCCACGCAATGGAATGGTGAGAGAGACAATGACGAGTCACTAACGACTATGAGTCAGGCACACTCTGGCGTTGGCACTGTCCCGGTCTGAGCCGAGCCCAGAGGAAGGTGACCTCGGTCTCTCTATGACGACAGCGAGCTCCGTGTGGGCGCAGACCCTCACAGGCCTTCCTTCTGCACTGAGGCCCTGGGCTCCGAGGAGTGCAGTCTCTTTCACCAGACCTCCCGCCTGGTGCGAGGAGGAGCCCAGAGGCAGCACTGTGTGTACTCAGCCCGAAGCAGGTGCTTCGCCGAGGACTTTTCAGGGCCACACCTATCTTTATGCGGTGGAAATCTTTCTTCTTCCAAGGAGACCCTCGTGCTTACTGTCTCTGTGGACTGGCTCCCAGGTCAAGACGGACGGTGCACGGTCCCTTTGCAGGCTGCGGATCGCCAGTCCAGTACCTGGTAAGGAAGGAAGCTGCAGTTTTAATTTAATAATAATTTAATCAGGTGCTGCTATCCGCAGATTATGCAGCACTTTAAGAAAACCTACTACCTATCCATGCGTACGTTCCTACCTTTAGGTCACACGCCTATAATTATATACCAGGGTGAGCGGCGGGTGCACGGGTAAACTCCGCTCCGTGGCCGGCTTAGTTTTTTTGCTAAACTTCGCTTTCTATGCAGAACACGGAGTTGCATAACTCTGTGAACTCCGCAGGCAGAGTGGAGTTCGCCGCCCACCCTTACTTCTCTTCTGCCCATTCCTTTATCCGGTTATAAAGTACCCTGCCCAAATTTTTACAGTGGTGTATATTAAGGATATGGGCCTGTAACAACTAGGCTGAGAGCTGTCACGCTTTTTAAAAATGAGGACAATAATAGAGGTTGACCAAGTGCTTGGTAAAGGGTGATGAGCCAGACTCTTGAAAACATTTAATAATAATGGAACGCAGAATTCGGGGTTATGTTTAAAAAGATCTATTGGTACCCCGTTCGGGCCTGGGGCCTTACCTCCAATACTCTGATTTATTGCATCTTCAACTTCACCCAGAGTTAGCTGCGCTAGCGCATAAATAGAAGTGGAGGCGACGGGGAATTCACACTTGACAGAAATTGGTGCCTAAATAATAGTAAAGTTCAATTTCCAGACCTCACTGGAAATATTGCAGCTAGTTGGAGTTGCTACCTGATTAAACTGTTGTTCACCGCTGAACAAAAAGGTTAGATGTTGTTTGTATTTTCTGCTACAGCCAGTGAACTCCATTTTGAATCTAGTACTACCATTTTTCTTGCTAAAGTGACCTGTTTATACGTCTTACGTGACAGAGCTACCTCATGAGGATTCCTCGGAGTGGCCGTAAGGGCCAAACACAACTGGTGATTAGCGATAGTACATTTGTGAATAAACCACCCCCTATTCTCAATTTATTAGACTGAAAAGGATCACATCTGATCCAGAAGAAGCTCATGTCACTATCAATCAATTTGCAGCTAAATTTCAACAACGTGGTTATCCAAAAGAAGTGATAGATGATGCCATCCAAAGAGTTTCAACCCTCAATAGAGAGTCTTTGCTTCATCGAACTGAAGCTAAGCAGTCTAATCCCATCATTTGTGTTCTGAAACACTCCACTCAATCCCACGTTATAAAGTCAATCATAATGAAGCATTGGTCGATCATCCAAAAAGAACAAGATTTGAAGGAGTTCTTTCCGCAACGTCCAACTTTCGCGTTTCAGCGATCAAACAATCTCAAAGAATTACTATCAAAGAGACAGGAGACTGTTGAACAGGTTCATAAAGGCATGCAAAAATGTATGAACTGTGTACACTGCAACAACGTGATAATTGGAAATTTGTTTGTGCATCCCACTAAAGGTATCAACATAAAGCTTCAACATTCTAGTACATTCGACACTTCCAATGTAATTTATGCTTTGAAATGCCCATGTGGCAAAATTTACGTGGGTAAGACTGAATGCAAAGTGAAAGTGCGTGTTGGGGAACACAAAAGTAACATTAGAAACCAAAACATGAAATCTACCGTAGCGACCCATTGGAAAGAAGCGAGACACAACATCTCACAACTTTGCTTCACCATATTAGAGGCACTTAAACCCAAGCAGGGTACCGATCCTCAGAAGATGCTGGCAAGATCTGAATTTTCTTGGATAAAAAACTGCAGGCCATGCAACCGCACGGGATGAATGATAGACTTGAATATAATTGTTTTTTATAGTTTGTTTATAGCTTTTTTATAGCTACATTATATATTGTTTGGAGTATCTGCTTGCGCTTCATGTAATTTTATAGTTTAATTTTTGATTGTTCATCTGATTCAGCCTGATAATCATGTGTTTATTTTTGGTTTTAAGTAGCACTGCATGCCACTGGTAATCTTTATTCACTATAGCTTGCATTGTTATACTGTGTTCGATTTTCAATTTACTTTATTACTCACGGTATCCGTTTAACATCAAGCACTTTTTCTTTAAGACGTTTTGAGCATGACGTCTACTTAACCTTTAACCTGACATACGTTGAGTTATCAACTGCCCTGGCGATGTAGTCAGGATTCTCTCACCGTTCCGGTAAGCTCTGCACTCTTTGATTTGTAGCTTTCAGTTTATAGTCACATCCCGTATTTTCACCAGTTCAATGAGATATCTTCGTGACGAGCGAGTGTTTAAATGCGCGTATAACACGGTCACGGCTTAAGCAGCGTAAGCATTTTATCACCCCGGCGTATTTAGACTTTCCTTCGCATACGAGCACCAGTACGGGTTCTGAGTATCACACATCGTAACCTCTGTTCACCTACATTTTGTTTTCCGTTAAAGACACTTTCATGGATTATGAATACTGTTTTGTTTGGTTTGGCACGTTTCGTAGCATTTTTCATTCAATCTTGGTGAGCATGCTTTTCCGTTTATAACCAGTCATTTGGTGCTTTACCCTTTTACTGAGCCTGCACGATTGTCACTAGTTAGGATGATGTCATTAATGCTGGTTAGCTAGTAGTAACCAGTGGACTGTTCTTGAAAAGCCTTCTGTTTCATTCATTTATCAGAACTCTTTGGAGTGACCCCTGAAGAAGGGTCATGCTCAGACCCGAAATGCATTGGGATATATGAATGTGGTTTTCAACTGAGCATGATTTGGTTACCAAGGAACCACCGATGTAATACTATGTTCTTAACAAATCAATAATTAAAAAGAAGTTCTAACAACAGCACCAAAAGCGTTTGAACTGATTGAAATTGAGCTAAAGCTGTTAATACAATTCTTGTTATCAGATACGTGCTCCAGCCAGCTTGGAGGGGTTCTCCCTTCTAGCATACTTGTTGCTATGTTCTATGATGCCACAAAGCTCTTTCCACTCTGCAAAAACACAATCTAGTGCCTGTTTCACATATTTCAGAGGAACTTTTGATAGAGTGGACAGAGCAATATTGTGGTTTAAGTGAAACAACTCGATAATTTTATCAGTGCTATTATCTGTTATACAAGTCCTTTATTTGGAGACTTGAATCAATGATAATCTGAGCACCATTTGCAAGATTGTAGGTCAGCGCAAACGGACACAAAACCGGGATGCGTTTTAGCACTCCTGTTATTTGAAAAAAACCATATTTGGCATATTTGTGAATCTGAGCTGCTTTCCACCAAAATGAGTAGGTCATCATATCAATAGTTTACAATGTACTGATAGTACAGTTTAGTTAGCTCGAACTATCATAGGTCTAGGGCTGTTTGGTGCAGTAAAGTTGTGCTGTAGAAACAGCAGATTAATTGCAACATGCAAATTGATAAAACAAAATTAGTTTTCTTTGCTAGCAATCTAATTTAACAATGATTGTGTTTTTAAATGACATTGAACTGCAATGCATATCCACTTAGGAATATATCACACAATGTTTTCAGAAACGCAGGACCCTATTTATCAAGGGGTTGCTTTGCTTTAGCAGCATGCAACGTGCTGTATGCGCAATGCAACTCCAAAATGTGATTTTTCAAGCCACGCAAGGCCACTTTGTTCGGCCCTGAGTGGCCTGATAAATCAGGAGTATCACAATGCAGCGCAAATCGCAGCATTGCATTACTCTGCCCCAGGGAGGCATTCCATGGGCGACCAAACCTCCATCCACAGACCTCAATTCTATTTAATTCACAGACTCACAATTTCAGAATTGAAAATCTAATGTTAATTATTTATAACAAATCATTGTTGCTACTCATTTATCAGCTAACAGCTAACAACCATTTACAAAGCAAATCATACTGGCAGGATTTAGGTGCATGTCAGTTGTGTTATATATCTGGATGCAATTACATCTCAGAGAGAAACCAAAATACTGGTCGGGTGGCACACTATGGGAATCACAGAAATTAATTTTACATGTCCCCTTTTAGAGAGCCCCCACTTTTTTCATCCCACTTAAAGGCCTGTCTGCACATATTTCTATATGACTGATTGCAGCCAGCAGTTGTGGGTGCTTCCTGAAGCCTGGTTAGAGCCTGGTTAGAGCATTTTCTTCCAAAGTTGATGTTGCATGCAGTCCAAGACACTGGGCAAGCACATTCTTTAAGGGGCTGAAGTTGTCACGCTGTACAATTTGCTAATTACAGTACTGTTGAACATATTAATGCAGTAAAACATGGTGCAGTTTTTAATGTGCTTGATATTTCAAGACTATACGCTCGGACTGCTTTAATAGCCTTGCTATATTACTGAATTCATTTGCTTTAAAACGCACAATTTGCCAATTTTTTCAATGTTTTCTTCGGAGGAGGACCCACCCTGGACCACAAGTTTGTCCATTAAGCTTGCTCGCATTGCTCATTACATAAAAGTCATGACCAACTTTTACGCCTCGCCAGTTTCAAATGTCACCAGCGGCCACTGCTGCAAACAACTTCATTTGTGGTAGGTAACATGATTTCTTTGCTCCAGGTCTCCACCATCAAAGTCACCCAGACTTCCGACTTGAGTGCATACCCATCAAAAATCTTTGTCTTCTTTGATTTTACTTGCCACCCAGCTCTGAAATCTGTCCTCCTCATGAATCTGCCTTGTCTCTTTAGTGCTCCTCTTGCTGCTAAATGAGTCTGAGCAACATGAGCTCTTTATAAGGGAGAGTGCAGGAGGCGAGTGTTGAAAAAGCAGCCCCTTTAGAATGGTGCATACATGCCAATATAGCCAATTCAGGCAGGACACACCCTATTTTTTAAATCAAAAATGTTTTTATTTTAGTAGTCTCCCACTTGAAATTGCCTCTGCCTATTTCCTCTTTTAAAATGTTGGTATGTATGCTGCAGGCAGTGGTACATCATATGAGGCATTGGAGCGCTTAATAGTGTCCGGAAAATAAGTACATGCATAGTGGACCAGATGACTCCAAGTCATTGGGGGCACAACATTTGCAGTACTTTGGTTTTATTTAATATATTGGTGCATTCTTGAAGTTGTAGTTTTTGATAATTTTTGCTTTGAGTCAAAGGCACCAACACACATGATAACGATGATATGTAAAAGCAAAGTCCAAGAATGGTGGTGTTCAGGTAACAAGGAGCAATCTGGTCATCCTAGGCATGCAGGAAACAGAGATAAGGGAAGTGCATGGAAACAGAGTGGGAGTGCAGGAGTCTATAGGCAAGAGTGGGAAGGCAGAGCTCCCAAGTTTCCCAGTTCCCACCATGAATCAATCAATCAAAATTTATAAAGCACAGCAAACTACACATGAGGGTCTCAAAGTGCCTGAATATCTCATGCAGTCTGTCTTTTTCTTTGAATTTTGGATATTTAGTTCAGTTACTACTATTTTAAAATTAACACTATAAGTCTCAGAATGCAGGTGTAGGAGGAGAGATTTGGAGGTACCCAAAGGCAGAATCCTGAGTACAGGAGATGAGGGTCGTACAAGTGAGTATGAGGAATTAGAGAAGTACAGATAGAGGTCAAGTACAGTAGGAGAGGGGAGTGTACAAGGGACTGAATATACCAGATGGAGATGACTTCATGCATTAAGGAGAGTGAGTACTGCTGCAGAAGGAGAGAAATAGAGCAAGAAATAACAAATGAACTTTTCAGGAGAGTGGCTCCCACCAGGTAGAGAGGAGACACTACAGGTACCACAGTGGGTACTGGTGCAGAGAAGAGATGGTACTGCATTTACAGAGTATCCTTATTGTGGTTGCATCTCAACATTTCTCACATTTATTTGGTTAAATAGGGGAAGTGGAAGACACAATTGAGGTATTAGTGATGGTGGAGGGCTGGATTAGTTTTGATAAACAAACTGGAGGAGAAGTCCCTAAGCAGACAGGTTGGCTTGATGAGTTAGATGGTCACTGCACAGAGATGTGGTGTTCTGGTGTTTCATATTTTTGTGAACAGTGAATTTTATGCCATTGAGTTGGGTGGCAGTGGCACCTGTTCTTTGTAGTGATTGGAGATGCAACATGAGAAACTTGGGCTTGGAATACATTTTAATTGCTGTTGAAATTTGTGCAATTCCTGAAATTCATGTTATAAGAAATTCCCAAAATTACTTGAAATTTTACATTATCAATTTCATGTAATCTTTGCATGCAGGAGACTCGGTCATGCAGAAAATATACACATTTTTTACTCAAACCAGTCTCCTGCCACTATCTCACAAGACTTTAATACCCAAAGAGCACTTGCACAAGAAACCTTACCTGAGATACTAGCAAACCACATTTTGCCTTGAAGGCATAATTATCCAAATGTTTTATGGAATTTTGCAAAATTTGGCAAGAAAACAAAATAACCCCATTTCACCCACCCTTATTATTACAATTTACCAGGTTCTCTCCCTGGTACCTTTCTGGCCTTTCAATCCATGCAATAGCTACTGTCTTATAACCATAACCTTTTCCCCTCATCCACAGATGGACTCTCACACACTACAGTTAGATTTAAATGGACAGTTGTGCTCAAACCTCTGCTTGCACTTTTACTAACAAAATAGATGAAAGTTTTTGGAAATTAGGTGTTGAGCCTGGTCAAGCAACAACCACATTCCTAGTCAGAGTAAGGCACAAGCAAACCCAAAATTAACCTGTGCTCAACCCACTGGCAGCTTGGCACAGAGCTGTCAGGCTTATCTTAGAGGCAATGTGTAAAGTATTTGTGCAACACTTCAAACAGTAAAACAGTGAAAACACCACACAAAAAGATCCCAGACCAGGTTAGCAAAATAGAGCCTAATTTAACAAATAAAACAATATCAAAACAACAAAATTCCAATCAGTAGAACTGTAAAAAAAAGTGCCTAAAAGCAGAAAGCACTAACCGTGGCTATAAGGTCGTAGACCTTGGGACAATTTTAAATCCCTTGCACTTCACACACTTCCAAAAAAACACCTCCACAGTAAATCTGGCATCAAAGCACACCCTGGGGGCACTTTCCACAATGGATTTAGTCCCAGATATCTATACTGAGGGTGAGTGTTTGACATTGTTTAGCATTCTGTCTATCCTTTTTTCTATTTGTATTTGTCACACTAACTGGGATGGGTATGCCCAGACATTGGTCCCTTGTTCACCATGCCACTGGAGTCAAGCTATACTGGCTGATAAGGAGTGATACCCCGAAACCTCTCCTAGGATGTTTGTTTCTGGTCCAGGGAAGACCTGACCTGGCAATTCGGGCTAAACTATTCCCATGGGGAGCATGGTCAAGACTGATGTGAATATAGCTGAATCCAAGCTGGAATGTGTGGTGAGCAAACAAAAAAACGATGGATTTAGGCCCAGCTCTCTTTACTGGGGTGAATGTTTGACATTGTTCAGCATTCCGTCCATCATTTGTTCATTTTGCAACTTTCTAAAAGTGGCATTTCCAAATTGCAATTTAAAATGCAACTTCACCATAAATTAGGATTTTAAATTGTGATTTTAGAGACACCAAACACAATCTGGTTTCTCTTCCCATTTGGAAATTACACTTATAAAATGTAATAAGGCAACTCCAATGTTATCCTATTTTGTTTTTATTTTTTATTTTTTTCTAGTTTTATACAGCACAAACTTGACCCGGGGATATCAGAGCACTTTACAGAGTCTAGATAAACATACCATTTACAAGGAAACAGAAGATAAATAATAGGCATACAGGGTAATACATATAGTAGGCGGTTACAGTATACAAAAGATGGTGGAATAGAAGATTATAATTTCCAGATGCTAGGATTTTTTAGTGGTAGGAGGAATGAGTGATCAGTTGTTTCCAGACATAGAGTTGTTTCACGGGAGAATGCAAGGAAGTAAGACAAGTGTTTTAGGAGGGAGCATTCAGGAATTTGCAGTTAAGAAATAATTTGAGGTTCTTTTTTAAGTGGAAAAATGATTGATCATCATGTATTTCTTGGGGAAGGTATTCCAAATTCTAGGTGTATTCCCAGAGAAGGAAGGGGCAAGTTATTTTTCTTTTTTAAATTTGCGAGGAAGCAGGAGTAGACTGTTAGAACTTTGCAGGGGCCTCTTTTGGTCAGTTTTTGAGAGTTTGTTTGCGAGGAAGTTTGACTTCTCTGTGTAAAGAAGTTTGTGTGTTATGCAAGACATTTTGAAAATGCTTCTTGATTCAATTCCAAATCCGTTGAGTTGCTTAAGTGTAGGAGTGATGTGATCACAATGTTTTTCGCCAGAGAGAAGTCTAGGCACTGCATTGAGTGTAGACCTCATAGGGATAAGTTGTGCCTGTGATGGATGCGCTACTGTAGTCCAGTTTAGAGAGTACTAAGGTTTGAACTGCAGTTTTTAAATCAACAGGGGGGATAAAGGGTTTGGGGTTTTTGAGGTGTTTTAGAGTGCAGAAGGCCCTTTTGCTGAGGCATTAATATGGTCTTTCATGCTTAGGTCTTTGTCAAGTGTGATCCCTAGTGACTTAACAGAGATTGAGATAGATAGTGTTCAGTTTAATGCATCTAGATTGCTGAGCCAGTTGTGGATGGGCTGAGATTTTCCTTTTGCCTGGATGAGGAGAAGTTCAGTTTTGTTGGTTTGAGTTTTAAATGGTTATTGGTCAGCCAGGATTGTACCATGATTAGAGTGTTGATAGGTGTTGGATGTCTTTCGTAGATGATATTTTGATATAAAGTTGAGTGTCATCTGCACAGCGATGGTAACCAGTTTTGAACTGTTTCAAAATGTCTGTAAAGGGTTCCATGTAGAGTTTGAATAAGGCAAGGGATAGAGCTGATCCCTGGGGTACTCCTTGTGGGACTGAGACTGCTTGTGAGGTGGCATTGTTTATTTAGATTAGGTGAGAATGTTGGTTAAGGCATGAGGCAAACCACTGTAGGAAAGTTCAGTCGATGCCTGCACTTTGTGAGAGGGTGTTTAGCAGGGTGTTGTGGTTAACTATATCAAAAGCTGCTGAGAGGTCCCGGATGATTAGGAGGCAGGCCTTACCATCATCAAGAGATCTATGTATGTCATCAATAATGTTCAGGATTGCAGTCTCCATACTACAGCCTTTTTCTTGAATCCAGATTGGAGGGTGTCATGTATGTTGAATTTATCAATCTGGTTGTTTAGTTGTGACAGCACGCATTTTTCAATAGTTTTGGCAGGAGAGGGAGGATAGTTATTAGTCTATAGTAGGGGTGGGTGGAATTTTTAATTCTGTCAGTGGAATTGGAGGAATTTAGTAATTCCGCATTACTCTTGTAACGCAGAAATACTAATAAATTCTGCCGCTCCACTGGCAGAATTATTCATTCAGCACTAGTTACTCCTTTAACGGCCACTTTGTCTACTTTACTAACGGCCCTCAGGGTCTGACCTTAGGTACCCATGTCAAAGCAACCAACCATCGTGAGAGAAACACATTCCATTAGTAGTATGGAAGCATCATAGCCTTTCATTGGTTGCGTGAACGCTTGACATTTGGATTGACTTGTGGAGCTGCTGTTTTGAGAACAGAAGAAGAAGAATCTTTATTGTATTTAGTTATTTAAAACCATTACAACAATACATAATGAATGTCATAAGTTATTTTACAACTAGAAAGTTCCAATGGCTAATTTTCTAAAACTTCACATTATTTATATAAACTATTTACTTTTTCTTAATTGTCATTCACAGTCACAATTTTAATATAAAACAGCTCTAAAAACAGCACATTTTAAGAACCAACAATAATTCATTTCTCCCGGAAATTATTATTAAAATACAGATTATAGCCAGAGTTCTTAGTCCTGTAACCAAATGTTTGAAATTTCCTTAAATAGAGGGGGTATAAACTTTATTCCCCTACAAGCAAGGGCAGCTGAACATCCGCTTAGCCAGATGATAAAGGCTTGCCGGCATGAACCAATTCCCATATTTCTAAATAATGATTTCAAAAGAATTTTCCTTTGTACCAAGGAAACAGCACAGACATATAGTAAATTAATTTACGTTTTGTTCTTATATCCACATAATATACAAGAAAGATTTTTTTTTAGATTCCATAATACAAAACCGGAATAGCATAAATTGATGTTTCAATCTTAATTAAAAATGTTCTCCAGGTAACCTTGAGGACCTATTTTGAAATACGAATTTATTACTGTCCAGGCATGTCTCCTTAGTGCAAAAGCATTTTTATCTATTAGATTTGATGCTATTCGTGTTGCAGATCTTAACACTTGATTAAAAGATGCCTTTCCCATTGTTGCTCCCCATGCTTTTTGCATGCCTACATCCTCAATAGAATTCTTTTGTAGTACTATGCAATTGTTCCTCTATTTCCTTCCAGCATAAATTGCTGATAGAACCTCTTTCTGATGCTCACAGTCTCCAACATAATTTTATAAAAAAACTTTCACACTGATGTGCCTGATTTTTTTAATCCAAACTCTAAACGTATTTGTGCAGGTGAAACCAATTTTGGAATTTTAAATACGGATCTATAGACTTTTATTTGGCCCCTGTTCAACGTATCTATTTCCAAACCCCGCATAATTCTGTACCATAAGATAATGAGGGTAGTAGCCGGCCCTCCATAACCTTAAGTAAGTGAGTAAATGACTGACGATTCAATTTTTGTTTTAGTATTTGAAATCCATATGTTAATGATTGTGCCTTAGCCTGAATAGATAACAAGTGGGATTTACTGTACAATTGCTTATCTACAATGAACCCCGGATATTTATATGACTGAACTTCCTCCAATTTTTTTCCTTTCAACCACCACGCATGATTTTTAAACTTAAAATCAACCAACCAAATCACTTAAGTTTTAATTAGATTCAGATCTAGCCCTTGTTTTACTATGTATTTATTTAGGGCATTCATACTCCGTTGTAGAGCTATTGGTGTTTTACTTAATAAGACTATATCATCCGCATACTGTAGACAGCCCAATTTCTCTCCCCAAGGATTGGTGGATGGTTATTTTCCAAATCCAAAGCGTTGGCCAGATCTGATAGATGTAAATTAAATAGGCTTGGGGCCAAGACACAGCCTTGTTTAAGACTGTTATTTGTCCTAATTTTGGATGTTACATGGCTTTTGTCCCCTACTTTTACTTGAGCCCATGTTTGCGTGTATAATTCAACAATTGCCCTTAGTAAACCTTCTGGAGTTCCCCATTCTTCCAGTTTTTTCCATAGACGACTTCTAGGCACACGGTCAAAGGCAGATTTAAGATCAAGAAAACATGCAAACAAACAAGTTTTTTCTATTTCGCCTTCTCTATTAGCAAAGTTAAGGCTGTAAGGTTAGTTAGTGTCCCCATTCCTGCTCTAAATCCTTTCTGGAATTTTGGTATTAGTTGTTTTTCTTCTATCCATGTTTTTAGGTGTTCCAATAAACAGGATGCATAGAGTTTTGCCTCAACATTGCTTAAAGCTATAAGCCTGTAATTAAGGGGTATTGCTGGATTACCGTTTTTAAATATAGGTTGAATAATATTGCTTTTCCATGCTTCCGGTATCTGATTTGTATAAAAAATATCATTGAACATTGATAATCTATGTCTGTTTTAAACAGAGCATTTGGGATACCATTTGGGCCAGGTGCTCCCTCAAATTTTAATCTTTTTGTTATTCCTTTAAGATTTTCTACATTGCCCAATAAGGTCATTTGATTTTCCCTTATATGAGACTTTGTCTCCTCTTTGCTTTCTTGAATCCCTTGAGTAGATTTACAAATTGCCTGAGACAACAGTAAATCGTTGTTATTCGTTGTTTCCGGCACTGAGAACATAGCAAAGACGTGGGCTTCCTACGATGCTACATCTATTCCTGCATTATCTTGTCTTTCCTTACCTAATACCAAATCATTAACTATTTGCCAGAATTTTTTACTATTTTGTTGTTTACTGGACTCGAGAAGTTTGTTCCATAGATCTTCGGAATATCTTCTTTTTTCTTCCCAGCAACTTTTCTTGTATTTGTTTTTTAGTTTTTCTAAATTTTGAAGCAAGATGTTAGTGGGTTTCTTTCCTTGTCCTTGCGCCTATGCCACTTGTTAGACCTGGCTTTTTCAGCGGGTTTATCCCTAGACTTCTTGCTTTTTAGCCTCCTGTTTCTGACCTGTTTTTGTTGGTTTTATGACTCTGGGCACTTTACCACTGCTGATCAGTGCTAAAAGTGCATATGCTCTCTGTGTAAAATGTGTCATGGATTGGTGTTTCCATGATTGGCCTCTTTGATTTATGTGTCAGTCCCTAGTAAAGTGCACTGCGTGTGCCAGGGCCTGTAAATCAAATGCTATTGGAGGGCTGCAGCACTGGATTCTGCCACCCACACAAGCAGCCTGTAAAGTGTGGCTCAGGTCTGCCATGGCAGAGCCTATGTGCAGTCTGGGACTGCCATGTCGACTTGACAAGTGCACCCACTTGCCAGGCCCTAAACCTTCCCTTTTCTACATGTTAGTCGCCCCTAAGGTAGGCCCAAGGTACCCCTGTGGGCAGGGTGCAGTGTATGTGAAAGGTAGGACATGCCCTGGTGTGTGTGGCATGTCCTGATAGTGAATGACAGCCCATTTCATTTTTCACTATTGCAAGGCTACCTGTTCCCCATAGGACAGAATGGGAAGTTTGTTTATAACATCTTATAAACATAACTGGCCCAGGGAACTAGGTAGGAAAATAAAGTTTAGTATGCCTGAACTCAGAATTTAAAGATGCATCTTTTAGTGAAGGTGATTTTTACATTCTGTGTTTGAAAATACCACTTTTAGAAAGTAGGTATTTTCTTGCTCAGTCATCCCGTGTGCCTCTGCTGGAATGTGGATTGCCTGTCTGGGTTTTGGATGGCAGAAGGCTGGGGAGCAGGAGTGGCTCCAGATAGTCTAGGTGGGTCAGGAAAGGGCTGAATAGACCTGGGCTGCAATAGGGGAAGGGGGACGAGATTTCCTTGCACCTCAAAGGGCCTGGTCTGCCTCTGACAATGCCATCTCCACCTCCTGCCAGGAAGTCACACCAGAGAAGGAAGAACTGGTTCGGGCTGGGCACAGACACTCTCTGCCTAAGAGATCAAAGGATTTTGGGATATAAATATTGGGGCCCAGACCCCTGAACTTTAGAACTCTTTTGGACCAAGAAGACTGCCAAGAAGAAGAGCTGGAGAAGCTGTAAGGAGGAACTACCACTTTGCTGTGTGCTTTGCTGTGTTGGCCTGCAGTGGCTGCTTCTGTCTTGGGCAGTGAAAGGACTGGACTGAACTTTCTGCAATCTACGTTTGTGAGTTTCTCCAAGGGCCTGAGGTAGAGCTTGCCCCCTGTTCAAGAAGTCTCAGGAACAGCAAAGACTTCAAGCTCTTCTGCCCTCAGCACTGGGAACTGTGTTTTGTGCTGCAACAGAAGAAAAAGCAACCCAACGCCGTCTACGACGCCGCTGCCGACTCCGTGTCCTGAAGGCACTGTAGAGGTCACCGTAGAGGGCACTGCCGCAATGCTGCACCACGACCCTGGTCTCATCGACGACGCCTGCTCACGCCGCCACCGAGCCGCTGCTCGCACCGTGACCTGTGGGCACCGCACTCCGCACCGCCTCGCTTCTTGACGACGCCATGGTATCCCCGATGCCGCCGCCCCACGCCGAAATCGATGCCGCTGCTTGCACCGTGGTTCGAGGGAACCGCTCGTAAA
Source organism: Calotriton arnoldi (assembly GCA_963921515.1). NCBI lineage: Eukaryota > Metazoa > Chordata > Amphibia > Caudata > Salamandridae > Calotriton > Calotriton arnoldi. The sequence goes on along the minus strand of CAWUFW010007836.1, from coordinate 375,995 downwards.
GTTACACGACGCACCGCCCTCATCCCGCACCTCAGGCTTGGCCTACCGATGCCGGCACCATCGACTCCAGTTCGTCAGCCGACGACAGCGCTTCAGCAACGACGATGCCGCTGCTTGCACCGTGACCTGCCAGCACCGCGAGGAGCACCGCATTCACTTCGCACCGCGACCCTGGTCTCACCGGCGACGCCACCTGACACCGCCACCGAGCCGCTGCTTGCACCGCGACCTGAGGGCACCGCACGCCGCACCGCTGCACTTCGCACCGCAGCACCCGATGCCTGCCGACGCCAGCGCTCCTGACTTCAACAGAGAGAAGTTCGATCTGCAACGCGTGTGACTTCGAGGGCCCCGATGACTCCTGCCCGACCTCCGGAACCGACACCTGCGGACGCTGTGTTTTCGGAAGCTCAACGAGAGGTCGCTGCGCCCTGCATTTCTAAAAGGTACTGTTTGCGGGTTTTCCCGACACCATAGCTGGCCGCGACGCCGCGGTCAGCCAGAACTGTTTGGCTTTGTTTGTTCACGACGCCGTGATAGCCCCGGAAGGAGCTATCGACATCAAGGAACTGTTTTTCAAGCATATTTTGATAACTGAAGATTTTTAAGTACTGTATTGTGGATTTTTATTGTTTTTGGTCTTGTCTTAAGTATATAAAAATATTGGATATTTTTCTAAACTGGTGTGGTGTCCTTTTGTAGTGCTTACACTGTATTACTGTTGGTTATGTGCAAATGCTTGACACACTGCCTCTAAGATAAGCCTGACTGCTCGTGCCAAGCTACCAAGGGGGTGAGCAGGGGTTATTTTAGGAGTGTAACTCCCTTATCCTGACTAGAGTGGTGGTTTTTGCCTGGCTTTGGCACATGCCCTAGCCTACCAAAAATCCCATTTCTAACATTGGTTGTCAGCGGAGAGGATAGGACTTGTGTTTGCAGTTGACTTACAGTGATTGGTGTGCACTACTACCATATCGCAGACCATTACGTGCCACAAACTGGTTCTTTTTCTTTTTGGCCTATTTTTGATCTTGCCAGTTTGAACTTGCTACTTCATAATGCTTGAATCAAGAGCATCATCTGTTGCATCCCTGGAAGTTGCCTTTGAGGAGGATAGGTTGGAATCCAACAATGTGAAAGAATTGAAAGCGATTTGCAAAAACCTAAAAATCCAAGTCAGAGGCCTCACTAGGAAGGAGGAGCTACAAAAGGCGCTGAGGGCCTAGGTAGCAGCCAGACATGCCAGTGGGCAATCTGGAGATCTCACTGGAGAGGCGGAGGAGCCTAATCCTAGGGTGGATGTGCTTTTGGGAGGGGGAGAACCCTCCAGGCCAGGCAGCAGTGGCCTGTCCCCAGAGGAGCTGGAGGACAGGTGGGAAGCGAGGAAGTTCGAATTGGAGAAACTCAGAATGGAGAATGAGAGGGAAGAGAAAAGAATAGCCATGGAAGAAAGGAAAATGATGTTAGACCATGAGTTTAAAATGAGAGAGCTGTACTGGGAAGTCCGTAGGGCTAGGCCAGCTCAGATGGTGGCAGCAAAAATGTTGTGTCCAGTACTGAGGGTGAGGTACACACAGACACAGATTTGGGGCCCTGCTTCAAGGAGGGGGTTGACATACACCAGCGGGTTCAGGATTGCGAGGTTACTCCAGTGGTACGCAGTGTCCCTGAAGTGGATTGGGGAACTGGCACAGGGGATCATATTCCTGGTAGTGGGAGGGACACTCTACTGACTCTAGATGAGAGGTGCAGGGAGAGGGGTTCCCCCATGATAGAAGCCCTGGTAAGTGAGTATGGGGACCAGCCAGAAGAGTATGGGTTGAGGGACAGCAACAGTCAGACACTGTCTCACCAGTCTTGCGAGAATGATGCAGGGTACTTTTCCGAGGCACTGGATGGTTGGGTAAAGGGTAGTTTGGTTAACACCTGTGTGGGTCTGTGTGATTCAATTGTTGGATGGCATATTTTAAGTCCCTGGTTTCCTGAGCTATGCCAACACCCGGTGGAGTGTGAGTTCTCTGACCCCAGGGAGCTTGCACTGGAGGCAGACCTTTTTGTGGATTCCAGAGGGTCTGGAGAAGCATCTGGGGGTGATCCTGAAGGAGATGGCTCAGGTTTTCCCTAACCCAGTGTGGTGGGGGAGGTTTGTGGTAACTCAGATAGGTCCCAAAGTAGTGGGAGGGGTGTAGGGTCCCATGTCCTGTCTCAGAGGACAAGGAGTGGGAGTGGGCTGTGTACCGAGGTGCCCGAAACCCAGTCTCAAGGCCTGGTTGGTTCCATGAGGGGACACCAGGAGGGGGGCCTGGTCTGTACCGGGAGGCCGTCCCCTGAGGGGGATCCTAAGATGTCAGTTGAGCTGGGGGAGACTGCTGTAACAAGCATTCTACCAGCTCTGGTGTCTGGCAGCACCTCTCCAGTAGGGAGAGGGCATGAGCCCAGAGAGAAGGGTGAGAGGGGGATGCCGTCCCCAGTGGAAGGACCAGTGGGTCAGGGGTTGCCAGCTCTGAGGTCAGAGCACCCCAGGACTGACCCCGGTGAGGCCACTTCTGGCCTGGGGGGTTTTCATGCTCTGTCAGGTGGACAGGAGGCCGGAGACCTGCGGCAGGCAGACTCTTACACAACTCCAGAGGAGTGTGTTTCCCTTGGGGGGGGTGGTGTACTCCCCCAGAAGTCCTGGGTTGCCAGGCACAGGTCCAGCTAAGGGTACAGACCCTGGGTTGGAGGGCCAGGTTCAGGGTATCCCCCCTGACCTGGAGGAAGGGGCAACTGCTAACAGTGCCCCTACCGGCTTGTCTGGGGGCACCTCTCCAGTTGGGAGGGTACAGGGCCCCAGTAAGGGGGGCAGGGAGAGGGCAGCCTCACCCCTGACCTCTGCCCAGTCTAAGGGTACAGACCCTAGGCTGGGATCCCAGTTGAAGGATAGAACCCCTGAACTGGTGGGCGACTTGTGCAGGACACCTGCCACAGGTGCCCTGACAATTCTGGAAGGGGGTACCACTTCAGGTGGGAGGGTACAGAGCCCCTGGGAGGAGGTCCAGGTATGGGAGAGCCCACCCCAGTCCCCTGTCCAGTCTCAGGGTACAGACCCTGGGCTGGTGGGTCGGTGTCAGGATGTCATACCTGACCTGACAGAGGGGAGAGTGGAAGAAGGGTGCCAGGAATCTGGGGCTACTGCCCCCCAGTCTCGGATGCCACAGAGGATGGAGAACCGTGAAAGGCCTGGGGCCTGGCTCTCATCACTGACAGCTGTCAGTGGCCCCTGTGGCTTGCTGTCCTGGTGGATAGAGTGGTCCCTGGGGAGGACAGGAGTCACACCTCGGGGATGGACTGGGCCACACCACTGTGTTGGCCATGTCGGTACTGTCTGCCTGTTGGGACACATCTGTGAGCAAGTTAAGGTTAGGTGCTGCACAGATGGTGTCCACAGGTGAGGAGAAGGGTTCCCCATGGGTTAGCTTAGTGGGCCCTGAGAGTATGGACAGAGGGATCCGCCTGGGTTCAGAAAGGCGTAGAACCAGAAAGTGCCCCCGCTTTTGTGGCCCAGGTCTAGGTTCTATCGCCTCAACCAGGCACTGATTGCACTGAATATTTTTAAACTTGAATGCTCTGAACCTGCGCGATTTTTAAAACGCTAATGCTTTGAAACTTAGCTATTGTTCTACTTGACCCAAGCCCTGTTCCATCGCTGCTGGTGCCGTTTGTGTGGAGGGCGAGGCTAGGGTGAGCCGGAATCTCTCCATAATCACTTCCGGTGCTAAAAGGGGCAGTCGGTCGTTTGCGCGCCAGTCACTGCTTCACTGCTACTTAAGCAGGATGTTACAGAGGACGCGCAGCAGACGCGTGCAGCGGGTGCGCCGCATGCACGCGCAAAGGAGCGCCAAAGGCAAGCCCGTCTGTGCCCATCCGCGCCCGACCGGGCCCCGGGGCCATGACCCCTGGTCCAAATGAGGGACAAAGACTATGTTACTCTGCCAAACAGCTCTTGCAACATCGGAACACACAGTCTTCAAATTGTACTTTACTCTCCCCTGTGGACAGAGACACAATCTGCCCTTGCTGTGGTTTCTCCTTTCAAAGTACGCCTTGTAAAGAACCCAGCACACTGAGTACTTTACAAGCAGATTCCTCTTCACAAGCAGATTCCTCTTCTGGCTGTGCTACCCCAGTCAAAAAGGAACTTGTCTTCCTCAGTATCAATTGTCGCTCATTACCGAAGCATAAAGCAGACATATTTGACCTCCTGATTAGTGAGCAACCGGACGCCGTGTTTCTAACTGAAACATGGCTGCACACGAGTTCTGACCCTGATATTGCGGCCGCCCTACCATTTAACTATGCCATATTCAGGAAAGATAGGGGGCTTAAGCCCGGTGGGGGTATTGCCATTATCTATAAGAAATCATTCATGTGTAAATTTGAAGAACTGTCATTTACGAACTGCGAGGCAGCGTTATTTAAGCTTACCCTGACTCACAAGTTCACTTTCTCAGGCATAATATTGTATCGTCCCCCTGGGCCGTCTGGCCCACGGGTTTCATCCTTTGCGGATTCAATAACACCTTCTCTTTTAAATACCGCTAACTTTTCGATTCTGGGCGACCTTAATTTGCACTTAGATGATCCGGCATGTGTGAATAGCACTACATTTATTTCCGATGTGGCGGCATTGAATATTACACTCTGCAACTCTGGTTCCACTCACGTTGCTGGCCATCTACTGGACCCTATCTTTTCCAGTCTGTCCAATATTCAATGCTCACCAGCTCTTCCCTTATGCTGGTCTGACCATTTTGCAGTCAGCTTCCGCTTTGAGATCTTAGCTAATCTACCCACAGTTGCCCCTAATATTAGCAAACCTACCAGGTACTGGAGAAGACTAGATATTCAAGTCCTTAATAAGCTTTTATCCTCCAAGGTTCCTATAACCAAACAAACGTTAACTACTCTTTCGGGTGCTGTTCAAGAGTGGCTTTTAAAAGCCATTGATACCTGTCTTCCTCCCTCTATCAAGAAGGTGAACAACCATCATCCTCCTGCACCTTGGTTCACTGAGAACTTGAAATTGGAAAAATCAAAATGCAAAGTTCTGGAAAGATGCTGGAGGAGGGACTATGTGTCTGACACTAAACTCGCATACATAAAGGCTAAAAAGGACTACCATATTCTCTGCAAATCGTCTCGTGCCGAATATGTCACTTTGACTATTTCTAGTGCGCTGAATTGTTCTAAGACCCTTTTTAAAATGGTGAAAGAGCTTTCGGGCTCTGAAACCCAAGCCATGCCTCCTGCACTAAATAATCAACAAAGTGAAGACTTGGCTAAATATTTTCTCTATAAAGTAGAAAAAATATATTCTGGAATGAAGGACAGGAAACCGGATAACCGCCTTCAACAAACATCCTCATTTCCTCCTGTAGCCAGGACCATCTCTTACCAAGACAAAGAGGCATCAGAATCTAGGGCTACACTTGAATCCTGGTCCCCACTAGATATGAACTCCTTCAAACGGATTTTAGATAGCATTAAATCTGGTTCACCTCGTGATCCTCTTCCAATCTCAGTGCTTCAACAGCTTGAGACGCCTTCACTCCTGATAATCATGGAACTTCTGAACGCCTCCCTAGAGGAAGCAACAGTTCCTTCAGAGTGAAAGCACGCAATGGTGCTTCCTCTCTTAAAGAAGGCCAACGCTGATCCGGTCCAGCCTTCCAACAACCGGCCTATTTCACTGCTTCCGTCCTTTTAAAAAATTCTTGAAAAGCACATAACTTCTCAACTAGCCCAATTTGTTGAATCACAAATATTTTTACATCCATCTCAGTCAGGCTTTAGAGCCGGTTTTTCGACCGAAACGACACTCCTTCGAGTCACGGAAAGGCTGCAACACCATCTAGATTCAGGAGCTACGGTAGCCCTCATACTGCTGGACTTAAGCGCAGCGTTTGACATGGTCTCTCATACCGTGTTAGTGGAGGCCTTACGATCCTTGGGTATAACTGGAATAGCACTTAATTGGCTTATTTCTTTTCTCATGGATCGTACGTTCCAGGTCTTTTCTCCAGCCGCCTGTTCCAATAAGCATGTTTCCCCCTTTGGGGTACCTCAGGGCTCTATTTTAAGCCCTTTATTGTTCAATGTATATGTCAGACCTTTAGCCAACATTGCAGAAGAGGCTGGGTTGTCCTTGTTCTCCTATGCAGATGACACCCAGATTATCTTCTCCCTCTCTGCTGAGAAAGCATCTGTGACATCTGCTCTGCAGCTAGGTCTGCGTAATATTGCATCTTGGATGCAGGCTAATTTTCTTAAACTTAATGGGGAGAAAACGGAAGTCTCGATCCTGGGGAAGAATAAAGATCTTTGGGGCCCCCAACATTAGCCCATTGAAATGGGTGCTGTCCCTGAACCTTCTCGCCATATTCGCAATCTAGGCTTCATCATAGACGACTCACTATCTATAAAAAACCAAGCAGTAAAGGTGGCTGCAACTTGTTTTACCATACTGAAATGGCTCAAAAAGATTATCTGGATGCTGCCCAGCTCTACCCAGAGAACCGTGGTCCAAGCTCTTGTCACCTCAAGACTGGACTACGGCAACATCCTCTAGTTGGGGGCAAATAAGGAGGTAATGCGCAAGCTACAGGTAGTCCAGAACTCTGCCGCCAGACTGATTTGTCAGGTTCCCAGAATTGCCTCAATCTCAGGCCCTCTGCGTGACCTACATTGGCTCAGGGTGGAGAGCAGAATTAAGTTCAAAGCCCTGAGCTACATATTTAAAATCAAATCTGGAGCGTCCCCTCAATACCTGCAGGCTCTGGTTCACCCCTACTTGCCCTCACGTGCGCTCCGCTCTGCCACTCAGGCGAAGTTCTCTGTACCTAGAATTAGACTGTCACGTATGGGCGGTCAATCATTTGCCTACTTAGGCCCCACTTTATGGAACTCTCTCCCTGAGCCGCTTCGCAATGAAACTGTATATGCGAATTTTCGTAAAACCCTAAAAACTTGGCTGTTTAATCAATAATCGTTCCCTTCCTTTTGGTCCTTCCTAGCTGGTGCCGGGAAACCCTTTTTGGGTAGCTGTTGCGCCTTACAAATTAAAAAAAACAAACAAAAAAAAACAGGGAAGTCCATCAAGGGATTGATTAGTCTACCCTGGGTTTAGGCTGGAAGGGGGTTGTGTTAGACCTGGCTTTTTCAGCGGGTTTATCCCTAGACTTTTTGCTATTTAGCCTCCTGTTCTGACCTGTTTTTGTTGGTTTTATGACTCTGGGCACTTTACCACTGCTGATCAGTGCTAAAGTGCATATGCTCTCTGTGTAAAATGTGTTATGGATTGGTGTTTCCATGATTGGCCTATTTGATTTATGTGTCAGTCCCTAGTAAAGTGCACTGCATGTGCCAGGGCCTGTAAATCAAATGCTGTTTGTGGGCTGCAGCACTGGATTGTGCCATCCACACAAGCAGCCTGTAAAGTGTGGCTCAGGCGTGCCATTGCAGAGCCTATGTGCAGTCTGGGACTACCATGTCGACTTGGCAAGTGCACCCACTTGCCAGGCCCTAAACCTTCCCTTTTCTACATGTTAGTCACCACTAAGGTAGGCCCAAGGTACCCCTGTGGGCAGGGTGCAGTGTATGTGAAAGGTAGGACATGCCCTGGTGTGTGTGGCATGTCCTGATAGTGAATGACAGCCCATTTCGTTTTTCACTATTGCAAGGTTACCTGTTCCCCATAGGACAGAATGGGAAGTTTATTTATAACATCCTATAAAAATAACTGGCCCAGGGAACTAGGTAGGAAAATAAAGTTTAGTACGCCTGAACTCAGAATCTAAAGATGCATCTTTTAGTGAAGGTGATTTTTACATTCTGTGTTTGAAAATACCACTTTTAGAAAGTAGGTATTTTCTTGCTCAGTCATCCTGTGTGCCTCTGCTGGAATGTGGATTGCCTGTCTGGATTTTGGATGACAGAAGGCTGGGAGCAGGAGTGGCTCCAGATAGTCTAGGTGGGTCAGGAAGGGGCTGAATAGACATGGGCTGCAATTGGGGAAGGGGGAGGAGATTTCCTTGCACCTCAAAGGGCCTGGTCTGCCTCTGACAATGCCGTCTCCACCTGCCAGGAAGTCACACCAGAGAAGGAAGAACTGGTTCTGGCTGGGCACAGACACTCTCTGTCTAAGAGATCAAAGGATTTCGGGATATAAATATTGGGGCCCAGACCCCTGAACTTTAGAACTCTTTTGGACCAAGAAGACTGCCAAGAAGAAGAGCTGGAGAAGCTGTAAGGAGGAACTACCACTTTGCTGTGTGCTTTGATGTGTTGGCCTGCAGTGGCTGCTTCTGTCTTGGGCAGTGAAAGGACTGGACTGAACTTTCTGCAATCTACTTTTGTGAGTTTCTCCAAGGGCTTGAGGCAGAGCTTGCCCCCTGTTCAAGAAGTCTCATTAACAGCAAAGACTTCAAGCTCTTCTGCGCTCAGCACTGGGAACTGTGTGTTTTGTGCTGCAACAGAAGAAAAAGCAACCCGACGTTGTCTACGACACCGCTGCCGACTCCGTGTCCTGAAGGCACCATAGAGGGCAACGCCGCAATGCCGCACCGTGACCCTGGTCTCATCGACAACGTCTGCTGACGCCGCCACCGAGCCGCTGCTCGCACCGCGACCTGTGGGCACCGCACTCCGCACCGCCTCGCTTCACGAAGACGCCTTGGTATCCCCGACGATGCCGCCCCATGCCGAAATTAACGCCGCTGCTTGCACTGTGGTTTGAGGGCACCGCTCGTAAAGTTACACGATGCACCGCCCTCATCCCGCACCGCAGCCTTGGCCTACCGACTCCGGCGCCATCGACTCCAGTTTGTCAGCAGACGACAGCGCTTCAGCAACGACGACGCCGCTGCTTGCACCATGACCTGACAGCACCGCGACAAGCACCGCATTCACTTCGCACCGCAACCCTGGTCTCACCGACGACGCCACCTGATGCTGCCACCGAGCCGCTGCTGTCACTGCGACCTGAGGGCACCGCACGCTGCACCGCTGCACTTCGCACCGCAGCACCTGACGCCTGCCGACGCCAGCGCTCCTGACTTCAACAGAGAGGAGGTCGATCTGCAACGCATGTGACTTCGAGGGCCCCGACGACTCCTGCCCCAACCTCCGGAACCGACGCCTGCGGACGCCGTGCTTTCGGAAGCTCAACGAGAGGTCGCCGATGCCCTGCATTTCTAAAAGGTACTGTTTGCGGGTCTTCCCGACACCGTAGCTGGCCCGCGACACCGCGGTCAGCCAGAACTGTTTGGCTTTGTTTGTTCACGACGCCGTGATAGCCCCGGACAGAGCTATCGACATCAAGGAACTGTTTTTCAAGCATATTTTGATAACTGAAGATTTTTAAGTACTGTATTGTGGATTTTTATCGTTTTTGGTCTTGTCTTAAGTATATAAAAATATTGAATATTTTTCTAAACTGGTGTGGTGTCCTTTTGTAGTGCTTACACTGTATCACTGTTGGTTATGTGCAAATGCTTTACACACTGCCTCTAAGATAAGCCTGACTGCTCGTGCCAAGCTACCAAGGGGGTGAGCAGGGGTTATTTTAGGAGTGTAACTCCCTTATCCTGACTAGAGTGGTGGTTTTTGCCTGGCTTTGGCACTTGCCCTAGCCTACCAAAAATCCCATTTCCAACACCACTAGTCTGGCTTCTCCTGTTATTTGAGCTTTTTACCTGCGTAGATCCTTGTTGTTTCAAGGTTCTTTATACTACCCCCTCCTATTTTAGATCCTTCAATATATTTTAGCCGTTGGGGTTTTAGTGGAAATTTAACTAATAGCAAATCTCTCAGATATTGCCATGCCATTACACAATTGTTGATTTCTGGTTCTAGTGCCTCTTGCGTAATTAAGTTGCTTTTTATAAACTCAATTGTTCTGGCACTATGATAGACTTCCGCCATTATTTCCTTGATCCTCTCGCCCCGCCATTTTAAGCATTTTAAATCATATGTTATTGGTGGAGACATTAAGTTGTTTGTTGTTGGGATCTGAGTGTAATTGCAATAAATCCCAATTGATTGCGGTAAATTAACACTCTCTGAGCGTGGATGAATTTGAAAATATCTTACATCGGATAATGCTGCCTCATTAATTGCAGTATAGTCAATTTTTGAATTTGTTATACTTCTTATAAAGGTAATTGATGCTGGAGAATCCCCTTTTGAATTTCCATTTAAGATTCTAAATCCTAATTTCTCCAGTCTATTCCTAAAATCAGCCCTGATGCGATTGTTCCCAGTTGTGCCGATTTTGCTGAGATCCACTTATCAATATTGTTGCATAATTATATTGTTTCTGTAAAGTTTTTATTGATTAAATCAGTATTGCCATATGAGCTGCTTTCTTTGCTTTATTTGGGAGTAAATAAACATTTATAAGCAAGAGAACCTTACAGAACCTTACAAATCTTAATTGTCACTTTTGGGGTCAGTTTGATACCTTGAAGCTAATTAAGTTCCATATCCAAATGCTGAGTAACCCAGTTATATTTAGTTGAGCAATAGGTAATGAGACCCCCTTTCGCATGACCATATTTCTGCGATTTTCCGCTGGGCAATGAAACCCTACATAACCCACAATGTGCAATGCCTCCATGCACCATGTTTACTGTAACAAAATGAGATCATAATTCTGCAAAAATGATCTTGCGTCTTTCTCTTGTAAGATGTTACTCAAACCATGTGTATTCCATGAACAGATATTCAAAAGGGGTAGCTGTAATCAGGCATTTCGGGTTTTATTGTCAGGATCGACTAAAAATTACATCCATGTGTTGCTGTTCCCCCCACAGGCTATGAGCATAGGGACTTTCTGTCCGTGTTCCACAAGGTCTCAAAAACTCTTTATCAGAGTTTTTACATGGTTAAGTTTTCAAACAATCTTGTTTTGTTATCTGCTCCCCTTAACATTGTACCTCTTATTCAAAATGATCCTCCTCCTGTTTTGTCCAGTAGGAGGGTCCAGGATATCGCAGAGGTTCACATTTTTGTAGCTCAATGCCCCATGAGTTAAAGATGATTTGCTTTTCCATTATTCGCTCTGCTATAGCTGTCATCGCCCAGGTTGTAATGGTCACTTCTCTGTTACTTCTATGTGGATGTGGTCTAAATTCCACTGAAGACAGGCCTAAAGAGGTAATATATGCCAACTCTTTAATTTTGTTTATAAGTTTTATAATGGTTCCTCTATTTAGGATGTCAAAAGCCCCCTTCGAATTATAGTTAGGGATTAACAGCACTTTATTTCCCTGAATAACATGCTCATCTTTATGCACGGGCATAATTTTCCTCCTATCTTCTTGAGAATTAATGTACTTGGTTTGTTGGAGTTCCTGCTGATAATGAGGTGCTGTTACGTGATTTTCAAAGAAAACATTCTGTTGTTATGATTCTACCACTGGGAGCCAAAGACTGACCCCAGCTTCAGTATCTCCTGCTCCTTCCGTATAAAGTTATTTTCTTCCTGTTGTTCTCGACTTTTACCCAAGTTTACTCATAAAAAAAGACTTTCTTTTCTTGCCATTTGATCTAGCACCTGCTGCCCCTCTTTAGATGTTACTTGGTTTTCTTTCCCCTTAGTTTGAGGAGGCAACTTTCGTTTTTTTTAATTCTGTTAGTTCCTGCACTATTTCCTGTAGAGGTTCCTGATGCCCTTCCAGCAAGGCATCTGTTTGCTCATTCTGGAGCCCTGCAAGCCCCAGTTTCCCTTGGTTAGTGTTGTTAATAGTCTCCCTCATAACACCCTTTAGGCCTACTTCCGTTATATTGATTTTTTCGGGGTCCAACTGCGATTTATAATTTCTTGAGAACAATTCCAGTATGGATTTTTGTCTGATTATTTTCCCTTATTTCCATGCTTTCCTTTGCCTTTTCTTTTCCCTTTTTGTGAAGACTTGCTCCATTTTTATCATTTCATGTCTCTCAACTGATTGGTTCTCATCATCCTTTACCTCAATTACTTCTTTGGAGGAACTGATCTCTCTATCACTCAGTATCTGCTGACTTGCTGAACTGTTTAATTGTTTTGAGTGGAACTGGGTTATTAAATTTGTTGTACATTTTGTCGCAGGTACCTTTCCCGACTGCGATCTTACCTCTGTCAATATTTCAGTAAGAATTGAGGACAACACTTGTGGCTTATCCCCTAAAATAGAACATTGACATGTAACTTGTTGTGTGTAAATATGATTTTGTACTCTCTGAATAAGGTCATTTAGGGGTTGCAATTTCTTATCTATGCCCACGACATGGACTGCCATGATGTTTAAAAGGTCCAACTGTAGTTCTTGCTTATCTGCCTGACGATGTATTGCCATTGTCATGGCATCCATGGTTGACAGGGGAGCACCCCAGGTCCCACCAATATCTTTTTTTCCCAGTGGTTCCTTATTGATTTTCCCATCATTATGTTCGATTTGTATTGGAGAGCTGCTACTTTGTGCAATGAAGGGGCTCCAGCTAGTCGTAGTAACGTCCCCCTGACCTCTTCTACCACCCACATAGTTTACATTATGTGCTTTCTGTGCTATATTTGCTTTATTTATTGAATGTTCCATTTCTGAGAGTTCAGTTAATGGCTGTTCACAGATCACTATTCCTTCTAGGTGCTCCTGTTGATCCACCCGTATGTCATTTAGATTTTCCAAGTTACTGAGATTCAGAGTCGAGAAAGAATCTATTAAGTTGTTATTATGGATGTCTACTTGTATTGTTCCTGAATTTGCTGGATGCCCATCTAGCTGCGGATCTTGGCACCCGCCGCTTATATTACTTTATTAGACCGTTCGTATACTATATTGTTTGCGTAGATTGATTTGCATGAGGGCTTCTGGCAATTAAAACATCCTTTTTTTGCGAGCTTAAATAATCTGTTACTTTATCCCCTTCTTTCCCTGTGCATAGAGAAAATTTTCCTTTTTTTTGATGTAATAGTTGTGGTAGTTATCGATCTATCTAGCTCTATTATTTCATCCAGACATATTACTGATTCTTGCTCTGGGGCTGTTTGTCTGGTTCGTTTTGCTGGCTTAGTCCTTCGCTGCGTCGTGCCCGTTTTTGCTTTCCCAGAATGCATGGCTGAACACTTAATTTTATCGTATCTCTCTCTTTAATGAGGATAATAATAGTGTTGACAGGAGCAGCCAACAGCAAAAACAACCGATGAACAATACGCCTATGTTCATACAGTACCTACTGTGTAGGCAACACTGCCCCTAATCCCGGCTGGACTCAATCGTCCTTTGTTTTGTTTTAGCACTGGGTAGAACTGGGTAGAACAGTCAGGAAAAGTCTGATGAATGAAAAATACTGCAAGTAGTAAGCAGTGCTGGAGACCACCACACTTCCCCCCTGCAGGCAGGCTGTAAAAATAGAAATCAGGACACTCACTGTGAGTTGGGCACATACCACAAAAGTCTCTTTGCATGTAGGCAGACGTCTGCACCAAAAATCACTATATAAAAAGTGACTTGCACGCACCTTTGTCCCTGCCACTTCAGTACATTCAACATTACGAGACAGCTGCGAGCGGCCCCCACACCAAGAGCAGGCCCTGCGATGACAGAGTGCAGCAGGGAACAGGTCCGTCCCGTCAACAGCAACACATGCACACTCCCACAGAAGGACTCCCGCCACAGCAGCTGAGCAGCTACACAACCGAAATCGATGCGGCCAGGAGCAGGAGGCCAGCCTACCCCGGCTGACCCGGCTTGCAACCATGTGACGCGACAAACACCAGCAGAGCACGTCAACCCACAGCCCAGCAGATGCCGGGCAGCTGGCAACAGGCCCGCAGGACGCCGGTCGGCATGGACAGCACAGCAAGAATTGCCGACCAGCAGGTGCAGAGCAGGAGCAGGGGCGCACCTGCCTTCGAGGTCCGAGGCGGAGTCTGATTCTGGCGCAATTCCGATAAAGGTAGGAAGTAGCTGAAGGAGCTGTTGTTTACTGGCTTATGGTGGGCCTCTGACACTGAACGTTGCTTATAACCCCGCACTGTGCCCATTCCAGTGTACATGTCCCCTAAGAAAACCAACCTTGTGTCCCTAATAAACAGCCAACATGCGTTGTAATTATAGTGGTCGTTGTTGGCCGCAGTTTATTAGGCTTACATACATAACTCATCTTGGTCATAATTTGTATGACCCCTGGTCATAATTATCATTGCGAACTGCCATATTGTGGGTCATAAATCATACATATCCTTAGCATGTTATACATATTACATTGCGGTACATTGTGTGCACATCCCCAGTTCATAAATGGCACCGAAAGTTCTTTCGTTAGTTCTTTGTAGTCCTCACTCTTGTCTTATCCCTTCTGGGACCATCGTTTGGTTGGTCTCCATGCCCTTTGCGTGTGGGGGGTAGCTTCTCCCCCGGAGTTAGGCCCCAACTCTCTACCGTGTCCATCTCATTTGTGCCCTGCCATCCGGCGGGGTCTGGGCTGCGAGTGACGTCTCCGTTTGCTACCCCCTCCTTTGTTCGGCTGACTGACCCTGCCGTGCAGCATCCCAAAGTGAGTGGCCCTCCTCCTACACACTGCCCTGTCGGTGTGTCTCCCTAGCCAGCCATTGTACCATTATTTCTTCCGCAAACGTTTTTGTTGATGCCCAGCACTGCGACACTGCTGTTTTCGTAGGTGAGGGTGGGTGGGTCCAAAATCCTGAGTGCGCCGCTTCCCCGCTCCGCGAAGATAGGAGCTACCTGGGAGGGTGGTGGCTTATATGCCTCCCACAACCTTTCCCGCCTTGCGGGTGTTGTCCCCCCATTGGGGGGTTTGTATCTCGTTCTGGTGCCGTGGGGAGGGCGCGGGGGCTACCTGTTCTGCTTCTGGGTGCATCAGGGTGCCCAGAACCAGATTCTTACAGGGCTCAGCGTCAGTTATGGCGCCGGCCCCTGAACCAAGGGGGTGGCCTCTGCGATAACCACCGCACTGTGCCCATTCCAGTGTACATGTCCCCTAAGTAAACCAACCTTGTGTCCCTAATAAACAGCCAACATGCGTTGTGATTATAGTGGTCGTTGTTGGCCGCAGTTTATTAGGCTTACATACATAACTCATCTTGGTCATAATTCGTATGACCCCTGGTCATAATTATCATTTGCGAACTGTCATATCGTGGGTCATAAATTATACATATCCTTAGCATGTTATACATATTACATTGCAGTACATTGTGTGCACATCCCCAGTTCGTAAATGGCACCGAAAGTTCTTTAGTTAGTTCTTTGTAGTCCTCACTCTCGTCTTGTCCCTTCTGGGACCATCGTTTGGTTGGTCTCCATGCCCTTTGCATGTGGGGGTAGCTTCTCCCCCGGAGTTAGGCCCCAACTTGCTACCATGTCCGTCTCATTTGTGCCCTGCCGTCCGGCGGGGTCTGGGCTGCGAGTGCCGTCTCCGCTTGCTACACCCTCCTTTGTTCGGCCGACTCACCCTGCCGTGCGGCATCCCAAAGTGAGTGGCCCTCCTCCTACACATAGCCTTGTCGGTGTGTCTCCCTAGCCAACCATTGTACCATTATTTCTCCGCCACGCCGCCAGGGAGGCTAACGTCTTCCTGCGGCTCCCCCCGAACTCCTTATGTCTGTTTTTTTTAGTTTTTTTTTACTTGCAACCTGTCAGGGCCATTGCTCCCCACAGGTTATCCCAGAAGACCCGCATCCCTTCCTCCGATAGATGCACCCCATCCCGCCCATACAGTTCAGGGTGGCCCGGGTGGATGAGCCCATGCCTGATGCTTTCCAGGCCATTGATCTTACAAAATTTGTTAACTGCGATGTTCAGCTTCCGTCTAGAGTTATCGACTGCCTTGTGCAACTCTGCTCCCCTCCAATGCATTCTACTGATTACTTCAGACCATATGATGGTCGTTCCAAAGCGCTTGGATGCCTCCGTGAGGTCCGCTTGGATGTCCTGAAGGAGGGCCTTCCTTCCCATCTGTGCCAGGTCGTTACCCCCGAGGTGTATGATCAGTATGTCTGGGTGCCAAGCTGTGTCTGCCTGCAGGTTCTTGAGGGCCACCGGTAGCTGATTCCACCTCATCCCTGGTTGCCCCACCCAGCGGAAGCATGTGCTCACTGGTCTTCCTGTCATCTTGTGGCCCACCCGCTGCCACCAAGTCTGCATTCTGGACACAAAGGAGTGGCCCACTACCCACACCAGGTGGGGGCGTTTTCCTGCTGCAACAATGGTCAACAAGCGGTCTCTTTTGGTGGTGGCTGCGCTCCTCCCCCTGTTATAGCCCTTTCTGCTGCCCAGCCAGTGGGTTCTACAGTAACTGGGGCCTGATGTAGGTCCTGTATGCCCGTGACCGCCATCTGCCTACTGCTTGTATCCCTGCTTCGGACATGCCGTACTGTGCCGCCGAAGTTGCTGCGCCAATCCTAAAAGAGTGGGAGCCAAACGCTGCTGGGGTTAGCCCTGCTTTAGCGAGGGCCTGGCGCATCACTGTTGTGAATTGAAACTTGCTTAAGTTGCTCCCATCCTGATGTTTGAAAAACGGCCCGTCACCTGCCGGGCGAGCCACCATGTATTTGAACAAGCAGCATACTGCGCAGTATTCGTGATCTTTGATGCACTGTAGCTGTACTACCATTCCCTTACCGGCCTGGTCCGTTTTTGACCTCCTTAGTAATATCTCAACCGAGGCTGCCCTGGGTCTAACGTCAGCGGCTTGGAGGCACCGCCCCGCCGGCCCACTCTTCCTGGGTGCCTCTAGTTCACTGATTCGAAAGGCTCCAAAAATGCTGTGGAGAAGGCTGCCCTAAACAGGTGTAGCTCAAAAACGTCCCTTGTACATTCCTTTAGTGCCTCCATAAGCTGGCCAAATTTTGTGAAATCTATGGGACGCCTGCTGTCTGCTTTTTCCCCTTTGGCCCGCTTCCACCCCTTCATTGCCGCTTTGAGGTATAGGGATGCCGTGGGGTCCTGTCCTGTGTGTATCTTCGTGAAGTGGGCTATGGCCGCCAAGTGAGCATGCGCCCATGATCTGGATTTCTTGTTGGTGAATGCCCATTGGATAAATAGCTCAACTGCTTTTTGTGTCTCGCCCCTGTTCTCCAGTGTCTGTATGCCCCCATCTGCATCACTGTTGCTGTGTATTTTTTGTACCGTCTGGTCGCTTCTGGGGCAAGGTTTGGTTTACCAATGCTGATAAGTCTATCCCACCAGGCCCCACAGTTGTTCTGGGAAGTGGGTCATTACCTTGTCCGCCCCTGGGGCCAATTCCCTGAATCTATTCATCTGTGCTCTTGACAGGGCGTACGCTACTGCGTTCTCCACCCCCGGTACATGGCGGGCCTACAGGTCCACGTTCCCCTCCAGCTGCAAATTTATCAATTGCCGCATTAGTCTTAGCATGTCAGGGCACCTCGCCGATCCCCTATTGATGGCCTGTACCACCCCCTTATTGTCTGACCACAGCGTCAGTTTCATGTTCTTCAACTCTTGTTTCCAGGCTGTTAAAGCCACTATTATGGGGAACAGTTCCAGAAATGTTATGTTACCGGTGATGCCTTGCTTGTGCCACCTGTTTGACCGTTGGCCTGCGCATCATTTATTGCCCAGGATTGTCCCAAAACCATTGCTCCCTGAAGCGTCTGTGAACAGGGCTATCTGCCTGTCTGTCACCCAGCCCTCTCTCCAGATTAGGATGCTGTTAAACTCTGCCAAGATTGTGTCCCACATTAGCAAGTCCTGTTTGACCTCTGCCCCAAGTCGGACATGGTGGTGTTTGTGTGTGAGACCTGCTGTTAGCTGGGTAATGCGCCTGGCGAAAACTCTACCTGTGGGGATTACCCTAGCCACAAAGTTGAGCTTGCCAATCAACCGTTGTAGGTCGCGGAGTGTTGCCTTGTTGCGGCCGCATAGGCCCCTTACTTCCTCCCTGAAATCTCTCACTTTTTCTTCAGGTAACCTGGCTGTTCCTACGACTGAATCAAGCTCTATCCCCAGGAATGTGATCTTTGTGGCGGGGCCTACTGTCTTCTCTGCTACCAGAGGGATCCCTAACTCCCCTGCTAACTCCTGGAATGCCGCCAGTGTGTTGCTACATTCTGCCGACCTGGCGGGACCTGTGAACAAAAAATCGTCCAGGTAGTGAATTTTCCCCCCCACGGGGTGCCTGTCGTGCAGGGCCCATTCCAGGAAGGTGCTGAACTGCTCGAAATATGTGCAGCACACCGCGCATCCCATAGGCATG
The DNA here is from genome assembly GCA_963921515.1 of Calotriton arnoldi. Classification (NCBI taxonomy): domain Eukaryota; kingdom Metazoa; phylum Chordata; class Amphibia; order Caudata; family Salamandridae; genus Calotriton; species Calotriton arnoldi. Next base: position 357,737 of record CAWUFW010007836.1, on the reverse strand, counting down.
GCTTTGTGGATGTTCAGGGCCCCATCCCACTGGAAACCCAAAAGGTGAAAACTTGATGGGTGTACTGGCAGGAGGCGGAAAGCGGACTCAATGTCTGCCTTAGCCATGAGTGCCCCCTGGCCAGGTGACCTAACCAGGTCAATGGCGTCGTCGACTGTAGCGGATCCCACTGATCAAGCCTCCTCACTTATCCCATCATTTACTGACGTCCCCTCTGGGAAGGAAAGATGGTGGATTAGTCTGAATTGTCCCGGCTCCTTTTTGGGAACCACCCCCAGTGGTGAGACTACCAAACCCTCTTTCAAATCTGTTGGCAGGGGGCCCTCTATCCTACCCAAGGACTTCTTTTGTTCAAGTTTCTTGCGGACCACCCCCGGGTGCTGTAGTGCTGATTTTAGGTTGCTTGCCCCATCTAGTGGAAGTGGGCCTTCAAATGGTATGATGAACCCTTCCTCGAAACCTTTCACTAATACTGCTGCATCTGTTTTGTTATGATATTTGTTGGCTGGCCTGCGAAGTTGCTGTGTGTTGATAGGGGACCTGGCTAGCTTGTAGTTGTGCAACCCCTTTGGGTCCCCCAAAACTTCATTGCGTATGCTACTGTTTTCTTTTCTTATCTTTCTTGTCCCCCTTATGTTCCTTTTTGCGTTGGCATCCCACCGGCGGGTGTCCCCCCCCACATATGGAACATATGTGTTGGAATTTGCATGACGAACCCCAAGTGCTTTCGTTGGCGTCATATTTCCAGCAGATTGATGCCGCCCCGCTGGAGGGGGTGTTTCCATGTGTTGTGTTTGGGTCTATGAAAGGACTTGCCCTTCCCTTTGTAAAAGGACCCTCGAAAGGGCTGCTCACGTTTTCCAGGCCAAGTTTTCACTTCTTTAGCTACCATCATTTTATGTATAAACCCAGGGACATCCTCCTCGTTCCATTCCATTTCTGGGTGCCTCTGCATCTTCAACCTAAAACCTTTGTCATATTCTAACCATGCATCCCCTGGAAACTGCCTTTGTGCCCCATGAATGTTGGCCTCGAATAACCACAAGTCTGCCGCGCAGCACGGGAATTTTTCAACTATTATGCATGCCATTATTCTAAATGCATCCAGCCAGTTATCGAAATTCCTTTCCTTCCTCTCCTTTCGCCTTTCCCTTCTATCCTCATCCTTTAATCACAGACAGTCAGATCCAAACCATCTAATTGAATCTCCAGCAGGGAGAAAATGTCGATAAATTCTTTCCTCCATATCCTTTCCTTCACTGCCAAGGGAATAAGACTCGCTAAACCTGTGGCCCTTGTGGTCATTGACGCCGGACCTGGCGAGGGTCTGGCATAAGCCTCTGCTGCTGAAACTTCCCTAGCTGGGTCATTAGTTGTGCTTGCGCAGCCCCATGCTGCTACAGGGGATCCTAGTTCCCCCCCATGCCCCCTGTAGAGCCTGCCCTTGCAGCCGATCCTGGCGCGCGCAGCCTGGATCTATCAAATGCCCAGGTAGCCCAGATACCCCTTCTGTAACCTGCGCCCCTGCATTCTCAACCCCCTGTGACCCCAGCCCCTTGAGCAATAGGGGTGCCATTGATTTCAAGCACTCTTGTACAATTGTGTTAATCTGCTCACCCCTTGTTGCTGTGGTGCTGATGTCGCTGTAGGCTCCTTCCGTCGCCGGGATGGCTACAAGCGGCAGGTCATTCTTCTGGGGTCTCTTCCTGGGTGCCTTGTCTTGGGGTGGTTTGGGCACCTCCCGCTGACTTCTCTTAGGTGCCGGTGCAGTGGCATCCCCCATTGCCTTGTCGTGGTTCAAGTGTGGCTGCAGCCTGCTGGTTCCATGTACCTCCGATGCTGCCCAAATTTTTCTCAGCAGCTCATTTAGCTCCTCTGGCTGCCCCCCTGTGCATTGACTTTCCATTGTATGAGCCTCTGAGCTGGGTGCTGCCGCCCTCCTGATGCACCAACTGTACTCCTTGACCTGCAGCCTCCTGGGTGCTGGTTCCCCCTTCTTCTCTTTTTTTTATTTTTATTTTTTACTATTGCCAATGCTTGTTGGCTGCCCCCACTCTACCAGTCCAGTTTCAAGCAAACAGTGGCTCCTTTAAGTCTCCGTGACTCAAGGAGCTGGGTGGGGCTAGGTAACTGCAACAATATTGCCACTTAGGGCCGGCCCGGAAGCTTCCTGTGGGTGGGACTGGTGCAGTCTTATTATCCCTAGCTGCCACTAACAACACCGCAGCTGTCACCTGCTAGCTGCGCTAGCTTGAGATTCCCCGAGCCAGGGAAAATGAGAGGGCAGGTGGGGGCTTGGAGCGCAGCTGGCAAGGCTTGGAGCCGCTCGCTCTCCACTGCACGCACTGCTGAGGGCCGCCACTAAACGTTGCCCCTTTTCAGGCCCGAGATGCTCCACTTGGCCCCCAAACCTCTTGCTGCAACAGGCCGAGGATCAACTCCGGCGCAGCCGGGCAGCGTCTGTGGACGAAGGGTGGGGGTCGTTCCGCTCTCCCCGGGCCGCGCCCACGCACACATAGGGGTCTCCGACTGGCGCCAATGGATCCCGGGCTGCCGTCCAAAACAAAGGCAGCGTCTCGGAGGCCCTGCGCCGATATGCGGGTGGAGGCCCCGAGATGTTCTACTGGCCCCAAACCTCCCGGCGAAAGGGCTGCTGCACGACCAATTCACACCACAAATTCGCTGCAGACACAAGCAGCGTCTCGCGGGCTCCCGAAAAAAGCCAAGGACGAACTCCGGCGCAGCCAGGCAGCGCCTGCTCCGCTCTCCCCTGGCGCCAAAGGGCCCGGACAAACCGCCGGACGACAACAAAGGCTGCGCCCCGGGGGCCCTGCGCCGATGTTCGGGTGGAGGCCCCGGGATGTTCTACTGGCCCCAAAACCTCCTGGCTGCAGGTGGAAGCTTCCGACAAAATCCTGACCCGGGGCCATTCAGCGGGCTCCGGTTACCCGCACCCTTGCTGCCAACACACGGAAAGGGCTGCTGCACCACAAGTTCGCTGCAGACACAAGCAGCGTCTCAAGGGCTCCTAGCCGAAAATATATGCCAGGGCTGTGAGCGGGCGCACCTCCGTCCTTCGTCATCCTCCCGGTCTCCAACCAGACTGGCAGAGCTTTGCCTCCTCGCAGGATGGGTCCGGTGAGTGAATTGTCCAAAATCCTGAGTGCGCCGCTCCCCCGCTCCACGAAGATAGGAGCTACCTGGGGGAGTGGCGGCTTATATGCCTGCCACAACCTTTCCCGCCTTGCGGGTGTTGTCCCCCCATTGGGGGTTTGTATCTCGCCAGGCCCCCCCATTGGACGGGGGCCTGGCGCCGTTCTGGCATCCGTGGGGAGGACGTGGGAGCTACCTGTTCTGCTTCTGGGCACTTCAGGGCACCCAGAACCAGATTTTTACAGGGCTCGACGTTGGTTATGGCGCCGGCCCCTGAACCCCCCCTTCGGGGGTTGGCCTCTGCAAAGATCGGTTCCCTGACCTTGCATATTCACAAGTAAAGAACTCATTGCGGCTTTGAGATTACCAGAAAAGTGAGTGACACAGGCGCAAGTCTTCTCTACAGCAGCCACAGAACTGAGGACAGGAAGGTGCCTGTGTTCCATGTGAGGTACTGCTGCTTCCCGACTGTGTAGACACTGTGCACTTGCCCAACTGCAGCGGAGGAAAAGGAAGGCATTTCAGCATCCCCAGACTCCCCAGGAGGTGAGCTGCCAATGGGATGGAGACAGATAGTAATTAGCAGCTTCTGTCAAGAATGTGTGTAACAGGTGCCTGCAGGGAAAGGTGCGACAGAGGGACATGAATGAAAGTGGCTCCTACCTGTTGGCCCCAAGTCATATGTGAGTGATACCCAGATACAGTCCTGAGCTTTAGTTCAGGTTGCTCTCTGTGCAAAGACCAGCCCTGTTGTTCATGCATTAATTCATTCATTCAGACTTGTCAAAGACTTGAAGTGTGCGTAGTTGATAGTTCACACATCCTGGGTTGTTAATGTGTGACCAGGTTCCTTATTTACACTGTTTGTTTTTATGAGGTCCACCCTTGGAGCCAACTGTGTTTCCAGCGCCCTGCAGCAGTGATTGTACCCACAAAACACTTACTTTTGCTGTGGTTAATCTTGCTCTGTGTGATTATATTCACACAGGTCCTGGTGCCTAGAAACAGTAAACCTCGTACTTTGAACTTCGGTCACATGGTTAAGATCTGATACATCAGAGCATTCATGGAAAAAAAAGCTTACAACGGCTGAAAGTATTTAAAAACGTCCTTCCCACTTCCTATATTTGATCACTTAGATGTTTCCCTTTCACCCACCGCTTCTCTTTCCTTCTTCCTTGACCCAGCCCCCCTCGCCCCCCTGCCACTTATTCTACCTCACTCCATCATCCACCACAACTTCTCTTCTATTCCTTTCTCCTCCCTTGCATCCACTCTTCCTCTATAACACTTCCCGTTCACCTTTCCCTTTCTGATGTCATTACTCTCCAAATATGATTTTCCCTCTTTCATGTTTCCCGAGGTTATTTCTAACTTTACATTTACTTCTTCTTCCCTCTATTCATTGTACTTTTGCCCTCTCCCCATTCTAACACTGTGTTTTCCTCTTTAATCCTCTCACACCCACTCGCACATCCTCCCCGACTCTTTCTCTCTTCTTTTCCTCGCTTCACTTGTGACCCACTTTCTAACACTCACTCATCTCTCCCCCTTCTCTCTTTTCTACCACTCTACATTTCTCGCTCCCTTGCATCTGACTCATTCTCTCTCTCCACCATCTCTCCCAGGCCCTCCAGTGAACTTGTGCAGAGTTGTTCTGGGTGGAGATGTTGTCTGAAGATGGTTTCAGGTACTTCCCCTGTGCTGCATTTTCTCGGTGTGACCATTCACTCCTTCTCTCCATCTCTAGGTGGAGAGCACAGATTCCTGATTGCAGGTGGGGCCCACACTAAGCACCACAGTGTTTGCTTTGTGTAGGAGTTGTGTTCTGCTCCGGTGTGTTGTGCATTCCTTACTAGAACGAGAAGCAGTTCAGCAATTCTCTGCATCCTGTGACCCCGGGCAGGCCACTTAATTTTACACAAGCCTCGGACGAAACTCAGCAGAATCTCGCAGAGTTGTAATGTTACTTCCTGGAATTCCATGGACTACAACCTTGCGAGTTCTGCCAACCCCTAATCTATAGTTATTTTGGTCATTTGGGTCAATTTCTGGCTTTTTGATGATGGGGGCGACGTGGCCAAGTTTAAAGGAGACTGGCATACAGCTACTGGATAAGGAGGAGTTGATTTTTCTAGTCTATGAAGATGAAATTATATGTCTCAAACATTTGACTAGAGAGGAGAGAAGAGAATCGGAGAGGTGAGATGATGATTTTATACATGAATGTATTTTGGTGACCTATTTTCAAACTTAGTCCAGGATGGATTATTTAATAATTTATCGTTATTGTTGTTGGCATAGGAAACTTTGTGCAAGGCTACAGCCGAAACTACTGAACGGAATGAATCCAAATTTGGCAGAAAGGTAGTGCTTGGGTCAGAAAGCGACCTGTTTAAAAATGGTGTAAATCCGTTCAGTAGTTGCTGAGAAATTAGAAAAATAAAAGTTTCGATATCTGGGTGGAGCCTAAGTCACGTGTAAAACAAGAGAAGGGGGCAGGGTAGAAAAACCTTGACCCCATAGGCCTGCTCAGGGGGTCCCAGAAGGAGCCCCAGGGCCCAAAAAATCATTTAAAAAATAAATAAAAAATCGGCAAAAATTTGCGCTGGGGTCGCGTGTTCTCGCGTTTCATTTTAATGAGGCCCTTGGGTGGGCTACGTTCCGGGGGTATTTCTTAAAAAATAATAGTAGGGGCTCGCAGGGGTTGCGGGGGTGCGCTGGGGTCCGCGCAGCTCCAGGGCTTCACTCATGTTGGGAGGGGGTTGCGTGGCCCCCCTTCTGGAGCCTTCTATGTGCTTGTAACTTTGGCGTCGTTTGACGAATCTTTATGAAATTATCCAAAAAGTTTCTCTTTTTTTGATTAGCTCTTAAATTGAAAGTTTGGGGGTGAATGGTGTAGGAGGTGCTGAGAAAAAAGAGGGTCCTAAAACGTGCTTTCTGCATGCAATTTCCATACGAAAGTTTACAGAAGACTACAGGTGAAACTGCTGAACGGAATTACGCCAAATTTGGCAGGGAGAAAGGTGATGGTCCAGAAAACACGCTTTTGTTTAAATGGTGTAAATCCGTTTAGTAGTTGTTAGACTTGGCATCTTTTGGCGTGTTTCCCCTGACTTTTTGCTTTCTGACCTCCCGGTTTTGACTCTGTTTTTGCTGGTGTAATGATTCTGCGCACTTTCCTCACTGCTGTCCAGTGGGAAAGTGCAAGTGCTCCTGTATAAAATGCGTTATGGATTGGTGTTTCCATGATTGGCCTATTTGGTTTATGTGTCAGTCCCTTGTAAAGTGCACTGCGAGTGCCAGGGCCTATAGACCAAATGCTGTTGGTGGGCTGCAGCACTGGATTGTGCCACCCACGCAAACAGCCCGTAAAGTGTAACTCGGGCCTGCCACCGCAGAGCCTGTGCGCAGCCTGGGGCTGCCATGTCGACTTGGCAAGTGCACACACTTGCAAGTCCCTAAACCTTCCCTTTGCTACCTGTTAGTCACCCCTAAGGTAGGCCCAAGGTACCCCTGTGGGCAGGGTGCGTTGTAGGCGAAAGGTAGGACATGCCCGGGTGTGTGCGGCATGTCCTGATAGTGAATTACAGCCTAGTTCGTTTTCACTATTGCAAGGCTACCTGTTCCCCCTAGGCCAGAACGGGCAGTTTTGATTATTACAGTTTATAATCCTAACTGACCCGGGAACGTGGTAGAAATTCGAGTTTAGTATGCCTGGACTCAGAATGATAAAATGCAGCTTTTAGGGAAGTTGGTTTTAACATTCTGTGTTTGAAAATACCACTTTTAGAAAGTGGGTATTTTCTTGTCTAACCATCCAAGCCTGCCTCTGCGAGGTTGTGTATTCCTTGTCTGGAATGTGAGTGACAGGGGCTGGGGGATGCCAGGAGACAGGGTGAGTCAGCACAGGGCTGAATAGCAAGATCTACGTGTAGATGGGTGGGAGGGGTCGCACTTGGGCCCTGAATAGGACAGTGCCTTCCCTCCACAATGCTGGCTCCACCTCCTGTGGTGCGTCTGATGTCCCTGGCCTACTCACTGAAAGAAGGGACGGAGACTTGTCAACAAAGTGCTCCAGAACTGGTTTGGACTAGGCAAAGGCCTCTCTGCCTTCAGAGAACAAAGGAATTTGGGATATAAATATTGGGGCCCTGACCCCATGAATTTAGATCTCGCTGGAATCAAGGAACCTGCCAAGACGAAGAGCTGGAAGAGCTGCCAGGAGGAGTACTGCCCCTTTGCTGTGTTGTTGCTTTGTTGGGTTGGCCTGCAGCTGCTGCTTCTGCCTTGGGCAGTGAAAGGACTGGACTGAACTTTCTACAAACTTGTGCTGAGTATCTCCAAGGGCCAGGAACCGAGCTGGCCTCCTGTTAGAAGTCTCAGGGACTACAAAGACTTCACAAGCCTCTGGGTACCGCTTCTGGAGCGCTGTTTCAGTTGCCACAGAGGAAGGGAACCGCAACCGACTCCGTCAACCGAATCCATCCCTGGCCGGTGACCTGTTTGCACCGCAGACCGCATCGCACCGCTTCGCATCGCAACCCTGGTCTCACCGTGGGCGGCGTCCGGCGCCGCCAACATCGAGCCGCTGCTTGCACCGTGACCTGTGGGCACCGCAGTTCGCATCGCTTCACTGAACCAACCGGACCCGATCGACGAGGTCGCTGCAACTGGCTCAAGAGTCGTGACCGCACCGCAGTTGGGGCACCGCTCGCACGTCTGCGACGCACCGCTCCGACTCGCACCGCTGTCCGACGCCAGCTCCCGCACTCCGGCTTGGTCGCCTGCATCGCAACCTGTCAGCACCGCATCGAGCATCGTCTCGCCCTGCATCGCACGCCTTGGACTCACCGACTCCGTCTGCACGACGCTCATCGAGCCGCTGCCTGCACCGCATCGAGGGACACCGCACCTTGCATCGCACCGTCTTGCGCCGCAACCGCGACGAACGCCGACCGGCTCGTACACTCCGTACCAGCCACAACGAGAAAGGTACTGTAACCGAGTCTGTTCACGACTCTGCTGGCCCGTGTCGACGCGGTCGGCTGGAACTGTTAGACTCTGTGGTTTTCAGCATCACGGTAGGCTCGGATGGAGCTACCGACTCGTACGAACTTTGCTTTTGTGCTATTCCTGCAAAGAAGAAGTTACCGTATCAAGCATTCATTCGTAAAGTATAGTATTGTGGATTTTTGTCGTAATTGGTCTTGTCTTGAGTATATAAAATATTGGTTATTTTTCTAAACTGGTGTGGTGTCCGTTTGTAGTGCTTACACTGTATTACTGTTGGTTATGTGCAAATGCTTTACACACTGCCTCTGAATTAAGCCTGACTGCTCGTGCCAAGCTACCACGAGGGTGAGCAGGGGTTACTTCACGAGTGTAACAACCCTTACCCTGACTAGGAAGAAGGGTCCCTACTTGGACAAAGGTGCAAGCCCTTGCCAACTAGAGATCCCATTTCTAACATTGGTTGTCAGCGGTGAGGATAGGACTTGTGTTTGCACTTGACTTACAGTGATTGGTGTGCACTACTACCATATCGCAGACCATTACCTACCACATACTGGTTCTTTTTCTGTTGGCCTATTTTTGATCTTGCCAGTTTTCAACTCACGACTTTTGTCATGCCTGAATCAATTGCATCATCCGTTGCATCTCTGGAAGTTATCTTTGAGGAGGACAGGTTGGAATCCTACACCGTAAAGGAGTTACGAGCGATTTGTAAAAACTTGAAAGTCCAAATTAAAGGCCTCACAAGGAAGGAGGAGCTACAGAAGGCGCTGAGGGCCTGGGTAGCAGCCAGACATGCCAATGGGCAGCCTGGTGATCTCAGTGAGGAGGTGGAGGAGCCTATTTCCAGGGTGGATGTGCTTTTGGGTAGGGGGAACCCGCCAGGTCAGGCAGCAGCAGTCTGTCCCCAGAGGAGCTGGAGGACAGGCGGGAGGCAAGGCAGTTCGAGCTGCAGAAGCTCAGGCTGGAGAGTGAGCGGGAGGAGAAAAGATTGGCCATAGAGGAGAGGAAGATGCTCTTAGAGCATGAGAGAGAACTGAAGGAGCTAGAACTTAGGAGTAAGTCAGGCTCAGATGGTGGCAGCAATTCGTCCAGAAAGGCAGACAGGATTGTGCACATTCCCAAGAACGTAGGCAAGGAGTTCAAGAAGGGGGATGACATACAAAGGTGGTTTCAGGGTTATGAGGCAGCCATACACATGAATGGGGTCCCTGAGGAGAGTGGGGAGCAGGATTGTGGCCGCTTTTCCCTGAAGAAGCAAGGGATGCTCTGATAGCTTTGGGTAAGGGGTATCACCTCACCTATGCTGACATGAAGGATGCCCTTCTCACGAAGTATGGTCTTACTCCTGAAAAGTACAGGGATCAGTTCAGGTCCAGTAAGAAGTCTGATGCCAACACTTGGTTGGAATGTGTGGATGTGTTCTGCAGGTCTCTGGATGGTTGGGTGAAGGGCAGTAGCGTAACAGATTTTCAGGGGCTCTACAACTTGATTGCGTGGGAGCACTTGTCTAGTCTATGTTTTGCAGATCTGCGCCAGCACCTAGTTGATAGTAAGCTAACTGACCCCAGGAAGCTTGCTATGGAAGCGGACCGCTGGGTGAGTACCAGGGTCCACAAGAAAGCGTTTGGGGAGACTCAGCCAAAGGTGGGCAGGGTCCCCAGCAGAAAAGTGGGGGGACAAGGGTAAAGCACAGGAGTTCTCTAAAGGGCCCCAAACTAGTACCCATGGTAAAGGTTCCCATCCCCCGGTGATAAGAAGAAAGGGGTCTCTACAGGAAGCCTGTTGAGACTGGCCCCATGCAAGTGTTATGCATGTGACCAGGTAGGTCACTTTAAGGGGACCCCAAGTGCCCGAAGGGGACACAGCCACCCACCGGTGGACAGTCCAAAGTGTTGGCGAGTGTAGCGCTTGGGGAGGAGGGGTGCCCACAGGAAGGTGGGGATCCCGCAGAAATGACCCTTGTCTCACTAGGGGACAGTGAGATGGTCCCAGGAAACCAGGTGCCCCCTAACACAAAGAAATATAGCACCTGGGTGACCATCAATGGGAACAGGGTAGAGGCTCTCAGAGATACTGGAGCCAGTGTGACCTCAGTCCGGTGTCACCTGGTGTCTGAGAAGCAAGTAGTCCCAGGAGCATTCCACCAAGTAGTTGCTGTAGACAACTCAGAGCGCCAATGTATGGTGGCGCAGGTTCCCTTTGAATGGGGGGGTCTCAGGTCCCTTGAGGGTGGTTGTGAGCCCTACCATGCCTGTAGATTGTCTGCTAGGAAACGACCTGGAGCAGTCCTCATGGAAGGAGGTTGAGCTCAGGTCTCACTTGGAGATGCTTGGGTTGCCAGAGTGGGCATGCGTGTCTACTCGGTCAATGGCGGCCAGAAGGGGTGATCAAGAGGACTTGGAGCCTGAAACAGTGGCCCAAGTCCCTGCCAAGAAGAAAGGGCAGGGGCATGGGAAACCGGCCCCGAAGTTCCCACGGACCGGGAGGAGGCGGACCTCGAGGGGACGCCCGGTGCCTACAGGGAGCAAGTAGCCGAACTGGGAGACATCTCTGAGCTGACCCATTGGCAGCAAGAAGGGGGTCCCACCAGGGAGGAGTTCTGCAGGGAGCAGAGCGAGTGCCCTACTCTGGAGGGTCTGCGGCGGCAGGCTGCAGACCAGGCAGCTGGTAATCAGTCCGGGTCACATCTGATCTACTGGGAGAGTGGTCTCCTATACAGTGAGCCTAAGGTTGCTGAGCCTGGGTCAGCCCGTGTGCTGGTGGTACCCCAGCGCTTCAGGACCTTCCTACTGGGTCTGGCTCATGACGTGCCTTTGGCAGGACATTTGGGGCAGGACAAGACCTTTGACAGGCTTGTCACCCACTTCTTTTGGCCCCAAATGCGAAGGCAGTCAGATGCACACTGTAGGTCTTGCCAAACTTGCCAGGCAAGTGGTAAGAGTGGGAGGAAGGTCAAAGCTCCTCTCCAACCTTTTCCGGTTGTTGGAACACCCTTTGAAAGGGTAGGGATGGATATTGTGGGGCCACTGGATCCCAAGACAGCAATGGGCAACAGGTACATCCTGGTCTTGGTGGACCATGCCACCCGGTACCCGGAGGCAATCCCTCTCAGGACAACGACGGCGCCAGTGGTGGGCCGGGCGTTAATGGGGATCTTTTCCCGTGTGGGATTCCCCAGAGAGGTGGTTTCTGATAGGGGGACCAATTTCATATCGAAGTATATGACATCCCTGTGGAAGGAGTGTGGTGTAACCTACAAGTTTACCACTCCTTACCACCCACAAGAAACGGTCTGGTGGAGAGATTCAACCAGACCTTGAAAGGCATGATCAAGGGTCTAACAGAACCCATGAGGCGTAAGTGGGACGTCCTCTTGCCATGCCTACTCTTTGCGTACAGGGAGGTGCCTCAGAAGTCTCTTGGGTACAGCCCCTTTGAGCTCCTGGATGGCCACCCTGTCAGAGGACCTCTGAGTTTGGTAAAGGAAGGCTGGGAGGCAGCTCCCAGGAAAACTCCCCAGGATGTATTTAGCTACATGCTGGCCTTTAGAAAACCAAACTGCCCGCTTCAGGAAACTCGCTCAGGCGAACCTAGAAGCAAGCCAGGAAGAAATGAAGAGATGGTATGACCAGAATGCCACTCTGGTCGAATTTCAACCTGGGCAGAAAGTGTGGGTCATGGCCCCAGTGGCACCTTGTGCCTTGCAGGACAAGTGGACTGGGCCATATGAGGTAAAGGAGCGCAAAAGTGACGTCACCTACCTGGTGGATTTGCAGGCTCCAAGGAACCCTTTGAGGGTCCTTCACGTGAACCGCCTCAAGCCCCACTTCGAGAGGTCCGAAGTGAGTATGCTCTTGGCGACAGATGATGGGGTGGAAGAGGAGAGTGAGCCTCTCCCTGACCTCCTGTCTACCAAGGAGCATGATGGGTCAGTAGAGGGTGTGATCCTCTCCCCTACTCTGACTCAGGAGCAGCAGGGGGACTGTCGCCAGTTGTTGGGACAGTTCGCCCCACTGTTCTCTCTGACCCCGGTGTTACTCACTGGTGTACCCATGACGTGGACACTGGTGACAGCCCTCCTGTGAAGCACAAGATTTACATGTTGACTGACCGGGTCAGAGCCAGCATCAAGGAGGAGGTCTCTAAGATGTTGGCGTTAGGGGTGATTGAGCCCTCCCACAGTCCTTGGGCCAGCCCAGTGGTCTTGGTCCCAAAGGCTGCGGCGCCCGGTGCCACTCCAGAACTCCGGTTTTGTGTGGACTACCGTGGGCTCAATGCCGTCACCAGGACTGACGCGCACCCCATCCCCAGAGCTGATGAGCTCATTGATCGGTTGGGAGCTGCCCGGTTCCTCAGCACGTTTGATTTGACGTCTGAGTACTGGCAGATTGCCTTAACCGATGGGGCCAAGGAGAGATCAGCATTCTCGACCCCAGAAGGTCATTACCAGTTCCGGGTGATGCCCTTTGGGTTGAAGAATGCCCCTGCCACCTTTCAGAGGTTGGTCAATCAGGTGTTGGCTGGGCTGGAGGATTTCAGTGCCGCCTACCTGGATGACATTGCTGTGTTCAGTTCCAGCTGGGAAGAACATTTACAGCACCTTGAGAAAGTGTTGAGGGCTCTGCAAGGTGCAGGCCTCACGATCAAGGCCAGTAAGTGCCAGATCGGGCAGGGTTCTGTGGTGTGCTTGGGGCACCAGGTAGGAAGCGGCCAGGTGGCGCCCCTACAACCCAAGATTGACACCATTCTGGCTTGGGAGCCCCCAAGACCCAGACAGAGGTGAGAGCCTTCTTAGGTCTCACCGGTTATTATAGGAGATTTGTTAAGGGCTATGGCACCATCGTTGCCCCCTTAACAGAGCTGACCTCTAAGAGGCAGCCCAGGAAAGTGATCTGGACTGAGTCCTGCCAGAAAGCTTTTGATGCCCTGAAGGCGGCCATGTGCACGGCGCCCGTGCTCAAGGCACCTGACTTCTCCAAGGAATTCGTCGTGCAGACTGACGCTTCAGAGCATGGTGTGGGAGCGGTGCTCTCACAACTGAGCGAAGAGGGCCTGGATCAGCCTGTAGTCTTCCTTAGCAGGAGACTACTTCCCAGGGAACAGAGGTGGAGTGCCATAGAAAGGGAAGCTTTTGCTGTGGTCTGGGCGCTGAAGAAGTTGAGACCATACCTGTTTGGGACTCACTTCCGGGTTCAGACAGACCACAGGCCCCTCAGATGGTTGATGCAAATGAGGGTGAGAATCCAAAACTGCTGAGGTGGTCCATCTCCCTACAGGGAATGGACTTTACGGTGGAACACCGTCCTGGTACAGAACACGCCAACGCAGATGGTCTGTCCAGGTTCTTCCGCCTTAGTGAAGAGAACTCCAATGGGGTTGGGTAGTTCTCCCTACTTTCAGCTGGAGGGGACATGTGTTAGACTTGGCATCTTTTGGCGTATTTCCCCTGACTTGTTGCTTTCTGACCTCCCGGTTTTGACTCTTTTTTTGCTGGTGTAATGATTCTGCGCACTTTCCTCACTGCTGTCCAGTGGGAAAGTGCAAGTGCTCCTGTATAAAATGCGTTATGGATTGGTGTTTCCATGATTGGCCTATTTGGTTTATGTGTCAGTCCCTTGTAAAGTGCACTGCGAGTGCCAGGGCCTATAGACCAAATGCTGTTGGTGGGCTGCAGCACTGGATTGTGCCACCCACGCAAACAGCCCGTAAAGTGTAACTCGGGCCTGCCACCGCAGAGCCTGTGCGCAGCCTGGGGCTGCCATGTCGACTTGGCAAGTGCACACACTTGCAAGTCCCTAAACCTTCCCTTTGCTACCTGTTAGTCACCCCTAAGGTAGGCCCAAGGTACCCCTGTGGGCAGGGTGCGTTGTAGGCGAAAGGTAGGACATGCCCGGGTGTGTGCGGCATGTCCTGATAGTGAATTACAGCCTAGTTCGTTTTCACTATTGCAAGGCTACCTGTTCCCCCTAGGCCAGAACGGGCAGTTTTGATTATTACAGTTTATAATCCTAACTGACCCGGGAAAGTGGTAGAAATTCGAGTTTAGTATGCCTGGACTCAGAATGATAAAATGCAGCTTTTAGGGAAGTTGGTTTTAACATTCTGTGTTTGAAAATACCACTTTTAGAAAGTGGGTATTTTCTTGTCTAAGCATCCAAGCCTGCCTCTGCGGGTTGTGTATTCCTTGTCTGGAATGTGAGTGACAGGGGCTGGGGGATGCCAGGAGACAGGGTGAGTCAGCACAGGGCTGAATAGCAAGATCTACGTGTAGATGGGTGGGAGGAGTCGCACCTGGGCCCTGAATAGGACAGTGCCTTCCCTCCACAATGCTGGCTCCACCTCCTGTGGTGCGTCTGATGTCCCTGGCCTACTCACTGAAAGAAGGGACGGAGACTTGTCAACAAAGTGCTCCAGAACTGGTTTGGACTAGGCAAAGGCCTCTCTGCCTTCAGAGAACAAAGGAATTTGGGATATAAATATTGGGGCCCTGACCCCATGAATTTAGATCTCGCTGGAATCAAGGAATCTGCCAAGACGAAGAGCTGGAAGAGCTGCCAGGAGGAGTACTGCCCCTTTGCTGTGTTGTTGCTTTGTTGGGTTGGCCTGCAGCTGCTGCTTCTGCCTTGGGCAGTGAAAGGACTGGACTGAACTTTCTACAAACTTGTGCTGAGTATCTCCAAGGGCCAGGAACCGAGCTGGCCTCCTGTTAAGAAGTCTCAGGGACTACAAAGACTTCACAAGCCTCTGGGTACCGCTTCTGGAACGCTGTTTCAGTTGCCACAGAGGAAGGGAACCGCAACCGACTCCGTCAGCCGAATCCATCCCTGGCCGGTGACCTGTATGCACCGCAGACCGCATCGCCCCGCTTCGCATCGCAACCCTGGTCTCACCGTGGCGGCGTCCGGCGCCGCCAACATCGAGCCGCTGCTTGCACCGTGACCTGTGGGCACCGCAGTTCGCATCGCATCGCTTCACTGAACCAACCGGACCCGACCGACGAGGTCGCTGCAGCTGGCTCAAGAGTCGTGACCGCACCGCAGTTGGGGCACCGCTCGCACGTCTGCGGCGCACCGCTCCGACTCGCACCGCTGTCCGACGCCAGCTCCCGCACTCCGGCTTGGTCGCCTGCATCGCAACCTGTCAGCACCGCATCGAGCATCGTCTCGCCCTGCATCGCACGCCTTGGACTCACCGACTCCGTCTGCACGACGCTCATCGAGCCGCTGCCTGCACCGCATCGAGGGACACCGCACCTTGCATCGCACCCTCTTGCGCCGCAACCGCGACGAGACGCCCGACCGGCTCGTACACTCCGTACCAGCCACAACGAAAGGTACTGTAACCGGAGTCTGTTCACGACTCTGCTGGCCCGTATCGACGCGGTCGGCTGGAACTGTTAGACTCTGTGGTTTTCAGCATCACGGTAGGCTCGGACGGAGCTACCGACTCGTACGAACTTTGCTTTTGTGCTATTCCTGCAAAGAAGAAGTTACCGTATCAAGCATTCATTCGTAAAGTATAGTATTGTGGATTTTTGTCGTAATTGGTCTTGTCTTGAGTATATAAAATATTGGTTATTTTTCTAAACTGGTGTGGTGTCCGTTTGTAGTGCTTACACTGTATTACTGTTGGTTATGTGCAAATGCTTTACACACTGCCTCTGAATTAAGCCTGACTGCTCGTGCCAAGCTACCATGAGGGTGAGCAGGGGTTACTTCACGAGTGTAACAACCCTTACCCTGACTAGGAAGAAGGGTCCCTACTTGGACAAAGGTGCAAGCCCTTGCCAACTAGAGATCCCATTTCTAACATTGGTTGTCAGCGGTGAGGATAGGACTTGTGTTTGCACTTGACTTACAGTGATTGGTGTGCACTACTACCATATCGCAGACCATTACGTACCACATACTGGTTCTTTTTCTGTTGGCCTATTTTTGATCTTGCCAGTTTTCAACTCACGACTTTTGTCATGCCTGAATCAATTGCATCATCCGTTGCATCTCTGGAAGTTATCTTTGAGGAGGACAGGTTGGAATCCTACGCCGTAAAGGAGTTACGAGCGATTTGTAAATACTTGAAAGTCCAAATTAAAGGACTCACAAGGAAGGAGGAGCTACAGAAGGCGCTGAGGGCCTGGGTAGCAGCCAGACATGCCAATGGGCAGCCTGGTGATCTCAGTGAGGAGGTGGAGGAGCCTATTTCCAGGGTGGATGTGCTTTTGGGTAGGGGGAACCCGCCAGGTCAGGCAGCAGCAGTCTGTCCCCAGAGGAGCTGGAGGACAGGCGGGAGGCAAGGCAGTTCGAGCTGCAGAAGCTCAGGCTGGAGAGTGAGCGGGAGGAGAAGAGATTGGCCATAGAGGAGAGGAAGATGCTCTTAGAGCATGAGAGAGAACTGAAGGAGCTAGAACTTAGGAGTAAGTCAGGCTCAGATGGTGGCAGCAATTCGTCCAGAAAGGCAGACAGGATTGTGCACATTCCCAAGAACGTAGGCAAGGAGTTCAAGAAGGGGGATGACATACAAAGGTGGTTTCAGGGTTATGAGGCAGCCATACACATGAATGGGGTCCCTGAGGAGAGTTGGGGAGCAGGATTGTGGCCGCTTTTCCCTGAAGAAGCAAGGGATGCTCTGATAGCTTTGGGTAAGGGGTATCACCTCACCTATGCTGACATGAAGGATGCCCTTCTCACGAAGTATGGTCTTACTCCTGAAAAGTACAGGGATCAGTTCAGGTCCAGTAAGAAGTCTGATGCCAACACTTGGTTGGAATGTGTGGATGTGTTCTGCAGGTCTCTGGATGGTTGGGTGAAGGGCAGTAGCGTAACAGATTTTCAGGGGCTCTACAACTTGATTGCGTGGGAGCACTTGTCTAGTCTATGTTTTGCAGATCTGCGCCAGCACCTAGTTGATAGTAAGCTAACTGACCCCAGGAAGCTTGCTATGGAAGCGGACCGCTGGGTGAGTACCAGGGTCCACAAGAAAGCGTTTGGGGAGACTCAGCCAAAGGTGGGCAGGGTCCCCAGCAGAAAAGTGGGGGGACAAGGGTAAAGCACAGGAGTTCTCTAAAGGGCCCCAAACTAGTACCCAGGGTAAAGTTCCCAGCCCCCGGTGATAAGAAGAAAGGGGTCTCTACAGGGAAGCCTGTTGAGACCGGCCCCACTAAGTGTTATGCATGTGACCAGGTAGGTCACTTTAAGGGGACCCCAAGTGCCCGAAGGGGACACAGCCACCCACCGGTGGACAGTCCAAAGTGTTGGCGAGTGTAGCGCTTGGGGAGGAGGGGTGCCCACAGGAGGGTGGGGATCCCGCAGAAATGACCCTTGTCTCACTAGGGGACAGTGAGATGGTCCCAGGAAACCAGGTGCCCCCTAACACAAAGAAATATAGCACCTGGGTGACCATCAATGGGAACAGGGTAGAGGCTCTCAGAGATACTGGAGCCAGTGTGACCTCAGTCCGGTGTCACCTGGTGTCTGAGAAGCAAGTAGTCCCAGGAGCATTCCACCAAGTAGTTGCTGTAGACAACTCAGAGCGCCAATTTGTGGTGGCGCAGGTTCCCTTTGAATGGGGGGGGGGTCTCAGGTCCCTTGAGGGTGGTTGTGAGCCCTACCATGCCTGTAGATTGTCTTCTAGGAAACGACCTGGAGCAGTCCTCATGGAAGGAGGTTGAGCTCAGGTCTCACTTGGAGATGCTTGGGTTGCCAGAGTGGGCATGCGTGTCTACTCGGTCAATGGCGGCCAGAAGGGGTGATCAAGAGGACTTGGAGCCTGAAACAGTGGCCCAAGTCCCTGCCAAGAGAAAGGGCAGGGCGCGGGAAACCGGCCCCCGAAGTTCCCATGGACCGGGAGGAGGCGGACCTCGAGGGGACGCCCGGTGCCTACAGGGGAGCAAGTAGCCGAACTGGGAGACATCTCTGAGCTGACCCATTGGCAGCAAGAAGGGGTCCCACCAGGAGGAGTTCTGCAGGGAGCAGAGCGAGTGCCCTACTCTGGAGGGTCTGCGGCGGCAGGCTGCAGACCAGGCAGCTGGTAATCAGTCCGGGTCACATCTGATCTACTGGGAGAGTGGTCTCCTATACAGTGAGCCTAAGGTTGCTGAGCCTGGGTCAGCCCGTGTGCTGGTGGTACCCCAGCGCTTCAGGACCTTCCTACTGGGTCTGGCTCATGACGTGCCTTTGGCAGGACATTTGGGGCAGGACAAGACCTTTGACAGGCTTGTCACCCACTTCTTTTGGCCCCAAATGCGAAGGCAGTCAGATGCACACTGTAGGTCTTGCCAAACTTGCCAGGCAAGTGGTAAGAGTGGGAGGAAGGTCAAAGCTCCTCTCCAACCTTTTCCGGTTGTTGGAACACCCTTTGAAAGGGTAGGGATGGATATTGTGGGGCCACTGGATCCCAAGACAGCCATGGGCAACAGGTACATCCTGGTCTTGGTGGACCATGCCACCCGGTACCCGGAGGCAATCCCTCTCAGGACAACGACGGCGCCAGTGGTGGGCCGGGCGTTAATGGGGATCTTTTCCCATGTGGGATTCCCCAGAGAGGTGGTTTCTGATAGGGGACCAATTTCATATCGAAGTATATGACATCCCTGTGGAAGGAGTGTGGTGTAACCTACAAGTTCACCACTCCTTACCACCCACAAGAAACGGTCTGGTGGAGAGATTCAACCAGACCTTGAAAGGCATGATCAAGGGTCTAACAGAACCCATGAGGCGTAAGTGGGACGTCCTCTTGCCATGCCTACTCTTTGCGTACAGGGAGGTGCCTCAGAAGTCTCTTGGGTACAGCCCTTTTGAGCTCCTGGATGGCCACCCTGTCAGAGGACCTCTGAGTTTGGTAAAGGAAGGCTGGGAGGCAGCTCCCAGGAAAACTCCCCAGGATGTATTTAGCTACATGCTGGCCTTTAGAAAACCAAACTGCCCGCTTCAGGAAACTCGCTCAGGCGAACCTAGAAGCAAGCCAGGAAGAAATGAAGAGATGGTATGACCAGAATGCCACTCTGGTCGAATTTCAACCTGGGCAGAAAGTGTGGGTCATGGCCCCAGTGGCACCTTGTGCCTTGCAGGACAAGTGGACTGGGCCATATGAGGTAAGGAGCGCAAAAGTGACGTCACCTACCTGGTGGATTTGCAGGCTCCAAGGAACCCTTTGAGGGTCCTTCACGTGAACCGCCTCAAGCCCCACTTCGAGAGGTCCGAAGTGAGTATGCTCTTGGCGACAGATGATGGGGTGGAAGAGGAGAGTGAGCCTCTCCCTGACCTCCTGTCTACCAAGGAGCATGATGGGTCAGTAGAGGGTGTGATCCTCTCCCCTACTCTGACTCAGGAGCAGCAGGGGACTGTCGCCAGTTGTTGGGACAGTTCGCCCCACTGTTCTCTCTGACCCCGGTGTTACTCACTGGTGTACCCATGACGTGGACACTGGTGACAGCCCTCCTGTGAAGCACAAGATTTACAGGTTGACTGACCGGGTCAGAGCCAGCATTAAGGAGGAGGTCTCTAAGATGTTGGCGTTAGGGGTGATTGAGCCCTCCCACAGTCCTTGGGCCAGCCCAGTGGTCTTGGTCCCAAAGGCTGCGGCGCCGGTGCCACTCCAGAACTCCGGTTTTGTGTGGACTACCGTGGGCTCAATGCCGTCACCAGGACTGACGCGCACCCCATCCCCAGAGCTGATGAGCTCATTGATCGGTTAGGAGCTGCCCGGTTCCTCAGCACGTTTGATTTGACGTCTGGGTACTGGCAGATTGCCTTAACCGATGGGGCCAAGGAGAGATCAGCATTCTCGACCCCAGAAGGTCATTACCAGTTCCGGGTGATGCCCTTTGGGTTGAAGAATGCCCCTGCCACCTTTCAGAGGTTGGTCAATCAGGTGTTGGCTGGGCTGGAGGATTTCAGTGCCGCCTACCTGGATGACATTGCTGTGTTCAGTTCCAGCTGGGAAGAACATTTACAGCACCTTGAGAAAGTGTTGAGGGCTCTGCAAGGTGCAGGCCTCACGATCAAGGCCAGTAAGTGCCAGATCGGGCAGGGTTCTGTGGTGTACTTGGGGCACCAGGTAGGAAGCGGCCAGGTGGCGCCCCTACAACCCAAGATTGACACCATTCTGGCTTAGGAGCCCCCAAGACCCAGACAGAGGTGAGAGCCTTCTTAGGTCTCACCGGTTATTATAGGAGATTTGTTAAGGGCTATGGCACCATCGTTGCCCCCTTAACAGAGCTGACCTCTAAGAGGCAGCCCAGGAAAGTGATCTGGACTGAGTCCTGCCAGAAAGCTTTTGATGCCGTGAAGGCGGCCATGTGCACGGCGCCCGTGCTCAAGGCACCTGACTTCTCCAAGGTATTCGTCGTGCAGACTGACGCTTCAGAGCATGGTGTGGGAGCGGTGCTCTCACAGCTGAACGAAGAGGGCCTGGATCAGCCTGTAGTCTTCCTTAGCAGGAGACTACTTCCCAGGGAACAGAGGTGGAGTGCCATAGAAAGGGAAGCTTTTGCTGTGGTCTGGGCGCTGAAGAAGTTGAGACCATACCTGTTTGGGACTCACTTCCGGGTTCAGACAGACCACAGGCCCCTCAGATGGTTGATGCAAATGAGGGGTGAGAATCCAAAACTGCTGAGGTGGTCCATCTCCCTACAGGGAATGGACTTTACGGTGGAACACCGTCCTGGTACAGAACACGCCAACGCAGATGGTCTGTCCAGGTTCTTCCGCCTTAGTGAAGAGAACTCCAATGGGGTTGGGTAGTTCTCCCTACTTTCAGCTGGAGGGGACATGTGTTAGACTTGGCATCTTTTGGCGTATTTCCCCTGACTTGTTGCTTTCTGACCTCCCGGTTTTGACTCTTTTTTGCTGGTGTAATGATTCTGCGCACTTTCCTCACTGCTGTCCAGTGGGGAAAGTGCAAGTGCTCCTGTATAAAATGCGTTATGGATTGGTGTTTCCATGATTGGCCTATTTGGTTTATGTGTCAGTCCCTTGTAAAGTGCACTGCGAGTGCCAGGGCCTATAGACCAAATGCTGTTGGTGGGCTGCAGCACTGGATTGTGCCACCCACGCAAACAGCCCGTAAAGTGTAACTCGGGCCTGCCACCGCAGAGCCTGTGCGCAGCCTGGGGCTGCCATGTCGACTTGGCAAGTGCACACACTTGCAAGTCCCTAAACCTTCCCTTTGCTACCTGTTAGTCACCCCTAAGGTAGGCCCAAGGTACCCCTGTGGGCAGGGTGCATTGTAGGCGAAAGGTAGGACATGCCCGGGTGTGTGCGGCATGTCCTGATAGTGAATTACAGCCTAGTTTGTTTTTCACTATTGCAAGGCTACCTGTTCCCCCTAGGCCAGAACGGGCAGTTTTGATTATTACAGTTTATAATCCTAACTGACCCCGGGAACGTGGTAGAAATTAGAATTTAGTATGCCTGGACTCAGAATGATAAAATGCAGCTTTTAGGGAAGTTGGTTTTAACATTCTGTGTTTGAAAATACCACTTTTAGAAAGTGGGTATTTTCTTGTCTAACCATCCAAGCCTGCCTCTGCGGTGTTGTGTATTCCTTGTCTGGAATGTGAGTGACAGGGGCTGGGGGATGCCAGGAGACAGGGTGAGTCAGCACAGGGCTGAATAGCAAGATCTACGTGTAGATGGGTGGGAGGAGTCGCACCTGGGCCCTGAATAGGACAGTGCCTTCCCTCCACAATGCTGGCTCCACCTCCTGTGGTGCGTCTGATGTCCCTGGCCTACTCACTGAAAGAAGGGACGGAGACTTGTCAACAAAGTGCTCCAGAACTGGTTTGGACTAGGCAAAGGCCTCTCTGCCTTCAGAGAACAAAGGAATTTGGGATATAAATATTGGGGCCCTGACCCCATGAATTTAGATCTCGCTGGAATCAAGGAACCTGCCAAGACGAAGAGCTGGAAGAGCTGCCAGGAGGAGTACTGCCCCTTTGCTGTGTTGTTGCTTTGTTGGGTTGGCCTGCAGCTGCTGCTTCTGCCTTGGGCAGTGAAAGGACTGGACTGAACTTTCTACAAACTTGTGCTGAGTATCTCCAAGGGCCAGGAACCGAGCTGGCCTCCTGTTAAGAAGTCTCAGGGACTACAAAGACTTCACAAGCCTCTGGGTACCGCTTCTGGAACGCTGTTTCAGTTGCCACAGAGGAAGGGAACCGCAACCGACTCCGTCAACCGAATCCATCCCTGGCCGGTGACCTGTTTGCACCGCAGACCGCATCGCCCCGCTTCGCATCGCAACCCTGGTCTCACCGTGGCGGCGTCCGACGCCGCCAACATCGAGCCGCTGCTTGCACCGTGACCTGTGGGCACCGCAGTTCGCATCGCATCGCTTCACTGAACCAACCGGACCCGACCGACGAGGTCGCCTGCAGCTGGCTCAAGAGTCGTGACCGCACCGCAGTTGGGGCACCGCTCGCACGTCTGCGACGCACCGCTCCGACTCGCACCGCTGTCCGACGCCAGCTCCCGCACTCCGGCTTGGTCGCCTGCATCGCATCGAGCATCGTCTCGCCCTGCATCGCACGCCTTGGACTCACCGACTCCGTCTGCATGACGCTCATCGAGCCGCTGCCTGCACCGCATCGAGGGACACCGCACCTTGCATCGCTCCGTCTTGCGCCGCAACCGCGACGAACGCCCGACCGGCTCGTACACTCCATACCAGCCACAACGAGAAGGTACTGTAACCGAGTCTGTTCACGACTCTGCTGGCCCGTATCGACGCGGTCGGCTGGAACTGTTAGACTCTGTGGTTTTCAGCATCACGGTAGGCTCGGACGGAGCTACCGACTCGTATCGAACTTTGCTTTTGTGCTATTCCTGCAAAGAAGAAGTTACCGTATCAAGCATTCATTCGTAAAGTATAGTATTGTGGATTTTTGTCGTAATTGGTCTTGTCTTGAGTATATAAAATATTGGTTATTTTTCTAAACTGGTGTGGTGTCCGTTTGTAGTGCTTACACTGTATTACTGTTGGTTATGTGCAAATGCTTTACACACTGCCTCTGAATTAAGCCTGACTGCTCGTGCCAAGCTACCACGAGGGTGAGCAGGGGTTACTTCACGAGTGTAACAACCCTTACCCTGACTAGGAAGAAGGGTCCCTACTTGGACAAAGGTGCAAGCCCTTGCCAACTAGAGATCCCATTTCTAACAGTAGTTTTTGAGAAATATCAAATTTTACAGATATCGATATTTGAGGTTTCTGACATGTGATTGGCTGAGGGGTTACAAGCACCAGATTGCGGCTTATTGGCTGTGAATGGTTGAAACCAGGAAGTGTAGACAGCTATTTTGTGATTTACTCCGTCAGCTCGCATCTCTCCGTGTAGAAGCCATCGGGTTCGTAGTTTTACCTCTGTGAGGCAACACTGGCATCTGTGTCTGTGTGAGATATGCCTTTCACGCTGCCTCTCTTCATATCACCAGGTCGCGGCTATGCCTTTAGAAGCCCGTCCGTCGGCTCGGAGCTTTGTGAGTCAGTCTGTCGGTAGGATCCCCTACACTACCCAAACACCACTGCACTGTTGTAAACTCTAAAACACTACCCCCAGCACGATCCCCTACACTACCCAACCACCACTGCACTACCCTAAACCCTAAATCTACCCCCAGCACGACCCCCTACCCAAACACCACTGCACTACCCTAAACCTAAAATACTACCCCCAGCACAACCCCTACACTACCCAAATACCACTGCATTGTCGTAAACCCTAAAACACTACCCCTAGCAGGACCCCCTACACTACGCAAACACCACTGCAGTACCCTAAATCTGAAAACACTATCCCCAGCACGACCCCCTACACTACCCAAACACCACTAGACTACCTAAACCCTAAAACACTACTCCCAACATGACTCCCTACACTACACAAACACCACTGCACTACCCTAAACCCTAAAACACTACCCCCAGCACGACCCCCTACAATACCCAAACACCACTGTTCTACCCTAAACCCTAAAAGACTACCCCAGCATGACCCCCTATAGTACACAAACACCACTGCAGTACCGTAAACACTAAAACACTACTCCGAGGACGACCCCCTACACTACACAAACACCACTGCACTACCCTAAACCCTAAAATACTACTGCCAGCATGACCCCTTACACTACCCAAACACCACTGCATTTTCGTAAACTCTAAAACACTACCTCCAGCATGATTCTTACACTACCCAAACACCACTGCACTACCTTAAACCCTAAAACGCTACCCCCAGCATGAACCCCCAAACAGTACACAAACACCACTGCACTACTCTAAATCCTAAAACAGTACTCGCTGCATGACTTCCCACACTACAGAAACACCACTGTGCTACCTAAATCCTAAAACACTACACTCAGCACGACCCCTACACTACACAAACACCACTGCACTGCCGTAAACCCTAAAACACTACTCCCAGCATGACCCCCTACACTACCCAAACACCACTGCTCTGCCGTAAACCCTAAAACACTACTCCCAGCATGACCCCCTACACTACACAAACACCACTGCACTACCCTAAACCCCAAAACAGTACTCCCAGCATGACCCCTTACACTACCCAAACATTACTGCATTGTCGTAAACTCTAAAACACTACCTCCAGCACCATTCTTACACTACCCAAACAGCAGTGCACTACCTTAAACCCTAAAACGCTACCTCCAGCACGAGCACCCTACAGTACACAAACACCACTGTACTACCCTAAAGCATAAAACAGTACCAGTCCGTCGGTTCGCAGGTCTGCGTCTGCGAGCCGTCGTGTCCCTAGCTGTACATGTGCGAGCCAGTCCGTTAGGTGATAGGTGTGTCTCTGCTAGCAGGGCCGTTGGCCCATTGGTGTCCCCTTACGAGTTAGACCCGAGCTCTCCCTCTGCGAGCCAGCACGCTGGTGTGCGTTTGCGAGCCGATGGCCAGTAGCTCTCCCTGTGCGAGCCGAGCCGACGGGCCGCAGCTCTCCCTCTGCGAGCCTGCCCAACGGCCCGCAGGTCTCCCTGTGCTAGCTGGATCGCAGCTGTCACTCTGCGAACCGATATTGGGAATATAAGGCGGCTCTAAAAAGAGCCCTTGTGTTTATTAGTTGGAGCTACATATAAGTGCGGATGCACAGCTTCAGGTTATTCAGAAAAACTTGATTTCCCTGATCTGTGAAGTGGACTCCATCACTTCTGTAGATATCAGCCATATCAAAACGTATGTTGTTGTTGTAGATCGACCCCATTCTATGGTCTCTGAGGTATGCAGACACAGCTTTGTTGACATTCTTCCTAGATTTTTCAATCTGAGGACAAAATTGGTTTGACCATTTCCACTTCTGTCTTTGGCATATATTGGAATATACAAAGACAGTTTGAAGGCAAAAGCAACATCAATTGTCGAAAGGTGTCTTTCATTAGCATTTCCAAACCTACACCAGTCAATGTGCCTAGGTGCGTTTCCACCACAGTGCACAATCATGAGGTCAGGGTGTTGGAGATGCAAACAGGTTTTAACCAAAGGCAACAATTGGTGCCACTTCAATCCTCTCTGTCCAAACCATTTAATGTCCACATTTTTGTAAACCTAGGTCTAAGTCAATACGTCTCTGTTCTGCATACCACTTGCACCAGAAAACGTAGCTATGTCCCACGATCCACACTAGCATTTTGAAGGTATGGCTGGGAAGTATGGATAGATGTCTGTAGCTCATGCAGTCCGTTCGTAGAATAAGGGATATGTTTAAAGGTGGGGAACTACTTTTTTTTCTCATTCAAAACGATAACTGATTGGGAGATGAAAAGCATTGTTTTTTAAAAGTAGGGTGCACATTCGTTTTGTGGAAAAGCATCTTTGTGATTGGTTAAGAAAAAGCAGTTTAAACATGGAGTACATATGATAGGATAAAATTTGGTCAACTCAACCACACCTGCTACTTGCATTTGAAAGGCACTGTTCGAACTTAAAACAATCGTAAACTTTTAACCTGCACGTGCCGTTAAATGTTCGAGAAAATGTTGCAAAAACATATCGTTAGGTTTAAAAATTGATGAACTTTTAACCTGCACGTGTTGTAGAATGTTCTAGAAAGTGTGTTGATAGAATACGTTGCACTTCTGACTTCTATGTGTCCTTGAATATTAAAAAAACTGTTTATATGGAAAATTCAAAAATAACCAATAGAGAGAAGTTTTGCAATCTAAAAGAATCAAGGAACTATTCTAATTTGTTCTTTACATGTATTTATGTGTGGAGTAACAAAATTACAGACACAACAGCACCAGGAAGAGGAACAAGCAGGGAGTGGGGGGACGGGTGGAGATGGGCACAATGGCACACATGCACAATTAAGAACAGCAAAACTACAGACAAACCATGGCTAACATGAAACACACCAACAAGGAGCACAAGTCACACAACCCGCCAACATCACACCACTGAACAAGCACAGAAGTGAAAAACACACTGCCTGAAAGGGAGAAGGATGAACAATACCTCACATGAAGGGACATCTCACACAGAATGCAGCACACACACATAGGAAGCAGAGCACACCAACATCCAACACAATGTTGTCCAAACACAAACATTCGCACAATCGAACACAGGACACAAATGCACTCGCCTGTGGTGGATACACGTCCAAAAGCGTCAGTACGAAACAGGCACATGAGAACGCATAAGTACAAACCCACAGTCCGGATGGGGTAGCAATTCACGTATGGCAGGCAGCCAGAGAGTCCGTGACACACACATTGGCATACAAATGAAGACACAACACATTTGGAGACAAGTGAAAATGTGGAAACTTTATAAAAAAAGTGCGTGTCAGTACGGCCAAGAGTAGTGCCACGATATGCAGACAAATGCAGCAGCGTGCCTGAATAAGGAACGTAGGAAAACGTCCATGTTCACCTCGGGGTAGTCCATCACCAACACACGTCAGTGTCAAGCAGCATTGGTTGTTCGTGCCTCGGACATGAGTCGACACCAATGCAGCCATGTCCACTGTCGTCTTGGGACATGTGACCAGATGCACAACGTGCAATGATGCGGCGGGACACGTGCAATGTGGCACATCGAGTCGTGGTTGCAGGTACCTTGTCACTCGTCCATGAACGCGAGTGCAGCTGCGTAAGCCACTATCTCTAATGAGTGATTGTTGGCCACAATATTTGACATGTCGTCGACGTAATCCATCAGCTGACCGGGACAGATGTGCTGACTCCAACCACTGTATCCAATGTGCACCAAAGCAGAATCGGGAAGTGGGTCAATTTGCTCACTGTATACTACGACACGTGCAATGTCCCAGGCCCAGTTCCCAACATGCATGCCAAACATCCATGCATGCTATAAGCGGGCATCACCATGACACTCCTGGTCGTGGGCCAACAGGGGGCGCACACACCCATCATAATCCATGTCAGCTACGCACACGTTGGAGAGGCACACGTCCATGCACCACTCGGAAAGGCACGTGCGACATTGCAATACAGGTTAAACGCAGGTGACGTCCGCAATGCGGAAGCTCAGCCGGTAAGTGATCCGCAGCACTGCCAAAGGCAGTGCAACCAGGACATGCAGCAGACGTGCAAGGTATAGGTGGACGTGAATGGAGTCGACCATGTGTTCAGGATGTCCTGCCATTGCGTCAGTGGCTCTGCTTGTAGCTGCACTGGCTTGCCGTGTGCCAGTCTTGTGGATGAAATGGCACAGCTTGGTGCAATGAGCCGGGTCTGTGTGCAATGGGTGCAGGGCAGGGGTGTGGTGGGAGTACGTGTGAAGGCCATTTCACGCACGCTAACTACGACAAAGGACGTTTGAGTGTGGGATGTGTACTCATTGTTCTCAAATCAGGCAGTGCGTACTGTGGGAGACTGATGCAAATATTATTGTATCTGTCAGGGGGGCTGGCCACTTGCAAGTTCCTTCTCCGAGCAGCAGATGTGTTAGTGCAAGATAGCTCAGACAAAGAACCTTTCATCCCTACAGTAACTTCTCCAGCTGCATGCATACAGGATGTGTACAAAGGCCGGTCGTGGGTCTTGTGGGATGTCTGCGACCCTGGTCATCATGGATGAGATGCCCAGCATGTGGCACATGGGCGGGTTCACTGTGTGTTACGTTGCCAAACAGCTGTTCCTCCCACCCACGAGCCCCCACACTTTTGTGCGCTGCGCTGTTGTATCCTGTGCACTCCTACGGCACACCATTGTAATGCCTATTCGCGCATGTCCTGCGGCATTCCAATCACACCGTGACACTGCCGTTTGGAGGTGGTGCATGCCACTTTACAACATCGACTGCTGCGGCCCTTGGGGCAGTCACACCAGAACACAGAGACACACTTACCGCACTTCTTGCACACGGACATGCCCCTTGCCGGATAGGCACACCCCTGCGCTGACCTGTGTACGCCGGACCAGCACACGCCGCTTGTGCATGCAGGGGGATGTGTGCGTAGCTACATTTCCAGGCTCACTGCCAACGCTGAGGTGACATGGTAACGTCCGCTGAAGACAGCACACGGTGATGTTGCAGGGCCCGTGCCCATCATGCTAACACAATGACCACACGGAGACACTTGCTCAGATGCGGGTTCGGGGGCTTTGGCGGTCATGGGGTTGTTGCGATGAGTGTTGTGGCCCTCATGGGTATCCGTGTATCATGCTCATTGACTCTATGGCACCTGTGGGTGTTCCAGTGTGGCTCTTGGCTGTGTTCCCTTTCATGCTGCAGGTAGTCGTCCTGCATTACAGCAGCAGAAAGCAGGTGTAAAATCCCTGGTGATAACGCGACTTATCGCCGGAATTTGTTTCGCATCGCAGTTTTGCCTTTCGTTGTGAAAGTTGTGATGTGGTTTTTCGTGTACAGAAAAATAAACGAACTGGGCAGTGTATCCCGTCAAGATTCAGCACCTGACCCACTATTCCCGATCAATATAAATACAATGAGATTTCTTCATTGATTTTTGTGTGTACACTGTAAATGCACTCACTACCACAGTGCAATTCAATACAGTATTTTAGTATTTAGAATAAATCGCAAAGGTGCACCTCGTGTGTTTTTGCACGGGAACGCCTACTCTGCATCTCATTATCAGCACTTTAATGCAACTAAAGTTGAGATAAATCTAACACACTATTCAGAAGCTGGTGCAAACTGCAGACATCACCAGTATTCCCACGATAACTGCCCCAAAATTTAACACAATGGTGGACACCACTAAATAACAGTAATAAGAACGAGAAAGAGTCACACAGCACTTAAGGAACAACCCAAAACTTTATTGAAATTTTTTTTTTCAAAACTTTATTTTTCCGTACATATAGAGGATAAACTAAATTTAACAAACTGAACACAAAACAACAAGGCGGAAGACTCCTGGCGGGTCCATTAATGTCGATGACACAGCCTGGAAAATAAAGCACAAAATAAGGACGTGTGTAATGCGCATATCAAAGGAGTGAGACACAGAGAAAGAGAGAAGGAAAAAAAAGCCATAGAGAAAAAGAGAGGGAAGGAAAGAAAGGGAGTGAGAAAGGGAGAAGGGAGAGAGAGTGAGAGAGATAGAAGGAAAGGAAGGAAGATAGTGAGAGAGAGAGTGAAGAGAGGGAAGTGAGAGAGAGAGAGAGAGAGAGAGAGAGAGAGAGACACTGCCGCCCCTGTGCATCCATGACCAAATAATTACCTGCTGCCAACGGAGTGTCTACCAGTGGGCACTTTACGTGCCCGTGAAAGCTCCAGGCCCGGTCCCGCCACCATGGCTTGGTGGACATTATGTGGACCCGCTCCGCGGCCCAGCAGATCCCACACATGTCTCTGAGTCCTGAGTCATCAATGGCGGAGACCACATCAGCTTTTGGTGCCGCTAACCCTGTGCAACGCAAGTCAGCGCCACGTGGTGGTAGGCCGCTGACGGCCATACAACTTAGGGTGCGACTAACCCTGTGCAACTCAAGTCCGTGCCACATGGTGGTAGGCCCCTGACGGCCACATCAGCTTCGGGCGGCACTAACCCTGTGCAACTCAAGTCTGCGCCATGTGGTGGTAGGCCCCTGGCGGCCACATCAGCTTTGGGTGGCACTAACCCTGTGCAACTCAAGTCCGCGCCACGTGGTGGTAGGCCCCTGACGGCCACATCAGCTTCGGGTGGCAGTAACCCTGTGCAACTCAAGTCCGCGCCACGTGGTAGTAGGCCCCTGACGGCCATACAGCTCAGGGTGCGACTAACCCTCTGCGCAAGTTTTCATGGACTCTTTATGATTGAGACCCGTGGAGCGTCCACCATCCAGTCACCACCGGCAATAAAGGATGTGACGTTGTCGATCCATTATATTTGTGTGGGCACATGGCCTGTGACGCATGTGCCGGATGGGTGTGGTGTGTGTGCAAACCTGCCCTCAGGGAGTGGCCGTGACATGTTGACAACTAGACCACTGACCTGCACACCAACAGCGAGTATGCCTGCAACAGGTAGCTATGTGGGGGGGGGGTGAAAACGTGTTTTCTCAATGGATTTTCCATAGGAAACTTTAGACAAGGCTACAGGTCAAACTGCTGAACGGAATTATGCCAAATTTGGTAGGGAGAAAGGTCTCGGTCCAGAAAGCGCGCTTTCTCACATCGAGTGAAAATATAAAAGAAAGGTCCCGGGGGCAATTTAATATACCGGAGCTCTGTCTGTGCAAGATAACCCTTTCACGCTCCCTCTGCCCAACATCACCACTTCGCAGCTATGCTGTTAGAAGCCAGTCCGTCGGCTCGCAGCTGTCTACCTTTGCGAGCTAGTACGCTGCTGTGCCTGTACCTCTGCGAGCTACTACGCTGCTGTTCCTTTGGGAGCGGACGGCTCGTAGTACTGCATCTGTGAGTCGAGCGGACGGGCCGCAGTTGTCCCTCTGCGAGCCTGGGTGCGAACTGTTCATAAGTCACACTACATAAGCATTGAAAAGCCATTTTGTGATTCAGTCCGTCAGCTGGCATTTGTCCGAGGCATTTCTGAAAACATACCGGAGTTCTTTCTGTGAGAGATACCCCTTTCACGCTGCCTCTCCCCACATCAGCAGGTAACGCACCCTCTTCACACATTAGCAACATACCCCCAACAACCTTCTTGGGCCCGGAATTGTCCCTGTGTGGTTGGACAAACAAGAATCTTAGTCATGTATAGATTTACATATAAAACATTTTATTTAAACAAAACAACAACAATTAAAACTGTAGGGAGTCTGGTGCTGTGGTCGCTGCCACGAAGTTGGGGTCACTGCAATTCAGGGCTCAGGACACAGTTCCACATGTGGGATCGGCTTGTTTTGAACAGGGTTAGTGGCACCACGTGTCGCGCCTTGTGTTGTACAGGGTTAGTGGCACCACGTGTCGCCGGCCTTGCATATGGAAATATGCCTCACTGATCGAAGGGAGTCTGGTGCTGTGGTCGCTGCCACGGACTTGGGGTCACTGCCATTCAGGACTCAGGACACAGTTCCACATGTGGGATCGGCTTGTGTTGAACAGGGTTAGTGGCACCACGTGTCGCCGGCTTGTGTTGAACAGGGTTAGTGGCACCATGTGTGGCGGCTTGTGTTGAACAGGGTTAGTGGCACCACGTGTCCAAAATTCGAATTGCGAGCTCTGCTGCCCACAGTGTAGACTGCTAATGAGTGTTCGTTTGCACTTGAAGATGAATTTGGTGATTGTACTAAAGCTATAACTGATATAAAAAAGTTCTTGAAGCAAGGATACTAAAAGGATATTATGTAGGTTTTAGGCCTGTGATAGTTACTTGCCTACTGAACTCTGTAATTAATGAATCAAGACTTAATTTTAATTGTGAGCCCTGATGACCGCAGTGTAGGCCAGAGGTAGCGGTCAGCAAGGGCCCATAGCCACGTGGCGTTGAGTTGAGAGTACACAGTTAGTGGCACCAGAAGCATGGAGAATGTATGAGCCTGTGATGCTGCTTGGTGCGGACGGGCCGCACTGGGAGCAACGTCTCTTGCCTACTGGACTGCGTCATCTGTAATTGCATCTGTATCTGAATTGTGAGCCCTGCTGACCGCAGTGTAGGCCAGAGGTAGCGGTGAGCAAGGGCCCACAGCCACGTGCATAGGTTGGTGGCCCCACCGGCCTGCGTAGTTCAGGTTCAGTGGCACCACGTGTCGCCGGCCTTCCATATGCAAATACGCCTCACTAATCAAAGGGAGTCTGGTGCTGTGGTCGCTGCCACGAAGTTGGGGTCACTGTCATTCAGGAGTCAGGACACAGTTCCACATGTGGGATAGGCTTGTGTTGAACAGGGTTAGTGGCACCACATGTCGCGCCTTGTGTTGTACAGGGTTAGTGGCACCACCTGTAGCCGGCCTTGCATATGGAAATATGCCTCACTGATCGAAGGTAGTCTGGTGCTGTGGTCGCTGCCACGGACTTGGGGTCACTGTCATTCAGGACTCAGGACACAGTTCCACATGTGGGATCGGCTTGTGTTGACCAGGGTTAGTGGCACCACGTGTCGCCGGCTTGTGTTGAACAGGGTTAGTGGCACCACGTGTCGCGGCTTGTGCTGAACAGGGTTAGTGGCACCACGTGTCCAAAATTCGAATTGCGAGCTCTGCTGCCCGCAGTGTAGACTGCTAATGAGTGTTCATTTGCACTTGAAGATGAATTTGGTGATTGTAATAAAGCTATAACTGATATAAAAAAAGTTCTTGAAGCAAGGATAGTAAAAGGATATTATGTAGGTTTTAGGCCTGTGATAGTTACTTGCCTACTGGACTCTGTAATTAATGAATCAAGACTTAATTTTAATTGTGAGCCCTGATGACCGCAGTGTAGGCCAGAGGTAACAGTCAGCAAGGGCCCACAGCCACGTGACGTTGACTTGAGCTGCACAGATTGGGAGCATACAGTCTTCTTAACCGATTATACTCTCTTACACAATTTGCATTGGCACTAATCTTGATTGTTAGCCCTGCTCACCGCATTGTAGGCCGGAGGCAGCGGTCATCAAGGGCCCACAGCCACATGGCGTTGACTTGAGCTGCACAGGGTTAGTGGTACTTGAAGCACTTAGCGTGTGCGCAGTCAGCGATGATGCGTGGTCTGGGCTGGCCGCACTGGTAGCAATGTCTGTTGCCTACTGGACTGCGTCATCTGCAATCGCGAGTCGCTCTGAATTGTGAGCCCTACTCACCGCAGTGGAGGCAGGAGGCAGCGGTGAGGAAGGGCCCACAGGCACGTGTTGTTGAGTTGAGCAATGTCTCTTGCCTACTGGACTGCGTCATCTACAATCTCGACTCCATCTGAATTGTGAGCCCTACTGACCGCAGTGTAGGCCAGAGGCAGCAGTCAGGAAGGGCCCACAGCCATGTGTTGCTGACTTCAGCAATGTCTCTTGCCTACGGGACTGCGTCATCTGCAATCGCGACTCGATCTGAATTGTGAGCCTTGCTGTCCGCAGTGTATATCGAAGGCAGTAGTTTGTACAGACATAAGTCTGCGGTGCTGTGCCACTGGGGGCCTGTGTGGCGGAAGCCAGCGATCGGCTGAGGAGGCTGGCGGTCATGTTGGCGGCTTTGTGGCAGGGTGAGGGGCGCCGCCCTGGCAGACGCTTTGGCCTTCCCACAAGTGAACCACGCCCAGAGCTCCGGCCTATTTATTCACACTCCTACGCTGAAGTGGCGTACGTCGGACCAGCCCACTCCCGTTACGCTTATGCTTACAGGGGGACGACACAGCTACATGACTGAGATCTTCCTAGTGTTTGATGTAACATGGTTAGGTCTACTGTCCACAACACTACAAGCACCAGTAGTATTTGTGCACATGGAGAGGTGTGTGTTCTGCATACTGAGATGTGTCCAGCACATCACCGCTACACTTTGCATTGTGTGCATTGTTAAACATGGGTGAACTGCTTCCTTCACATATAGTTTGTTTACACCTGTCCCAATATTCAGCTATTGTGTGGCTGAGGGGCCATGCCGTTTTTGGAAAGTTCGCTGTCTTGTTCTGCGCTGCCTCGGTGGTAGAGGGGGAGCCTGGGGGTGGTGGTGGGTGTTGTGGCGTTCTTGGGTGTCGGAGCTGC
Organism: Calotriton arnoldi; assembly: GCA_963921515.1. Classification (NCBI taxonomy): domain Eukaryota; kingdom Metazoa; phylum Chordata; class Amphibia; order Caudata; family Salamandridae; genus Calotriton; species Calotriton arnoldi. The sequence goes on along the minus strand of CAWUFW010007836.1, from coordinate 323,491 downwards.
TTGATCAGTAGGTCTATGACATGTGTTGGTCTTCAGATGTGGCTCTGGGCTGGGCTCCCTTTCATACTGTATGTAGTTGTTTAATATTTAAAAAACAAGAAGACATTATATAGTTTAAATAACAAATAAAAAAAATTACAGTAGGGAGAGGGGTGGTACGGGGGGGGAGGTCCTGAGGGTTGTAGCAGTGGGTGTTGTGTCCTTCTTGGGTGTTGGAAAAAACTATAGGTTAAATAAACATTATAATTAGAAGTTAGCATTAAAAAAACATTGAAATTCACTGAAAAAACCATACGTTTCAGGGACGTTATAGTTAGAAATTAGTATTTAAAAAACCTTTGAAATTCACTCAAAAAACCATAGGTTTCAAGCACGTTATAGTTAGAAATTAGCATTTCAAAAACCTTAGAAATTCACTGAAAAAACCATAGGTTTTAGGGACGTTATAGTTAGTTGGACATTTCACTCATACAAAACCATAGAAATTCCACCATTATAGTTAGTTCAGCTAACTATAACTCGCGCCCCCGCAATGCACTGCTGATGACGTCACATATTACATCATTCATGACATGGTCAGTGACATCACTGATGACATCACTGATGACATCTCAAATGACATCACTGATGACATCATCCATGTGACAATCTGATGTACCTCGTCACACACTAATATAACCTTTGATACACTTACTGTAAAATACAGACTACCATTTTCGATACCATTGACACACTAATACCAGTTACTACATACCCACTCAGTGGTTCCTAGGTCTAGACACACATCTACCCATTCACCCATACAATCAGTCATACATGCAGTCACTGATTAATAATAGAACACTATCAAATGCACTCATACACCTATAAAGACATTGACACACCAGCACTCATCCTAGTCAGTTATGTACTCATCCTAGTCACTCATGCAAAGAATCAATCACAGTTCCATTTACTCACCTACACAGTTATACACACACCACCTCATTTATTCATACAGATAGTAACGCATACTTAGTCTCTTATATAATCACTAATACAAGTATACACTCATACATACAGCCACTCTCACAATCACTGACTCTCACGTATAGTCATTTCTATACACCAACTCTCACATACACTGCCTTTTATATATGTACTTAGTTGGACATGTGCACTGAGACATCGATTCACTCACCAAGACGCCCATACACACACTTACCCACCCATACAACTGTTTCCACATGCACATTTAAACTCATACACCCCGTCAATCAACCAGTCACACATCTATGCACAGAGTCACACACCCCCCACCCAACCACACACACACTCAGTCTCCTATACAAATACGCAGGCAACTAATCAATAACCCGTATAGACATTGATGTAGCTACTGACCAACCAATGCAGCAGCTTACACAACAACAGACAGAGTGATACAGACATTCACACACTTTAGACACTAACCCATGTATTCAGTAAGATACATTTAATCATTCACTTAAACAGTCAGTCACACACCTACTAAATCCTCCATCCAGACACTTATACATCCATTCATTCTTCAATACAGCTTGGTATATATATAATACATATTTAAATTTTAAAGAAAACTACATTCACTGGATGATGTCATCAGTGATGTCATTTGAGATGTCATCAGTGATGTCATCAGTGATGTCACTGACCATGTCATGAATGATGTAATATGTGATGTCATCAGCAGTGCATTGCAGGGGCGCGAGTCATAGTTAACTGAACTATCTATAGCGGTGGAATTTCTATGGTTTTGTATGAGTGAAATGTCCAACTAACTATAACGTCCATGAAACCTATGGTTTTTTCAGTGAATTTTTAAGGTTTTTGAAATGCTAATTTCTAACTATAACGTGCCTGAAACCTATGGTTTTTTCAGTGAATTTCAAAGGTTTTTTTAAATGCCAATTTCTAACTATAACGTGCTTGAAACCTATGGTTTTTTCAGTGAATATATATATATATATATATAAATATATATATATAAATGTTTTTGCAAAGAAATGTCAAGAAGATAATAAATAATCTTCCTTGTCTCTTGGTTCTTTAGCAATTTAATCAAGAGTTCAGTCTCTTCAGCAATTGACATTCAGGTAAGTATATTTTTCTTCTCTTATTGCTCACTCTAGAATCTTGACCCAGCTACTCTTTTATTATGAGGCAAATTGAATGCTAGAAAAGACCTTGCAATAGTTTTTACTCCTTCTCTCTCTCTTCGGGAAGTCTCTATATTATGCTTTTAAGAAATGGTCACTTAGCTTCAGTTTCAGGAAGATCCTCAAACTCATTTAGACTGGAGAAGTTCAAGAGATGCTTCTTGTCGGTAAATCGGTTTTCAAACTCAGAATCTTGAAATGCTGCTCACTTCCTTGAGAAGGCACCGAGCAAGCGCAAAGCTGGAACACTGGTCTCCTTGACAGGGGATGACTGGAGGGGAAGATTTCAAGGAACACTACTTCGGCAAGGTAGGCGGAATAATATAAAGTTACTCCGCCTACTTGCAATGGAAGTAAAAAGTAGAAAACACTGCTCACTAGTAACATGGAGATGCTCCGAGAAAGGACACTAATCCTTCTTAAAAATGACACTACTCAGTCCCTGACACATGAAGAAACTATTACAATCCCTCACACAACGCTGATGGAGCAAGGACTCGAACATGAGACTTGCTCGGAAGCAATCCTCTTGTTTTAACTTACTAGCGAATTACTAACAACGTGTTTTGTGATTAATAATACGCATTTCCTTTACACGTGGGATAAGATGAAGCTTGCCTATGTGTTTACTAACTGCAATAACATGAACGAAGGACTAGGATGCATTCTAACACGGAATCTTTATTGCGCATGCGTCTACTGCATCTACGTAGTATGACGAGGTAACGCTTGGAGGGAAATTCTGGCGCTTGCGCAAATAACTATAAAATGGCCGCTTAAAAGCTCACATGCATGGCACCTGCTTGCTGAAATTAGAAAATAAGTTTTATACTAACGCAAATGCAGAAAGGGAAATAATAAATGGTATGGGCTAGAGTAGAGGTTGGTGGTATACAGTGAAATCATGTATTTTTGAGAATAACATTTCTCCTTTTGACTTTATTATTAGTGCGTATTTGGGCATGTTAAAGTTGTCTGAGTCGAGCAGACTGACATTGCGCGACGCATGCGCCCTGGCTATGAAGTACGAAAGGATGACTAAGGACTTGTCATGCGTCCAAGATCGGCGAAGATGTGCCCTGGGAACATGAGGGTGAAGAGTTCATATGAAGGAACTGTATTCAAGAAGTCAATACATTTGTATTAATAAAGTTTAAAGATGTATGGGAAAGGAAGGGCGGAATAAAAGTTTGAGGGGAGGAGTTTTGAAACAATGGTTTAAAGAAATAAATGAAGTATAAGCATGGTGTGATGATCATCCCCCCCTCGCCTGTCCAATCAGAAGTTAGTATTTTGTAAAATTGAAACATTAATGGGTGGTACATGGTAATACAAAGGTATAATTGAAGTAGTTTAGTTAGTTAGTGAAGCTAAGGCTAAGCTTGCTGGGAGCGGAAGCAGCAGCAACAATTCGGAGCTTGGAATGCTGTCGGTGCTGGGGTGGTGCTGATGCTCTGAAATGCTGATGAAGAAATCGAACGCAGAACCATCTACTTAATTTGGGTGGGTTAAAAAGAAGATCGCGGAAGAACCACGAGGAGGAAGAGAGTGTCAGAGAGGGGTGCGACATAGTCGTCGATATTCTAGAGAGGTGAAGTATCCTGTCCTGATTCCTGTCCTGAAGTCTTTGTCTCCTGATCTGTCCTGGGGACCCTTACCAGCCCTTTGGCCAGGAGGTTGGTCTTCACACCATACTTTGGTAACTATGAAATTCATCGTCTTGATAAATGCTCTTCTCTCTCTATCCTCTTCTCTCTGAGTATAGTTGTTGTGTGGACTTGAAATATTATAACTATTGAAATTTTATTGAATTGGCACTCTTGTGAATGAGGGTGTTTGTACTGAAACGCTTTGAGATGGTTCACAACCAACTAATTTAGATAAAGATTTTAAAACTTATTGAGTCTGTGATTATTTCATTTTTGATCAAGAAATGTATAATAAGTCATGTTAATTATCACCATCAACTAGTTCCACCTAACTGGTCCATTGACCAGAGGAAAGAACTATTTGATCAGTGAAAGGTTTAGTTAGAGAAGAAATAACTAGATCTCGAGGTATGAGAATCATTAAAAACTAAACGTTCCTGCGGTCTACTTAGTGTTAGCGGAAGCGAGTTGTATGGGCCCAGGTGAGTATATGGTAGTTGAGTATCTGTTGCTAGTACGCCGCTGGATCAGTTTTCTGGTAGCAGAGCTATGGTTGTTAGTGACTAGTTTGGTGATAAGTATAGATTATTGATTTTTGACTCATGTTTAACAAAAAGAGTTAGTGTCCTGTTTTTATGTTGTCTGGAAAATTCCCGGGAAATGAATAGTAGGTGGTGATAGAAACCACACTGCAGTGAGGTTACTTGTCTGTTGGAATAACACTGAGAAGCTAGGTAGGGCTGACAGTGTTAAAATAGGGACTATTTTCTGTATAAAAGTGAGAGTGGTTGATAGCAAAGAGTTCGCTAGTGAAACTTTAGGCGTTATATCACCTAGTAAGGGTAACCCTGAAGGAGTAGCAGGTTCTTCTAAGCTAGACTAACAGCAAAAGGAGTTCGCTGGTGAAACATCGGTTTCAAATTTTCCCTAACGGGTCACACCGGTAGAGTAGCAGGTTCTCTGGAGCTTAGGTGAAGAGTAAGTGGAAGGTTTTATTCGCAGTGAAAAGAAATAAACTATCCTTTTGATTTAGTGGAACAGACAGAGTGGCAAATGTTTTTTACGTTGTTAATAACAAAGAAGTTTAAAGAAAATTTTTGAGAAATAAAGTTTCGTATTACCTTGTAAAGGGAGGGTCAGTTGCTGTAGTGCCACTGACGTCGCAATGAGCCGCGCTGGTATTGGTAGACACAGCAGGCGTGTGACAGGAGGAGCTTAGTAAAGGAGGGGTGAGAAATCGCCCGAGTGGGACTGACGTCACAGTGAGCCGAACTGGGATTGGTAGAAGCAGCGGGCGTGTGTCAGGAGCAGCATTGTAAAGGAGGGGTCAGTAGTAAGGAGCAGAACTGACGTCAGGAAAAGGCAGTGCTGGCATTGGTCAGATCACGAGCGTGAGCCTGATTTGATTGGACACTAAGGGGTCGATTCCGATTCGGGCCGGAAATTTCTCCGACCGAGCCGGACCCGGAGAGAATTCCGACCGAATCGGACCCGTGCAGTCCGACCGAGCGAGTACAGATGCGCACGTATGCCATCGGACCCGAGTCGGTCGGACTCCCATTGAAGTCAATGGGAGCCGGTCGTACAACGCGTACGCGGGCTCCCATTGACTCAATGGGTGCGAGTCGGACAAGTGCGCCCCCTACAGCGGGTACGCGGCGAAGCGGTCGCGCCGTACACGCACAGGTAGGGGACCCATGGGTCCCCCCTGTGTGCGACTCGCGCGGCTACGTGTACAGGGGGGTCCGACACGGACCCCCAAAGTACGGCTCCGACAGCTCTTTCAAGCCGGAGTGCGCGGCTCGGTCGGACTGCTCGCGGCGCGCATCGTACTCACCCGGCCGGGGAACGTCTCCATTGCGCGGTGCGAGTCGAGTCCGAGCGAGTCGGTCGGTGCAGTTTGAGCCGGGAACGAGTCGGTCGGAGCGGTCGGGACGCCCGGACGAGTCGGTCGGCGAATTCGCATCGTACTCGCTCGGCCGGACCCGCGTACGATTCGGTCGGGAAACATTTGTGTATCGGTTTGTATATGGCTTGAAACCAGAAATCAGTCAGATGATACAGCAGCACATGTTGTGTTGGCAAAGTAAGACAGTGGATGAGATTCTAAAGTACGCAAAATATTGCGGAGATGACATTGAGGCCAGGCGTAGGAAGCGAAAGGAGAAAATGATGTGGGCACAAGTAAAATTGGCAGAGCAGCAAGAAGAAAAAGCAAATGACCAGAATAATAATCAAGTGAAGGAACAGAGTCAGAATAATCAAGGAGCGAATGGTAATAAATTTAAGGGGCGAATGGACAGAGAAGAAGCAAAAAAGAAGTTTCCTTGTCATGCGTGCGGAAAGCTTGGACATTGGAAGAACGAGTGTAAGAGTACTCAGAATAATAATAATGGGCCAAATCAAAATTTAATCCCACAGATGCAGAATGAAGTACTTATGAATCAGCAGCAACACGTAGTCACTCCACAATATCAGGTGCCACCAGCTCCTATGCAAAATTTTGTGAACCATCAAAATTTCAGTGCGAACACCGGATTTCAAGGAGAAAGTGGTGAGAATAATAGAACAATTGCACAATATTTTTTACAGAATGATGAAGAACATTCAGATACCGCACAATGACGGTGTCTGAGGGGGGAGGAAGAGGAGTGCGTGCTTGGCGCATCCTTGCCGGTAGATCAGTCAGGTCCATTTGTTGACGGGAAAGTAGAAGGTAAAGACATTACTTTCCTATTGGATACTGATGCTACCAGGTCTACTGTGAGAACAGCAGACATCCCAAACCTACCCCTCTCGGGAGAATCAATCCAAGTTGTAGGCGTATCTAACCAACAGATTAGGACCCCAATCACAAAACCAATGGAGGTACATATTGGGAACTTCAAAGAAATGCATCGATTTGTAGTTTGCGATTCCAGTCCAGTAAATCTGTTGGGAAGAGATCTTTTGTGCAAGATGAATTGCATGATCTATTGTACACCGGATGGTGTTGCTTTCCAAACCCCCAATGAGGATGTTGTTTATAAGATGATGCTGGCCAAACAGGGAACAGAAGTAGATGAAATGTTTTCATTAATAACCGAGAATGAATTGCCAGAAGAGTTAAGAACGACAGTCGATCCAGAAGTGTGGGATTTTACAGGAAAAGACATTGGGCTAATGAAGAATATAGACCCAGTTAAAGTGACAGTGAAAGAAGGTGCAGTGTATCCAAATACCCGACAGTACAAAATGAGTCCAGAAGTAAAAGCAGGAATTATTCCAGAAATTGAACGAATGGTTAAACAAGGTATTTTAAAAGAGGTGATGGGTAGTCCCTGTAATTCGCCAATAATGGGACTGAAAAAGCCTAGCGGAAAGTACAGAATAGTGCAAGACCTACGGAAGATAAATAAAATTGTAATTTCCTGTTGTCCAATTGTGCCAAATCCAGCAGTGATCCTTTATCAGATACCGTGGAATGCAGGATGGTTTACAGTAATGGATTTATGCCAAGCGTTCTTTTCTATTCCTTTGCACCCAGACAGCCAGTATCTTTTTACGTTTAAGTTTGACGATCATATTTACGCATGGTGTCGTGTTCCTCAGGGGTACACAGAAAGTCCTTCAATCTTTAATCAGATTTTGAAAAAGTGGCTAGAATCGTTGATTATGCCTGGAAATTCTGTTCTGGTTCAGTACATTGATGACCTATTGGTGGCATCAAAAACACGAGAAGATTGTGTCACAGATACAATTGCATTACTGAACCATTGGGCTGAAGGAAGACACAAGATGTCTCCAGAAAAATTACAGTTCTGTCAACAAGAAGTAAGATATTTAGGGCATAAAATAGAAAGAGGAGTTAGAAAAGTGACACCAGAAAGAATAAAAATAATCAAAGAAATGCAATTGCCACAGACACAGAGAGAAATGAGAATGTTTCTGGGAGTAGTTGGATACTGTAGACAATGGATTAATGGATTTTCTATGTTAGCGAAACCATTGATACAGATGATCCAGAAACGAGCAAAAGATCCGATTGATTGGAATGATGACTGCCTAGAGGCATTTGTGAAATTGCGAAATTGTTTGTGTGGAGGCTCCTGCCTTGGGCATGCCTGATTATACAAAAGACTTTGCTTTGTTCTGTTGTGAAAGAGAAAATTGTGCACTTTCAGTCTTAACACAGAGACATGGATTGAGTCGACGTCCAGTGGCATATATATTTCGGCCACATTGGACCCAGTGGCTTCAGCATTGCCTGGCTGCTTAAAAGCAGTAGCTGCTACTTGTATGAGTCTGGAGCAAAGTGAGTCGATAGTGATGGGACATCTGGTGAAGGTTTTCGTTCCACACTCGGTTGAGATTCTTTTGCCAAGAACAAGAACACAGCACCTCACCCCTAGCCGTTTGACAAAGTATGAAAGAGTGATTTTGGGAGCTGAAGACGTGACTGTGATAAGGTGTACGATCCTGAACCCAGCCACCCTATTACCAGACCCCTGCGATGAGGAAGTGAAAGATGAAAGTGATCATGATTGCTTAGACGTGACTGAGTTATGCACGAAGCCCCGCCCAGATATAAGAGAGACACCTTTGAAAGAGGCTGATCATGAGTTATTTGTAGATGGTTCCTGCCTTAGGATACAAGAAGGAGGTCTAAGTGCTGCATATGCTGTTTGCAAAATTTTGGGGGTAATTGAAGCATCCTGTTTACCTGGGGTCAAGTCTGCACAAGTAGCTGAATTGGTTGCCTTAACAATGGCATGTAAAAAGGGGAAAAATTGGAGAGTAACCATATTTACGGATAGCCAATATGGTTTTGGGATTGTGCATGACTTTGGCCAGCTTTGTATGCAAAGGGGATTTCTGACTTCTTCAGGATCTCCAATCAGAAACAGCAAAAATGTAAAAGATTTGTTGGAAGAATTACAATTGCCAAAAAAGATAGCAGTTGTAAAATGCGCTGCACATCAGTCAGGAAATGACTATGTGACTGCTGGCAATAATTATGCTGACCAAGTGGCCAAATACTGTGCTAAAAATGCAGTAGCCATAAACAGAAAAATTGAAACGGGTGAGACCAGATGCCAACTTATGTACTTCTCAGTACCAGAAACATGGGATGAGATTAGACAATTGCAGGAAGAAGTTGAGGAAAAGGAAAAAGAAATCTGGATAAAGGCAGCCTGTACCAAAAGATTAAATCATCGCAATTAGGAGTGAAGTAACATTCCTTATTCCGGACGCACAGCTTGAGTCGGTACAAACGATTCCACAAAATTATCCACGTTCAATTGCGTTTTTATTCATTATGTTCCACTGTTTCTTTTACGCTCATTTCATTAGGTCACGTGAGAGACACAATATATTTTTACATCTAATGCAGCAGATATGCCTATCCAGGCCTTTTTCTGAAGCTTCTGAAATGAGTGGTTGGGCAGACCACGAGACGGGCTGCACGCAAACAAGCTTAAATGGATGAACTTGTTAGTGAAATTTTCAGAAGAAGGTGTGCACTTGGACACTCCCATTTTGAGCCTGTACCAAAAGACCACATGATGAGGTATGGGTGTATTTAGATAGAAGACCAGTCATGCCAGATTGTTTGCTTTCAAAAATGGCGAGAGTATATCATGGAGCAATACACATAGGGAGAGATTCAATGATCAGGCTATTCAGACAGAGTTGGTATAATCCGAAGTTCAGGGTAGTCACAGAGAGCCTTTGCCAAAGATGCTTAACCTGTCAACAGCAGAACCCAGGTAGAAAGACAGTGGTAAGCTGGGGAAAGATCGGAAAGGCAGAAGGACCCTTCACCAGATTACAGTTAGATTTAATTGAATTACCTCCATGCAATGGATTAAAATACGTACTTGTCATAGTATGCCTTTTCTCAAGATGGGTGGAAGCCTATCCTACTAGAAGAAATGACAGTCTTACAGTTGCAAAATTGTTGTTGAGGGAGTTAGTGCCCCGATTTGGTTTTCCGGTCACTTTGGAATCAGATAGAGGCCCTCATTTTAATAATGAAATAATTCGATTAATCTGTGCTGCATTTAACATTGAACAAAACTGCACTGTGCTTATCATCCAGAGGCTTCTGGAGTTGTTGAGCAAATGAATGGCACAATCAAATCAAGATTGGGAAAGGTACGTGCATCCACAAAACTGAAATGGCCAGATGCATTACCTCTTGTATTGATGGGTCTCAGAAGCATTCCAGACAGAAAAACAGGAATGAGCCAACATGAGGTTCTCATGGGAAGAGCCATGAGACAGGCATTTATTCCTGGAAATAAACTAATGAGTATAACTGATGATCTGGTATTGGACTATTGCAAAGGATTGGCTGAAATGATGCGTTCTATCTCTCACCAGGTTGGAGAAGACGCAGTCGAAAGACAGCCAGATCAAGCGCATGATTTGAATCCTGGAGATTGGGTGCTAGTGAAGAAACACGCAAGGAAGTCGTGTCTAGCACCAAGGTGGGATGGGCCACGGCAAGTCATACTAGTCACTACCACAGCAGTGAAGTGTGCAGGTCTGCCCAATTGGATTCATGCTAGCCATACCAGAAGAGTTCCGAGCCCATCAGATCAATAAGTACCACCACTGACTGAGCAGGCTGAAGCGTCAGGAGTTGTAAACTGTGAAATTGAAGAATCTAGAGTGATGGATGCTGAAAGACAACCATATGATGAACAGCCCGAGATAAGTCGGGAAGAATGGATCCCAGTGATTGAAATAATTGATGATGCTATTGAAACCAGAAGAAGAACAGAATTGAAAAGACAGGAAAGTAGTCAGGAAGAGACAGGGGAAGAAGAACACACTCAGGTGAAAATAGAAAGAGACACAAACAAACCTGAGGAGGGAAAAGAGAAGAACACGTTCAGGCAGAAGAAGAAAAGTTTGAATTAAGACCTGAACAGGACCAGATAGAGTTAGAAGAACAAGTTCAGGCAGAAGAAGAAAGGTTTGAAGTAAGACCTGAACAGGGTCAGATAGAATTAGAAGAACAAGCTCAGGAAGAAGTAGAACAAAATACGGTAGAACCTGAGCAGGAGGAAGCAAGAGAAGGAACAAGCACAGAGAACAAAGGAACAGAACAGGTTGTGCCTAAAATAAATGAAATACAAAGAATTTTACAAAGAGACAAGGAAGGTGAAAACGCAGTACAAATCAAAAGAGTCAGGAGAGGAGACAATTGGCCAACTGGAGTAAAGAAACTAAAATATCATCTGAGAAAATCTGAAAAGAGACCAGAACAAGTAAACGAAGTCACAAGTCAAACAAGACCTAAACAAACCTTAGCGAAAATAACTCGAAGAAGTCCAAGATTGAGAAATCTAAACAGGAGATACAAGGCTCCTGAGTGGACATACGTCATTCTTGAGGAATTTGAGTCCTTGGATCTGTCTGATGAGACAGAAGAAGTCCATATTGCACAAATTGATGAAAGCCTTAAGAAACAGAAAGGAAGGCTAAACTGAAAATAAGAGAAAAGAAATTTTCTCAGGAGTAAAAATGGCAGAAATTGAAGTGACCGAGAAACCAAAATGTGGACTAAAAAGAAAGTGTTTTAGATTTTGTTTTTGTAGTATTTTATTAATAGCATTAGGATGGCTATTTTTAACAGTAGGAGTACCTTTTATAATGAAAGCAAGTGACAAGAATAACACAGATGCTAATGTTAAGGTGGATAGATTAAGAGAAACTGAAATAAAAATAGGGGTAGAAGATGAAGCAAACTATCATAATGAATCAGACTATAATACGTCCTCTAATGTGTTTATTAAGTTGTTATTTCAATATGTTAGTACTATGGAGATTAATAACTGCTATGTGTGTATGAAGTTACCTCATCAGTATCAGAAGGAATGACGTATCACCATATACCCTTAACCTATGGTGTGTCATGTAGTATTTTGTCAAGTTTATTTTATGCTGCAGGGAAACTTCAATATTTTTATTCAGATATAGATGTAGTATTTCCTGAATTACCTATTAGAAAGGATATGAATCCAGTAGCTAGTAGTAAAAATGCACAGTTTATGGGTGAATTTTTCATAACAATGAGTTCAATAGATTTAGTTCAGGCACACAAAGAAAATCTAACATGTACATTAAGAAAAGAAGAAAAAGACTTTTTGAATTTAGTAGAAGAAAGGAGACAGGATTTAATGAGGAAGGCAACTACACAAAAAACCCATGTACCTCCATGGGTTGGGAAGGAGGGAATCTATGCAAGTGGCAAGGCTCATGCTGCGATGTCCCTGGACTTTGTGAAAAGGGGAAAATTCTGCCTCCATAGATTAAAGGCAGATTATAACAATAATTACATTGGCTCCAGTGAATGTGAATATAACTTCCTAATATTAGGAGGATGGGGACTAAAAGGGGGAACTGATCCTGTGTTTCCAGGAGTGTATTATGTTTGTGGGAACAATGCCTATTATAGGTTACCTGCAAGATGGTACGGAAGCTGTTATTTTGGAATAGTTTTTCCCAAAATGTTTCATGTATATAAAATAAGTGGAACCAATGGAAATTCTAATGGACTAACACGTAGAAGAAGAGCTAGTTTTTCTGAGATTGTAGGAGACATTTTTAGTGCACTGACACCCTCAGTTGGAGTCCTTCTAAATTCACAGAAAATGTGTAAGTTATCAACCATAGCTGATCGTCTTTCTACAGACACTGCAGGAGGATTTCTAATGATCAACACAGAAATGGTTGCAATTGGATCCATGGTTTTACAGAACCGTCTTGCTCTTGATATATTGTTAGCAAAAGAAGGTGGAGTCTGTGGCATTTTGAAAATTCAACATTGCTGCACTTATATTCCGGACAAGAGCAGAGAAATAAAAGGATATATTGAAAACATTACGGGAATGCATAAGGATTTGACCCAACTGGAGGTTGACAGTGTGTGGGGAAGACTAACGAAAAGTATAACATCAATAGGGAAATGGTTTGTTGATTTTGGGAAAGGTTTCTAGGTCAAATAATAATACCATTAGTTATGATAATAACGATAGTGATGTTAATAATGATTACACATAGATGTTGTAGAAAAGGTACGAAAGAAAAAGTACACTTGGAAAGAAAAGGAAAGGGACAGACACAAAAGAGAAAATATGATGAAATACGATTGGAAGAAATGAAAGGCAGGTTATATAAGAAGATGTGAGATTTAGAAGGAAACGAAATCATTGATGAAAATTTGAGAGGACAAATAGAGAAAACTGAGAAGTGTTAGAGTTGGTATCTGGGATGGATGGGAAATTTTGTGATGGCTTATATGCCATCAGGGAGGGGATTGATGGAGCAAGGACTTGAACATGAGACTTGCTCAGAAGCAATCCTCTCATTTTAACTTACTAGCGAATTACTATCAACGTGTTTTGTGATTAATAATACGTATTTCCTTTACACGCGGGATAAGATATGTGTTTACTAACTGCAATAACATGAACGAAGGACTAGGATGCATTCTAACACGGAATCTTTATTGCGCATGCGTCTACTGCATCTACGTAGTATGACGAGGTAACGCTTGGAGGGAAATTCTGGCGCTTGCGGAAATAACTATAAAATGGCCGCTTAAAAGCTCACATGCATGGCACCTGCTTGCTGAAATTAGAAAATAAGTTTATACTAACGCAAATGCAGAAAGGGAAATAATAAATGGTATGGGCTAGAGTAGAGGTTGGTGGTATACAGTGAAATCATTTATTTTTGAGAATAACATTTCTCCTTTTGACTTTATTATTAGTGTGTATTTGGGCCTGTTAAAGTTGTCTGAGTCGCGCAGACTGACGTTGCGCGACGCATGCGCCCTGGCTATGAAGTACGAAAGGATGAACTAAGGACTTGTCACGCGTCCAAGGTCGGCGAAGATGTACCCTGGGAACATGAGGGTGAAGAGTTCATATGAAGGAACTGTATTCAAGAAGTTGATACATTTGTATTAATAAAGTTTAAAGATGTATGGGAAAGGAAGGGCGGAATAAAAGTTTGAGGGGAGGAGTTTTGAAACAATGGTTTAAAGAAATAAATGAAGTATAAGCATGGTGTGATGATCATCCCCCCCTCGCCTGTCCAATCAGAAGTTAGTATTTTGTAAAATTGAAACATTAATGGGTGGTACATGGTAATAGAAAGGTATAATTGAAGTAGTTTAGTTAGTTAGTGAAGCTAAGGCTAAGCTTGCTGGGAGCGGAAGCGGCAGCAACAATTCGGAGCTTGGGATGCTGTCGGTGCTGGGGTGGTGCTGATGCTCTGAAATGCTGATGAAGAAATCGAATGCAGAACCGTCTACTTCATTTGGGTGGGTTAAAAAGAAGATCGCGGAAGAACCACGAGGAGGAAGAGAGTGTCAGAGAGGGGTGCGATGTAGTCGTCAGTATTCTAGAGAGGTGAAGTATCCTGTCCTGATTCCTGTCCTGAAGTCTTTGTCTCCTGATCTGTCCTGGGGACCCTTACCAGCCCTTTGGCCAGGGGGTTGGTCTTCACACCATAATTTGGTAACTATGAAATTCATGGTCTTGATAAATGCTCTTCTCTCTCTATCCTCTTCTCTCTGAGTATAGTTGTTGTGTGGACCTGAAATATTATAACTATTGAAATTTTATTGAATTGGCACTCTTGTGAATGAGGGTGTTTGTACTGAAACGCTTTGAGATGGTTCACAACCAACTATTTTAGATAAAGATTTTAAAACTTATTGAGTCTGTGATTATTATATAATAAGATGACACATGAACTACTATTAATTGTTTGATGCCTATCTTGTATCTTATATTATCAAATGTGAATCATTTTGAGTTATGACCTTATTATAAATTGTATATCCTTTTTGAGTGTTTTTGAGTGTATGTGAATGACTGTATTTTGGTTTTGAATGTGTGAATGTGGGACCTTGTATATATTTGTTCATATTGAAATGTTTTTCAAAAAAATGTTTTTGCTATCTATTTGAATTTTGATATAATAGTATAAATAATAAAAAATATATATATTTCTTATCCCTTTCTTTGATTGATTCTTGTTGGGGTAACTTTTTCTGTTTGCATGGCGATGTTTTAAAGCATTAGTGACTTCATGAGCACCGTATAATCATTGTTCAGGCAGTTTGGGTTTCTCTAGATTGTTTTCCGAAATGGCAGTTTAAACAGCACACACAGGCTCTGTAATGACAGGCTTGAGCCAGTTTGCTTATAGGGCTACTTAAGTGGGTGGCAGAATCAGTGCTGCAGACGCACTAGAAGCATTTTATTCACAAACTCTGGGCACATGTAGTGCCACTTTACTAGGGACTTTTAAAGTAAATTAAATATGCCAATTGGGTACAAGCCAATTCCGCCATGTTAAGGTTAGAGAATACAAGCACACAGTGCTAAGAACAACAAAAACGAATTCAGCAAAAATAGGAGGAGGAAGGCAAAAAGCTTGGGGATAAGCCTGCAGAAAGGGCCAAGTCTAACAGGGGCCACGGAGTGGCAGTGCATAGGATGAGGTTCTGAGCATCCAGTTGCTCCCACCCACACCCAATCTTCTGGCTCTAGCTCCTTGTGGCATAAGGTTTCTACCCACCTTTGCTAAAGTTGTCAAAAGGGGAGAGAAGCTTGGGAAGATTATGGCACATCTCTGTAAATTGCCTGTTGCTGCATTGATGAATGACAATGGGGTAATTTTTTCCCTTTATCTGCTCTTTGGTGTAGTGTTACTTTTGATTGTTAGACAAGTTTGAAATATGACCTGGAGGAGATCAAGGTGCAGGGTGATCAGTGCATCCTTTCTTGAGTCATATATGTATATAAATGTATTTGCAAAAGAAATGTCAAGAAGATAATAAATAATCTTCCTTCTCTCTTGGTTCTTTAGCAATTTCATCAAGAGTTCGTCTCTTCAGCAATTGACCTTCAGGTAAGTATATTTTCCTTCTCTTATTGCTCACTCTAGAATCTTGACCCAGCTACTCTTTCATTATGAGGCAAACTGAATGCTAGAAAAGAGCTTGCAATAGTTTTTACTCCTTCTCTCTCTCTTCGGGAAGTCTCTATATTATGCTTTTAAGAAATGGTCACTTACCTTCATTTTCAGGAAGATCCTCAAAGACTCATTTAGACTGGAGAAGTCCAAGAGATGCTTCTTGTCTGTAAATCAGTTTTCAAACTCAGAATCTTGAAATTCTGCTCACTTCCTTGAGTAGGCACATGGCAGGCGCAAAGCTGGAACACTGGTCTCCTTGACAGGAGATGACTGGAGGGGAATATTTCAAGGAACACTACTTCGGCAAGGTAGGCGGAATAATATAGAGTTACTCCGCCTACTTGCAATGGAAGTAATAAGAAGAAAACACTGCTCACTAGTAACATGGAGATGCTCCGATGAAGGACACTAATCCTTCTTAAAAATGACACTACTCAGTCCCTGACACACGAAGAAACTATTACAATCCCTCACACAACGCCACCATCCTAAACTTCACTAACACAACGGAATACTCAGGAATTCACTCCTCACATGGGAAAGGCTTCAGTGAAGTGCGCACTTTAGAATCATCGCGCACAAGAAATTCGATTCTAAGCTTCACTGAAAATGGTTTTAGAACACTAGAATGCTGCTCAACTTAATGCACATTTGTGGCCATTTTGGAGTTCCTTAAACTCCACTTCAATCTCCAATTATTAGTTGTATCTCCATTCCTATTACATAACTGAGCTGCGGAAGTGATTAAATTAATTGTTATAACCTTAAACCTCAATAATTTGGAAACAGACCTGACAAGAGGTGACTTATATGTATTAAAAAGGAAGGTTTGGACGTGGTGACAGGTTTTTTTTGCCAGATCGAAATGGCAGTTTAAACAGCACACACAGGCTCTGTAATGACAGGCTTGAGCCAGTTTGCTTATAGGGCTACTTAAGTGGGTGGCAGAATCAGTGCTGCAGACGCACTAGAAGCATTTTATTCACAGACTCTGGGCACATGTAGTGTCACTTTACTAGGGACTTTTAAGTAAATTAAATATGCCAATTGGGTACAAGCCAATTCCGCCATGTTAAGGTTAGAGAATACAAGCACACAGTGCTAAGAACAACAAAAACGAATTCAGCAAAAATAGGAGGAGGAAGGCAAAAAGCTTGGGGATAAGGCTGCAGGAAGGGCCAAGTCTAACAGGAGCCATTGAGTGGCAGTGCATAGGATGAGGTTCTGAGCATCCAGTTGCTCCCAACCAACCCCGATCTTCTGGCTCTAGCTCCTTGTGGCATAAGGTTTCTACCTACCTTTGCTCAAGTTGTCAAAAGAGGAGAGAAGCTTGGGAAGATTATGGCACATCTCTGTAAATTGCCTGTTGCTGCATTGATCAATGACACTGGGGTAACTTTTTCCCTTTATCTGCTCTTTGGTGTAGTGTTACTTTTGATTGTAAGACAAGTTTGAAATATGACCTGGAGGAGATCAAGGTGCAGGGTGATCAGTGCATCCTTTCTTGAGTTATACCCCCACCTCATACTTTCAAATTCTTGAATAGATATAGTCAGAGCTTACTAGTCATATTCCTCATGCAAGCACCAACACCTGCTGTGCAAGTGTCACTTGGCCCTAATGGGCCAGTAGGCGTTGCAGCTGTAAAGTAAATAATAGCTAGACTGTATACCTACCAAACATTTCAGGGTATGAAGATAGTCCACTCTCTATAGATAAAAGGGAATTCAAAGGGAAGCATTTTAACAGATATTCTCAATGTTTCATTTCATCAACTCCCCAAACTGATTCCGACCTGCTTCTTTGACCCTCATGAAATATCCACTTCGTCTGTTATCCATTTTGCTTCTCCCATCCACACTCTTACCTCTCCTCGCTATGGTTTTCTTCCCTCGTTTCCTTATGTTGACCCTACCTCCTCCTCTCTACCTTACTCCTCTGCTCCTCTCTTCTATTTTTACTTCTGTTCAACTTTTATGCACTCTCTCTGGTTTCCTTATTCTTTTCTTTCCCCTTCCTCTCTACTCGCCAACTCTTCTCTAAATATTTCTTCTCCTCCTCTTCTCCTTCCTGCTCTCCTTCCTGACGTTCCTTACTATACTTCATTCCTACTCCTCCATATTCGCCTCTATTCATCCTTCTTCTGAACTCTCCTTTCTGGTTCTCCTCTATTCTTTCTTCCTACCTCTTTATTCTTCCTTCCTGCTTGGTTATTCATCTTTTTCCTCTATACTCCCCTCAATCCTCTTCCTTCCTATCTCTCTTCCTACCTCTGTACTCCTTCCCCTATTCTTTCTTCCCACTTCTCTATTGTCCTCTCTACTCTTCCTTCCTAAAACTCTACTGTTCCTTTCTGCAAATCTACTTTTCATCCTACTATGGAGTCTGTTGGTTTCTCACAACTCTTCGTTGCTACTTTGCAACTCTTTGTTCCTGCCTTGCAGCTTTTTATTTTTTACTACACTTTATTCCGGCAGCTCCAATCTTCCAACCTGCTTCCCGGTTACCCTCAATACTCTTTTTTTTCTACCTCTCTTCTTGTTCTGCCTATGTACTTTTGCTTCCTACCTATTCTTTCCCACCTCTCTACTCTTCCTTTCTATCGCTGCTCTTCCTCCCATCTCTGTGTTCCCTCTGTTGTGCTTTCTCTACTCCCCTCTCTTTTGTTGGGTCTTTGACCCTCCCGCTGATTTATTGTGTTCTGTTGTCCATGCAATCTGAGCTTTCTACTGCCACCCACTACCTCCCACCACATGTTATCCTTGGTGCGGGTCCCAGTGTTGTGTAATATTTGGTATCCCCATGGGATCGTGTATCCCCTGCTCTTCGGCAGACTCCGGATGTCCTGCCTATCCGACAGCTCGGACGGGCCCACAAACAGCCCCTCCCACCTAGGGAGAGGCAGCCTCGTCTTTAGCAGGCAGAAGCAGCAGCGCGCCGAGCAGTTGTCAGAAATGCACACATCTATCTGCTTAGCACTTACTGGGACACTCAAAAAGGGTGTCAATAGATAACTTAACTCTTTCATTTGTTTACTCTGCCGTAACCTCTGACTATTTGAACGGACACCCTAGAGATGTTAGCTACATGTAAAACAAAGGACAAAAATTACGGGATATCTCGAATGCAAAACGAAACGAAAACATTACTTTAAGGAAATGGAATGAAATCAACACGAGTTAAACATAATTAAAAGGGAGATGAAAGTTTCACAGTAATGGAAAAAGCACAGAAATTATGCAAAAATTAAACAGGGAACAAGGAATAATTTCAGGATTGAAAAAAACGAGAGAGAATGCATGACAGGAAAATGGAGAAAAACGTTTTTGGGCTTTTTAATAAAAAAACATACTCAAAGCCTTAAAGATACTACATGGACAGAAGAGCCCGTGCAGGAGCTGGACCTTGAAAATCTTTGTATTAACATTTGGAAGCTTTGACATTAATAGGTGACATGACAGCGCTGCACTGAGAGGTACTTATTAAAAGTGATAGTTCCTTCAACATGGATTTAGAACCATTTCTCCCCCGTCCCTACACTAGTGACCGTGCCATTAGTAAAATAAGAGGCAGGACAGTTTTTTTTTAACCCTGTCTGCGTCCCAGATCACTGTCAAGCAGCATTATGGTCTATTAAATCAAACACAGTAGGCTTTTGTGCAGCGGGTATTCTGAAATCACATATTTGAAAGTGCTCTGCCTAAGATCACAAAATGTAAGCAGGGAAGCCATGATTTATCCAGGCTTTCTGGTTTCACTTTGTGAAAATCAGTCACTAAATGGGTATGATTTTGTCTCCTTATTATGTTAAGGCTTTGTTTTGATCTCTTTGTCCATTTTTCTGCAATTTTTATATAACGCAAACTCAACCCCCAAGATACTGGAGCGCTTTATATCAGCAATATTTACATTAAACATGGTCACGTTTCTTTGGGCATGGGTAGGTTAAGTGATTTGCCCAGAATCCCAGAACGTTGAGCAGATGTTGAGACTTGAACCTGGTTACTCAGTTCCAATGCCGACAGCTCTGACCGTAAATGTCAGGGTAGAGCAGACACGAGCAGAAGGGTAGAGCATTTGGTTCCGGCTGCCTGTGTCCTGGGTCACACATAGCTGCCAAGGTTTCAGATTGCTAATGTGTGACATTTTCATAATTTCTGTGTAATTATGAGTGACATTCAACAACTATGAGTGACACTTTCTCGCGAGCAAAATCAAGCAATGATGATGAGGAAAACATATATAAATATCAGAAATTACACCCATTTGAGCAACAAGAAACTCTAACAAGATCTGAAAACTGCTGGAAGGTACCAGAAAAGGAAGGGCGTTAGTGACCTTGCAACTTGATTGTAGTTAAACAAGTGTGTAACCATGATATTAGCAGCCTGCAGGATTGGTGATGTTAGCACATCAGTAGGATCGAATAACTTCAAAAAAATGCAAATATGAACTGTAGCATAAAGTACAAACAAAACCTGCATTTCTGATTTTGATTACCTTCGGGAGCTGGGTGCACACATGTGAAGGTCAGGGAGTTAGACCTGACCTGATGGCTATAGAGCAACATTAAGTTGTGCCAAGGCAGGTGAACTGCTTTCCAAAAGTAGCCTTATAATGTGTTACATTTTCAGCCATTTATGACATTTCTTATCGAATATAAAAGTGCATTCTGGGACATGTAGTTTAACTTTTCTTTGTACTGTTGACTAAAAAGCCAGACCTTACTGAATATGTTTGATACGACAGAATAAGCAATGATAAATAAAAGTTGTTTTAAAGACAAGAAGACATGGAAGTATTACGTTATTGAAACATGATGCTCCGCATGTTGTGTACTCATGAGAGAGCCCATTTGTACATGTTGCTGACACCACAGCATTGAGGCTAAATCTTTGGTTCTTTAAAGCATGCGTATCCCTTATTCTGAGAAAGAATTCACTCAGCATGTTCTTATTGCCTGTGCATGGCCCCTTATTACCTAATTATCTCCTACTAGGTCTCCCGGTTATTAATTAGAGTATGCCGTTCTCCCTTCCTGCACATATAACATCACAGACAGGTCACTGCCCTTATATATAGGTGCTACTGCATGCAACTCTTGCTACATCTGTGGCATCTCTCACCTTTCTAGGAGTTGCAGAGAGATCCTGCTGTTGGGGGCGTACACATGTGTACGGACTGGCCCAGAGTTCTGCTGACCGCTTCGGTCAGGTGGAGCCAGTCGCGGGGGACCCAGTGCTCCACAGTGGCGGTTCTCGCCCCTCAGAGGTGAGCAAGGGTTCCTCTAGACCCTCCAATGGCACCAGACTAGGCAGCAGGATCATGCACTCTGCCCCCGCAGCACCTACTCCGACAGAATGAGGAGGTGCTACATTACACCAGGGATGCAGAAGAAGAGGATGAACGCACTGCGCTCCCTCCCAAGGATCTCCAGTCACTGGCTCCTTCTTCTTCAGGGCTCACCCCGAGGCCTCCGCAGTGTATTGCAGCACCACAGTGACCAAAATCACATCAGGGAGCATTGCCCAAAGGAATAGGTAGCTTTATGAAAGGCACAAGACCTCGTACCTTGATATCAGAGCAGGAGATGTGAATTACAAAAGGAATGACATTACAGAAAGCTGCCAGGCTCTGAAGCTGTGAAAATCACGTACCTGGGGGTACCACCACTCCAGCGGCGGCCGCAAGTACGCTGGGAGGCCGTCCGGGTGATCATTACGCTGCTGCGTCCCATCCGGCCCTAGAGGTACAATGTGGTAGGAGTTGCAGCACTGGCAGCAGGCTCCCAGCTGCGCTGGCAGGCTTCCAAAGTTAAACTATGCTGCACCTGCAGCCTACAGGTGTGGGTATTACAAAGTGTGCCCTGCAAGGCTTTCTCAGCAGTTGTGATTGGGCAATGGCACTCATGACGTCCTGAGTTAATCAGAGGTGCTGCACCGGAGTGTCGGGTGAATATCATGTTATACTTTGAAGGCAGCTGAGAGAGTTGACTCAGTCCCCAAGCCTGCCACAAGCAGTGCAGACGTGCTGCTCCCAGCTAACAGGCTTTACTCCGTCAGTGTGGTTTAACTAGCAGCGCTCTGCTCCGGCTTGCTAAGGAGGCGCTATAAATGCATGACAATGCATTTTAGTGCGGAGATGCGGACCACCACACTGAAATGCCTTAATCTACTGCCTTACGCATGGCACTTGGCTGGGCTGGTCACATGACTGCGATTTACTTGCTGTTGGTCTTTGTGTATTCCTCGTAGTGAGAAAAAAGGGGATTAGGTGTTGGCAGACTTGGCCAGCCTGCCAGGATGGCAGAGCTCTTCCCAGCCCACCTACAGTTCAAAGGACTGTCTCCAGCACACACTCTAAGGAACCTGGTACTGGCCTTTTTCCACCCCAGACTTCTTGACTTCTTGGAGCCTTGGTAGGTTAAGGGAAGAACTTTCCAGAACCAGATGTGGGGGTAGCATGGGAAATTCTCGCACTTCAAAGGCTGGCACTAGGTATAAATATTGTACCCCCAGAACACCTCTTCAGTACATTTCTGACCTTGTGGAAGACTTCAGAAGGACTTCCTGGACCCCTAGTGGACCACCCTGTTGCTTGAGGCCTGCCTTGGTTCCCGAGGTCTGCACTGCTGCTACTAGAGGACTGCTCTGCTGCTTGAGGACCTTGCTTCCCAGAGGACTTCCCTGCTGCTAGAAGCCTGCCTTGATGCTTGAAGGAGAACTGGACCATCTCCATGAACGCAGGACCATCAAACATGAGTTCAAGGGATAATTGGCTGGCCTTCTGTGTGAGCTACAGGGGCATAACACGCTCCAGAGACCTTGAAATCTACAACTCATCTCTGCTGGGGTGAGTGTTAATCCCCCCCCACCACCAAATGGTGCCTCCCAGGTCTTGCACTCTTGGAAGTGGTGTTAGAGGTCCTGCTCCTGCCTAGCCCTAAAACGTGGGACTTCTAAAAAGTTTCACCGAAAGTACTAGAAGAACTGACAGAAGACTAGGAGCTACCTGACAGTGGATCCACCCAAGGTGAATTGCCAGTTGGTCTGACTTTGCAGTAGCTCCTGCTACGTTATTCTATGCAGCAGCAAATCCTGCTCACCAGGACCTCTCAGTGAATGTGTCTGGCCTCATGGAGCCCTCTTCTGCTACAGATTGTAGCTCTGTCACGCTGGAGGTTTCTGTCTTCCAAAATGTTGTCTAAGTCCGAAGGTAATCATTTTCACCGGGCTCGATGGTGATCAGCTCCCCATTGATGACGACTATAGGAAGCTGGCTCTGTATATACTATACCAAAGTGAGATATAGTGTGCACAGAGTCCAGTGGATCCCCAAAGGTAAGCAGAGGTAAAAGTAGATAGTACCTTACTCTCTATTTGTGGTAGTGTGGTCGAGCAGTAAGGCCTTATCGGAAGGTAGTGCTAAGCATTTATTGTACACACTCAGGCAAGGAATGATTTCACACACTCAAGGACTGAACTCAGACCAATTTGTTTGTATCAAAATATTATTTAGTTGTAGTTTATTCTACTAGAACCAAGCCAGGCCCGGTACAGGTATGTATAGCAATACTTTGTAGAAATATATGCAATCAAATGACAGTTCAAATGCAGTGAATCAATATACAGTCGGATTAATTTGTAATTACTTTTATTACTCAGCCAGGTATCGCAAGATACCAGGCTGGTACATTTCCTGTGGGAAGGAAGAATATGGTCAATGTTTCTGCAAATTTGTTACAGTTTTTATAATGTACTCATGAGCAAATATTTACTTCTCTGAAAGCCGAACTGGGTTTTACGGGTCCGTGGGTAAGAATCGGTTCATGGGGGGGAGCTGCGAGTTGTACCACCAGCGGCATCAAGGCGACCGGGTGCGGAGTGCCGGGTCCGCTTGTTAGCCAACGGGCTAGCACGGCTGTGGGAGTGGGGGACTGCGGCAAGCAGGCCACCAAGTGGATAAACAAGGACTCCTGGGGTTAGGGACAGCACGGAGGCCAAATGGCCCACACAAGAACTACACCACCAGTGGCACAGAGGCAGCTGGGTGTAGGATGCAGTCCTGGCTGTGGTTGCAGGCGTCGATCAAGGATCCCTCCGAATCGGTCAGTGGCTGTAGGCAAATGAGATCTTTAGGAGTTGCTGCTTTTGGGCCTGCTTCATTCGATGCTTCGGCTCAGAGTTGTTCGGGGTATTTGCCTTCGGTCGCGGTTGAGGGGAGATCTTCAGTTGACGACTGCATTTTGGTTTTTAGGAGCTTGCTTGTCGGGGGTCACTGTGATCTAGGCTTGGATAACTGGTAGGACCTCCTTGAGAGTTTGATTCACTCCGGCTTGGGCTCGGGTTGTCAGGTGCGGAGTGGAGGTGACCCACGGAGTCGGCCAGAGTCAGTGTTGGTTTGGCTTGATCAAGTCCGATGCTCACAGGTTGACAAAAGTCCTTTTAGGATTTGAAGGCAGGGCAAGTTCTCTGGGTTTTTGAGGACTGCTGACTGCAGGACACACTGAGGTTCTTTTGGAGGAGTCTGAGGTCGGGAAAGACCGGTAGGGCTGGGGCCAAGTCAGTAGTTGTCCTCTTCTTCTTCTCTCCGCACAGCTTTTCGGTCCTTCTTCTTCTATTCTCCTATTCGGCTCTGGTCTGAGGAGGCAAGGTTTGGGGTTGCCCCTAAATACTAAATTTAGGGGCGTTACTGGTAGGGACAGGTCAGGGCCAAATGGGCCCCTTCCTTGGGGTGGGTACACCCCCTATTATGCCACCCTCTAGTGGGAGTGGGACCTAGGCCTCATTCTGGTTGGTAGGGTCCCCCCATCTGCAAGATGGGGCACTGAAAGTTGTGCTTCACCTCGCCTCCCCCGAGGGGTGGGGTTGGCAAAGGTTGTCACACCTCTGTTCCTGTCTTGGTTTTCCCGCCGATTCTCCTGCCCAGAGTGGGGGTCAGAACGGGTGGGGGCCATTTGCTGAAAGCAGCAAATGCCTGGGGTAGCTCACCAAAGGCAGGAGGCCTTTGAAGATTCCCCTTCGTGGACCCAGCCCTTCCTGGGGAAGGAGGCTTGGCAACTCGCCCCAGAATGTGCTTTGTTTCAGGACCCAGAGAGTGGCAGGCTCTTGACCCAGGGGTCCAGAAACATGTCTGGTGGTGGCAGCTGGTGAGCAGCCACTCAGCCAGGACACTAGAGTTAGGTCGTTTTCAGGGGCCACCTCTAAGATGCCCTCTGAGTGCATTTCTCATTAAATCCTTCACTGGCATCAGTGTGGGTTTAATGTGCTGAGAAGTTTGATACCCAACTTCCCAGTTTTCAGTAAGGCCATTATGGTGCTGTGGAGTTCGTAATGACAACCTCCCATACCATATACACTTAATGGCATTACTGCGCTTACAATGCCCAAGAATGGACTTGGACACTGTAGGGGTACAGGGCTCATGAACCCGTACCCTCACCACTGGCACAGTTCACCCAGCTAATGGGGTGGCTTACCTGGGCCAGGGTAGTGGTTTGTAGCAATGGCTCACAGGGATGTGGGCCATGCCGACTCTTCACTTTTGCTCTGCTCTAAAACACTCAGCCTGCAATGGCAGTGTCAGAGTGTAAAGGCACAGGCCTCTAAGGGTGGCACAATAAGTGCTGCAGCCCTCAGAGGCTTTCCCTGGTCACAGTGCCCTTGGTACCTTGAGTACCTTTTACAAGGAACTTACATGTGGCCAGAGAGTTGTCAATTGGGTTTGGTGACATTACATTTTAGGTAAAAAACATAGGCCCTGGGTATCTGGTGGCAGGAACCCAGAGCGCACTCGGTCAAAGCACATCAAAATTGGCAAAAAGGGGGGGGGGGGGGGCAACCATGCAAAAACGACAAACATCCTGCTTCTTCTGCTCAGAGCTTTTTCCTGCCATTGTAAATGGCTTTACCGAGACTTCGTCCAGTGCTCTCTGATGATGACAACTCCTCTTTGGATGCAGCCTGCTGCCTTGCCCTGGTAAACTCTACCTTCTCCTGGACTTTTTCTTCAAAATGTAATCTCAGTCTGAAGTTCAGCCAAGACCAGGCCCAATCCACCTTGAGTATCTGACTTGTGCTCCATCGTGGTCAACCTTAACTTTTGACTTTGTCCCGGGCTCACGCAACCAGATACGCGTGGTTGGCATTTTGGTCTTTTAGGTGCTAGATTTCACTGAAATCTTAAAGAGAATCTGGTTGTATTGATAGGATTTAATTTTGTTTTGGTGTTATTTTATTTATTAAAATGTATCTTATTTTTCAAAATTGGGTTGGGATTTTTCTTGTGTTGTGTTTTCACTTTATTACTGTTTACTGCACACAAACTTTACACAGTGACTCTAAGTTAAGCCTGAAAGCTTTTGCACCAAGCTACCAGATGGCTAAGCACAGGTTAATTCGGTGACTTTTGTGGTTCATGCTGACACTGATTCTGGTTGTTGCTTGAGTAGCGCTTCATCCCACTCAAAGAATAACCCTATTTCTTACAGTATTGTAACTCAGTATTTTAAAAAGAAATTCTACTGCTGCTTATAAAGAAGCAGGGCGATGACCTGTTCACATTCTTACACTAAAATATGTTCTTCATTACAGCTTGAAGCCAACATGCTTCCTCCACACTGTTAGAAATGGGGTTTCTGGTTGGCAGAGGTATGCACCCTGTCCAAGCAGGAACCACAGTCCCAGTCAGGGTAAGGGTAGTACACACTTAAAGTTTACCTATGCTCACCCTCTGGTAGCTTGGCACAGAGCAGTCAGGCTAAACTAAAGAGGCAATGTGTAAATTATTTGCGCACACACACAGTAACACAGCAAAAACTTCACAAATGTACTCCACACCAGTTTAGACGAATAGCCAATATTCATCTGGGTAAAACAAGACCAAAACGCCAAAAATCCAACATTCACAAGTCAAGATATGAATTTTTCAAGATTAACTCAAAATGCAGTGCTTAGAAGCCATTACCTCCTTGTAAGTCTTCCTCGCCACCTGAGTTACACAATGATCTTCAGCTCCACAACAGAACCCTCAAAGTAATTTTACGCTCCAGTCCTCCCATCCCTCCCCAACATGGCCAGCCACCTTCACCCTTGACCCAGTACAAGAGGAGGCACGACCAACCCCACTTCCTGTTTATTTTGTTCTGCGCTGCAGACTCTCTGAGCGCAATTTGCAGGCAATTGGAGCGAGATTATGCCTTAGCCGGCCCTAACGCCCGGGGTGGAGGCCCTGCGAAGCGGGCTCTTGTTATACGCCTTTTTTACCTTATTCTACTGGGCTTTTCGGCGAGGCTCGGCGGAGCGAGCTCATCGTGGAGGTTGGAAGCCCTGCTACAGTGGGCTCATTCTGGTGTGTGTGGGCCATGCATCACGGCCGGTGGTTGTGGCACTGCCCCAACACCGGCCCCTTTTTTTTTACAGAAAGTCCAGACTATCCGAGGGGATCTGCCATTGTTGACTTTCGTGGAGACTTGGGAAAGGTCGATCTCCGACCAGTGGATCCTGCGAATTGTCAGGGAGGGTTACTCGATTGTCTTCAACTCTCCACCCCCAGAATTTTTAGTCCACACTCCCTCGCCATCACCTGCGCCAAAGCGGGAGGCACTTTTGGCGGGTGTTCAGGATCTTCTCGAGGAAGGGGATATTCGTCCTGTTCCAGCCTGTCAAAGGGGTCAAGGGGTCTACTCCATTCTTTTTCTGGTAAGGAATGTTTCCGGGGACTTCCGTCCTGTGCTGGATTTGAAAAGGGTGTACTCGTTTGTCCCTCATTTTAAGTTTAAGATGCTGTTTGTGCAGGAGATCCTTCCCTTACTGGTTCAGGTGGATGTGGTATCTTCCTTGGATCTGCTTGATGCCTACCTCCATGTGCCCATTCACCCTGCATCCCTTTGGTTCCTCAGGTTTTGTGAGGGGCCCGAGCATTTTCAATTGCAGACACTGCCATTTGGTTTGTCTTCTGCCCTGAGGGTCTTCACTAAAGTCATGGCTCCCTTGGTTGGGCTCATCCATAGGGAGGGAATTTGGGCATTCCTGTACCTTGATGACTGGCTGATTTCTGCCTTTTCTTTTTCCAAGGGGACTCTTCAAGTCCAGATAGTCTGTGAGATTCTGGAGAGGCACAGCTTCCTGATCAACCACAAAGAGTTACATCTGGTTCCCACCCAGGAGTTAGTGTTTATTGAGGGTCACCTGGACATGGTCAAGGGACTGGTGTTTTTGCCGGCCGTGAGGAGGGCAACCTTGAGGAGGGACCTGGGTTGTCTGCTGGCCTTGGATTCTGCCCTGGTGCATCACTGGTTGAGGTTGCAGGGTTTGATGTCGGCGGCAATAAATGTACTGCCGTGGGCTCGTTTGCATCTGTACCTGTTGGTAAACCATCTCCTGTCACATTGGTCCCCTTGTTCCGCTGCTTATGATCTGCCAGTGGTAGTGTCCCCTCAGAGATTCGGATCGCCCTGGGTTGGTGGATGGTGGAGTCCAATCTGACCAGGGGTCTTCCTTTTCAGGTGTCCCCCTCCTGGTTGGTGAGGACGGATGCCAGTCGGTTGGGCTGGGGGGTGACGTTGGATTCCTGGTCTGTGCAGGGTCTCTGGGATCGCCTGCAAGATGGTTGCTCGCCCAACTTCCAGGAGCTGAAGGCAGTTCAGATGACTTGTCTGGAGTTTGCATCAGCGGTTTGGGGCATCATATTCTGGTCTGGATGGACAATCAGGTGGTGATGGGTTACCTCAATCACCAGGGGGGCTGCAGGGTTCGGTCCCTGTGGCTCCTGGATCAGGAGTTTCTGACCTGGGCAGAAGGCACTGTGTTGTCTCTGCGGCAGTGTATCTCCCAGGGAGAGAGAATTGTGTGGCAGATCACCTGAGCAGGGTTTTTCCCCCCGTGTCTTCGATTTCACTGTCTGGGGAGGTGTTCCATGTGTTGCAAACGCAGTTTGGGTGCCCGACAGTGGACTTGTTTGCGGCCAAGGACAATGCTCAGCTGCCCTGCTTCTGCACGATTATTCCCTGTCCAGAGGCATGGCGGGTAGATGCAATGTCATTCAGGTGGCCGGACACCCTGCTTTACGCATTTTCTTTGATCCATTTGATTGCCCGCGTTCTGTGCAAGATTCGCCTGGACAAGGCATTTGATCTGTTGATTGTGCTAGGCTGAGCTCACCACCCGTGGTATACTCTTCTGAGGGAGCTGGCCATTCAGGAGTGTTGGGTGATTCCCAATCTTCCTTATACGCTGAGGGGTTCACTTCATCCTGCGGGGGTTCTGCGTTGGCTCCATCTTCAGGCCTGGATCTTGAGAGGGTGAGCCTCTTCTCCCGTGGCTAGTCCGAGAAAATGGTTGATTTTCAGGGATCCCGACATCTGGCGACTATTCAGTCCTATTCCCGACATTGGGGGTCCTTTTCTAGGTGGTGTGTTTCTAAAGGCCTAGAGCCTGGTACAGTGGACCCGATCTTGGTGCTAGATTTTCTGTTGGATGGCTTTGCGTTGGGCATGGCTCCTTCTATGTTTCGGGCTCAGTTTACGGATTTGCGGGCATTCCTCAGTCCTCCTTTGGATTGGCTGGATCCATTGGTGGCCCGGTTGATACGTAGTTGTTTTCTTCAACGTCCTAGAGTGATTTGCCCTGCCCCAGCCTGGGATCTCCCGTTGGTGCTACAGGCCCTTCAGGTGGCTCTTTTTGAGCCCTTGAGGTCTGTGGACATTAAATTCTTGACCATGAAGGTGGTGATTCTGATGCCCATTGTGTCAGCTGGTCAGATTGGAGAGTTGGGGTCATTTTTGCGGTCTCATCCTTTCTTGCGTGTCTTGCCGGATTGTGTTGTCCTTTTCCCTGACTCTAAGTTCTTTCCCAAGGTCCCCTCAGTTACCAACCATTCCAGGGAGGTCATTATGCCGACTTTCTCCCCGGTGCCTGGGGTGGATGCTGATCTCCCCCTTCTGGATGTCCGGCGGGCGGTGTTGGTTTATCTCGAGCGGACTTTGGCTTTTTGCAAGTGTGATAGTCTGTCACTTTTGGCCCAGTGAGATCGGGTCATAAGCCTTCTCTTTCTACCCTGAGTAGATGGATTAAGCAGACAATCCTTCTGGCCTATGGTTCTCAGTGGTCGGAGGTGCCGGCCTGGATCCAGGGTCGTCTACCTGGGGTATTTCTGTCTCCTGGGCCTCTTTCAAGGGGGTCTTGATTGTGAATATCTGTAGGGCCTCTACGTGGGCCTCTCCACACATGTTCATGGACCACTATCGTGTGGTCCTGCTGCTTGGGTTTTGCTGAGGCGGTTCTACAGGCTAGCCCTGCCTGCACTTGATTGGCACTCCTTCTGTTGGTTGTCTGTTTGTTTTTTTCCCTCTGTCTTGTTTGGATTAAAAACTTGGGGGACATGCATCAAGCTTTTTTCCAGTCGCAAACGGGCCGATTCCCAGAATCGACCCGTTTGCGACCGGAAAAAGGCCTTTTCCGGTACATCAAAGGCTTTGAATTTGCAAATTAGGTAATCGCAATTTATTGCGTTTACGTAATTGCAAATGCATTTAGGGAATCGCAATTTGCGATTCCCTAATTGCAATGCATCAAGCCTTTCCTAAAGGCATACTGTGCATTTAGGAAATGTTAATTACCATCAACTTGAAGTTAATGGTAATTTACGTATGCTTTGAAAAATGCACAAAAGTGCATTTTTCAAAGTGGTGTAGCACACACATGCCCTTAGGGCATGTGTGTGCTGCACATGTGCATACTTACCTTTATTAGGTAATGTTTGGGAATCGCAATTTATTTTGCGATTCCTACATGCATAAGGAATTGCGATTCCTAAATAGCGATTCCTAAAAAATCGCTTTTTAGGAATTGCAATTCCTTCTGTTGATGCATGTGGCAGTTGGTGTTTGCCTCAACCTTTGGCATGTGGTTTCTTCTTGGTGACCATGAAGCCGCTTGGCTTTGGGATATGCTCAATGTGTAACTCAGGTGGCGAGAAAGACTTACAAGGAGGTAATGCCCTGGTTACTTACCAGAAATCTTCATTACTCCGAGTATAGTCTTCCTCGCCACATGAGTTCCCATCCCTCCCTCCCTGTTTGACTATCGGCTTCATGTGGTTGCTTGCTGCATTGGTAGTTGTACAGGAAGTGGGGTTGGTCGTGCCTCCTCTTGTACTGGGTCAAGAGTGAAGATGGTCAGCCATGTTGGGGAGGGATGGGAGGACTGGAGCGTAAAATTGCTTGGAGGGTTCTGTTGTTGAGCTGAAGCTCAGTGTGTAACCCATGTGGTGAGGAAGACTATAGGCAGAGTAATGAAGATTACTGGTAAGTAACCAGGGCAACAACTCCAACTGGGGCTATCAAGTAGTGCTTGACTGGAGCAAATCCAAAAGTTCAGTCCGAACACGATGGAGAACGGGCCAGAGACAGGAGTCACGCAGACCCGCTGACAGTACCTTGGATACGTCGGTGCTTGGGGACAATACAATGCGCAATGCAAATATGTTTTTTTCTGTGGAGTGGCCCTTTTAACGCAGCTCTGAATGGCGATACTCTGTAATGGCGGAGATGAGGCCGGCGCAGCATGCCTGCCGAGCCTGGTCCCTCAATTATGACATTTTCTGGTCGTGTTGGTAGCCCGGCGGCAGTCAAGCTTTGGCCGCCACACAGCATGGCTGGCAGGGGTCAGGGGGCAAGAACATGTCTGGATGTTGCCCCTTCATACATGGAAGGTAGACAGAGATGGGAGCGTTTCAGATGTCTCTTGTCTAGTACAGATACCCTTCCTTGATGTTCCTTCCTCCCTGTGCCTCCCTTCCTAGCCCTACTGTTTATCGTTCCTCTTCATATGTTGTTGCTACATTTGCATCGGTTGCAGAAATTCCTGAGTCTCCTGATACTGAGGTCACATCTGATCACTCCTACCTCAACTCACACAAAAAATCGTGAACGTGTATTTATTTCAAGGCACAGGAGCCTTTTACTCTTAACTGTCCCTGGACACAGGAGGGAACAGTTTCCGCATAGGACCCCACTAGTCCTACACTAATGAATACTACTGAAGAATAGATTGACCTATAAAGCCCTGATGAAGTCCACACCAGTTGGACGAAACGCGTCGGCTGTTTGGCTATCTTTTCATTGAAATTGGAGGAATAAAGAAACCGTATATATAAAATAAACATTGGATGGACATTATTATTCTTGATGTTGGTGGTGCATTCCACATTTGTGTGAATTTGAACATTGGTCTTGGAGACTGCTCCTTGGAAACAGCGGGAGCAGTGGACATGCACACCGCTTGAGCTAAATAGCTCACATTTTGGGACTCTGTCTGGGTGAATTTTGTGTGGGAGGTGCGTCACAATTATACAAAGGTATATTTGTTGTGGCTTGCTGTTTCAAACTTGGGATTGCAATGCAGAGGATGCATTGCGGGTGCAGGTGATGTGTCGGTTCCAGAGGAAGTGCAAGGTCGTTGAGGCATTGGCACTCGGGGGCGATGCACTGTGCAAAGTAGGTGATGCCCCAGTTGCGGGTTTGAAGCTTTGGTTTCCAAAGGCAGTGCAGCATCAGTGATGTGTCAATGTTAAGAGCGTAGTGAGTCGAATTTGTGGTGTTGTAGTCGAACCACTGGGCTGAGGGCGATGCGCCGGTCGACAGCCACACAGGGCCGGGAATGCATCGGAACCGGGATGGTGCACCACAGATGTCGGTGATGCGGTGTCTGAGACTCACGCAAAAGCAGTTCGTCGGAGGTGCTGCGGCAAAGTCGGGGCTTTGTTGAAAGTCAAGGTCAAGGTCGTTGCGTTGTGCACTCGGTGAGCATTGTCCATGGCTTCAGTGCAGGCAGCGTCAGTTTTGCAGGGATGTGCAGGTTCCAAAATGATGCTTCGGAGTCGTAGCCACAGATGGGGTTGCGAGCGGGGCCCGGCCAGACCATGGTGTGCTCTGGCCCCCCAACTGAAAACCCAGATCTTTCTGTATCTGTTATTTGATAAAAATATGGTTACGCTTGACATTTGTGACAGTGCACATGATCTGCGGTCTCAACTCTGCCTTCATTACCAATACTGAAACTGAAAGAACTGTTGCTGTCTCCAGAATAAGAGAGTGAGGCAAAGAGACAGACAGAGGGAAGGGGGGGCTGGGCATAGGCTGTCGTGCACACCCTGGTGCACTGAATGATACTAATAGGACTTATGAATCATAAGAATTGCCTCTCCTGGAGCCTCACTACCATCAGTGAGGGCACTGCATGCAGGCAGCAGGTTGATATGCAGCGTGAACACACTGCTTCTGGGCCTCCCTTATCTGTCCAGCAAAGACCGGGATAGTAGAGGAGTCAATCATGTTTTAAAGCATAGTCAAAATGGGTAATTGCCCAGAGTCCACACAGGGGGCCACCTGATATGTGGTCGGGACAGTCCCATGGCATCAGTTTTCTATGTAACAGCTGTGTTTTTTTTAATAGCACATCTAAAACAAAACAGATAAAATAAAATACTGTCACTGACCCTCTGTTGTAAAGCCATTGTAAGGGTTAACATGTTGGGCTGCGTATGTGCACTATGTATCTATTAAAGGTGCAAGACAAGTGCACATTGTGTTTCAGTCTGTAGACTGGCTCATTAAAGAGCCCAAACTACAAGACAACAATGGAAGAACAGTGTACATGTACACAGGCCTTATGAAACCCTCACTCACTCTGCTGATCTCTCATAAATAGTATAATTCAACCAGCTCTGCCATAAAACAGACAGGCAGGCATCTTTGACAGCAGTAGGATCCCAGTCAGGCTGGTGGGTTGGGGTCTGAGCCCCAGCTCAATTTGTTATACCAGCTTGAGCAAGAGCCACGATTGACATCTTTTAATTTTACTTCCCTATCTTGCACGAAACCTCTGTACAACTTTCTCTAGAGACACCAGATATAGACACTTACACAAAGAAAAATATGGACAACCATACACACATACATAAAGCCACCTGTATAGACAGAACCACAAACATAAAGGTATCCGATCATACAGACCAACTTGCAGTATATATAGTCACGAATACCACCCACGCAGATGGACTAACAGATACAGGCCCAATGCACACCTGCCAACAGTCTGATCAATGTGTGCCCATGTGGCTGTATGTAGACTGCCTCTGGTAGCAATTTCTTGTGGAACTGGAAGTGGTATTTAAAAACCTTCAATAGTCATTGTTTCTAAAGGATGGAGCCATTGTTTTGAAAGAATGCCATACTGGTAAAGGGGAGTGTTGGTTTAAAGTTAGAGGTCCGTCTGTCCATCTATACATTTTGATCTTACAAACACCTACAACTAAAATCTCTTCTCTGTTAAAATCGAATAAATGTCATGGATGGGGGGTGCAGTCTTTCCTGTCAATGAGAGAAGGTATTTATGCTTGCTGCTGATCAACAAATATATAGACACTCATGCACACAAGCATGCAGACACACAGGCTCCATGTGCACAGACCAACACTCATATATACTATTTTGTTCTGCAGAAGGCTCTGATATCACCATGTGCACATCTACCAATGGACATTTAGCATGTGCACATCAGCCTGTGCTCACTGCTCCACATCACACTATGTTCTCCAATGTATACCAGTCTGTGCGCCTTACTATCAATCACCCTGTCCTCCTAAATGCACAGCATTCCTTGCTCCCAATATACTTCAGCTTGCACTTTTCTGGGCTGAAGCACGCTATCCTTCACTTCCATCTTGCAGAATACCAGTTAGTCCTTTGCTGCATATCATCTTTGAGCCTTTGTTGCACATCACAATATGCTCCCCTGATACACATAGCTTTTTCCCCTTGCTCTTGGTTGCACTCATGTTCTTCCATACATTATGTGAGAAATTGCACCAGTTCTGATCTTTCTTGGATTTCTGGTGCTTGTTGCAGGGTCATTGGCCGATTGCCCAAGACCTCCAGCATCCAAAGGGCCCCTGGTAAAGTGATCAAGATAGCCAGAAGAACGTATTTTTGTTTGTCTGATGGGCATGCACACTTCAGAGAATCTTAAACCACATACCTAACTACCCCACCTTAACCCTCATGCTCCCAGGTATTTTGTGGTAATTAAGTTAAAGGATAAACCTTCTGTCCTATGTCTCTCTTTCGATCATCACATCACCTCTTCTATCTTATCACTCTCTCTTTATCCCTCTACCAAACCCTACATTATGTACCTCTATACAAACTCGCTGTCTCACTGAATCAAATAACACCCTTCGAAGTGTATAGGTGGGGCCTAGCTCTCCTCTCCCAAGTGTGTCCCACCCAGCTCACATAAATGCAGCATATATATATATATATTCACTGAAAAAACCATAGGTTTCAGGGACGTTATAGTTACAAATTAGCATTTAAAAAACCTTTGAAATTCACTGAAAAAACCATAGGTTTTAGGGACAGTTATAGTTAGTTGGACATTGCACTCAGTACAAAACCCGTGAAATTCCCCGTTATAGTTAGTCCAGCTAACTATAACTCGCGCCCCGCAATGCACTGCTGATGACGTCACATATTACATCACTCATGACATGGTCAGTGACATCACTGATGACATCACTGATGACATCTCAAATGACATCACTGATGACATCATCCAGTGACTGTGTGTTTCTGTAAAGTTTAAATATTTTTAATATATATAGGAAAAGACGTATTGAAGAATGAGTGGGTGTGTAAGTGTCTGTATGGATGATTTAGTAGGTGCGTGACTGACTCTATAAGTGAGTGATTTAACGTATCTTACTGAATGCATGGGTTAGTGACTAAACTGGGTGAATGTCTGTATCCGTCTGTCTGTTGCTGTGTAAGTGGCTGCATGTGTTTGTGAATAGCTACATGAGTGTCTATATGAGTTATTGAATGCTTGTCTGAGTATCTGTATGGGTGCCTGAGTGTTTGTGTGGGAGGGGTGTGTGCAACTCTGTGCATAGATGTGTGAGTGGGTGATTCACTGGGTGGATGGTTTCAAGAGTGCATCTGTGATAGACTGTATGGGTGGGTAAGTGTGTGTAAGAGTGTGTTAGTGAGTGAATGTATGTCCCAGTGGTACATGTGTGAGTAACTACATATGTGAAAGGCAGTATATATGTGTGTTGGAGTATATAAATAGCTATAAGCGAGAGTGAGTGATTGTGATAGTGGCTGTATGGATGAGTGTGTGCTTGTATCAGTGATTGTATAAGAGCGTAAGAATGTGCTACTATTTGTATGAGTAAGTGAGCTGGTGTGTGTATAACTGTATAGGTGAGTAAATGGTAGTGTGTTTAATTATTTGCATGACTGACTAGATGTGTGAGTACCTCTATGGATAAGTGGCGGTGTTTGAGTGTCTATATAGGAGTATGAGTGCATATGATAGTCCTGTACTGAGTGACCGTAAGTATGAGTGACTGTACGGGTGAGTGAGTGGATGTGTGCGTAGACCTAAGAATCAGTGAGTGGGTATGTAGTTATTGGTGTTGGAGTGTCTATGGTTTTGCGAATGGCAGTCTGTAATTTAGAGTGGGTGTATCAAAGGTTATATTGGGGTGTGAGGAGGTGCATCAGATTATCACGTGGATGATGTCATCAGTGATGTCATTTGAGATGTCATCAGTGATGTCATGAGTGATGTCACTGACCATGTCATGAGTGATGGAATATGTGACGTCATCAGCAGTGCATTGCGGGGGCGCGAGTTATAGTTAGCTGGACTAACTATAATGGGGGAATTTCACGGGTTTTGTACGAGTGCAATGTCCAACTAACTATAACTGTCCCTAAAACCTATGGTTTTTTCAGTGAATTTCAAAGGTTTTTTAAATGCTAATTTGTAACTATAACGTCCCTGAAACCTATGGTGTTTTCAGTGAATTTCAAAGGTTTTTTAAATGCTAATTTGTAACTATAACATGTCTGAAACCTACGGTTTTTTCAGTGAATTTCAAAGGTTTTGTAAATGACAATTTTTAAATGTATTAATTGTTATATACATTTTTTTCATACTGAATTCCAAATTTTTAGAAACAATTTTTTTTAAATATTTTATTTTTTAAATTACATTGTAATTACATTATACATTACATTACAAAAAATACTTTCTCAGAATGAATTACTTTAGTTTAAATACTTTGCACATAGGCAATAGACTTTTAAGTACAGTAGTTACAGTTGTTGCAATGGGCAACACATTTTCAAACACAATGCAACATTCAGCTCAATGTGAATTTCTAGTTAAATGCAATTAGTTACTTTATGGATTACTTTTCTAACCACAGGACTGGATCCTAGATTCAGTCCTGGGACATCTCCTGTAAACAGTTGAGTAAAAGCGTTTTGGTTACAGTCGTGATTTTTAAGGAATATTATTGTACTTTAAAAGTTCACACAGAAACTTTTTCTCATAGAATCACCAATGTTATCCTATGGAAGGAAATTCACTTAGAAGTTAAAAACTGTTATCGTTACTTTTTCTTACTCAGTGTTGGATCCTGGATCCAGCACTGGTGCATCTCCTGTAAACAGTTGAAAGAATGCGTTTAAGTCATACAGGCGATTTTTTAGGAATATTTGTAGTTTGTGAAAATCGACACTTTGAAACTTTTCTGCTGAAAACTAGACAATGGATTCCTATGGAAGAAAATATAAGTTACTGGTAAGTACGGTTAAAATTACTTTTCAGGGTCAGTGCTGGGCTAAATGATGCAGCACTGGGTTCTCTCCTGATAACAGGTGAGTAAATTGGAATTCGTACTTTGGTTGATTTTAGAGGAATATTATAAAGTTCCAAAACTCCACACTTAGAAGAATTTCCAAGTGAAACCAGTCAATGTTAGCCTATGGAAGGAAATTCAAGTTACTGGTAAGTACGGTTAAAATTACTTTTCAGGATTAGTACTGGGCTGAAAGATACAGCACTGAGGTCTCTCCTGATAACAGGTGAGTAAATCGGAATTCGTATTTCGGCTGATTTTAGAGGAATATTTTAAAGTTCCAAAACTCCACACTTAGAAGAATTTCCAAGTGAAAACAGTCAATGTTAGCCTATAGAAGGAAATTCAAGTTACTGGTAAGTACGGTTAAAATTACTTTTCAGGACCAGTACTGGGCTGAAAGATACAGCACTGAGGTCTCTCCTTATAACAGGTGAGTAAATCGGAATTCGTATTTCGGCTGATTTTAGAGGAATATTTGTATGTTTCAAAAATCAACACTTAGAAACTTTTTCAACAAAAAGCAGGCAATGATATCCTATGGAAGGAAATTCAAGTTACTGGTAAGAACGGTTAAAATTACTTTTCAGGACCAGTACTGGGCTGAAAGATGCAGCACTGAGGTCTCTCCTTATAACAGGTGAGTAAATAGGAATTCGTATTTCGGATGATTTTAGAAGAATATTTGCACAATGGTGAAGGGAGGGGCGGGGCCTGAGGTGACATCGGTGCAAACGCGCCCCGTGGCGCGTTTTAAGTTGGGGGATTAAGTCCCCTTGAATCCTGAGGGTCCCTAGGGGCCAACTATCCCACCAGGAACCTCCAATATGCGCCAGGGGCTGCATTGCAGAGACGTGTAGAGAGGCCACACCCCTTTTACACCTCTCTGCAACGCAGCTCTGTGGCGCTTTCTGGATGTACCTGTTGGGCTAGTTGGCCCCCAGGGACCCTCAGGATTGAAGGGGATTTAATTCCCCATCTTAAAACGCGCCTCGGGGCCTGTTTGCACACATGTCACCTGAAGCCCCGCCCCCTCCCTTCACCACTGTGCAAACGCGCCCCGTGGAGCGTTTTAAGTTGGGGAATTAAGTCCCCTTGAATCCTGAGGGTCCCCGGAGTCCAACTAGCCCACCATATACCTCCAAAAGCGCCACAGAGCTGCGTTGCAGAGAGGTGTAAAAGGGGCGTGGCCTCTGTACACCTCTCTGCAAGGCAGCCCCCTGGCGCATACTGGAGGTTCCTGGTGGGCTAGTTGGCCCCAGGGACCCCCAGTATTCAAGGGGAATTCGTTCCTCTCTGCAAACGTGCCAGAGGGCGCGTTTGCAGAGTGGTGAAGGAAGGGGCGGGGCCTGCGGGCCCGATCGTTTAAAAAAAAAAAAAAAATGTTGTCCCCTGAAGGGGGCTCTGTGGCCCCCTTCCTTTTTCCAGTTTTTATGCCCTGGGGACCCCATCCCCCAGGGCCTTACCCCTTTTTTAATTACAAATTAAAAAAAACGGGAAGGGGCCGCGTGGCCCCCTTCCCTGGGCCTGTATTGGCCCCGGGGACCCCATCCCCGGGGCATGGCCTCGAATTTTTTTTTTTCGTAGGGAGGGGGGCTGCGTGGCCCCCCTCCTCAGGCCATTTAAGGCCCCGGGGACCCCATCCCCCGAAGCCGGCATTTCCGTTTTTTTTAATTTTTTATTTTTTGGGGAGGGGGGCCGCGTGGCCCCCCTCCCGGGCCACTACTTGCCCCGGGGACCCCATCCCCCGGGCTGGCCCTCTCGTTGGGGACT
Organism: Calotriton arnoldi; assembly: GCA_963921515.1. Taxonomy (NCBI): domain Eukaryota; kingdom Metazoa; phylum Chordata; class Amphibia; order Caudata; family Salamandridae; genus Calotriton; species Calotriton arnoldi. Next base: position 284,196 of record CAWUFW010007836.1, on the reverse strand, counting down.
GTGGGGGGTCCCCAATCCCCCACAGTCCCGCCGGCTCCCCGTGTCCTACGGGAGCCGGCATTGCTTTACACATGGGGAGCAGCTAACATGCTGCTCCCCATGTGGAAAGCAATCGGCTTTGGATATTGGAAGAGAGAGCAGGTTTACCTGCTCTCTCTTCCAATATCCAAAGCAGTTTACAATGACAGGACGGGAGCCGCGAGGCTCCCGTCCTGTCATTGCAAACAGCAGTGTCCCAGGGGTAGGCACCCCGGGACACTGCAGGAGCCGGCCCTGGGGGGTGGTGGTCCCCAGGGCCATCAAGGGCTCCAGGAGGGGGCCGCGCGGCCCCCCTCCCATTCAGTTCACAGCCCCGGGGAGGTGGTGGTCCCCGGGGCTCTGGGGGTCCGTAACGGACCCCCATATTTAAATGTTTAGTGCCCCGGGGAGGTGGCGGTCCCCGGGGCGTGTGGGGGGGCTGGAGCCCCCCCACACAGGTTTTTTAATTAATAAAAAAAAAGCCCTCCCGCACCATTTAAAAAAAAAAGCCCCGGGGGGTGGCGGTCCCCGGGGCTTGGGGGGCCCTTGAGGCCCCCACACATTAAATTATCCCCCCACCATGCCCCCGGGACTTGGGCCACCCGGGGGCAAATACAATCGAAGCGCGGGAGACCGCGCTTCGATTGCTTCGGCAGGATTCGCGCACCCTGAGCGCATCCTGCCGATTTTAAAATTTTTTTTTTTTTTTTTTGCCCAGGGGGTCTTTGTGGGACCCCCTGAGCAAACCTAGGGGTCAGGGTGTTTCTACCCTGCCCCCTTTGTGCGCTTTGCACACTTGTTTCTGTCCCTCGGTTCTACCGAGGGACAAAATGGCTGCCAACATTTCCTGAATCGGAATGTTGACAGCCAGCTGACAGCCAATTAACATGCAGCTCGTGATCGGGAGGGTACGCGGACCCTACTCGGCCATAGATATCACTATCTTTTTACTTTTGATTTTCTCAGCAACTACTGAACGGATTTACACCATTTAACAAAAAGGGTTCTTTCTGAACCAAGAACTACCTCTTTGCCAAATTTGGTGTAATTCCGTTCAGCAGTTCGGGCTGTAGCCGTGTCTAAAGTTTCCTATGGAAAATTGCATGGGGAAAACGCGTTTTGGGACCCCCTTTTTCTCGGCCCCCGCTTGACGAATCCCCCGAGACTTTCAGGGTAGGAGCGGACCGGAGCGGGCCACAAAGTTTGAAAATTTTGCGAAGATACGTCAAACGGCAAGAGAGTTATTTCAAATAGAATGTCGCGGATTTCCTATGGATAATAGGTTGTAACTATAACTATCTACTGGCGACCGCCAGTAGATAATATATATATATATATATATATATATATATATATATATATTTATATATATATATATATATATATATTATATTATAATATATATATATATTCACTGAAAAAACCATAGGTTCAGGGACGTTATAGTTTGTTGGACATTTCACTCATACAAAACCATAGAAATTCCACCGTTATAGTTAGTTCAGCTAACTATAACTCGCGCCCCCGCAATGCACTGCTGATGACGTCACATATTACATCATTCATGACATGGTCAGTGACATCACTGATGACATCTCAAATGACATCACTGATGACATCACTGATGACATCATCCAGTGAATGTAGCTTTCTTTAAAATTTTAATATGTATTATATATATATAATACATATTGGGTTATTGATTAGTTGCCTGCGTATTTGTATAGGAGACTGAGTGTTTTTGTGGTTGGGTGGGGGGTGTGTGACTCTGTGCATAGATGTGTGAGTGGTTGATTGACAGGGTGTATGAGTTTAAGAGTGCATGTGGAAACAGTTGTATGGGTGGGTAAGTGTGTGTATGGGCGTCTTGGTGAGCGAATCGATGTCTCAGTGCACATGTCCAACTAAGTACATATATAAAAGGCAGTGTATGTGAGAGTTGGTGTATAGAAATGACTATACTTGAGAGTCAGTGATTGTGAGAGTGGCAGTATGTACGAGTGTATACTTGTATTAGTGATTATATAAGAGACTAAGTATGCGTTACTATCTGTATGAATAAATGAGGTGGTGTGTGTATAACTGTGTAGGTGTGTAAATGGAACTGTGATTGATTCTTTGCATGAGTGACTAGGATGAGTACATAACTGACTAGGATGAGTGCTGGTGTCTTAATGTCTATATAGGTCTATGAGTGCATTTGATAGTGTTCTATTGATCAGTGACTGCATGTATGACTGATTGTATGGGTGAATGGGTAGATGTGCGTCTAGACCTAGGAATCACTGAGAGGGTATGTAGTAACTGGTATTAGTGTGTCAATGGTATCGAAAATGGTAGTCTGTATTTTACAGTGAGTGTATCAAAGGTTATATTAGTGTGTGACGAGGTACATCAGATTGTCACATGGATGATGTCATCAGTGATGTCATTTGAGATGTCATCAGTGATGTCATCAGTGATGTCACTGACCATGTCATGAATGATGTAATATGTGACGTCATCAGCAGTGCATTGCGGGGCGCGAGTTATAGTTAGCTGAACTAACTATAACAGTGGAATTTCTATGGTTTTGTATGAGTGAAATGTCCAACTAACTATACCGTCCCTGAAACCTATGGTTTTTTCAGTGAATTTCAAAGGTTTTTTTAAATGCCAATTTCTAACTATAACGTGCCTGAAACGTATGGTTTTTTCAGTGAATTTCAATGTTTTTTTTAATGCTAACTTCTAATTATAATGTTTATTTAACCTATAGTTTTTTCCGACACCCAAGAAGGACACAACACCCACTGGCACAACCCTCAGGACCTCCCCTCCTGTACCACCCCTCTCCCTACTGTAATTTTTTTTTTTGTTATTTAAACTATATAATGTCTTCTTGTTTTTTAAATAATAAACAACTACATACAGTATGAAAGGGAGCCCAGCCCAGAGCCACATCTGAAGACCAACACATGTCATAGACCTACTGATCAAGCAGCTCCGACACCCAAGAACGCCACAACACCCACCACCACCCCCAGGCCCCCCCCTCTACCACCGAGGCAGAGCAGAACAAGACAGCAAACCTTCAGAAAACGGCATGGCCCCTCAGCCACACAATAGCTGAATATTGGGACAGGTGTGAACAAACTATATGTGAAGGAAGCAATTCACCCATGTTTAACAATGCACACAATGCAAAGTGTAGCGGTGATGTGCTGGACACATCTCAGTATGCAGAACACACACCTCTCCATGTGCACAAATACTACTGGTGCTTGTAGTGTTGTGGACAGTGGACCCAACCATGTTACGTCAAACACTAGGGAAGATCTCAGTCATGTAGCTGTGTCCCCCCTGTAAGCATAAGCGTAACCGGAGTGGGCTGGTCCGACGTACGCCCCTTCAGCGTAGGAGTGTGAATAAATAGGCCGGAGCTCTGGGCGTGGTTCACTTGTGGGAAGGCCAAAGCGTCTGCCAGGGCGGCGCCCCTCACCCTGCCATGAGTCCGCCAACATGACCGCCAGCCTCCTCAGCCGATCGCTGGCTTCCGCCACACAGGCCCCCAGCGGCACAGCACCGTGGACTTATGTCTGTACAAACTACTGCCTTCGATATACACTGCGGACAGCAAGGCTCACAATTCAGATCGAGTCGCGATTGCAGATGACGCAGTCCAGTAGGCAAGAGACATTGCTGAAGTCAACAACACATGGCTGTGGGCCCTTCCTGACCGCTGCCTCCGGCCTACACTGCGGTCAGTAGGGCTCACAATTCAGATGGAGTCGAGATTGCAGATGACGCAGTCCAGTAGGCAACAGACATTGCTCAAGTCAACAACACATGCCTGTGGGCCCTTCCTCACCACTGCCTCCTGCCTCCACTGCGGTCAGTAGGGCTCACAATTCAGAGCGACTCGCGATTGCAGATGACGCAGTCCAGTAGGCAACAGACATTGCTACCAGTGCGGCCAGCCCGGACCACGCATCATCGCTGACTGCGCACACGCTAAGTGCTTCAAGTACCACTAACTCTGTGCAGCTCAAGTCAACACCACGTGGCTGTGGGCCCTTGATGACCGCTGCCTCCGGCCTACAATGCGGTTAGCAGGGCTAACAATTCAAGATTAGTGCCGATGCAAATTGTGTAAGAGAGTATAATCGGTTAAGAAGACTGTATGCTCCCAATCTGTGCTGCTCAAGTCAACGTCACGTGGCTGTGGGCCCTTGCTGACCGCTACCTCTGGCCTACACTGCGGTCATCAGGGCTCACAATTAAAATTAAGTCTTGATTCATTAATTACAGAGTCCAGTAGGCAAGTAACTATCACAGGCCTAAAATCTACATAATATCCTTTTAGTATCCTTGCTTCAAGATCTTTTTTTATATCAGTTATAGCTTTAGTACAATCACCAAATTCATCTTCAAGTGCAAACGAACACTCATTAGCAGTCTACACTGCGGGCAGCAGAGCTCGCAATTCGAATTTTGGTCACGTGATGCCACTAACCCTGTTCAACACAAGCCGCGACACGTGGTGCCACTAACCCTGTTCAACACAAGCCGATCCCACATGTGGAACTGTGTCCTGACTCCTGAATGGCAGTGACCCCAACTTCGTGGCAGGGACCACAGCACCAGATTCCCTTCGATTAGTGAGGCGTATTTGCATATGGAAGGCTGGCGACACGTGGTGCCACTGAATCTGAACTACGCAGGCCGGTGGGGCCACCAACCTATGCACGTGGCTGTGGGCCCTTGCTCACCGCTACCTCTGGCCTACACTGCGGTCAGCAGGGCTCACAATTCAGATACAGTCGCAATTGCAGATGACGCAGTCCAGTAGGCAAGAGACGTTGCTCCCAGTGCGGCCCGTCCGCACCAAGCAGCATCACAGGCTCATACATTCTCAATGCTTCTGGTGCCACAAACTGTGCACCTCAACTCAACGCCACATGGCTATGGGCCCTTGCTGACCACTACCTCTGGCCTACACTGCGGTCATCAGGGCTCACAATTAAAATTAAGTCTTGATTCATTAATTACAGAGTCCAGTAGGCAAGTAACTATCACAGGCCTAAAACATACATAATATCCTTTTAGTATCCTTGCTTCACAATCTTTTTTTTATATCAGTTATAGCTTTAGTACAATCACCAAATTCATCTTCAAGTGCAAACGAACACTCATTAGCAGTCTACACTGCGGGCAGCAGAGCTCGCAGTTCGAATTTTGGTCACGTGGTGCCACTAACCCTGTTCAACACAAGCCGCGACACGTGGTGCCACTAACCCTGTTCAACACAAGCCGGTGACATGTGGTGCCACTAACCCTGTTCAACACAAGCCGATCCCACATGTGGAACTGTGTCCTGAGTCCTGAATGGCAGTGACCCCAAGTCCGTGGCAGCGACCACAGCACCAGACTCCCTTCGATCAGTGAGGCATATTTCCATATGCAAGGCTGGCTACAGGTGGTGCCACTAACCCTGTACAACACAAGGCATGACACGTGGTGCCACTAACCCTGTTCAATACAAGCCGATCCCACATATGGAACTGCGTCCTGAGTCCTGAATGGCAGTGACCCCAAGTCCGAGGCATCGACCACAGCACCAGACTCCCTTCGATCAGTGAGGCATATTTCCATATGCAAGGCCGGCGACACGTGGTGCCACTAACCCTGTTCAACACAAGCTGCGACACGTGGTGCCACTAACCCTGTTCAACACAAGCCGGCGGCACGTGGTGCCACTAACCCTGTTCAACACAAGCCGATCCCACATGTGGAACTGTGTCCTGAGTCCTGAATGGCAGTGACCCCAAGTCCGTGGCAGCAAGACAGCACCAGACTCCCTTCGATCAGTGATGCATATTTCCATATGCAAGGCCGGCGACACGTGGTGCCATTAACCCTGTACAACACAAGGCGCGACACGTGGTGCCACTAACCCTGTTCAATACAAGCCGATCCCACATGTGGAACTGTTTCCTGAGTCCTGAATGGCAGTGACCCCAAGTCCGTGGCAGCGACCACAGCACCAGACTCCCTTCGATCAGTGAGGCATATTTCCATATGCAAGGCCGGCAACACGTGGTGCCACTAACCGTGTACAACACAAGGCGCGACACGTGGTGCCACTAACCCTGTTCAATACAAGCCGATCCCACATGTGGAACTGTGTCCTGAGCCCTGAATTGCAGTGACCCCAACTTCGTGGCAGCGACCACAGCACCAGACTCCCTTCAGTTTTATTTGTTGTTGTTTTGTTTAAATAAAATGTTTTATATGTAAATCTATACTTGACTAAGATTCTTGTTTGTCCAACCGCACACGGACAATTCCGGGCCCAAGAAGGTTGTTGGGGGTATGTTGCTAATGTGGGAAGAGGGTGCGTTACCTGCTGATGTGGGGAGAGGCAGCGTGAAAGGGGTATCTCTCACAGAAAGAACTCCGGTATGTTTTCAGAAATGCCTCAGACAGATGCCAGCTGACGGACGGAATCACAAAATGGCTTTTCAATGCTTATGTAGTGTGACTTATGAACAGTTCGCACCCAGGCTCGCAGAGGGACAACTGCGGCCCATCCGCTCGACTCACAGACGCAGTACTATGAGCCGTCCGCTCCCAAAGGAACAGCAGCGTAGTAGCTCGCAGAGGTACAGGCACAGCAGCGTACTATCTCGCAAAGGTATACAGCTGCGAGCCGATGGACTGACTTCTAACGGCATAGCTGCGAAGTGGTGATGTTGGGCAGAGGGAGCGTGAAAGGGTTATCTCGCACAGACAGAGCTCTGGTATATTAAATTGCCCCCGGGAACTTTCTTTTATATTTTCACTCGATGCGAGAAAGCACGCTTTCTGGACCAAGACCTTTCTCCCTACCAAATTTGGCATAATTCCGTTCAGCAGTTTGACCTGTAGCCTTGTCTAAAGTTTCCTATGGAAAATCCATTGAGAAAACACGTTTTCACACCCCCACATAGCTACCTGTCACAGGTGTACTCGCTGTTGGTGTGCAGGTCAGTGGTCTAGTTGTCAACATGTCATGGCCACTCCCTGAGGGCAGGTGTGCACACATACCATACCCATCCGGCACATGCGTCACAGGCCATGTGACCACACAAATTTAATGGATCGACAACGTCACATCCTTTTTGCCAGTGGTGACTGGATGGCGGACGCTCCACGGGTCTCAATCATAAAGAGTCCATGAAAACTTGCGCAGAGGGTTAGTCGCACCCTGAGCTGTATGGCCGTCAGGGGCCTACTACCACGTGGCGCGGACTTGAGTTGCACAGGGTTACTGCCACCCGAAGCTGATGTGGCCGTCAGGGGGGTACCACCATGTGGCGCGGACTTGAGTTGCACAGGGTTAGTGCCACCCAAAGCTGATGTGGCCGTCAGGGGGATACCACCATGTGGCGCGGACTTGAGTTGCACAGGGTTAGTTGCACCCTAAGTTGTATGGCCGTCAGCGGCCTACCACCACGTGGCGCTGACTTGCGTTGCACAGGGTTAGCGGCACGAAAAGCTGATGTGGTCTCCGCCATTGATGACTCAGGACTCAGCGACATGTGTGGGATCTGCTGGGCCGTGGAGCGGGTCCACATAATGTCCACCAAGCCATGGTGGCGGGACCAGGCCCTGGAGCTTTCACGGGCAGGTGGAGTGCCCACTGGTAGACACTCCGGTGGCAGCAGGTAATTATTTGGTCATGGATGCACAGGGGCGGCAATGTCTCTCTCTCTCTCTCACTTCCCTCTCTTCACTCTCTCTCTCTCTTCCTTCCTTTCCTTCTATCTCTCTCACTCTCTCTCCCTTCTCCCTTTCTCACTCCCGTTCTTTCCTTCCCTCTCTTTTTCTCTCTGGCATTTTTTTCCTTCTCTCTTTCTCTGTGTCTCACTCCTTTGATATGCGCATTACACACGTCCTTATTTTGTGCTTTATTTTCCAGGCTGTGTCGTCGACATTAATGGACCCGACAGGAGTCTTCCGCCTTGTTGTTTTGTGTTCAGTCTGTTAAATTTTGTTTATCCTCTATATGTACGGAAAAAGAAAGTTTTGAAAAAAAAAGAAAGTTTCAATAAAGTTTTTGGTTGTTACTTAAGTGCTGTGTGACTCTTTCTCATTCTTATTACTGTTATTTAGTGGTGTCCACCATGGTATTAAATTTTGGGGCAGTTATCGCGGGAATACTGGTGATGTCTGCAGTTTGCACCAGCTTCTTAATAGTGTGTTATATTTATCTCAACTTTAGTTGCATTAAAGTGCTGATAATGAGATGCAGAGTAGGCGTTCCTGTGCAAAAACACATGAGGTGCACCTTTGCGATTTATTCTAAATACTAAAATCCTGTATTGAATTGCAGTGTGGTAGTGAGTGCATTTACAGTGTACACACAAAATCAATGAAGAAATCTCATTGTATTTATATTGATTGGGAATAGTGGGTCAGGTGCTGAATCTTGATGGGATACACTGCCCAGTTCGTTTATTTTTCTGTACACGAAAAAAACACATCACAACTTTTACAACGAAAGGCAAAAACTGCGATGCGAAACAAATTCCGGCGATAAGCCGTGTTAGCACCAGGGATTTTACACCTGCTTTCTGCTGGTGTTAAGCAGGACGACTACCTGCAGCATGAAAGGGAACACAGCCAAGAGCCACACCGGAACACCCACAGGTGCCATAGAGTCAATGAGCATGATACACCGATACCCATGAGGGCCACAACACTCATTGCAACAACCCCAGGACCGCCAACGCCCCCCGAACCCGCATCTGAGCAAGTGTCTCCGTGTGGTCATTGTGTTAGCATGATGGGCACGGGCCCTGCAACATCACAGTGTGCTGTCTTCAGCGGACGTTACCATGTCACCTCAGCGTTGGCAGTGAGCCTGGACATGTAGCTATGCACGCATCCTCCTGCATGCACAAGCGGCGTGTGCTGGTCCGGCGTACACAGGTCAGTGCAGGGGTGTGCCTATCCGGCAAGGGGAACGGGGTGTCTCGGACATGTCCGTGTGCAAGAAGTGCGGTAAGTGTGTCTCTGTGTTCTGGTGTGGCCGCCACAAGGTCCGCAGCATTCGATGTTGTAAAGTGGCATGCACCACCTCCAAACGGCAGTGTCACGGTGTGATTGGAATGCCGCAGGACATGCGCGAATAGGCATTACAATGTTGTGCCATACGAGTGCACGGGATACAACAGCGCAGCGCACAAAAGTGTGGGGGCTTTTGGGAGGGAGGAGCAGCTGTTTGGCAACGTAACACACAGTGAACCCGCCCATGTGCCACGTGCTGGGCATCTCATCCATGATGACCAGGGTCGCAGACATCCCACAACACCCACGACCTGCCTTTGTACACATCCTGTATGAATGCAGCTGGAGAAGTTACTGTAGGGATGAAAAGTTCTTTGTCTGAGCTATCTTGCGCTAACACATCTGCTGCTCCGAGAAGGAACTTGCAAGGGCCCAGCCCCCCTGACAGATACGATAATATTTGCATCCGTCTCCCACACTACGCACTGCCCGATTTGAGAACAACGAGTACACATCCCACACACAAAAGTCCTTTGTCGTAGTTAGCGTGCGTGAAATGGCCTTCACACATACTCCCACCACACCCCTGCCCTGCACCCATTGCACACAGACCCGGCTCATTGCACCAAGCTGTGCCATTTCATCCACAAGACTGGCACACGGCAAGCCAGTGCAGCTACAAGCAGAGCCACTGACGCAATGGCAGGGCATCCCGAACACATGGTCGACTCCATTCACGTCCACCTATACCTTGCACGTCTGCTGCATGTCCTGGGTGCACTGCCTTTGGCAGTGCTGCGGATCACTTACCGGATGAGCTTCCGCATTGCGGACGTCACCTGCGTTCAACCTGTATTGCAATGTCGCACGTGCCTATCCGAGTGGTGCATGGACGTGTGCCTCTCCAACGTGTGCGTAGCTGACATGGATTATGACGGGTGTGTGCGCCCACTGTTGGCCCACGACCAGGAGTGTCATGGTGATGCCCGTTTATGGCATGCATGGATGTTTGGCATGCATGTTGGGAACTGGGCCTGGGACATTGCACGTGTCGTAGTATGCAGTGAGCAAATTGACCCACTTCCCGATTCTGCTTTGGTGCACATTGGGTACAGTGGTTGGAGTCAGCACATCTGTCCCGGTCAGCTGATGGATTACGTTGACGACATGTCAAATATTGTGGCCAACCATCACTCATTAGAGATAGTGGCTTACGCAGCTGCACTCGCGTTCATGGACGAGTGACAAGGTACCTGCAAACACGACTCGATGTGCCACATTGCACGTGTCCCGCCGCATCACTGCACGTTGTGCATCTGGTCACATGTCCCAAGACGACAGTGGACATGGCTGCATCGGTGTCGACTCATGTCCGAGGCGCGGACAACCAACGCTGCTTGACACTGACGTGTGTTGGTGATGGACTACCCCGAGGTGAACATGGACGTTTTCCAACGTTCCTTATTCAGGCACGCTGCTGCATCTGTCTGCATATCGTGGCACTACTCTTGGTCGTACTAACACGCACTTTTTTAATAAAGTTTCCACATTTTCACTTGTCTCCAAATGTGTTGTGTCTTCATTTGTATGCCAATGTGTGTGTCACGGACTCTCTGGCTGCCTGCCATACGTGAATTGCTACCCCATCCGGACTGTGGGTTTGTACTTATGCGTTCTCATGTGCCTGTTTCGTACTGACGCTTTTGGACGTTTATCCGCCACAGGCGAGTGCATTTGTGTCCTGTGTTCGATTGTGCAAATGTTTGTATTTGGACAACATTGTGTTGGATGTTGGTGTGCTCTGCTTCCTATGTGTGTGTGCTGCATTCTGTGTGAGATGTCCCTTCATGTGAGGTATTTGTTCACCCTTCTCCCTTTCAAGCAGTGTGTTTTTCACTTCTGTGCTTGTTCAGTGGTGTGATGTTGGCGGGTAGTGTGACTTGTGCTCCTTGTTGGTGTGTTTCATTTTAGCCATGGTTTGTCTGTAGTTGTGCTGTACTTAATTGTGCATGTGCCATTGTGCCCATCTCCCCCCGTCCCCCCACTCCCTGCTTGTTCCTCTTCCTGGTGCTGTTGTGTCTGTAATTTTGTTACTCCACACATAAATACATGTAAAGAACAAATTAGAATAGTTCCTTGATTCTTTTAGATTGCAAAACTTCTCTCTATTGGTTATTTTTTAACTTTCCATATAAACAGTTTTTTTAATATTCAAGGACACATAGAAGTCAGAAGTGCAACGTATTCTATCAACAAACTTTCTAGAACATTCTACAACACGTGCAGGTTAAAAGTTCATCAATTTTTTTAAACCTAACGATATTTTTTTGCAACATTTTCTCGAACATTTAACGGCACGTGCAGGTTAAAAGTTCACGATTGTTTTAAGTTCGAACAGTGCTTTCCAAATGCAAGTAGCAGGTGTGGTTGAGTTGACCAAATGTTATCCTATCATATGTACTCCACGTTTAAACTGCTTTTTCTTAACCAATCACAAAGATGCTTTTCCACAAAACGAATGTGCACCCTACTTTTAAAAAACAATGCTTTTCATCTCCCAATCAGTTATCGTTTTGAATGTGAAAAAAAAGTAGTTCCCCACCTTTAAACATATCTCTTATTCTACGAACGGACTGCATGAGCTACAGACATCTATCCATACATCCCAGCCATACCTTCAAAATGCTAGTGTGGATCGTAGGACATAGCTATGTTTTCTGGTGCAAGAGGTATGCAGAACAGAGACGTATTGACTTAGACCTAGGTTTACAAAATGTGGACATTAAATGGTTTGGACAGAGAGGATTGAAGTGGCACCAATTGTTGCCTTTGGTTAAAACCTGTTTGCATCTCCAACACCCTGACCTCATGATTGTGCACTGTGGTGGAAACGACCTAGGCACATTGACTGGTGTAGGTTTGGAAATGCTAATGAAAGACACCTTTCGACAATTGATGTTGCTTTTGCCTCAAACTGTCTTTGTATATTCCAATATATGCCAAAGACAGAAGTGGAAATGGTCAAACCAATTTTGTCCTCAGATTGAAAAATCTAGGAAGAATGTCAACAAAGCTGTGTCTGCATACCTCAGAGACCATAGAATGGGGTCGATCTACAACAACAACATACGTTTTGATATGGCTGATATCTACAGAAGTGATGGAGTACACTTCACACATCAGGGAAATCGATTTTTTCTGAATAACCTGAAGCTGTGCATCCGCACTTATATGTAGCTCCAACTAATAAACACAAGGGCTCTTTTTTGAGCCGCCTTATATTCCCAATATCGGTTCGCAGAGTGACAGCTGCGATCCGGCTAGCACATGGAGACCTGCGGGCCGTCCGGCAGGCTCGCAGAGGGACAGCTGTGGCCCATCGGCTCGGCTCGCACAAGGAGAGCTACGGGCCGTCGGCTCGCAAACGCACACCAGCGTGCTGGCTCGCAGAGGGAGAGCTCGGGTCTAACTCACAAGGGGACACCAATGGGCCAACGGCCACACCTATCACATAACGGACTGGCTCGCACATGTACAGCTAGGGACACAACGGCTCGCAGACGCAGACCTGCCAACCGACGGACTGGTACTGTTTTATGCTTTAGGGTAGTACAGTGGTGTTTGTGTACTGTAGGGTGTTCGTGCTGGAGGTAGCGTTTTAGGGTTTAAGGTAGTGCACTGCTATTTGGGTAGTGTAAGAATGGTGCTGGAGGTAGTGTTTTAGAGTTTACGACAATGCAGTAATGTTTGGGTAGTGTAAGGTGTCATGCTGGGAGTACTGTTTTGGGGTTTAGGGTAGTGCAGTGGTGTTTGTGTAGTGTAGGGGGTCATGCTGGGAGTAGTGTTTTAAGGTTTATGGCAGTGCAGTGGTGTTTGTGTAGTGTAGGGGGTCCTGCTGAGAGTAGTGTTTTAGGATTTAGGGTACCACAGTGGTGTTTCTGTAGTGTGGGAAGTCATGCAGCGAGTACTGTTTTAGGATTTAGAGTAGTGCAGTGGTGTTTGTGTACTGTTTGGGGGTTCATGCTGGGGGTAGCGTTTTAGGGTTTAAGGTAGTGCAGTGGTGTTTTGGTAGTGTAAGAATCGTGCTGGAGGTAGTGTGTTAGAGTTTACGAAAATGCAGTGGTGTTTGGGTAGTGTAGGGGGTCGTCCTCTGAGTAGTGTTTTAGTGTTTACAGTACTGCAGTGGTGTTTGTGTACTGTAGGGGGTCGTGCTAGGGTAGTCTTTTAGGGTTTAGGGTAGAACAGTGGTGTTTGGGTAGTGTAGGGGGTCGTGCTGGGGGTAGTGTTTTAGGGTTTAGGGTAGTGCAGTGGTGTTTGTGTAGTGTAGGGAGTCATGTTGGGAGTAGTGTTTTAGGGTTTAGGGTAGTCTAGTGGTGTTTGGGTAGTGTAGGGGGTTGTGCTGGGGATAGTGTTTTAGGATTTAGGGTACTGCAGTGGTGTTTGCGTAGTGTAAGGGGTCCTGCTAGGGGCAGTGTTTTAGGGTTTACAACAATGCAGTGGTGTTTGGGTAGTGTAGGGGTTGTGCTGGGGGTAGTATTTTAGGGTTTAGGGTAGTGCAGTGGTGTTTGGGTAGGGGGTCATGCTGGGGGTAGATTTAGGGTTTAGGGTAGTGCAGTGGTGTTTGGGTAGTGTAGGGGGTCGTGCTGGGGGTAGTGTTTTAGGGTTTAGGGTAGTGCAGTGGTGTTTGTGTAGTGTAGGGAGTCATGTTGGGAGTAGTGTTTTAGGGTTTAGGGTAGTCTAGTGGTGTTTGGGTAGTGTAGGGGGTTGTGCTGGGGATAGTGTTTTAGGATTTAGGGTACTGCAGTGGTGTTTGCGTAGTGTAAGGGGTCCTGCTAGGGGCAGTGTTTTAGGGTTTACAACAATGCAGTGGTGTTTGGGTAGTGTAGGGGTTGTGCTGGGGGTAGTATTTTAGGGTTTAGGGTAGTGCAGTGGTGTTTGGGTAGGGGGTCATGCTGGGGGTAGATTTAGGGTTTAGGGTAGTGCAGTGGTGTTTGGGTAGTGTAGGGGATCATGCTGGCGGTAGTGTTTTAGAGTTTACGACAGTGCAGTGGTGTTTGGGTAGTCTTTGGGTAGTGTAGGTGATCGTACCAACAGACTGACTCACAGAGCTCCGAGCCGACGGACGGGCTTCTAAAGGCATAGCCACGACCTGGTGATATGAAGAGAGGCAGCGTGAAAGGCATATCTCACACAGACACAGATGCCAGTGTTGCCTCACAGAGGTAAAACTACGAACCCGATGGCTTGTACACGGAGAGATGCGAGCTGACAGAGTAAATCACAAAATAGCTGCCAACACTTCCTGGTTTCAACCATTCACAGCCAATAAGCCGCAAGCTGGTGCTTGTAACCCCTCAGCCAATCACATGTCAGAATTCTCAAATATCAATATCTGTCAAATTTGAAATTTCTCAAAAACTACTGAACGGATTTACACCATTTGAACAAAAGCGTGCTTTCTGGACCATCACCTTTCTCTCTGCCAAATTTGGCGTAATTCCGTTCAGCAGTTTCACCTGTAGTCTTCTGTAAACTTTCGTATGGAAATTGCATGCAGAAAACACGTTTTAGGACCCTCTTTTTTCTCAGCCCCTCCTACACCATTCACCCCCAAACTTTCAATATAAGAGCTAATCAAAAAAAGAGAAACTTTTTGGATAATTTCATAAAGATTCGTCAAACGACGCCAAAGTTACAAGCACATAGAAGGCTCCAGAAGGGGGGCCGCGCAAACCCCCTCCCAACTTGAGTGAAGCCCCGGGGCTGCGCGGACCCCAGCGCACCCCGCAACCCCTGCAAGCCCCTGCTATTATTTTTTAAGAAATACTCCCGGAACCTAGCCCACCCAAGGGCCTCATTAAAATGAAACGCGAAAACCCGCGACCCCAGCGTGAATTTTTTTTTTTAAATGATATTTTGGGCCCTGGTGCTCCTTCTGGGACCCCCTGAGCAGGCCTAGCGGGTCAGGGTTTTTCTACCCTGCCCCCTTCTCTTGTTTTATACCTTTGTTTCTCCGTTTTCGGGTAACTCGCTTCTACCGAGCCACAAGATGGCTGCCAACACTTCCTGGTTTGGACTACTCGCAGCCAATCACAGTGAAGCTCGCGCACGTGATTTAGGCTCCGCCCAGATATCGAAACTTTTATTTTTCTAATTTCTCAGCAACTACTGAACGGATTTACACCATTTTTAAAAAGGTCACTTTCTGACCCAAGCACTACCTTTCTGCCAAAGTTGGAGTAATTCCGTTCAGTAGTTTCGGCGGTAGCCTTGCACAAAGTTTCCTATGGGAAATTGATTTTTTGACTCTTATTTTTTGAATTTCTCAAAAACTACTGAACGGATTTACACCATTTAAAAATAAAGGTCGCTTTCTGAACCAAGCTCTACCTTTTTGCCAAATTTGGGGTAATTCCGTTCAGCAGTTCGGGCTGTAGCTCGTCGCAAAAGTTCCTATGGAAATTAACATGGAGAAAATGAGTTTTGGGACCCCCCTTTTTTCTCAGCCCCCGCTTGACGAATAACCCCCAAACTTTCAGGATAGGAGCTGACCTGGATAGACTTTTTTATTGTTGAAGTTCAGGAAGATTCGTCAAACGACGCTAAAGTTATTAGCAAATCAAAAAATGCTTTTCCTATGTAAACTAGGTTCTAACTATAACTACCTACTGGCGACCGCCAGTAGGTAATATAAATAAATATAAATATATATATATATATATATATATATATATATATATATATATATATATATATATATCTACTGGCGGTCGCCAGTAGATAGTTATAGTTACAACCTATTATCCATAGGAAATCCGCGACATTCTATTTGAAATAACTCTCTTGCCGGTTGACGTATCTTCGCAAAATTTTCAAACTTTGTGGGGCGCTCCGGTCCGCTCCTACCCTGAAAGTCTCGGGGGATTCGTCAAGCGGGGGCCGAGAAAAAGGGGGTCCCAAAACGCGTTTTCCCCATGCAATTTTCCATAGGAAACTTTAGACACGGCTACAGCTCGAACTGCTGAACGGAATTACACCAAATTTGGCAAAGAGGTAGTTCTTGGTTCAGAAAGAACCCTTTTGTTAAATGGTGTAAATCCGTTCAGTAGTTGCTGAGAAAATCAAAAGTAAAAAGATAGATATATCTATGGCCAAGTAGGGTCCGCGTACCCTCAGCGCACCCTGCGCGCACCGTCCCGATCACGAGCTGCATGTTAATTGGCTGTCAGCTGGCTGTCAACATTCCGATTCAGGAAATGTTGGCAGCCATTTTGTCCCTCGGTAGAATCGAGGGACAGAAACAAGTGCGCAAAGCGCACAAAGGGGGCAGGGTAGAAACACCCTGACCCCCTAGGTTTGCTCAGGGGGTCCCACAAGGACCCCTGGGCAAAAACTAAAACAATTTTTTTTTAAAAATCGGCAGGATGCGCTCAGGGTGCGCGAATCCTGCTGAAAAAAATCGAAGCGCGGTCTCCCGCGCTCGATTGCATTTTGCCCCCGGGTGGCCCAAGTCCCGGGGGCATGGTGGGGGTGGGTATATTGTTTGTATGGGGGCCTCAAAGGGCCCCCAAGCCCCGAGGACCGCCACCCCCGGGGCTTTATAAAAACAATGGTGCGGGAGGGCTTTCCTGCCCTCCCGCAGCCCCGGGGACCGCCACCCCCGGGGCTTCTTTTTTAAATAAATAAGGTGTGGGGGCTCCAGCCCCACACGCCCGGGGACCACCACCTCCCCGGGGCACTTACAAATTAAATTTGGGGGTCCATTACGGACCCCCAGAGCCCCGGGGACCACCACCTCCCCGGGGCTGTGCAATTTAAGGGAGGGGGCCGCGCGGCCCCCTCCTGGAGCCCTTGATGGCCCTGGGGACCGCCACCCCCAGGGCCGGCTCCTGCAGTGTCCCAGGGTGCCTACCCCCGGGACACTGTAGTTTGCTATGGCAGGACGGAGCCTCGCGGCTCCCGTCCTGCCATAGCAAACTGCTTTGGATATTGGAAGAGAGAGCAGGAAACCTGCTCTCTCTTCCAATATCCAAAGCACATTGCTTTCCACATGGGGAGCTGCATTTTAGCAGCTCCCCATGTGGAAAGCAATGCCGGCTCCCAAGGGACGCGGGAGCCGGCGGGACTGTGGGGGATTGGGGACCCCCACAGTCCCCAACGAGAGGGCCAGCCCCGGGGGATGGGGTCCCCGGGGCAAGTAGTGGCCCGGGAGGGGGGCCACGCGGCCCCCTCCGCAAAAAAAAAAAAAAATTGAAAAAAAAACGGAAAGGCCGGCCCCGGGGGATGGGGTCCCCGGGACCTAAAATGGCCTGAGGAGGGGGGCCACGCAGCCCCCCTCCAAAGAAAGAAAAAAAAATCGAGGCCATGCCCCGGGGGATGGGGTCCCCGGGGCCAATACAGGCCCAGGGAAAGGGGTCCACGCGGCCCCCTTCCTGGTTTTTTTTTAAAAATTTAATTAAAAAAAAGGGGTAAGGCCCTGGGGGATGGGGTCCCCAGGGCCCAAAAACAGGAAAAAGGAAGGGGGCCACACAGCTCCCCTTCAGGGGACAAAAAACGATTGGGCCCGCAGGCCCCGCCCCTTCCTTCACCACTCTGCAAACGCGCCCTGGCGCGTTTGCAGAGGGGGAACAAATTCTCCTTGAATACTGGGGTCCCTGGGGGCCAACTAGCCCACCAGGAACCTCCAGTATGCGCTAGGGGCTGCGTTGCAGAGAGGTGTACAGAGGCCACGCCCCTTTTTACACTTCTCTGCAACGCAGCTCTGTGGCGCTTTTTGGATATACCTGTTGGGCTAGTTGGCCCCCAGGGACCCACAGGATTCAAGGGGAGTTAATCCCCCGACTTAAAACGCGCCACGGGCGCGTTTGCACAGTGGTGAAGGGAGGGCGGGGCTTCAGGTGACATCTGTGCAAACGCGCCCCGTGGCGCGTTTTAAGTTGGGGATTAAATCCCTTCAATCCTGAGGGTCCCTGGGGCCAACTAGCCCAACAGGTACATCCAGAAAGCGCCACAGAGCTGCGTTGCAGAGAGGGGTAAAAGGGGTGTGGCCTCTCTACACGTCTCTGCAACGCAGCCCCTGGCGCATATTGGAGGTTCCTGGTGGGCTAGTTGGCCCCTAGGGACCCTCAGGATTCAAGGGGACTTAATCCCCAACTTAAAACGCGCCACAGGGCGCGTTTGCACAGATGTCACCTCAGGCCCCGCCCCTCCCTTCACCATTGTGCAAATATTATTCTAAAATCATCCGAAATACGAATTCCGATTTACTCACCTGTTATAAGGAGAGACCTCAGTGCTCTATCTTTCAGTCCAGTACTGGTCCTGAAAAGTAATTTTAACCGTACTTACCAGTAACTTGAATTTCCTTCCATAGGATATCATTGCCTGCTTTTTGCTGAAAAAGTTTCTAAGTGTTGATTTTTGAAACCTACAAATATTCCTCTAAAATCAGCCGAAATACGAATTCCGATTTACTCACCTGTTAAAAGGAGAGACCTCAGTGCTGTATCTTTCAGCCCAGTACTGGTCCTGAAAAGTAATTTTAACCGTACTTACCAGTAACTTGAATTTCTTTCCATAGGCTAACATTGACTGGTTTCACTTGGAAATTCTTCTAAGTGTGGAGTTTTGGAACTTTAAAATATTCCTCTAAAATCAGCCGAAATACGAATTCCGATTTACTCACCTGTTATCAGGAGAGACCTCAGTGCTGCATCTTTCAGCCCAGTACTAATCCTGAAAAGTAATTTTAACCGTACTTACCAGTAACTTGAATTTCCTTCCATAGGATATCATTGCCTGCTTTTTGCTGAAAAAGTTTGTGTTGATTTTTGAAACCTACAAATATTCCTCTAAAATCAGCCGAAATACGAATTCCGATTTACTCACCTGTTAAAAGGAGAGACCTCAGTGCTGTATCTTTCAGCCCAGTACTGGTCCTGAAAAGTAATTTTAACCGTACTTACCAGTAACTTGAATTTCCTTCCATAGGCTAACATTGACTGGTTTCACTTGGAAATTCTTCTAAGTGTGGAGTTTTGGAACTTTAAATTATTCTTCTAAAATCAGCCGAAATACGAATTCCGATTTACTCACCTGTTATCAGGAGAGAACCCAGTGCTGCATCTTTTAGCCCAGCACTGACCCTGAAAAGTAATTTTAACCGTACTTACCAGTAACTTATCTTTTCTTCCATAGGAATCCATTGTCTGGTTTTCAGCAGAAAAGTTTCAAAGTGTCGATTTTCACAAACTACAAATATTCCTTAAAATCGCCTGTATGACTTAAACGCATTTTTTCAACTGTTTACAGGAGATGCACCAGTGCTGGATCCAGGATCCAACACTGAGTAAGAAAAAGTAACAATAAGAGTTTTTACCTGCTAAGTGAATTTCCTTCCATAGGATAACATTGGTGATTCTATGAGGAAAAGTTTCTAAGTGTCAACTTTTAAAATACAATAATATTCCTTAAAAATCACGACTGTAACCAAAACGCTTTACTCAACTGTTTACAGGAGATGTCACAGGACTGAATCTAGGATCCAGTCCTGTGGTTAGAAAAGTAATCCATAAAGTAACCAATTGCATTTAACTAGAAATTCACATTGAGCTGAATGTTGCATTGTGTTTGAAAATGTGTTGCCCATTGCAACAACTGTAACTACTGTACTTAAAAGTCTATTGCCTATGTGCTAAGTATTTAAACTAAAGTAATTCATTCTGAGAAAGTATTTTTTGTAATGTAATGTATAATGTAATTACAATGTAATTTAAAAAATAAAATATGTAAAATAAATTGTTGCTAAAAATGTAGTAAATCAGTATGAAAAAAATTTATAAAAAAATTAATTCATTTAAAAAATGTCATTTAAAAAACCTTTGAAATTCACTGAAAAAACCGTAGGTTTCAGGCACGTTATAGTTACAAATTAGCATTTAAAAAACCTTTGAAATTCACTGAAAAAACCATAGGTTTCAGACACGTTATAGTTAGAAATTAGCATTTAAAAAACCTTTGAAATTCACTGAAAAAACCATAGGTTTTAGGGACAGTTATAGTTACAAATTAGCATTTAAAAAACCATTGAAATTCACTGAAAAAACCATAGGTTTCAGATATGTTATAGTTACAAATTAGCATTTAAAAACCTTTGAAATTCACTGAAAAAACCATAGGTTTTAGGGACAGTTATAGTTAGTTGGACATTTCACTCGTACAAAACCCGTGAAATTCCCCCGTTATAGTTAGTTCAGCTAACTATAACTCGCGCCCCGCAATGCACTGCTGATGACGTCACATATTACATCACTCATGACATGGTCAGTGACATCACTGATGACATCACTGATGACATCTCAAATGACATCACTGATGACATCATCCACGTGATAATCTGATGCAGCTCCTCACACCCTAATATAACCTTTGATACACCCAATCTAAATTACAGACTGCCATTCGCAAAACTATAGACACTCCAACACCAATAACTACATACCCACTGACTGATTCTTAGGTCTACACACACACATCCACTCACTCACCCGTACAGTCACTCATACTTATGGTCACTCAGTACAGGACTATCATATGCACTCTTACTCCTATATAGACACTCAAACACCGCCACTCATCCATAGAGGTACTCACACACCTAGTCAGTCATGCAAATAATTAAACACACTGCCATTTACTCACCTATACAGTTATACACACACCAGCTCACTTAATCATACAAATACTAGCACATTGTTACGCTCTTATACAATCACTGATACAAGCACACACTCATCCATACAGCCACTATCACAATCACTCACTTTCGCTTATAGCTATTTATATACTCCAACACACATATATACTGGCTTTCACATATGTAGTTACTCACACATGTACCACTGGGACATACATTCACTCACTAACACACTCTTACACACACTTACCCACCCATACAGTCTATCACAGATGCACTCTTGAAACCATCCACCCAGTGAATCACCCACTCACACATCTATGCACAGAGTCGCACACACCCCACCCACACAAACACTCAGGCACCCATACAGATACTCAGACAACCAATCAATAACTCATATAGACACTCATGTAGCTATTCACAAACCCATGCAGCCACTTACACAGCAACAGACAGACGGATACAGACATTCACCCAGTTTAGTCACTAACCCATGCATTCAGTAAGATACGTTAAATCACTCACTTATAGAGTCAGTCACGCACCTGCTAAATCATCCATACAGACACTTAAGCACCCACTCATTCTTCAATACGTCTTTTCCTATATATATTAAAAATATTTAAACTTTACAGAAACACACAGTCACTGGATGATGTCATCAGTGATGTCATTTGAGATGTCATCAGTGATGTCATCAGTGATGTCACTGACCATGTCATGAGTGATGTAATATGTGACGTCATCAGCAGTGCATTGCGGGCGCGAGTTATAGTTAGCTGAACTAACTATAACGGGGAATTTCACGGGTTTTGTACGAGTGAAATGTCCAACTAACTATAACTGTCCCTAAAACCTATGGTTTTTTCAGTGAATTTATATATATATATATATATATATATATGAATATGAATATGTATATATATATATATATGAATATGAATATGTTAGACCTGGCATCCTTGGCGTGGGTCTCCCTCCCATTTTTTCATAATACCTCCGCTGTTGCCGATATGTTTTTGCTGGTCTAGATGCTCATGGGCACTTTGCCGCTGCTAATCAGTGCCAAAGTGCAAGTGCTCCCTATCGTGAATTGATGTATGTATTAGTGACTCCATGATTGGATGATTGGTTTACTTGTCAGTCCCTAGTACCGTGCACTGAGTGTGCCCAGGGCTTGTAAATCCAATGCTGCTGGTGGGCTTGCAGCACGGGTTGTGCCACCCACAGAAGCAGCTTGTAAAGTGTGTCTCAGGCCTGCCATTGCAGAGCCTGTGTGCAGCCTAGGGCTGCCATGTCGACTTGGTGAGTGCACCCACTTACCAGTCCCTAAACCTTCCCTTTACTGCATGTTGGTAACCCCTAAAGTAGGCCCTAGGGCAGGGTGCATTGTAAGTATAAGGTAGGACATGCCCTGGTGTGTGTGGCATGTCCTAATAGTGAATTACAGCCATTTTTCGTTTTTCACTATTGCAAGGCTACCTGCTCCCCATAGGCCAGAATGGGCAGACTGACTATTACACCTTATAGTCAGAACTGACCCGGGGAACATGGTAGAAAAACGAATTTAGTATGCCTGAACTCAGGATGATAAAATACATCTTTTAGTGAAGTTGGTTTTAACATTCTGTGTTCGAAAATACCACTTTTAGAAAGTGGGTATTTTCTTGCCTAACTATCCAAGCCTGCCTCTGCTAGGTTGTGTATTCCTTGTCTGGAGATTGAGTGACAGGGGCTGGGGGTGGCTACAGGAGACAGGGTGAGTCAGCACAGGGCTGAATAGAAAGATCTGCATCCAGAGTGGAGGGAGGAGTTGCACCTGGGTCTGAATAGGGCTGTGCCTGCCTTCCACAATGCTGGCTCCACCTCCTGCCGGGCGGCTGAGCACTCTGCCCCACATTCTGAAAGGAAAGAAGGAGTCAGAAAAACAAAGTGCTCCAGGACTGACCAGAACTGGTTTTGGGCTAGGCAGAGGCCTCTCTGCCTTCAGAGAACAAAGAGAAACTGTGTATAAAAAGGGGACCCAGACCCCTAGGAAATTAGATCACTTTTGGGAACAAGAAGAAACCTTTGCTGAGGAGCGGAACCAAGAAGAAACTGAGGAGAGACTATCCCTAAGCCTGAAGTGCTGCTTGGGGGATTGGCCTGCAGTGGTTTGACTGACTGCCAAAGAAAGGAGAAAGGAACTTTTGCTTTGCTGTGACTTTCATCAACTTGTGAAGGATCTCCAATGGCTTGGAAGAGAGCTTGCCCCCTGACCGAAGTCCCAGGACCATTGGACGTCACCCCCTTTGTGAATTGCTGCTGGAAACTCTGTTTCAGTGGCTACAGAGGTAGGGAGCTGTGACCGACTCTCACGACCGACTCGGTGTCCTGTAAGCACCGCATCGAAGCACCGTCTCGCCCTGCAACGCACGGCCCTGGTCTCACCGACTCCGTCAACGAGCCGCTGCCTGCACCGCTTAGAGGGACAACGCGTCCTGCAACGCTTCGCCAAATCGAACTGGTCCGACCGACACGGTCACTGCTGCTGAGTTCGAGTCCTGTGACCGCACCGGTGTTGGGCACCACTCGCACGCTTTGCGACGCACCGCCCGACTCGCACCGCTGTCCGGACTGATCGACGCCAGCTCCTGAATCCGGCTCTGTCGCCGCAACGCAACCTGCCAGCACCGTATCGAAGCACCGTCTCGCCCTGCAACGCACGGCCCTGGTCTCACCGACTCCGTCTCGACGACGTCAACGAGCCGCTGCCTGCACCGCATCGAGGGACAACGCGTCCTGCAATGCTTCCATTTTTGCATCGCGACCGTGACGCACAGCCATCCGGCTCGCACGCCCGTGCCTGCCGCTTCAAGTAAAAGGTACTGTGACCGAGTCTGTCTACGCTGTGTTGGCCTGTCTCGACGCGGTCAGCTGGATTTGTTAGACTCTGTTTGTTCTCGACATCGCCGTAGCCGGAGGAGGCTACCGACTTGCACAGAACCTTGAATTAAGCCTTTTTGATCAGAACTAAGCACTCTTGACAGTATTGTGGATTATTTTTGTCGTTTATGGTCTTGTGATAAATCTATATAAAGTATACCTATTTTTATAAATATATAACCTGTGTGGTGTCCATTTGTAGTGTTGTCACTTGATTACTGTATGTGTTCACAAATACTTTACACACTGCCTCTGAACTAAGCCTGTCTGCTCGTGCCAAGCTACCAAGAGGGTGAGCAGGGGTTATTTCAGGAGTGTACCTACTTTCCCTGACTAGACTCAAGGGTCCCTATTTGGACAAAGGTACCTACCTCTGCCAACTAGAGACCCCCAAATCTAACATTGGTGGCAGCGGTGGGATTCAAACCCACGCCTCCGAAGAGACTGGAGCCTCAGAGAGAGGCCCAGGTGCCTGCCGGAGAGAGAGGAGACAGGGGGCGTGGGAAACCGGTCCCCGAAGTTCCCACGGTCCAGGAGGAGGCAGACCCTGAGGGGGATGCCCTGGAGCCTACAGGGGAACAGGTAGCTGAACTGGGGGACCTACCAGAGCTGACCCATTGGCAGCAAGAAGGAGGACCCTCCAGGGAAGAGTTCTGCGGGGAGCAGAACGCATGCCCCTCTCTCGTGGGTCTGAGGCAACAGGCCACAGACCAGGCAGCAGGTGATCAGTCTGGATCACATTGGATTTACTGGGAGAATGGTCTCCTGTATTCAGAGCCTAAGGTTGCTGAGCCTGGGTCAGCCCGTGTGCTGGTGGTACCCCAGCGCTTCAGAGCCTTCCTACTGGGGTTGGCTCATGATGTACCGTTAGCAGGACATCTGGGGCAGGACAAGACCTTTGACAGGCTTGTTACCCATTTCTATTGGCCCCAGATGCGCAGGAGTGCCGCCACTCACTGCAGGACCTGTCAGACTTGCCAGGCAAGTGGAAAGAGTGGGAGGAAGCACAAGGCTCCTCTCCAGCCATTCCCTGTGGTCAGCACCCCCTTTGAACGGGTGGGTATTGACATTGTGGGGCCACTGGACCCCAAGACAGCCATGGGCAACATGTTTATCCTGGTCTTGGTGGACCATGCCACCCGGTACCCTGAAGCCATCCCTCTGAGGACAGTGACGGCCCCCGTGGTGGGACGGGCACTGATGGGAATTTTCTCACGTGTGGGATTCCCTCAAGAGGTGGTGTCTGACAGAGGTACCAACTTCGTGTCCAAGTACATGAAGTCCCTATGGCAGGAGTGCGGTGTAACTTACAAGTTCACCACTCCTTACCACCCTCAAGGAAATGGGCTGGTTGAGAGATTCAACCGGACCCTCAAGGGCATGATTATGGGTCTGGAAGAACCCATGAGGCGTAAATGGGACGTCCTCTTACCATGCCTGTTGTTTGCATACCGGGAGGTGCCACAGTAGTCTCTAGGGTTCAGTCCCTTTGAGCTCCTCTATGGACACCCGGTGCGAGGACCTCTGAGTTTGGTCAAGGAAGGCTGGGAGCAATCTCCCAGGAAACCTCCCCAGGATGTATACAGTTACATGCTGGCCTTCAGGAACCAGACTAGGCGTTTCAGAGAACTTGCTGAGGCAAATCTGGAAGCCAGCCAGGAGGAGATGAAGCGGTGGTACGACCAGAATGCCACTCTGGTAGAGCTTCAGCCTGGTCAGAAAGTGTGGGTCATGGCCCCTGTGGAGCCTTGTGCGCTCCAGGACAGGTGGACCGGCCCTTTTACGGTGGTGGAGCGCAAGAGTCCAGTTACCTATTTGGTGGACTTGCAGTCTCCCAGGAACCCCTTGCGGGTCCTGCATGTGAACCGCCGGAAGCCCCACTTGGAGAGGTCCCAAGTGGGCATGCTCTTAGCTACAGATGATGGAATGGAGGAGGAGACCGAGCCTCTACCTGACCTCCTGTCAGCCCGAGAGCAAGATGGATCAGTGGAGGGAGTAAACCTCTCTACCTCCCTGACACCTGAGCAGCAGGGTGACTGTCGCCAACTGTTGGGACAGTTCCCTGACCTGTTCTCCCTGGTTCCCAGTGTCACTCATTGGTGCATCCATGATGTGGACACTGGGGACAGTCTTCCTGTGAAGCACAAGGCTTACAGGGTGACTGACAGGGTCAGAGCCTGCATCAAGGAGGAGGAGGTCTCCAAGATGTTTGCGCTAGGGGTGATTGAGTCCTCTAACAGCCCTTGGGCCAGCCCAGTGGTCTTGGTTCCAAAGGCTGCCGCGCCTGGTGCCACACCAGAACTCCGGTTCTGTGTGGACTACAGGGGACTCAATTCCGTCACCAGGACTGATGCCCACCCCATCCCCAGAGCTGATGAGCTCATAGATCGGCTAGGGGCTGCGCGGTACCTCAGCACGTTTGACTTAACGTCTGGGTACTGGCAGATCGCCTTGACTGATGGGGCAAAGAGAGGTCAGCATTCTCCACACCAGATGGGCACTACCAGTTCCGGGTGATGCCCTTTGGGATGAAGAATGCCCCTGCCACCTTTCAGAGGTTGGTCAACCAGGTGTTGGTTGGACTGGAGGATTTCAGTGCCGCCTACCTGGATGACATCGCAGTGTTCAGTGCCAGTTGGGAAGAACATCTGCGTCACCTCTGGGAAGTGTTGATGGCGCTGCGGAGGGCAGGCCTCACAATCAAGGCGAGTAAGTGCCAGATTGGGCTGGGTTCTGTGGTGTACTTGGGACACCAGGTTGGGAGCGGCCAGGTGGCGCCCCTCCAACCGAAAATTGATACCATTCTGGCTTGGGAGCCCCCCAAGACCCAGACAGAGGTGAGAGCCTTCCTAGGACTCACCGGGTATTACCGGAGATTCGTCAAGGGGTATGGCAGCATTGTTGCCCCCTTGACAGAACTGACTTCCAAGAAGCAGCCCAGGAAAGTGATTTGGACTGATGCCTGTCAAAAAGCTTTTGACACCTTGAAGACTGCCATGTGCACGGCGCCTGTGCTCCAGGCACCCAACTTCTCCAATGAGTTCATTGTTCAGACCGACGCTTCAGAGCATGGTGTAGGGGCTGTTCTATCACAGATCAATGAGGAGGGCCTAGACCAACCTGTAGCCTTCCTCAGTAGGAGGTTACTTCCCCGGGAACAGAGATGGAGTGCTATTGAGCGTGAGGCATTTGCTGTGGTCTGGGCACTGAAGAAGCTGAGACCATACCTGTTTGGGACTCACTTCCGGGTTCAGACAGACCACAGGCCCCTCAGATGGTTGATGCAGATGAGGGTGAGAATCCAAAGCTGTTGAGGTGGTCCATTTCCCTACAGGGGATGGACTTTACGGTGGAACACCGCCCTGGTACAGAACACGCCAATGCTGATGGTCTGTCCAGATTTTTCCGCCTTAGCGATGAGAACTCCCTAGGGGTAGGATAGTTCTCCCCACATTTCAGCTGGAGGGGACACGTGTTAGACCTGGCATCCTTGGCGTGGGTCTCCTTCCATTTTTTCGTAATGCCTCCGCTGTTGCCGATATGTTTTTGCTGGACTAGATGCTCATGGGCACTTTGCCGCTGCTAATCAGTGCCAAAGTGCAAGTGCGCCCTATCGTGAATTGATGTATGTATTAGTGACTCCATGATTGGATGATTGGTTTACTTGTCAGTCCCTAGTACCGTGCACTGAGTGTGCCCAGGGCTTGTAAATCCAATGCTGCTGGTGGGCTTGCAGCACGGGTTGTGCCACCCACAGAAGCAGCTTGTAAAGTGTGTCTCAGGCCTGCCATTGCAGAGCCTGTGTGCAGCCTAGGGCTGCCATGTCGACTTGGTGAGTGCACCCACTTACCAGTCCCTAAACCTTCCCTTTACTGCATGTTGGTCACCCCTAAAGTAGGCCCTAGGGCAGGGTGCATTGTAAGTATAAGGTAGGACATGCCCTGGTGTGTGTGGCATGTCCTAATAGTGAATTACAGCCATTTTTCGTTTTTCACTATTGCAAGGCTACCTGCTCCCCATAGGCCAGAATGGGCAGACTGACTATTACACCTTATAGTCAGAACTGACCCGGGAACATGGTAGAAAAACGAATTTAGTATGCCTGAACTCAGGATGATAAAATACATCTTTTAGTGCAGTTGGTTTTAACATTCTGTGTTCGAAAATACCACTTTTAGAAAGTGGGTATTTTCTTGCCTAACTATCCAAGCCTGCCTCTGCTAGGTTGTGTATTCCTTGTCTGGAGATTGAGTGACAGGGGCTGGGGGTGGCTACAGGAGACAGGGTGAGTCAGCACAGGGCTGAATAGAAAGATCTGCATCCAGAGTGGAGGGAGGAGTTGCACCTGGGTCTGAATAGGGCTGTGCCTGCCTTCCACAATGCTGGCTCCACCTCCTGCCGGGCGGCTGAGCACTCTGCCCCACATTCTGAAAGGAAAGAAGGAGTCAGAAAAACAAAGTGCTCCAGGACTGACCAGAACTGGTTTTGGGCTAGGCAGAGGCCTCTCTGCCTTCAGAGAACAAAGAGAAACTGTGTATAAAAAGGGGACCCAGACCCCTAGGAAATTAGATCACTTTTGGGAACAAGAAGAAACCTTTGCTGAGGAGCGGAACCAAGAAGAAACTGAGGAGAGACTATCCCTAAGCCTGAAGTGCTGCTTGGGGGATTGGCCTGCAGTGGTTTGCCTGACTGCCAAAGAAAGGAGAAAGGAACTTTTGCTTTGCTGTGACTTTCATCAACTTGTGAAGGATCTCCAAGGGCTTGGAAGAGAGCTTGCCACCTGACCGAAGTCCCAGGACCATTGGACTTCACCCCTTTGTGAATTGCTGCTGGAAACTCTGTTTCAGTGGCTACAGAGGTAGGGAGCTGTGACCGACTCTCACGACCGACTCGGTGTCCTGTAAGCACCGCATTGAAGCACCGTCTCGCCCTGCAACGCACGGCCCTGGTCTCACCGACTCCGTCAACGAGCCGCTGCCTGCACCGCATCAAGGGACAACGCGTCCTGCAACGCTTCGCTACGCCAAATCGAACTGGTCCGACCGACACTGTCACTGCTGCTGAGTTCGAGTCCTGTGACCGCACCGGAGTTGGGCACCGCTCGCACGCTTTGCGACGCACCGCCCGACTCGCACCGCTGTCCGGACTGATCGACGCCAGCTCCTGAATCCAGCTCCGTCGCCGCACTGCAACCTGCCAGCACCGCATCGAAGCACCGTCTCGCCCTGCTACGCACGGCCCTGGTCTCACCGACTCCGTCTCGATGACGTCAACGCGCCACTGCCTGCACCGCATCGAGGGACAACGCGTCCTGCAACGCTTCCATTTTTGCATCGCGACCGCGACGCACGGCCATCCGGCTCGCACGCCCGTGCCTGCCGCTTCAAGTAAAAGGTACTGTGACCGAGTCTGTCTACGCTGTGTTGGCCCGTCTCGACGCGGTCAGCTGGATTTGTTAGACTCTGTTTGTTCTCGACATCGCCGTAGCCGGAGGAGGCTACCGACTCGCACAGAACCTTGAATTAAGCCTTTTGATCAGAACTAAGCACTCTTGACAGTATTGTGGATTATTTTTGTCGTTTATGGTCTTGTGATAAATCTATATAAAGTATACCTATTTTTATAAATATATAACCTGTGTGGTGTCCATTTGTAGTGTTGTCACTTGATTACTGTATGTGTTCACAAATGCTTTACACACTGCCTCTGAACTAAGCCTGTCTGCTCGTGCCAAGCTACCAAGAGGGTGAGCAGGGGTTATTTCAGGAGTGTACCTACTTTCCCTGACTAGACTCAAGGGTCCCTATTTGGACAAAGGTACCTACCTCTGCCAACTAGAGACCCCCAAATCTAACATTGGTGGCAGCGGTGGGATTCAAACCCACGCCTCCGAAGAGACTGGAGCCTCAGAGAGAGGCCCAGGTGCCTGCCGGAGAGAGAGGAGGCAGGGGCGTGGGAAACCGGTCCCCGAAGTTCCCACGGTCCAGGAGGAGGCAGACCCTGAGCGGGATGCCCTGGAGCCTACAGGGGAACAGGTAGCTGAACTGGGAGACCTACCCGAGCTGACCCATTGGCAGCAAGAAGGAGGACCCTCCAGGGAAGAGTTCTGCGGGGAGCAGAACGCATGCCCCTCTCTCGTGGGTCTGAGGCAACAGGCCACAGACCAGGCAGCAGGTGATCAGTCTGGATCACATTGGATTTACTGGGAGAATGGTCTCCTGTATTCAGAGCCTAAGGTTGCTGAGCCTGTGTCAGCCCGTGTGCTGGTGGTACCCCAGCGCTTCAGAGCCTTCCTACTGGGGTTGGCTCATGATGTACCATTAGCAGGACATCTGGGGCAGGACAAGACCTTTGACAGGCTTGTTACCCATTTCTATTGGCCCCAGATGCGCAGGAGTGCCGCCACTCACTGCAGGACCTGTCAGACTTGCCAGGCAAGTGGAAAGAGTGGGAGGAAGAACAAGGCTCCTCTCCAGCCATTCCCTGTGGTCAGCACCCCCTTTGAACGGGTGGGTATTGACATTGTGGGGCCACTGGACCCCAAGACAGCCATGGGCAACATGTTTATCCTGGTCTTGGTGGACCATGCCACCTGGTACCCTGAAGCCATCCCTCTGAGGACAGTGACGGCCCCCGTGGTGGGACGGGCACTGATGGGAATTTTCTCACATGTGCGATTCCCTCAAGAGGTGGTGTCTGACAGAGGTACCAACTTCGTGTCCAAGTACATGAAGTCCCTATGGCAGGAGTGCGGTGTAACTTACAAGTTCACCACTCCTTACCACCCTCAAGGAAATGGGCTGGTTGAGAGATTCAACCGGACCCTCAAGGGCATGATTATGGGTCTGGAAGAACCCATGAGGCGTAAATGGGACGTCCTCTTACCATGCCTGTTGTTTGCATACCGGGAGGTGCCACAGAAGTCTCTAGGGTTCAGTCCCTTTGAGCTCCTCTATGGACACCCGGTGCGAGGACCTCTGAGTTTGGTCAAGGAAGGCTGGGAGCAATCTCCCAGGAAACCTCCCCAGGATGTATACAGTTACATGCTGGCCTTCAGGAACCAGACTAGGCGTTTCAGAGAACTTGCTGAGGCAAATCTGGAAGCCAGCCAGGAGGAGATGAAGCGGTGGTACGACCAGAATGCCACTCTGGTAGAGCTTCAGCCTGGTCAGAAAGTGTGGGTCATGGCCCCTGTGGAGCCTTGTGCGCTCCAGGACAGGTGGACCGGCCCTTTTACGGTGGTGGAGCGCAAGAGTCCAGTTACCTATTTGGTGGACTTGCAGTCTCCCACGAACCCCTTGCGGGTCCTGCATGTGAACCGCCTGAAGCCCCACTTGGAGAGGTCCCAAGTGGGCATGCTCTTAGCTACAGATGATGGAATGGAGGAGGAGACCGAGCCTCTACCTGACCTCCTGTCAGCCCGAGAGCAAGATGGATCAGTGGAGGGAGTAAACCTCTCTACCTCCCTGACACCTGAGCAGCAGGGTGACTGTCGCCAACTGTTGGGACAGTTCCCTGACCTGTTCTCCCTGGTTCCCAGTGTCACTCATTGGTGCATCCATGATGTGGACAC
This sequence comes from Calotriton arnoldi, assembly GCA_963921515.1. Lineage (NCBI taxonomy): Eukaryota > Metazoa > Chordata > Amphibia > Caudata > Salamandridae > Calotriton > Calotriton arnoldi. Next base: position 252,949 of record CAWUFW010007836.1, on the reverse strand, counting down.
TGGGGACAGTCTTCCTGTGAAGCACAAGGCTTACAGGGTGACTGACAGGGTCAGAGCCTGCATCAAGGAGGAGGAAGTCTCCAAGATGTTTGCGCTAGGGGTGATTGAGTCCTCTAACAGCCCTTGGGCCAGCCCAGTGGTCTTGGTTCCAAAGGCTGCCGCGCCTGGTGCCACACCAGAACTCCGGTTCTGTGTGGACTACAGGGGACTCAATTCCGTCACCAGGACGGACGCCCACCCCATCCCCAGAGCTGATGAGCTCATAGATCGGCTAGGGGCTGCGCGGTACCTCAGCACGTTTGACTTAACGTCTGGGTACTGGCAGATCGCCTTGACTGATGGGGCAAAAGAGAGGTCAGCATTCTCCACACCAGATGGGCACTACCAGTTCCGGGTGATGCCCTTTGGGATGAAGAATGCCCCTGCCACCTTTCAGAGGTTGGTCAACCAGGTGTTGGTTGGACTGGAGGATTTCAGTGCCGCCTACCTGGATGACATCGCAGTGTTCAGTGCCAGTTGGGAAGAACATCTGCGTCACCTCTGGGAAGTGTTGATGGCGCTGCGGAGGGCAGGCCTCACAATCAAGGCGAGTAAGTGCCAGATTGGGCTGGATTCTGTGGTGTACTTGGGACACCAGGTTGGGAGCGGCCAGGTGGCGCCCTCCAACCGAAAATTGATACCATTCTGGCTTGGGAGCCCCCAAGACCCAGACAGAGGTGAGAGCCTTCCTAGGACTCACCGGGTATTACCGGAGATTCGTCAAGGGGTATGGCAGCATTGTTGCCCCCTTGACAGAACTGACTTCCAAGAAGCAGCCCAGGAAAGTGATTTGGACTGATGCCTGTCAAAAAGCTTTTGACACCTTGAAGACTGCCATGTGCACGGCGCCTGTGCTCCAGGCACCCAACTTCTCCAATGAGTTCATTGTTCAGACCGACGCTTCAGAGCATGGTGTAGGGGCTGTTCTATCACAGATCAATGAGGAGGGCCTAGACCAACCTGTAGCCTTCCTCAGTAGGAGGTTACTTCCCCGGGAACAGAGATGGAGTGCTATTGAGCGTGAGGCATTTGCTGTGGTCTGGGCACTGAAGAAGCTGAGACCATACCTGTTTGGGACTCACTTCCGGGTTCAGACAGACCACAGGCCCCTCAGATGGTTGATGCAGATGAGGGGTGAGAATCCAAAGCTGTTGAGGTGGTCCATTTCCCCACAGGGGATGGACTTTACGGTGGAACACCGCCCTGGTACAGAACACGCCAATGCTGATGGTCTGTCCAGATTTTTCCGCCTTAGCGATGAGAACTCCCTAGGGGTAGGATAGTTCTCCCCACATTTCAGCTGGAGGGGACACGTGTTAGACCTGGCATCCTTGGCGTGGGTCTCCCTTCCATTTTTTCGTAATGCCTCCGCTGTTGCCGATATGTTTTTGCTGGACTAGATGCTCATGGGCACTTTGCCGCTAATCAGTGCCAAAGTGCAAGTGCTCCCTATCGTGAATTGATGTATGTATTAGTGACTCCATGATTGGATGATTGGTTTACTTGTCAGTCCCTAGTACCGTGCACTGAGTGTGCCCAGGGCTTGTAAATCCAATGCTGCTGGTGGGCTTGCAGCACAGGTTGTGCCACCCACAGAAGCAGCTTGTAAAGTGTGTCTCAGGCCTGCCATTGCAGAGCCTGTGTGCAGCCTAGGGCTGCCATGTCGACTTGGTGAGTGCACCCACTTACCAGTCCCTAAACCTTCCCTTTACTGCATGTTGGTCACCCCTAAAGTAGGCCCTAGGGCAGGGTGCATTGTAAGTATAAGGTAGGACATGCCCTGGTGTGTGTGGCATGTCCTAATAGTGAATTACAGCCATTTTTCGTTTTTCACTATTGCAAGGCTACCTGCTCCCCATAGGCCAGAATGGGCAGACTGACTATTACACCTTATAGTCAGAACTGACCCGGGGAACATGGTAGAAAAACGAATTTAGTATGCCTGAACTCAGGATGATAAAATACATCTTTTAGTGAAGTTGGTTTTAACATTCTGTGTTCGAAAATACCACTTTTAGAAAGTGGGTATTTTCTTGCCTAACTATCCAAGCCTGCCTCTGCTAGGTTGTGTATTCCTTGTCTGGAGATTGAGTGACATGGGCTGGGGGTGGCTACAGGAGACAGGGTGAGTCAGCACAGGGCTGAATAGAAAGATCTGCATCCAGAGTGGAGGGAGGAGTTGCACCTGGGTCTGAATAGGGCTGTGCCTACCTTCCACAATGCTGGCTCCACCTCCTGCCGGGCGGCTGAGCACTCTGCCCCACATTCTGAAAGGAAAGAAGGAGTCAGAAAAACAAAGTGCTCCAGGACTGACCAGAACTGGTTTTGGGCTAGGCAGAGGCCTCTCTGCCTTCAGAGAACAAAGAGAAACTGTGTATAAAAAGGGGACCCAGACCCCTAGGAAATTAGATCACTTTTGGGAACAAGAAGAAACCTTTGCTGAGGAGCGGAACCAAGAAGAAACTGAGGAGAGACTATCCCTAAGCCTGAAGTGCTGCTTGGGGGATTGGCCTGCAGTGGTTTGACTGACTGCCAAAGAAAGGAGAAAGGAACTTTTGCTTTGCTGTGACTTTCATCAACTTGTGAAGGATCTCCAAGGTCTTGGAAGAGAGCTTGCCCCCTGACCGAAGTCCCAGGACCATTGGACTTCACCCCCTTTGTGAATTGTTGCTGGAAACTCTGTTTCAGTGGCTACAGAGGTAGGGAGCTGTGACCGACTCTCACGACCGACTCAGTGTCCTGTAAGCACCGCATCGAAGCACCGTCTCGCCCTGCAACGCACGGCCCTGGTCTCACCGACTCCGTCAACGAGCCGCTGCCTGCACCGCATCGAGGGACAATGCGTCCTGCAACGCTTCGCTACGCCAAATCGAACTGGTCCGACTGACACGGTCACTGCTGCTGAGTTCGAGTCCTGTGACCGCACCGGAGTTGGGCACCGCTCGCACGCTTTTCGATGCACCGCCCGACTCGCACCGCTGTCCGGACTGATCGACGCCAGCTCCTGAATCCAGCTCCGTCGCCGCACTGCAACCTGCCAGCACCGCATCGAAGCACCGTCTCGCCCTGCTACGCACGGCCCTGGTCTCACCGACTCCGTCTCGATGACGTCAACGAGCCACTGCCTGCACCGCATCGAGGGACAACGCGTCCTGCAACGCTTCCATTTTTGCATCGCGACCGCGACGCACAGCCATCCGGCTCGCACGCCCGTGCCTGCCGCTTCAAGTAAAAGGTACTGTGACCGAGTCTGTCTACGCTGTGTTGGCCCGTCTCGACGCGGTCAGCTGGATTTGTTAGAATCTGTTTGTTCTCGACATCGCCGTAGCCGGAGGAGGCTACCGACTCGCACAGAACCTTGAATTAAGCCTTTTTGATCAGAACTAAGCACTCTTGACAGTATTGTGGATTATTTTTGTCGTTTATGGTCTTGTGATAAATCTATATAAAGTATACCTATTTTTATAAATATATAACCTGTGTGGTGTCCATTTGTAGTGTTGTCACTTGATTACTGTATGTGTTCACAAATGCTTTACACACTGCCTCTGAACTAAGCCTGTCTGCTCGTGCCAAGCAACCAAGAGGGTGAGCAGGGGTTATTTCAGGAGTGTACCTACTTTCCCTGACTAGACTCAAGGGTCCCTATTTGGACAAAGGTACCTACCTCTGCCAACTAGAGACCCCCATATCTAACATTGGTGGCAGTGGTGGGATTCAAACCCACGCCTCCGAAGAGACTGGAGCCTCAGAGAGAGGCCCAGGTGCCTGCCGGAGAGAGAGGAGGCAGGGGGCGTGGGAAACCGGTCCCCGAAGTTCCCACGGTCCAGGAGGAGGCAGACCCTGAGGGGGATGCCCTGGAGCCTACAGGGGAACAGGTAGCTGAACTGGGAGACCTACCTGAGCTGACCCATTGGCAGCAAGAAGGAGGACCCTCCAGGGAAGAGTTCTGCGGGGAGCAGAACGCATGCCCCTCTCTCGTGGGTCTGAGGCAACAGGCCACAGACCAGGCAGCAGGTGATCAGTCTGGATCACATTGGATTTACTGGGAGAATGGTCTCCTGTATTCAGAGCCTAAGGTTGCTGAGCCTGGGTCAGCCCGTGTGCTGGTGGTACCCCAGCGCTTCAGAGCCTTCCTACTGGGGTTGGCTCATGATGTACCGTTAGCAGGACATCTGGGGCAGGACAAGACCTTTGACAGGCTTGTTACCCATTTCTATTGGCCCCAGATGCGCAGGAGTGCCGCCACTCACTGCAGGACCTGTCAGACTTGCCAGGCAATTGGAAAGAGTGGGAGGAAGCACAAGGCTCCTCTCCAGCCATTCCCTGTGGTCAGCACCCCCTTTGAACGGGTGGGTATTGACATTGTGGGGCCACTGGACCCCAAGACAGCCATGGGCAACATGTTTATCCTGGTCTTGGTGGACCATGCCACCCGGTACCCTGAAGCCATCCCTCTGAGGACAGTGACGGCCCCCGTGGTGGGACGGGCACTGATGGGAATTTTCTCACGTGTGCGATTCCCTCAAGAGGTGGTGTCTGACAGAGGTACCAACTTCGTGTCCAAGTACATGAAGTCCCTATGGCAGGAGTGCGGTGTAACTTACAAGTTCACCACTCCTTACCACCCTCAAGGAAATGGGCTGGTTGAGAGATTCAACCGGACACTCAAGGGCATGATTATGGGTCTGGAAGAACCCATGAGGCGTAAATGGGACGTCCTCTTACCATGCCTGTTGTTTGTATACCGGGAGGTGCCACAGAAGTCTCTAGGGTTCAGTCCCTTTGAGCTCCTCTATGGACACCCGGTGCGAGGACCTCTGAGTTTGGTCAAGGAAGGCTGGGAGCAATCTCCCAGGAAACCTCCCCAGGATGTATACAGTTACATGCTGGCCTTCAGGAACCAGACTAGGCGTTTCAGAGAACTTGCTGAGGCAAATCTGGAAGCCAGCCAGGAGGAGATGAAGCGGTGGTACGACCAGAATGCCACTCTGGTAGTGCTTCAACCTGGTCAGCAGAAAGTGTGGGTCATGGCCCCTGTGGAGCCTTGTGCGCTCCAGGACAGGTGGACCGGCCCTTTTACGGTGGTGGAGCGCAAGAGTCCAGTTACCTATTTGGTGGACTTGCAGTCTCCCAGGAACCCCTTGCGGGTCCTGCATGTGAACCGCCTGAAGCCCCACTTGGAGAGGTCCCAAGTGGGCATGCTCTTAGCTACAGATGATGGAATGGAGGAGGAGACCGAGCCTCTACCTGACCTCCTGTCAGCCCGAGAGCAAGATGGATCAGTGGAGGGAGTAAACCTCTCTACCTCCCTGACACCTGAGCAGCAGGGTGACTGTCGCCAACTGTTGGGACAGTTCCCTGACCTGTTCTCCCTGGTTCCCAGTGTCACTCATTGGTGCATCCATGATGTGGACACTGGGGACAGTCTTCCTGTGAAGCACAAGGCTTACATGGTGACTGACAGGGTCAGAGCCTGCATCAAGGAGGAGGAGGTCTCCAAGATGTTTGCGCTAGGGGTGATTGAGTCCTCTAACAGCCCTTGGGCCAGCCCAGTGGTCTTGGTTCCAAAGGCTGCCGCGCCTGGTGCCACACCAGAACTCCGGTTCTGTGTGGACTACAGGGGACTCAATTCCGTCACCAGGACTGACGCCCACCCCATCCCCAGAGCTGATGAGCTCATAGATCGGCAAGGGGCTGCGCGGTACCTCAGCACGTTTGACTTAACGTCTGGGTACTGGCAGATCGCCTTGACTGATGGGGCAAAAGAGAGGTCAGCATTCTCCACACCAGATGGGCACTACCAGTTCCGGGTGATGCCCTTTGGGATGAAGAATGCCCCTGCCACCTTTCAGAGGTTGGTCAACCAGGTGTTGGTTGGACTGGAGGATTTCAGTACCGCCTACCTGGATGACATCGCAGTGTTCAGTGCCAGTTGGGAAGAACATCTGCGTCACCTCTGGGAAGTGTTGATGACGCTGCGGAGGGCATGCCTCACAATCAAGGCGAGTAAGTGCCAGATTGGGCTGGGTTCTGTGGTGTACTCGGGACACCTGGTTGGGAGCGGCCAGGTGGCGCCCCTCCAACCGAAAATTGATACCATTCTGGCTTGGGAGCCCCCCAAGACCCAGACAGAGGTGAGAGCCTTCCTAGGACTCACCGGGTATTAGCGGAGATTCGTCAAGGGGTATGGCAGCATTGTTGCCCCCTTGACAGAACTGACTTCCAAGAAGCAGCCCAGGAAAGTGATTTGGACTGATGCCTGTCAAAAAGCTTTTGACACCTTGAAGACTGCCATGTGCACGGCACCTGTGCTCCAGGCACCCAACTTCTCCAATGAGTTCATTGTTCAGACCGACGCTTCAGAGCATGGTGTAGGGGCTGTTCTATCACAGATCAATGAGGAGGGCCTAGACCAACCTGTAGCCTTCCTCAGTAGGAGGTTACTTCCCCGGGAACAGAGATGGAGTGCTATTGAGCGTGAGGCATTTGCTGTGGTCTGGGCACTGAAGAAGCTGAGACCATACCTGTTTGGGACTCACTTCCGGGTTCAGACAGACCACAGGCCCCTCAGATGGTTGATGCAGATGAGGGGTGAGAATCCAAAGCTGTTGAGGTGGTCCATTTCCCTACAGGGGATGGACTTTACGGTGGAACACCGCCCTGGTACAGAACACGCCAAGGCTGATGGTCTGTCCAGATTTTTCCGCCTTAGCGATGAGAACTCCCTAGGGGTAGGATAGTTCTCCCCACATTTCAGCTGGAGGGGACACGTGTTAGACCTGGCATCCTTGGCGTGGGTCTCCCTTCCATTTTTTCGTAATGCCTCCGCTGTTGCCGATATGTTTTTGCTGGACTAGATGCTCATGGGCACTTTGCCGCTGCTAATCAGTGCCAAAGTGCAAGTGCTCCCTATCGTGAATTGATGTATGTATTAGTGACTCCATGATTGGATGATTGGTTTACTTGTCAGTCCCTAGTACCGTGCACTGAGTGTGCCCAGGGCTTGTAAATCCAATGCTGCTGGTGGGCTTGCAGCACGGGTTGTGCCACCCACAGAAGCAGCTTGTAAAGTGTGTCTCAGGCCTGCCATTGCAGAGCCTGTGTGCAGCCTAGGGCTGCCATGTCGACTTGGTGAGTGCACCCACTTACCAGTCCCTAAACCTTCCCTTTACTGCATGTTGGTAACCCCTAAAGTAGGCCCTAGGGCAGGGTGCATTGTAAGTATAAGGTAGGACATGCCCTGGTGTGTGTGGCATGTCCTAATAGTGAATTACAGCCATTTTTCGTTTTTCACTATTGCAAGGCTACCTGCTCCCCATAGGCCAGAATGGGCAGACTGACTATTACACCTTATAGTCAGAACTGACCCGGGGAACATGGTAGAAAAACGAATTTAGTATGCCTGAACTCAGGATGATAAAATACATCTTTTAGTGAAGTTGGTTTTAACATTCTGTGTTCGAAAATACCACTTTTAGAAAGTGGGTATTTTCTTGCCTAACTATCCAAGCCTGCCTCTGCTAGGTTGTGTATTCCTTGTCTGGAGATTGAGTGACAGGGGCTGGGGGTGGCTACAGGAGACAGGGTGAGTCAGCACAGGGCTGAATAGAAAGATCTGCATCCAGAGTGGAGGGAGGAGTTGCACCTGGGTCTGAATAGGGCTGTGCCTGCCTTCCACAATGCTGGCTCCACCTCCTGCCGGGCGGCTGAGCACTCTGCCCCACATTCTGAAAGGAAAGAAGGAGTCAGAAAAACAAAGTGCTCCAGGACTGACCAGAACTGGTTTTGGGCTAGGCAGAGGCCTCTCTGCCTTCAGAGAACAAAGAGAAACTGTGTATAAAAAGGGGACCCAGACCCCTAGGAAATTAGATCACTTTTGGGAACAAGAAGAAACCTTTGCTGAGGAGCGGAACCAAGAAGAAACTGAGGAGAGACTATCCCTAAGCCTGAAGTGCTGCTTGGGGGATTGGCCTGCAGTGGTTTGACTGACTGCCAAAGAAAGGAGAAAGGAACTTTTGCTTTGCTGTGACTTTCATCAACTTGTGAAGGATCTCCAATGGCTTGGAAGAGAGCTTGCCCCCTGACCGAAGTCCCAGGACCATTGGACTTCACCCCCTTTGTGAATTGCTGCTGGAAACTCTGTTTCAGTGGCTACAGAGGTAGGGAGCTGTGACCGACTCTCACGACCGACTCGGTGTCCTGTAAGCACCGCATCGAAGCACCGTCTCGCCCTGCAACGCACGGCCCTGGTCTCACCGACTCCGTCAACGAGCCGCTGCCTGCACCGCTTAGAGGGACAACGCGTCCTGCAACGCTTCGCTACGCCAAATCGAACTGGTCCGACAGACACGGTCACTGCTGCTGAGTTCGAGTCCTGTGACCGCACCGGAGTTGGGCACCGCTCGCACGCTTTGCGACGCACCGCCCGACTCGCACCGCTGTCCGGACTGATCGACGCCAGCTCTTGAATCCAGCTCCGTTGCCGCACCGCAACCTGCCAGCACCGCATCGAAGCACCGTCTCGCCCTGCTACGCACGGCCCTGGTCTCACCGACTCCGTCTCGATGACATCAACGAGCCACTGCCTGCACCGCATCGAGGGACAACGCGTCCTGCAACGCTTCCATTTTTGCATCGCGACCGCGACGCACAGCCATCCAGCTCGCACGCCCGTGCCTGCCGCTTCAAGTAAAAGGTACTGTGACCGAGTCTGTCTACGCTGTGTTGGCCCGTCTCGACGCGATCAGCTGGATTTGTTAGACTCTGTTTGTTCTCGACATCGCCGTAGCCGGAGGAGGCTACTGACTCGCACAGAACCTTGAATTAAGCCTTTTTGATCAGAACTAAGCACTCTTGACAGTATTGTGGATTATTTTTGTCGTTTATGGTCTTGTGATAAATCTATATAAAGTATACCTATTTTTATAAATATATAACCTGTGTGGTGTCCATTTGTAGTGTTGTCACTTGATTACTGTATGTGTTCACAAATGCTTTACACACTGCCTCTGAACTAAGCCTGTCTGCTCGTGCCAAGCTACCAAGAGGGTGAGCAGGGGTTATTTCAGGAGTGTACCTACTTTCCCTGACTAGACTCAAGGGTCCCTATTTTGACAAAGGTACCTACCTCTGCCAACTAGAGACCCCCAAATCTAACATTGGTGGCAGTGGTGGGATTCAAACCCACGCCTCCGAAGAGACTGGAGCCTCAGAGAGAGGCCCAGGTGCCTGCCGGAGAGAGAGGAGGCAGGGGGCGTGGGTAACCGGTCCCCGAAGTTCCCACGGTCCAGGAGGAGGCAGACCCTGAGGGGGATGCCCTGGAGCCTACAGGGGAACAGGTAGCTGAACTGGGGGACCTGCCTGAGCTGACCCATTGGCAGCAAGAAGGAGGACCCTCCAGGGAAGAGTTCTGCGGGGAGCAGAACGCATGCCCCTCTCTCGTGGGTCTGAGGCAACAGGCCACAGACCAGGCAGCAGGCACATTGGATTTACTGGGAGAATGGTCTCCTGTATTCAGAGCCTAAGGTTGCTGAGCCTGGGTCAGCCCGTGTGCTGGTGGTACCCCAGCGCTTCAGAGCCTTCCTACTGGGGTTGGCTCATGATGTACCATTAGCAGGACATCTGGGGCAGGACAAGACCTTTGACAGGCTTGTTACCCATTTCTATTGGCCCCAGATGCGCAGGAGTGCCGCCACTTACTGCAGGACTTGTCAGACTTGCCAGGCAAGTGGAAAGAGTGGGAGGAAGCACAAGGCTCCTCTCCAGCCATTCCCTGTGGTCAGCACCCCCTTTGAACGGGTGGGTATTGACATTGTGGGGCCACTGGACCCCAAGACAGCCATGGGCAACATGTTTATCCTGGTCTTGGTGGACCATGCCACCCGGTACCCTGAAGCCATCCCTCTGAGGACAGTGACGGCCCCCGTGGTGGGACGGGCACTGATGGGAATTTTCTCACGTGTGGGATTCCCTCAAGAGGTGGTGTCTGACAGAGGTACCAACTTCGTGTCCAAGTACATGAAGTCCCTATGGCAGGAGTGCGGTGTAACTTACAAGTTCACCACTCCTTACCACCCTCAAGGAAATGGGCTGGTTGAGAGATTCAACCGGACCCTCAAGGGCATGATTATGGGTCTGGAAGAACCCATGAGGCGTAAATGGGACGTCCTCTTACCATGCCTGTTGTTTGCATACCGGGAGGTGCCACAGATGTCTCTAGGGTTCAGTCCCTTTGAGCTCCTCTATGGACACCCGGTGCGAGGACCTCTGAGTTTGGTCAAGGAAGGCTGGGAGCAATCTCCCAGGAAACCTCCCCAGGATGTATACAGTTACATGCTGGCCTTCAGGAACCAGACTAGGCATTTCAGAGAACTTGCTGAGGCAAATCTGGAAGCCAGCCAGGAGGAGATGAAGCGGTGGTACGACCAGAATGCCACTGTGGTAGAGCTTCAGCCTGGTCAGAAAGTGTGGGTCATGGCCCCTGTGGAGCCTTGTGCGCTCCAGGACAGGTGGACCGGCCCTTTTACGGTGGTGGAGCGCAAGAGTCCAGTTACCTATTTGGTGGACTTGCAGTCTCCCAGGAACCCCTTGCGGGTCCTGCATGTGAACCGCCTGAAGCCCCACTTGGAGAGGTCCCAAGTGGGCATGCTCTTAGCTACAGATGATGGAATGGAGGAGGAGACCGAGCCTCTACCTGACCTCCTGTCAGCCCGAGAGCAAGATGGATCAGTGGAGGGAGTAAACCTCTCTACCTCCCTGACACCTGAGCAGCAGGGTGACTGTCGCCAACTGTTGGGACAGTTCCCTGACCTGTTCTCCCTGGTTCCCAGTGTCACTCATTGGTGCATCCATGATGTGGACACTGGGGACAGTCTTCCTGTGAAGCACAAGGCTTACAGGGTGACTGACAGGGTCAGAGCCTGCATCAAGGAGGAGGAGGTCTCCAAGATGTTTGCGCTAGGGGTGATTGAGTCCTCTAACAGCCCTTGGGCCAGCCCAGTGGTCTTGGTTCCAAAGGCTGCCGCGCCTGGTGCCACACCAGAACTCCGGTTCTGTGTGGACTACAGGGGACTCAATTCCGTCACCAGGACTGACGCCCACCCCATCCCCAGAGCTGATGAGCTCATAGATCGGCTAGGGGCTGCGCGGTACCTCAGCACGTTTGACTTAACGTCTGGGTACTGGCAGATCGCCTTGACTGATGGGGCAAAAGAGAGGTCAGCATTCTCCACACCAGATGGGCACTACCAGTTCCGGGTGATGCCCTTTGGGATGAAGAATGCCCCTGCCACCTTTCAGAGGTTGGTCAACCAGGTGTTGGTTGGACTGGAGGATTTCAGTGCCGCCTACCTGGATGACATCGCAGTGTTCAGTGCCAGTTGGGAAGAACATCTGCGTCACCTCTGGGAAGTGTTGATGGCGCTGCGGAGGGCAGGCCTCACAATCAAGGCGAGTAAGTGCCATATTGGGCTGGGTTCTGTGGTGTACTTGGGACACCAGGTTGGGAGCGGCCAGGTGGCGCCCCTCCAACCGAAAATTGATACCATTCTGGCTTGGGAGCCCCCCAAGACCCAGACAGAGGTGAGAGCCTTCCTAGGACTCACCGGGTATTACCGGAGATTCGTCAAGGGGTATGGCAGCATTGTTGCCCCCTTGACAGAACTGACTTCCAAGAAGCAGCCCAGGAAAGTGATTTGGACTGATGCCTGTCAAAAAGCTTTTGACACCTTGAAGACTGCCATGTGCACGGCGCCTGTGCTCCAGGCACCCAACTTCTCCAATGAGTTCATTGTTCAGACCGACGCTTCAGAGCATGGTGTAGGGGCTGTTCTATCACAGATCAATGAGGAGGGCCTAGACCAACCTGTAGCCTTCCTCAGTAGGAGGTTACTTCCCCGGGAACAGAGATGGAGTGCTATTGAGCGTGAGGCATTTGCTGTGGTCTGGGCACTGAAGAAGCTGAGACCATACCTGTTTGGGACTCACTTCCGGGTTCAGACAGACCACAGGCCCCTCAGATGGTTGATGCAGATGAGGGGTGAGAATCCAAAGCTGTTGAGGTGGTCCATTTCCCTACAGGGGATGGACTTTACGGTGGAACACCGCCCTGGTACAGAACACGCCAATGCTGATGGTCTGTCCAGATTTTTCCGCCTTAGCGATGAGAACTCCCTAGGGGTAGGATAGTTCTCCCCACATTTCAGCTGGAGGGGACACGTGTTAGACCTGGCATCCTTGGCGTGGGTCTCCCTTCCATTTTTTCGTAATGCCTCCGCTGTTGCCGATATGTTTTTGCTGGACTAGATGCTCATGGGCACTTTGCCGCTGCTAATCAGTGCCAAAGTGCAAGTGCTCCCTATCGTGAATTGATGTATGTATTAGTGACTCCATGATTGGATGATTGGTTTACTTGTCAGTCCCTAGTACCGTGCACTGAGTGTGCCCAGGGCTTGTAAATCCAATGCTGCTGGTGGGCTTGCAGCACGGGTTGTGCCACCCACAGAAGCAGCTTGTAAAGTGTGTCTCAGGCCTGCCATTGCAGAGCCTGTGTGCAGCCTAGGGCTGCCATGTCGACTTGGTGAGTGCACCCACTTACCAGTCCCTAAACCTTCCCTTTACTGCATGTTGGTCACCCCTAAAGTAGGCCCTAGGGCAGGGTGCATTGTAAGTATAAGGTAGGACATGCCCTGGTGTGTGTGGCATGTCCTAATAGTGAATTACAGCCATTTTTCGTTTTTCACTATTGCAAGGCTACCTGCTCCCCATAGGCCAGAATGGGCAGACTGACTATTACACCTTATAGTCAGAACTGACCCGGGGAACATGGTAGAAAAACGAATTTAGTATGCCTGAACTCAGGATGATAAAATACATCTTTTAGTGAAGTTGGTTTTAACATTTCTGTGTTCGAAAATACCACTTTTAGAAAGTGGGTATTTTCTTGCCTAACTATCCAAGCCTGCCTCTGCTAGGTTGTGTATTCCTTGTCTGGAGATTGAGTGACAGGGGCTGGGGGTGGCTACAGGAGACAGGGTGAGTCAGCACAGGGCTGAATAGAAAGATCTGCATCCAGAGTGGAGGGAGGAGTTGCACCTGGGTCTTAATAGGGCTGTGCCTGCCTTCCACAATGCTGGCTCCACCTCCTGCCGGGCGGCTGAGCACTCTGCCCCACATTCTGAAAGGAAAGAAGGAGTCAGAAAAACAAAGTGCTCCAGGACTGACCAGAACTGGTTTTGGGCTAGGCAGAGGCCTCTCTGCCTTCAGAGAACAAAGAGAAACTGTGTATAAAAGGGGACCCAGACCCCTAGGAAATTAGATCACTTTTGGGAACAAGAAGAAACCTTTGCTGAGGAGCGGAACCAAGAAGAAACTGAGGAGAGACTATCCCTAAGCCTGAAGTGCTGCTTGGGGGATTGGCCTGCAGTGGTTTGCCTGACTGCCAAAGAAAGGAGAAAGGAACTTTTGCTTTGCTGTGACTTTCATCAACTTGTGAAGGATCTCCAAGGGCTTGGAAGAGAGCTTGCCCCTGACCGAAGTCCAAGGACCATTGGACTTCACCCCTTTGTGAATTGCTGCTGGAAACTCTGTTTCAGTGGCTACAGAGGTAGGGAGCTGTGACCGACTCTCACGACCGACTCGGTGTCCTGTAAGCACCGCATCGAAGCACTGTCTCGCCCTGCAACGCACGGCCCTGGTCTCACCGACTCCGTCAACGAGCCGCTGCCTGCACTGCATCGAGGGACAACGCGTCCTGCAACGCTTTGCTACGCCAAATCGAACTGGTCCGACCGACACGGTCACTGCTGCTGAGTTCGAGTCCTGTGACCGCACCGGAGTTGGGCACCGCTCGCACGCTTTGCGACGCACCGCCCGACTCGCACCGCTGTCCGGACTGATCAACGCCAGCTCCTGAATCCAGCTCCCTCGCCGCACCGCAACCTGCCAGCACCGCATCGAAGCACCGTCTCGCCCTGCTACGCACGGCCCTGGTCTCACCGACTCCGTCTCGATGACGTCAACGAGCCACTGCCTGCACCGCATCGAGGGACAACGCGTCCTGCAACGCTTCCATTTTTGCTTCGCGACCGCGACGCACAACCATCCGGCTTGCACGCCCGTGCCTGCCGCTTCAAGTAAAAGGTACTGTGACCGAGTCTGTCTACGCTGTGTTGGCCCGTCTCGACGCGGTCAGCTGGATTTGTTAGACTCTGTTTGTTCTCGACATCGCCGTAGCCGGAGGAGGCTACCGACTCGCACAGAACCTTGAATTAAGCCTTTTTGATCAGAACTAAGCACTCTTGACAGTATTGTGGATTATTTTTGTTGTTTATGGTCTTGTGATAAATCTATATAAAGTATACCTATTTTTATAAATATATAACCTGTGTGGTGTCCATTTGTAGTGTTGTCACTTGATTACTGTATGTGTTCTCAAATGCTTTACACACTGCCTCTGAACTAAGCCTGTCTGCTCGTGCCAAGCTACCAAGAGGGTGAGCAGGGGTTATTTCAGGAGTGTACCTACTTTCCCTGACTAGACTCAAGGGTCCCTATTTGGACAAAGGTACCTACCTCTGCCAACTAGAGACCCCCAAATCTAACATTGGTGGCAGCGGTGGGATTCAAACCCACGCCTCCGAAGAGACTGGAGCCTCAGAGAGAGGCCCAGGTGCCTGCCGGAGAGAGAGGAGGCAGGGGGCGTGGGAAACCGGTCCCCGAAGTTCCCACGGTCCAGGAGGAGGCAGACCCTGAGGGGGATGCCCTGGAGCCTACAGGGGAACAGGTAGCTGAACTGAGGGACCTACCTGAGCTGACCCATTGGCAGCAAGAAGGAGGACCCTCCAGGGAAGAGTTCTGCGGGGAGCAGAACGCATGCCCCTCTCTCGTGGGTCTGAGGCAACAGGCCACAGACCAGGCAGCAGGTGATCAGTCTGGATCACATTGGATTTACTGGGAGAATGGTCTCCTGTATTCAGAGCCTAAGGTTGCTGAGCCTGGGTCAGCCCGTGTGCTTGTGGTACCCCAGCGCTTCAGAGCCTTCCTACTGGGGTTGGCTCATGATGTACCGTTAGCAGGACATCTGGGGCAGGACAAGACCTTTGACAGGCTTGTTACCCATTTCTATTGGCCCCAGATGCGCAGGAGTACCGCCACTCACTGCAGGACCTGTCAGACTTGCCAGGCAAGTGGAAAGAGTGGGAGGAAGCACAAGGCTCCTCTCCAGCCATTCCCTGTGGTCAGCACCCCCTTTGAATGGGTGGGTATTGACATTGTGGGGCCACTGGACCCCAAGACAGCCATGGGCAACATGTTTATCCTGGTCTTGGTGGACCATGCCACCCGGTACCCTGAAGCCATCCCTCTGAGGACAGTGACGGCCCCCGTGGTGGGACGGGCACTGATGGGAATTTTCTCACGTGTGGGATTCCCTCAAGAGGTGGTGTCTGACAGAGGAACCAACTTCGTGTCCAAGTACATGAAGTCCCTATGGCAGGAGTGCGGTGTAACTTACAAGTTCACCACTCCTTACCACCCTCAAGGAAATGGGCTGGTTGAGAGATTCAACCGGACCCTCAAGGGCATGATTATGGGTCTGGAAGAACCCATGAGGCGTAAATGGGACGTCCTCTTACCATGCCTGTTGTTTGCATACCGGGAGGTGCCACAGAAGTCTCTAGGGTTCAGTCCCTTTGAGCTCCTCTATGGACACCCGGTGCGAGGACCTCTGAGTTTGGTCAAGGAAGGCTGGGAGCAATCTCCCAGGAAACCTCCCCAGGATGTATACAGTTACATGCTGGCCTTCAGGAACCAGACTAGGCGTTTCAGAGAACTTGCTGAGGCAAATCTGGAAGCCAGCCAGGAGGAGATGAAGCTGTGGTACGACCAGAATGCCACTCTGGTAGAGCTTCAACCTGGTCAGAAAGTGTGGATCATGGCCCCTGTGGAGCCTTGTGCGCTCCAGGACAGGTGGACCGGCCCTTTTACGGTGGTGGAGCGCAAGAGTCCAGTTACCTATTTGGTGGACTTGCAGTCTCCCAGGAACCCCTTGTGGGTCCTGCATGTGAACCGCCTGAAGCCCCACTTGGAGAGGTCCCAAGTGGGCATGCTCTTAGCTACAGATGATGGAATGGAGGAGGAGACCGAGCCTCTACCTGACCTCCTGTCAGCCCGAGAGCAAGATGGATCAGTGGAGGGAGTAAACCTCTCTACCTCCCTGACACCTGAGCAGCAGGGTGACTGTCGCCAACTGTTGGGACAGTTCCCTGACCTGTTCTCCCTGGTTCCCAGTGTCACTCATTGGTGCATCCATGATGTGGACACTGGGGACAGTCTTCCTGTGAAGCACAAGGCTTACAGGGTGACTGACAGGGTCAGAGCCTGCATCAAGGAGGAGGAGGTCTCCAAGATGTTTGCGCTAGGGGTGATTGAGTCCTCTAACAGCCCTTGGGCCAGCCCAGTGGTCTTGGTTCCAAAGGCTGCCGCGCCTGGTGCCACACCAGAACTCCGGTTCTGTGTGGACTACAGGGGACTCAATTCCGTCACCAGGACTGACGCCCACCCCATCCCCAGAGCTGATGAGCTCATAGATCGGCTAGGGGCTGCGCGGTACCTCAGCACGTTTGACTTAACGTCTGGGTACTGGCAGATCGCCTTGACTGATGGGGCAAAGAGAGGTCAGCATTCTCCACACCAGATGGGCACTACCAGTTCCGGGTGATGCCCTTTGGGATGAAGAATGCCCCTGCCACCTTTCAGAGGTTGGTCAACCAGGTGTTGGTTGGACTGGAGGATTTCAGTGCCGCCTACCTGGATGACATCGCAGTGTTCAGTGCCAGTTGGGAAGAACATCTGCGTCACCTCTGGGAAGTGTTGATGGCGCTGCGGAGGGCAGGCCTCACAATCAAGGCGAGTAAGTGCCAGATTGGGCTGGGTTCTGTGGTGTACTCGGGACACCAGGTTGGGAGCGGCCAGGTGGCGCCCTCCAACCGAAAATTGATACCATTCTGGCTTGGGAGCCCCCAAGACCCAGACAGAGGTGAGAGCCTTCCTAGGACTCACCGGGTATTACCGGAGATTCGTCAAGGGGTATGGCAGCATTGTTGCCCCCTTGACAGAACTGACTTCCAAGAAGCAGCCCAGGAAAGTGATTTGGACTGATGCCTGTCAAAAAGCTTTTGACACCTTGAAGACTGCCATGTGCACGGCGCCTGTGCTCCAGGCACCCAACTTCTCCAATGAGTTCATTGTTCAGACCGACGCTTCAGAGCATGGTGTAGGGGCTGTTCTATCACAGATCAATGAGGAGGGCCTAGACCAACCTGTAGCCTTCCTCAGTAGGAGGTTACTTCCCCGGGAACAGAGATGGAGTGCTATTGAGCGTGAGGCATTTGCTGTGGTCTGGGCACTGAAGAAGCTGAGACCATACCTGTTTGGGACTCACTTCCGGGTTCAGACAGACCACAGGCCCCTCAGATGGTTGATGCAGATGAGGGGTGAGAATCTAAAGCTGTTGAGGTGGTCCATTTCCCTACAGGGGATGGACTTTACGGTGGAACACCGCCCTGGTACAGAACACGCCAATGCTGATGGTCTGTCCAGATTTTTCCGCCTTAGCAATGAGAACTCCCTAGGGGTAGGATAGTTCTCCCCACATTTCAGCTGGAGGGGACACGTGTTAGACCTGGCATCCTTGGCGTGGGTCTCCCTTCCATTTTTTCGTAATGCCTCCGCTGTCGCCGATATGTTTTTGCTGGACTAGATGCTCATGGGCACTTTGCCGCTGCTAATCAGTGCCAAAGTGCAAGTGCTCCCTATCGTGAATTGATGTATGTATTAGTGACTCCATGATTGGATGATTGGTTTACTTGTCAGTCCCTAGTACCGTGCACTGAGTGTGCCCAGGGCTTGTAAATCCAATGCTGCTGGTGGGCTTGCAGCACGGGTTGTGCCACCCACAGAAGCAGCTTGTAAAGTGTGTCTCAGGCCTGCCATTGCAGAGCCTGTGTGCAGCCTAGGGCTGCCATGTCGACTTGGTGAGTGCACCCACTTACCAGTCCCTAAACCTTCCCTTTACTGCATGTTGGTCACCCCTAAAGTAGGCCCTAGGGCAGGGTGCATTGTAAGTATAAGGTAGGACATGCCCTGGTGTGTGTGGCATGTCCTAATAGTGAATTACAGCCATTTTTCGTTTTTCACTATTGCAAGGCTACCTGCTCCCCATAGGCCAGAATGGGCAGACTGACTATTACACCTTATAGTCAGAACTGACCCGGGGAACATGGTAGAAAAACGAATTTAGTATGCCTGAACTCAGGATGATAAAATACATCTTTTAGTGAAGTTGGTTTTAACATTCTGTGTTCGAAAATACCACTTTTAGAAAGTGGGTATTTTCTTGCCTAACTATCCAAGCCTGCCTCTGCTAGGTTGTGTATTCCTTGTCTGGAGATTGAGTGACAGGGGCTGGGGGTGGCTACAGGAGACAGGGTGAGTCAGCACAGGGCAGAAAGATCTGCATCCAGAGTGGAGGGAGGAGTTGCACCTGGGTCTGAATAGGGCTGTGCCTGCCTTACACAATGCTGGCTCCACCTCCTGCCGGGCGGCTGAGCACTCTGCCCCACATTCTGAAAGGAAAGAAGGAGTCAGAAAAACAAAGTGCTCCAGGACTGACCAGAACTGGTTTTGGGCTAGGCAGAGGCCTCTCTGCCTTCAGAGAACAAAGAGAAACTGTGTATAAAAGGGGACCCAGACCCCTAGGAAATTAGATCACTTTTGGGAACAAGAAGAAACCTTTGCTGAGGAGCGGAACCAAGAAGAAACGAGGAGAGACTATCCCTAAGCCTGAAGTGCTGCTTGGGGATTGGCCTGCAGTGGTTTGCCTGACTGCCAAAGAAAGGAGAAAGGAACTTTTGCTTTGCTGTGACTTTCATCAACTTGTGAAGGATCTCCAAGGGCTTGGAAGAGAGCTTGCCCCCTGACCGAAGTCCCAGGACCATTGGACTTCACCGCCTTTGTGAATTGCTGCTGGAAACTCTGTTTCAGTGGCTACAGAGGTAGGGAGCTGTGACCGACTCTCACGACCGACTCGGTGTCCTGTAAGCACCGCATCGAAGCACCGTCTCGCCCTGCAACGCACGGCCCTGGTCTCACCGACTCCGTCAACGAGCCGCTGCCTGCACCGCATCGAGGGACAACGCGTCCTGCAATGCTTCGCTACGCCAAATCGAACTGGTCCGACCGACACGGTCACTGCTGCTGAGTTCGAGTCCTGTGACCGCACCGGAGTTGGGCACCGCTCGCACGCTTTGCGACGCACCGCCCGACTCGCACCGCTGTCCGGACTGATCGACGCCAGCTCCTGAATCCAGCTCCGTCGCCACACCGCAACCTGCCAGCACCGCATCGAAGCACCGTCTCGCCCTGCTACGCACGGCCCTGGTCTCACCGACTCCGTCTCGATGACGTCAACGAGCCACTGCCTGCACCGCATCGAGGGACAACGCATCCTGCAACGCTTCCATTTTTGCATCGCGACCGCGACGCACAGCCATCCGGCTCGCACGCCCGTGCCTGCCGCTTCAAGTAAAAGGTACTGTGACCGAGTCTGTCTACGCTGTGTTGGCCCGTCTCGACGCGGTCAGCTGGATTTGTTAGAGTCTGTTTGTTCTCGACATCGCCGTAGCCGGAGGAGGCTACCGACTCGCACAGAACCTTGAATTAAGCCTTTTTGATCAGAACTAAGCACTCTTGACAGTATTGTGGATTATTTTTGTCGTTTATGGTCTTGTGATAAATCTATATAAAGTATACCTATTTTTATAAATATATAACCTGTGTGGTGTCCATTTGTAGTGTTGTCACTTGATTACTGTATGTGTTCACAAATGCTTTACACACTGCCTCTGAACTAAGCCTGTCTGCTCGTGCCAAGCTACCAAGAGGGTGAGCAGGGGTTATTTCAGGAGTGTACCTAGTTTCCCTGACTAGACTCAAGGGTCCCTATTTGGACAAAGGTACCTACCTCTGCCAACTAGAGACCCCCAAATCTAACAGAATATAATCCATATTATGCAGCATTGTGCTGCGCATTTTTAAGTCTCATGTTAACCCATTCAAGCTACAAAAACATTGTGGCAAATGTGGTTACTCTATTATTATGTAGTATATGCAGTACAAACAGAATAGCATCATTCCCCTTGCTATGACCATTCAGCAATCTGCTCATTCACAAAAACGCCTAAACATTCTAATTCAAATCAGTGCCCATTGCTAGCCACATCATGAAGAGAACAACTTCTTTCCCTTCAACATACTGAAAGTTTGCCACATAATCCTAGTACTCCTGGCAATGTTAAAACACTGCCGAGTGGTTTGCGGGCTATTGCTATGATGCTAAAAACCATATTTCACAGGGAACTGCAAAATATTTCCCATATGTATATGTGCATGAGTGAGCACAAGTAGGTGTAATGGTGATTGTGTGATGTGTATACCCTGGTGACATTTTATCCCTGGCATAATATTGTTAATTTTTTATATTATGTGCAGCCATGACATGACATGATGATAAGTGAACATTCAAGTTATAATATATCCATGTGTGGCACTAGTACATACTTGATCAAAATGACAAACCACTGTTGAGACACCAAATGTACATTTGCTAAAAATGACTAGTAATTTGGGACAAAAAGTTTGTTTTACATAACACTGATAAGCTTTTGTTTTGGGGTATATTTTCCTAGAATGAAAAGCATGTATTTAATAGTACAACTGTGCATATGTTTTTATACACTGTAAAACTAAGATTTGGGGACACAATTTGCATATTCTACAATCTATTTAAATCTAATATTTAAATGACAATCACTGCTGCAGTCTGAGAATATAGCCTGAATGACTGGTGTAACTTGTATGTATGTATATGATATTTCTATAACACATGCATAGTAGAAAGGCAGCAGAATGCTGTCCATTATAGGAGAGGTAGATGGGTTGTGGAAGGATAATGCTTTGTGGTGCAGTGTTCTTAAGGAATGAGGGCCCAATTACAATGTCGGTCGGAGTTGCCTCCAACCGGCATCGCCGCGGTCTCGGGACCGACCGACCTCAGGACAGCAGTCTCGACACCACAATTACGATGCGACCGCACGGTGTGGTCGCAAGCCCCTATTTCTCTATGGGAGCTTGTGCTGCGGTCAAAAACCGGCCGCAGCACGAGCTTCCATAGAGAAATGGGGGTTTCTGTTAATCCCTGCACCTCACAGAGACTGCCACACAGTGCAGGGATTAACAGGGTGGCACCATTGGTGCACCCCAGATCCCCAACAGAAGGCCTCTGAGTCATAGGGGCCCTGCATGAAAGCCCAACATGAAAAGCCTGTCAGAAACCAACATCATAATCCCCATGGCGTAAACGCCATACAGAGGGGATTATGAGCGGCCCGTCGGAAGCCAGTCGGTCCGACCATCCCGTTTCAAATCCGACAGCCTTCATTTTAATAAGGCTGTCAGATCTGAAACCCAAGATGTAGGTCGGAAAGCCTCCGACCTTACATTTTTAATAGGCCCCTGAGTCTTCAACTCTTTCCTAAACAGGGCCACTATTGGGGCAGTCCGGATGGATAAATGGATTTTGTTCCAGATCCTGGGTGCATAGATGGAAATGGCCTACTCCTTTGTTTTTCTTTTTTATTCTTCTTACTCTGCAGTCTGATGGTGTCCTAGCTGCAGGTGTGTGAGTCCACCAGAGATGGTGAGCTGATCTGCAAAATTAGTTGGTGTGTTGGTCGAGATGACATTGTAAATGATGCAGCTAGATTTAAAAATGATGTGCGAAGACAAATGGAGTCAATGGAGTTCCCTCATGTTGGAGGTGATGAGATAATATTTCTTCAGGTCATGGATGAGAATGAGATATGCCATAGCATGTAGGATGCCCTTAAGGAGTGCTAGTGTGAGCAGGGAGCAGGGCATTACAACCATCCAGATGCAAGAGCACAAGGGCTTGAACAGCAGTTATGAAGTCGACTTTTGGAAGGAACAGTTTCACTTTCTTTAGAGGTGAGTGCTAGTACCAGCTGTCTTTTTTTTCAGACAATGTTTTCTCCAGACCTGTAAGAGCTCTGTGAAGTAGTAGCACTGTGTGTGAGCCTGTAAAACACGTGGCTCTGCTGTGTATGTTATGTAGGAATAAGATTGTGAGATGCCTGACATTTTTGTTTCCCACACTTCAGATAAATTATCTGGCATAACCCCTCAACCCTCGAAATAAGCTGGAGGAATTGAGGTTTGCAAACTTGGTTTGCTTGCTTAGTGCAATTCTCAGCACTTTAAAAGATCACCAGACACTCTGACATTCTGTGTTTAAACATTTGCTGTTTTCACTGGTCTCACAAATTTCTGTATCCCTCTGTTCTATCTCACGCCATCCTACATGGATGCTTGTTATATTATTCTTGAGCCACTTAGGGCCATTTTTGCGGTCCTTCAAATATGAAAGGGCATTGGTTGGCTAAAATTAAGAAGACAGTGCCCTTAAGGCATATACATATTCGGTTTGCAATTGTCCCCATTTCAGTACAGGCTTTGCATCTGTGTGTGTATGTGCGCAGTGATAAGCTGACACCAAAATATATCAGTTAAAAACGATTTTATTAAGTTCAATTGTTTTATTGTATTAACATTAAAATACAATTACAGAACACTGATCCTTTTGGCCAGACGTGCTTTACAATGTACTAGGTTACGCATATTTTAGCTTACAAATAATACTGAACCATATGCCCTTAGATATTTGCCATAATATTTGCTCAAACATCATCCCCTTCCATGCGCAGGACGGCCAGGAGCCGTCCTGGTCCACAGTGCTCGTGTGCGCAGGACGACTCCTGGCTGTCCTCGCACATGTCACTGGAATTCCCTCTGGTGCGGGCACCAGAGGGATTTCCTTTTCCCCCCAACAGCCTCGGGAGCTGGGGTGTGGACTTGCACTTGGCTAATGGTGTGTGTGGACGCGCACTTAATGACGGTGTGTGTAGATTGGCGCTTGCCTGGTGGTGTGCGTGGAGTGGCACTTGGCTGGTGGTGTACGTGGACTGGTGCTTTACTGACAGTGTGCATGGATGGTGCTTGGCTGCAGGGCCGGACTGGCCGTAGCGGGCACCGGGTGTTTCCCCGGTAGGCCAGAGGGGTGGGGGCCGGTTTTCTGGATGTGAGGCCGGTTTTGTCACTTGGGGCCAGTTTTGCAGCAGTGCTGCAATTTCGGCCCCCAGTAACAAAAGCGGTAGTGGTGCTTTTTACTAGCATACACCCCCTCCCAGGGCCTATTGAGCAGCAATCTGCCAGGTCTGGTTTCTGTTCCCAGTCTGGCCGTGCTTGGCTGGCGGTGAGCTGGGATGGTGCTTGGCTGGTGGTGTGTGGGGAGGCGTTTGGCTGGCGGTGTGCGTGGATAGTGCTTGGCTGACTGTGTGCATGGATGGCACTTGGCTGGCAGTGTGCGTGGATGGTGCTTGGCTGGTGATGTGCATGGATGGTGGTGTGTGTGTACTGCATCTTGGCTGGCGGTGTGGCTTGCATGGATCCCCCAGCGTTTTCTTACCCAGAATCCTCTGCAAACCTCAAATTTAATTACAAAGTCACTTTGTCCTCACATTTCGGTGTGGGTAAGTTGTAGGATCACCGGGCAGGCACAACTGTCCTACTACCCAGCTTTCCCCTTGGTCTCCCATGAAAAATTATACCTCACTTGTGTTGGTGCCCAAAGTAGCGTCAGCCTAAAAACGGATAAACTAACTGCCCTTTTGGACCTACTTTGGGCCCCCTCAATCTCTACACGTTTTTGGCCCTTCCATGTCATAGGCACTTGGCCCATCCACACAAGTAAGGTATCATTTTTATCGGGATACTGAGGGAAACGCTGAGTGGTAGGAAATTTGCGCTGTGCGGTGATCCCCCAACTTTCTCATGCAGCTATTAGAGGAAAATGTGACTTTTTAGCTAAATTTGAGGTTTGCAGTGGATTCTGGGATGGAGAATGTTGGGAGATCAACACAAGCCACACCTCACTGGACTCCCACGGGTGTCTAGTTTTCAGAAATGTCTGGATATGTCTGCAAGCCCGGGACCAAAAACACAGGTGCCCACTTATCTATCACAAAACAACCTGGTTTTTCAAGGGGTTCACCTACGTTTTTGGTCCCGGGCTCAGCGGCCATCTAGGGCAACCTACCAAAACCCAGACATTTCTGAAAACTAGATACCCTGGGGAGTCCAGGGAGGTATGGCTTGCATGGATTCCCCAAGGTTTTCCTACCCCGAATCCCCTTTAAACCTCAAATTTAGCTGAAAAAATCACATTTTTTAAAATCTCTGTGTGGGAAAGTTGTGGGATCACCGGGCTGACACAAATTTCCTACCACCCAGCATTCCCCCAGGTCTCCTGATAAAAATGGT
This sequence comes from Calotriton arnoldi, assembly GCA_963921515.1. Taxonomy (NCBI): domain Eukaryota; kingdom Metazoa; phylum Chordata; class Amphibia; order Caudata; family Salamandridae; genus Calotriton; species Calotriton arnoldi. Next base: position 228,454 of record CAWUFW010007836.1, on the reverse strand, counting down.
ACCTCACTTGTGTGGGTGGGCCAAGTGCCTGCGACAGGCAAGGGCCCAAAACGTATTGTGAGACATCAAAATTACCTATCACAAAACTACCTGGTTTTGCAAGGGGGCACCTGGGTTTTTGGCCCCGGGCTCGGCGTTCATCTAGGGAAACCTACCAAATCCACACATTTCTGAAAACTAGATACCCTGGGGAGTCCAGGGAGGTATGGCTTGCATGGATCCCCCAAGGTTTTCCTACCCAGAATCCCCTGCAAACCTCAAATTTAGCAGAAAAAAATCACTTTTACCACACATTTTTGTGTGGGATCACCCTGCTGGCACAAATGTCCTACCACCCAGCATTCCCTTGTTCTCCTGAGTAAAGTTTTACTCTAGTTTGTAATGTGGTTTTGTATTTTTATTGTTTTGCATTTTGACTTTATTACTGTTTTGGTATTGCACAAATACTTTCCACATTGCCCTAAATTAAGCCTGTCTCATCTGTGCCATAGCTACTAGGGGGCTGAGTTCAAACTAATTTAGCGACTTTGAGAGTCGTAAACATTTCTTGAGGTGGGTAGTCAAACACCTCAATTAAGAGTCCAGTTTCTTGCACTGAGGTTATTACTACAGCTATGCCGAACATTTTTCTGCCAATGAACTAGCCTTTCTGGAAACAGTCAAGTTTAAGTCAGATGATACATCAGTCCTTTCTACATCAGATTGAGCAGTAATTTGTTGCCCACCAAAAAGGTTTGGGAGCTGGTGATACCTTGAGAAAGTTAATGATGATCAAAGAAATTGAGGGGCTAATTTACAAAGGTAAAATGACACTTTTGTGTAAATTTACTCTTTTTTCGTATTCACAAACTAAGATTTTATTGTAACTTAATGACTGAGGAGAATCCGCAGTCAGGGCAGAGAACTCCTCATAGAAAAAGATAAGCCTGTCCTATCTTTTTATTAGGCCCCCTGAGAATCCCACTAGCCCACCAGTTCTGTCTGAAATACGGTATGAGAAAGTCTCAAATAGGTACCAGGGAAAAAATGGGAGAAAGAAAAGACACTGGAGACACAGGTTAAGGATAGGCACTGGATATTGGTTCAGGACCGTCTGGGAACCACCGCTTAGTAGAATTTAGAAAAAGGGCACATCACAGACAAATCAGTATTCTCTCCACTTAAAAATTATACAGATATGTTTTTACTCAGCAATACATTTAGACCATTCGTGGCACAGATGAGCACTGTATCTGACTGCAGGCCAGAAGCGAAGCGCCAGGACATTGAGAGAGGGTAACTAAGTTTAACTGAAGTCACAGGCTGTTACTGGGTCCCTAATGGATCCCCATGCGCTTCGTCAGGACCGTGTAAGTGATATAAAAATGATAAAATAGGAGTAGGAGAAAGACACCCTATCTTCCTATGATACCTCTATTCAGGTCTGTGTGCGCAATTGGCGCTTTAGGGGAACACCTCTCTTGTGTTCCAGCCTATTACCCAATTAAAAATGAAGTCATTGCTTCCTCGGTTGTCCCCGCGGTCTCAAGGGGGAATCTATTGTGTCCCCTTCGTACTGGCCTGATACCTGCCCTGCCGCTGGATGGTCCTGACGAAGCGCATGGGGATCCATTAGGGACCCAGTAACAGCACGAAACATGTTGACCAGCACGCACATTCACAGTCAAACACGGGCACTAGGAGCAGCGGAGTAATACCCCGACCTCTATGCTATTTGTTAATAGAGGCGCCCCTTTACCCCTGTATAACTCTTTTATCCTTACCTCCCGGACCAACGAATAAAATTATCCTCACGGCACCGGTGGGGTAATTTTAATTCACCAGCATGAACCCTTTCAGGCCCACACACCCACATTCACAACTGCGGCGTCTCTAAAAAAAGATCTCCGACAAAGAGCCCTCTCGCGGGGCCCGTGGGGGACAGCAGCGCCACCCCACGAGGAGCTACGCCCGATGATGAAGCATGACACTCGCAAGGGTGTGTGAGGGCACTAATTTCTAAAGGAGAAATTCCCCCACCTCTATCTATTGTGAACACTACATATAGAGACTTACTTTTCTTTTTCGCCCCCTTTCCTCCATTTTCGTGACCAAATTGGTTATGGATTGGAACTTTAGGAACAGTTACCACACAGTGATTAGAGGTAATTTAAATATGCCAATTAGGAGACTAGCTAATTACTACTTGTTTTAGGCATCATAGTACATGCAATAGGGCCTGGCTAGCAGAGTCTCTGTGCACAGAGTCAAAATACCAGCAGCATCAGTCCAAAACAAATGGGGGTGTTCATCCAAAAGAGGCGTTTTCCTACAAAGGTGTAGTGTAAAATGTGCAATTTGTTATTGCAAGAACATGATTCTTTGTGCTGCTGATAATAAAGTATTGTGTAAGGTATAGAACTATCGCTTAAGAACAGCAATCAGAAATGTCAAAAGTAGAGAGAGAAAATAAGTGGGCCAATTGTATATTGTGACGTATAATGACTACATGTACTAAATTTGAAGCATTAAGGATGTAAGCATAGATGGTACATTGGAGGGCTAGCGATGAAAGAGTATTCCAACACAGATATTAGTAGTTCTGTGGTAACATTCCTTATAATAACTCACACAACTAGAGAGCCAGAGGTATGTTTGCCGTACAACCTCCAACATGAAAAATGGATGCTCATGAGAAGCAATGTTACCATGGGAACCACACTAGGTACAGCAGCTTATCTATTCTTGCATCCATTTTCAATTGTGATGATCTGAGATATTACGAATGTGTGACTACAGAAGGGGTTCCTCCTCGATATCACTACTAGGTTTGAACCCAATAGAATTAGGGTAAATTACTGTTGGACGGGCAGGTAGGACTTATTCACTTGTACGACTAGACCTCCTACACAGTCTGCAATGATAGCAGAAATCATTAATGCTGGTGACTTTTTGGATGTTTGGTGAGCTAGCATCCAACCATAGTACAATAAAATTATTAATCTGCTGTGCACGATGCAAGCTCAAGAATAGTCTATTGGCTGGTGTCTATGGGCCAGACACCCTAGTTTGGGCACACTGGCATTCTAAGCAGATCCTTATCAGACCACTCCCTAATAGTTCTGGTACAGTACTGTATGCAAGGTACCTGACACACTGGAACATGGAGATCTAAACCAGAATCCTAATTAGATGCCTTTTTTAGGAATGAGCTGCATAAAGCAATCACTGTATATTCAGACCTCAACCTGGTCTCTGGCCCGCAGATGACTACGGTTTGGCAGGCCTTTAAAGTGTATATTGTAGGTAAGGACATAGCAAAGGAAGAAGAGGCATTGAAATTGCTGTGATAGCGATTAACATGACTTTAAATTTCCTTTAGGTAGCTGGGAAAGATTATACAACGTATGAAAATTTTACCAACCTTTCCTGAATGAATGAACCATTAAGCAGGTACAGGGAGATTGAAGAGCAGTAAGGGAGATTCCTAGGAAAGCAAGCTGAGGAATTGTGTATTAATAAAAAAGAGTGCATTATTAACAATCTGCAGAATCTTAATCTACACTCAAATTCACACATGTATACTGTCCTGATGCTATTGCATGTGAAACGATTTTGATATGATGTGTGTTATCCTGGCTTATGCTAACTAGGCCTCAATTAGGTTTCAACATCATCTTGTCAAAATGTATGTCACGTTCACTGTTTATTTCTTCTGCACATAGTCAAGCAAGTCATGTTTGTTTATTTCTGAATGACACTGTTCGTGAAGAAGACTCTTTGGCATGGACTTAGAATGTAACATTTTTCCAAGGCTCTTGCATGTGGTATTGCATTTATTCACAATGGTTTACTGTTGTTATGCAACTAGTTTGTTCTGACACCTCCAAATTACATTAGGTCAGTGGGTTGGGGGTATTCATTATTTATGTAGTAGGTCAGTGCTTAGGTAGGAAGGCTGAGTTGCTAAAAATGTATTTCCTTGCTCACGCCACGAATCAGCAGTTTTCATACTGTTCTATGGGGAGATTTCCTACATAAATGCCCGATTTGAGGGCTGAGCCAGAAGATCTTTCCTATGTTACTAGTGAAGCTGTCTGAGTTCCTAATGATTTTCCTGCATATTTGGAACTTTGAACTTTAAGGATTTTTCCTATTACGCTATATTGTTCTATTATTGACAGCCTTCACTGCAATGACTTTATGCATATAAATGAGATTAGTTGCATTTCCACTTTACTATTTCATGTATTGTACATTTTATATTTTTGTAATAAATCTTCAGAAAACTTCTAATTCTGCCCTTTAACTCACTTATTGAGTCAGCCTTTTCTTATTTGACTGTACTTTGATATGCTGATTTGTATATTATCTTGGAACTAATTGCCTCATGAAATTGAGTTTAACACCATTCCCGATCCACCCGACCAGTGGGTGTGTTTTTGTAGTGTAAAGTTTTAGGAGTACAGCACACTCACAAAACTCAGGCCCATCGACTGGAAGAAGGAATAACACCGAGTTGAATGCTGTCAGTACACTTAGAAATATTGCATGCATTCACACCACTGTGGGATCGGTCTAGAGACACTACTATAGCGCAACAGATTTGCTGACGATCTTAATGATATCACACTTGTATCATTGGAAAGGTTCATGAGTCTCAGCCTTGAGGATTTACTAGAGGTAATACAGTAGCTGCAGAGTGGTGAGGTACCTGGGCCTGATGGGATTTCAACTCAATGTTATGAAGCTTGTGCTGATTTAATAAGCCCCCACCTACTTAAGGAGTATGAAGAAGCCATTCTGGAAGGGGAACTTCCCACAATGACATTAAAGGACATGTGGATAGCACTTCTGAAACCAGACAGATCAGAAGGCCACTGTGCATCATATAGACTACTGTAATTGCTTTACATTAACAATACGATATTTGCAAAAAGCCCTAGTTAGTAGATTAAAACCACTTATGTCAGGTCTGGTACTTCCAGACCAGACTGATTTTATGCCCAGCCACCCAACATTGTTAAATTTAAGTACTCTCCCAGAAGTGATACATCATTTAGACCCTCAATTAACGACCGTGCCGCCCTTTCTTGATGCTAAAAAAGTATTTGACACTCTGGAACTCTGGAATGGCCATATATGTTTAAGGTATTAACCAAAATGGACCTGGTTAGGTGTTTTATTAAAATGATCTTCTTCCGTAGGGACCCCTTGGCCAGAGTGTTTATCAATGGGCAGTGGCACCTGATAGTATTCCTCCCGTCACCATTTCTGTGGAACCCTTGGCCTTTGCGTACAGGCAGCTGCATGCACATAGAGGAATTTATATAGGTGGCAGGCCATTGGTTGTATACATGTACATGGACGATGTCCTTCTGTATATACAGAACACAACCAGAAACATAAATCCAATTGTTCAAGAAACCATCTGATTCAGTGTTATCTCAGGACTAAAAATCAATAGTGCAAATCAAAGTAGCCAAAGGGGCAAGTTTTATTCATTTACATGGACATGTCTATACATAGCTAGGTTTTGGGGGGGGGGGTGATGACTGCACTGCACTGCACAAGATGAGATAAATCCTTGCACCATTGTTCCCATTGTTGGCACTATTGGGCTTGAGGATGGCACTATTGGGCTTGAGGATTTGTGGCTCTACTTTTGGCAAAGTGTGGAGTTGAAGTGTGACGGATGAAAGGTCCAACACCTACACCTAAAAAATGGAAACAAGACTTAACTTATTGAAGTGATTTGATGGACACTCATTCAGGACTAGTCTATCCAGTGGCAGGATCGTAGGACTTCAGGGACCCACTGAGAACATAACTTTTTTTTTTTTAATTTCTTTATTGGTTTCAGCAGAAGTAGATTTTTTTTTTTTTAAACATAAGAGTGGCAATTACGATGTGCCACTCACAAATGATACCACATCAAACAGAATAACAAATGTTAGAAGTGGAGTCACACTAGCCTAGACATGTTGCACCCCCAACCACAGGTGTGGAAGCATGTCATAACGAAGAAGGCCCCTGCACGGACATGGGTTGCAGTACGGCGTATTGTGGCAATAATCCCTGGGGGAACAACATGATTGGGAAGGGCACCCAGGAACGTGCGCATGCCAGGGCAGGCTACTTGCCATGTGGAGATATAGGGAGATCCTGCAGGCCAGCGTGAGTGGTCGCTCTAGGCCAGGGCACAGATTCTGGGGTGCCCGTCAGGACCCCTGATGAGACCCACACCCCACGGTCGTAAGGGGCAATGATGGTGTGGCTCTATTACCTAAACTATCTGTGAAGTCCACAGAGGGGCATGGTCCTGCTATCTAATGTGCTGGGATGGCTCATCGTATGAGTTGTAGGATGGGACAAAAGGACCAATGGTAGTGTTCAGGGTGGACATGCATAATTTTTTGCCTCTAAGTTTCTGTTGTAGGTATCCCAGCACCCACCTCCAGCATTCCCCCCTCCACGTGTACATGCCACTGAGAGGATGTCCAGCTCAGCTTTTGCCCATTTCAGCAATGCGGAGAGGCAACAGTGTATATTACTGTATGAGCCTCCCAGGACATCGTGATTTGCTGCTTGAAGAGTATAATGGCTAGATCAAGGAGTCTATGAAAGTACTTATCTCCCTTAGTCTTGGGTCTAAGACCGAGGCATGATTCCAGTGAGGGAAGGACCAAGTGCTCCACCAAAGTGGCAGTAATTCTCTGACATCCTCTCAGGCTCGCAGCATCACCAGGCACTCCCAGACCATGTGGTAAAAAAACCTGCCTCATATGCTCTACATCTGGAGCATGCAGAGGATGCCATAGGAAACACACGCTTGATGCTTTCAGTGTCAGGTGTGCCTGATGCAAATAGTTAAATTGAGTGTAACGGAAGCATGGATTACGTGAAACCTCCTTTACATGTTGTAATGCCCGAGTTCAGAGACTTTCTGTGAATTGCATCTCGAAGTCCGCCATCCATCGGTCTTTAGCCCTGTCTTCCGACTCGCAGTGGGAAGAGCACAACGTAACATAATGGGCTGTAATATGTGTCCGTGTGCTTCTGTGTGACAGGACTGCGTGCAGTGGTGGTGTAGTGTAGTGATCGCATGCTGTACGATGTGATACATCAGAAAATGGCCTGCCATAATTCTATAAGTGTTCATAATCTCCTGAAAGGGCATTAGTGCATCCGCCAGGAAAAGGTCCTCCCCATTTGGTAAATCTCTGCCTTTCTCCAAGGCGACATGTCATGGTGTTGAATCACCTCCTGGAGTGCCAGCAATTGCCAAACGGGGATCAGTGGGGAGTATAGAGGATGGGGCCCATTGCCTTGCTCGCATGCATGCCAGCAATGATGTAAAATCTCCATCTGATGTATCTCATGCGGTGGGTGAGCCCTGGGGTCTGACAGCCACATATATATGTGTGTCCATCCAAATAGCCTGTGAATGGTTGCTCTTTCTGGTCAAGGGGCTGAGCCCAGCCAGTACATCGGCCATTGCAGCTGGGCTGCTGCATAGTACAACTCATAATTGGGGCACCAAGACCGCCCTCAAGAGCAGGCACTGGAGTATGAAGAGTGCCACCTGCCTCCTGCCTGAGCCCTATATCAGCTTCAGCAGGAGACCATGGAGGTAGTGAGGGAAAGCGGTAACGCTGCAAACAAATACAGGACCCATGGCAGGATAAGCATCTTAGAGATCAGCACCCGGCCCAGCAGGGACATTGGCAAGGACAACCAGAAAGGGAGGGACTTATGGATCGATTCCAGGGGCCTACCCCTGTTAACGTTACCCTCCACAAGGTGCTTGTCCAAGTGGTAGATCTACACACCCAAGCACTTCAGCGCGTCAACGTGCCATTCCAGTCAAAACTGCAGCAGGGTCCTCCTGTTATGCTCAGGACCCGGAGACAGGGGGAACAGGCAAGACTTAGACCAATTTACTCTAAGGCCTGACATGATTCCAAATTCCTCCAGTGTCTCATTCAGCATCGCCAGTAGGTAATCTCACCCCAGTATGTCAAATTAACTGAAACATACTTAAAAATACTTAAATAACCTTAAAATTAATAAATAATTAATGTAAGTTATAAAAAAATAAACATACATTTTTATTTTTTAATACATATATATATTAACTTAATATTAATAAAAAATATTCAATATTTTTAGCGTAGGATAGCGGGAGGGTAACATTTTCTATGTCAAGCGACACCGGCAACTGTTCACTCATCTCATTTGAGGCAGCTTTCATCAGATGAAGTAGTCGTGGTATGTTGAGGATGGTATCGCATTCTGGAATAAACCCACATTGATCTACGTGCACTAGGGTGTTAGCAACAGGGAGCAGCCTATTGGCCAGGGCCTTCTCTACTATCTTATCGTCTACGTTTTTAGAGGGAGTTCGGCCAATATGAGGCGACTTCAGGGGAACCCGGCCTGGTTTTCACACTTCTATCAGCGCCTCTCTGAGCAAGTCTGGGAGCTGACCCTTCTACCTTTCTTAATTAAAAAATTCCAAGAGATTCTGGGAAAGGTGTGCACTGAAAGTGGCATAATATTCTATTGTGAGTCCACCCGTACGCAGAGTTTTATTTCAGGCAACTTGGATGATAGCCACCCATATCACATCAATTTGAAGGGGCTCATCCAGTTCCGCACATTGGAGCAGAATCAATCAGGGTAACGGTAGCCCATGAAGAAACCCCTTGAACCTGTCAACAGGGGGGGAAAGTCTACGTCCACATACAGGAAGTGATAGTGCCACCTCCCAACTTGATTTCTCCTATCGATGGGCGTTCCTGGTCCTCTTTAACCAGCCACTCCAATAGCCTGTCTGAGCGATCTTCCTCTGCATTGAGATCCCTGTGACTCTTTCTCAGTTGCTTGTGTCTTTCTGTCCCGTCAGCCCACCATGACACCTCAGTCTCAAGTAGTCTCAACTCCCGCTCCATGTCAAGAAGCTCCCTGTGCAGGGCCTTACGGACCCCTCCATGTAGTGGCAATGCATTGCCTTCTGGGCATTCCACTCCAGTGCTCTGGTGGGGGTGGTGCCCGTGTTAAGTTCAAAATATTGGGTAATAGGTATTTATAGAGCCTCCCTGAAGGGGGGTTATGAAGTGTCTTGGTCTGGAACCTCCAGGTCTGTAACGTCATCAGCAGTGGGCAGTGATCTGAGAGGGTACACGCCAAGGACTCCATCATAGTTTTCTGCGTGCCCCATGGTTCATTGCAGAGAAAAAGATCAAGCTTGGTTTGGAGGTTATGGACCATGCAATAAAACAAGAAGTCACTGGTGTCTGGATGGTGCAAGTGCCACATATCGAACACGTTCTTGTTAACCATCCAGTCCCAAAAGTATTGTGACACCCTGACACACATAGCCCCGTTCAGCAGAGGGGTGGAGCAGTCCTGTACAATATCCGGAACACAATTAAAGTCTCTCCCAGATATGCTGTGATTGTGTGAATCCCAGGAAGGAGCTGGGGTGAGGAGACTTAAAAAAAGCAGGGTGATTACTGCTGGAGCATAAACAACCACCAATATGAGGGGGGCACCGTCCATATGTCCTTGCAACATCATCTACCTACCCTCAGTGTCAACTCTGTGTATGTCTTTCACAAATGGGACCCCCAGGGAAATCCATATCATGACCCCCTTGCATATGCCAGTGTCGTAGTGCCATACACTTGTCCCCTCCAATTTGCATGTACTTTTTGTAACTCTGCCTGTGCCAAATGCATCTGTAGCAAAAAAGCTATGTGTGTGTGCAGTGGCGCTTAAGATATGTATGAACCCAGAACCTCTTTGAGGTTGTGGCCATGCCCTTCACGTTCCACGTCAGTAAGTTATAGTGTGGGGTAGTGTGGCCTGTAGGTGTGCCCATTGGGTTTGGTAGTTAGTAGTGCTGCATCGCGTTCCGTGATTCCCATTCCCCACAACTCCAGTGTGTGGGTCCCTCCAAACGCCCCATCGACAATGAAGAGACCAGTGCAGTACAGGGTCATGCCACAGAATTATATGTAGGAAACTTTATCTGTGTGTCAAAAGAAAACACAAGATTTGTAACCCCATCTCCCTGACCAGGACTCCTCTGAGTGACCAGCCATAACCATCCAATGAATGAACAACAACCAAAGAGAAATGTGTAATAAAATACATGTCCTGTTTGGAGAGGTCAGGGCTCATGGACACACGGCCCTTCTCCAATGAGCTGGCCGTCCAACCCTCTCTCATAAGGCCCCAAGGTGTCTCCAATAGTCACCAATGAGCAGTCCACACCACTTATCACACAGCAAAGAACAAACCCCCACCCCTCATAGCAGATCATCCGCCAGCTATGGCGTCAACTCAGGCTCCTGGGAGTCCTCCCCAGCAGAGGCAATGGAGCTATTAGTGTCCGACTGTCAGAGGCACGGTCTCACCACAACACCTCAAAAGAGTTCTGGCCATATTGCAACACAACTTCCCCTGCCTGTGCTTGCTCCTTGGCTGCCTGTGCTGTGAAGGGGCAGCTCTGGGTTCCCCGCTCCTCCTATGCCTCAGTTGCGACGTCAGCCATTTACCAGCGTTCCGGTCATCTGATGTAGGCTTTGCAATTCCCTTAGCATGTAACCAGAGTTTTGCATCTCCAGGAGACAAGAAAGAATGGCTTCACTGATCATCCATCTCCTTAAGTTTAGCAGGATAGAGAAGAGCATACTTTAGGCTTAGCTCCCGGAAGTGTTGCTTGACCACCGTATGCAAGTTTCGAAGATGCTGCACCTCCACAGTAAAATCCGGGTAAGCAGTGATGCTGCTGCCCTCGAAGTGCCAGGGACCTTTCATCCAAAACAACTGCAGAATCAAGTCTCTGTCACTATAATTAAGTAGTTTCACAAATACAAGACTTGGCTGGGCCCCTGGTGGCGGCGGCCTCCCAGGTAGACAATGTGCTTTCTACACAGAGAAGAATGTGGGTACATTGCCTGTCAGCACTTTGGTCATCAACCACTGTTCAAGAATGAGTTCCATACTCAGGCCCTCCAAGCACTTCAGAAATCTCAAGAAGTGGACATTATTATGCCTCGAGCAGCCCTCTGCATCCTCCAATGCAGAAAGGTCACCTCTGCCCTCATGTCCTTTAGTTGGGTTTGGAATTCCTGCTATGTGGGTCGCATTGTTTTTAATGTGGATTCAGCATCATCCACACGGTCCACCAGTTTGCTGTGATCCGTACAGAGCAGGTTCACATCCAAGGAGACTGCATCGATCTTGGTTTTCAGCGCAGCTTATGTGTCAAGAATTGCATGCAATACCTATTCAAACTGGACAGAGTGACTGTGAAGAGTGGCCCAAAGTGCCAACTCCATTATCAGGAGGGGCGGAAGGGCCCGCTGCATCCCCAATGCCTGTGGTGGGTTTCTTAGCAGGATTGGGCTTCACAATCATTGCAGCATTGGTATCAACCCCAAGTGGATGCTCTAGCAGGTTCTAGACAGTGAACCATCGCCCCTGACTCTCTGCTAGGCTCGGGCTGCGGGTGAGCGCAGTGCAATGCTGGAGCTGCATGTGGTGTTCGCCAGGCCCCCTCAAAGGAACTGAATGTGAAAGCTTGTAAATTGTTATCAAAAATGCAAAAAAATATTATAACCTGCTATCAAATAAAAGGCAACTTTACTTGATCAATGGCTAAAGAGTAACTCATGAAAAGTAAGGGATAAGAACTATTAGTTTTTTAATTGAAAATAAGTTTTAATATTGTAATGAATTTTTTTACAGTTTAATTTTAGCTGTGCATTGTGGGGATTATAGGGGTAAAGTGTGGGAAGTTAATTAATTTTCTTATGAGTTTTAATTTTTTTTAAATTATTAATATTTCTTTAACTGGTAATTAATTATGTTAATCATGGAAGTACATTTTTTTTAATTTAGATGTGGTTTCTGTATAGTGTGGTGTTATAGGGTAAAAAATAAAATAAGTACATTTATGTATTAATTAATGTTTTTGTTTCTAAATAATTTGTAATTAAAAATATTTATCTGTTTGAAAATTATTTTTTATTTTATTTATTATAATATGTGTAGGTATTTGTCATATGTATTTAACATTATAATATGATTTTTAATTTTTTTAAATATTAAATATATTTGTATTCTAATTTTTAACATATTTATATATCTTTTTATTTATTTTGGTTTTTAAATATTTTTGTTGTTAATATTTTGTTTGTTTTTAATTTTGAACTGACTGTAGTGAGAATATTAATTGCTACTCCTCCGCAATCCAACACTTTCCCTACTGTTGCACTCACTGGAGTGGAATAGTAATTTTACCCCTCCGCTATCCAAAACTTTCCCTACTGTTGCACTCATTGGAGTGGGGATAGTAATTTTTACCCCTCCGCTACCCAACACTTTCACTACTGTTACAAGTATTGGAGTGGGAATAGTAATTTTTACCCCTCTGCAATCCAACAATTTCCCTACTGTTGCACTGACTGGAGTGGGAGTATACATTTTTATCCCTCCACTATCGAACACTTTCCCTACTGTAGCACTGACTGGAGTGGGAATAGTAATTTTATCACTCCGCTATCCAACACTTTCCCTACTGTTACACTCACTGGAGTGGGAATAGTAATTTTTACCCCTCTGCTATCCAACACTTTCCCTACTGTTACACTCACTGAAGTGGGAATAGTAATTTTTACCCCTCCGCTATCCAACATTTGCCCTACTGTTGCTCTCACTGGAGTGGGAATAGTAATTTTTACCCCTTTGCTATCCAACACTTTCCCTACTGTTGCACTGACTGGAGTGGGAAATATAGTTTAAAGATTTTTAAAGAGTTTAATGTTTTAATTTATAATGAAATGGTTTTTTTAATTAGATTTTATGTTATTGGTATATCTATATATATATATATATATGATCCTAGCGCTTTGAATGAAGCTCAAAATGCTCTAAATAAGAGGTTTTTACAAAGAGGATACAAGTATGAGACACTAAACCAGGCTAAAAAAAGGTTGATACTATAGAAAGAAATGTATTGTTGAAACCAGACTTAAATAAGGCCAGAGAAAAAAGAAGAACACCCAGGATCCGATCAGGATGATCACGGGTTACAATGTCTACCAGGCTAAAGTGAGAGATAGCCTGAATAGACATTGGTACCTAGTGAAGCAAGATCCGATATTGCACGGGATAGTGTCACGAAGACCAATGGTGACATTTAATAAGGCTAAATCCATGAGAGATGACCTATTTAAGACTAACCCGGAAGTCAAGAAAGGAGGTGGATGGTTAAAAATCAATCCTGGCTTCCATAAATGCTATAAGTGTAAGGCATGTAGATTTGGCAAAAATGAACAACAGGTTACATCGCCTTTATTAAGTAGTCCCTGGAAAATCAGAAGTCCATTGACATGTAGAAGTGAATTTGTTGTCTATATACTGAGATGTTCATGTCCGAAAATGTATATTGGTAGTACGATACATATGGTTCATGTTCGTATTTTACAGCATTTAAGGGCAATTAAGAACAATGATAAAAATTATGTGGTAGCACGTCACATTAATGAGGTGCATAAAGGTAACACCCATGAACTTGTCTATTTTGCTATAGACCAAGTTTATAAAAATGTGAGAGGTGGTGACAGAGAGAGAAAATTACGCCAACTAGAGTCAAAATATATACTCCTATTTAACACCAAAAATCCTTATGGATTAAACGCTGAAGAAGATTTACATGTACATTTGGTATAACTTGGTATTCAATTTCAAAGTTTTTAAACGAAATCTTGATTTAAAAAAATAGAGGAAGGATAAAGACTTTGCGTTACACTATTAGTTATTAACAGATTGTAGAGTCTATCTCTAAAAGACATATATGTTGGATTTGGCAATATGAATTAGTTTAGAAGAATATAGGGCAGATGTATTAAATAATAAGAGTCAGTAATGTGTATGGGTATTGTAAGGCACTTGCACTTTATTTTGCAATATGTTGCACATTGAGCTAATAATACTGTGAAGCACTTGCACTTTATTTCTCGTAAATTGCGATATTTGCACATAATGATAACATCATAAATAATTTTAGAACTTTTTATGGATTTTTATTAGGATATAAAGTAGATAGCCCTATTGTAAGATCTTGCAAGAGATTGAAATGAATTTTAATTAATTGCACAAATTAACTTTCTTTTTTATAAAACTATATTTTTAATAATTCAATGATTGTTACAAAATATGTACTAAAAATGAATGTATTTTGGTTTATTGGCAGAAATCAAGATAACTTATGACGCAAGTTCTAAGTTATTAATGTGGAATTGATGAGATGAAATTGGACTCCAATTAAGGACATTGGTCCCGTATGCTTTCTGTTATATATAAAAAAAAATTGTGATACAACTTAAATTTTTGTGATACAACTTTTTGGGATGATCATGTTTACAACAATAATAATGTGAATTCATAGTGAATAATAAGATTGATAACACCAATATGATAAGATTGTTGCACTTATGCATGAAGTTTAATGCAGTTTAGTATGGATAATGAAGGGAGTTTTATGGTATTAAATTGAGAATTTAATCAATTTAATAAGTGTAATTTTCTTGATGGAGTGTTAGATGAATATCAAGTGGTGTGATGGCAATTTATAACTATGTTTTAAAACATTTTTAACGTATTAGTTTGAAGTGGGTTTAGATTGTTGTATTCTCCTATAAGTCAAGGCAAAGTCTTTCTTCTATAATCATTGTAGAAGACATCATGTGACTAGAATTCCTCTGTTAAATAAGATTGTATTTTATGTGATTGCCTATGTGAACAAGGCAGGTGTGCCGAAACGCGTCAAAGCGAAAGAAAAATAAACCGAAACTGAATGGCAAGCTAACTCCTGTGTCGGTGTCCGATTTCGAGTGAAAGTCGGAAATGGTTGGAATATATATATATATATATATGTATATATTTGTAAATTTTTATATAATTTTAAAATGATAACATAAATTTAAATTAAAAGTTTATTAATTTTTTAGAGTAAATATATATATATATATATATCAATTATTATGTATGTGTTTAACTTTTTTAAATTAAGTTTATTTGTTATGTTTGTTAAAATGTATATTAAATCTAATTTATTTTTTATATTAATTTTATTATTTCACATATGTATTTATTATTTTATTTTATATATATATATATATATAAAAATCGATATTTTGTACGACGATATTTTTTACATCAATATTTTTTTCTCAATATTTTTGTACTTACCTGTTTAAGTATAGGGAGTCGATATTTTTGCTTTCTATATTTTTTCATCAATATTTTTAACAACTATGGGCCCAATTCCGATCTCGCTAGGAAAGCCCTCCGTATGACTCGAATTCGGAGGGCTTTCCGAGCGAAACGTGCTCCGGGAGTCCGAACGAGCGAGTACGATGCAGCCGTATGCTTACGGACTCGGTTCGCTCGGACTCCCATTGAACTCTATGGGAGCCTGAGTACAGACACATACAATCAATCAATCAATCACGGCATTTATAGAGCGCGCTACTCACCCGGGAGGGTCTCAAGGCGCTGGGGGAGGGGGTAAGTTACTGCTCGAACAGCCAGGTCTTGAGCTGCTTCCTGAAGGAGAGATGGTCCTGGGTTCGCCGAAGGTGAGTGGGGAGGGAGTTCCAGGTCTTGGCTGCCAGGTAGGAGAAGGATCTTCCTCCGGCGGTGGTTCTGCGGATGCGTGGTACGGTGGCGAGGGCGTGGCTGGTTGATCGTAGCTGGCGGGTGGGCGTGTAGAAGGTCATGCGGTCGTTGAGGTACTTTGGGCCCAGGTCGTGGAGGGCCTTGTGTGCGTGGATGAGGAGTCTGAACGTGATTCTCTTGCTGACGGGGAGCCAGTGCAGGTCTTTCAGGTGTCCGGTGATGTGGCTGTGTCGGGGGATGTCCAGGATGAGTCGTGCGGAGGCGTTCTGGATGCGCTAGAGTCTTTTTTGAAGTTTGGCTGTGGTTCCGGCGTAGAGGGTGTTCCCATAGTCCAGTCGGCTGGTGATGAGTGCCTGGGTGACGGTCTTCCTGGTTTCAGTTACACAGGCTCCCATAGCAAAAAGGAGAATGGGGAAAAGCGTACACCCTATGGCGGGCACCCCATGGTGCCCGCTACACTGTGCATGCCTGGATCGGGGCGACCCATGGGCACACCCCCGTGACAGTATCAGAGGGCCCTGGGTGAAGGGGGGCCTGCTACGGCCCCCGAAGTACGATTCTGGCAGCCTTTTCGTCTCGCTGAGACCGAGGCGAAGCGGCTGTCCGAATCGTGCATCATACTCGCTCGGTCAGAATTCGGCTCCATAGCGCGACACGATTCGGCTACGAACGAGTCGTACGGACGCGGTCTTCGCATCGTACTCGGTTGTTCAGACCTGTGTACGATTCAGTCGTAAACAAGGGCTACGAATCGGATCCGGGAAAGCCAAATCCAATTCGGAGGCCTTCCGAACGACATCGGAATCGGGCCCTATATTTTGTACATCGATATTCTGTCAGTGAACCTTAAATATTATAGCCTGTATGGGCCATTATATTTGGTATCCCCAAAGGAACCTTATGTGAATGTTTGTGGAAGGAAATCAAAAATGCGGAAAGATACAGTAATTGGCTATCAATTACAAGGCAATTTCAGTTGGTCAATAGCTAAAGGGTAACCCATTAAAAGTAGGGGGTACAAGATATTATAGCCTTGCATAAGCCGTAAAATTTGGTATCCCCACAGTAAGAGATGTTAGAAAACTCAAGGAAGGGTGCCAGATGGCAGAAAAATGCTGTGCTCACCCAGCCAACATACGACCATGTCAAATTGAATACTGATAAGCTCTAACCAGAGTAACATAGAGGATACCAAATATTATAGCCGGTATGGGCCATTGTATTTGGTATCCCTCAAAAGAAACCGAATGTAAAACATTGTGGAATTAAATCAAAATTGGGAAAGCAACTGCAATCTGATATCCAATAAAAGGCAACTCCAGTTGGTCAATGGCTAAAAGGTAACCCTTGAAAAGTAGGGGAAACAAGATAATATAGCAATGCATAAGAAGTATTATGTGGTATCCCAATAGTAAAAGGTGTTAGAAAACCCAAGGAAGGGTGCCAGTTGTCAGAACAATCCTGTGCTCACCTAACCAACATAAGACCATATCAAATTGAATCCTGGTAAGTTTGAACCTTAGTAACATAGGGGAGATCAAATACTATAGCCAGTGTGGACCTCTATATTTAGTATCACCCAATGGAAACGGACGTGAAAGATAGTGGAATGAAATCAAAATTGCAAAAAGAGACCGCAATCTGGTATCAAATTAAAGGCAACTCCAGTTGCTTAATGTCTAAAAGCTAACCCTTGGAAAGTAGGGGATACAAGATATTACAGCAACGCATGAGCCATAATATGTGGTATTCCCATAGTAAAAGGTGTTGGAAAACTCAAGGAAGGGTGCCAGTTGGCAGAAAAATACTGTGCTCACCCATCCAACATCAGATTATGTCAAATTGAATCCTGGTAACTTCTAACTCGAGAAACACAGAGGATACCAAATATTATAGGTGGTAGAGGCCATTATATATGGTATCCCCTAAAGGAACCCGATGTAAAATCTTGTGGAATGATGTAAAAATTGTGAAAACATACTGTAGTCTGCTATCAAAAAAAGGCAACTTCAACTGGTCAATGGCTAAAGGGTAACTCATGAAACATAGGGGATACGAGATATTACAGCAATGTGTGAGCCATAATATTTGGTATCCCAATAGTAAACGATGTTGGAAAGCAAAAGGAAGGAGGCTATTTGGCATAGAAATGCTGTGCTCACCAATCCAACATAAGACCATGTCAAGTTAAACCCTGGTATGTTCCAACCCAAGTAACACATGGAATACCAAATATTATAGGACGCAAAGGCTATTATATTTGGTATCCCCTAAGGGTACTGGATGTAAAATCTTGAGGAATGATGTACAAAATGGGAAAAGATACTGTATTCTGCTATCAAATAAAAGGCAAATTCAACTGGTCAATGGCTAAAGGGTAACCCATAGAAGGTAGGGGATAAGAGATATTACAGGAATGCGTGAGCCATATTATTTGGTATCCCCATAGTAAACGATGTTCGAAAGCAAAACGAAGGGTGCTATTTGCTTAGAAATACTGTGCTTACCCAATCAACATAGGACCATACCAAATTGAATCCTGGTGAGTTCTAACTCGAGAAACACAGGGGGTACCAAATATTAAAGGCAGTATAGGTGATTATATATGATATCCTCGAAAGGAACCAGATGTAAAATATTGTGCAATAATTTAAATATGTAAAAACTACTTTAGTCTGCTATCAAATAAAAGGCAACTTCAACTTGTCAATAGCTAAAGGTTAACCCATTACATGTAGAGGATACGCAATATTACAGCAATGCGTGAGCCATAATATATGGTATCCCCATAGTAAACGATGTTGGAAAGCAAAAGGAAGGATGCTATTTGGCATAGAAATGCTGTGCTCACCAATCCAAAATAAGACCATGTCAAATGTAATCCTGGTAAGTTATCAAGGGACGTCCGGATTGGATTACATGTAGACTTCAGTATCCCATTATCAGCCACCAAGACTCAGAACTCATTGTGAGCCATAGGAATTGGTTATTCCTTCATTAACCCATGATAATTGGAGGCACAGGAAACAATAACCCTGAGTGATAAATTGAATTGCACCGATAAGAAGATCCATGCATGACGGACATAATTGATTATACAGGAATAATAATTTCCTTTTAAATCCCACAATACTGTTTTTTAACTTATGAGCCTGTCCTGAAGAAGGTGGTGTCAACCAATCTCATCCCACCGAAACACTGCATCAACAATTGTTTTTTCTTGGAGTATTGTTTTTAATTATATTATGTATTTTGGTGATGTTTATAATCCCATATTTTATCTATATATGATCATAAACTGTGTTGGAGCAATAGCAACTACTTGTGTGATTTGGGGCATAAGGAAATGTGCTTCTCTTTAAATTGTTATATAGGTTAATGTCCTCTATATGTCAATGAGACAGTGGAACCGAATTTTGTTTCTTCCATTTATTAACCTGTATGTGTTTTTAATGAAATTGTAACTGCATTATTGAATTTGTTATTATGGTGTGTAAAACAAACAACAAAACATTTGTGAAAATGTTTTTTCAATGAAGGAGGAGATACTTTTTACTAAAGGCATTTAGTTTGTATATGGTGATATGTATGATTGGGTATGTATGCAAGATGACAGTTTAATTAGATAGAACACCACAGGAAACATTTTATTGTTACGAGGATACAAGATATTACAGCAATGCGTGAGCCATAATATTTGGTATCCCCATAGTAAACAATGTTGGAAAGCAAAAGGAAGGGTGCTATTTGGCATAAAAATACTGTGCTCACCCATCCAACATCAGACCATGTCAAATGGAATCTTGGCATGTTCTAACTCGAGAAACATAGGGGATACCAAATATTATAGGCAGTATAGACCATTATGTTTGGTATTCCTAAGGGAACCGGATGTGAAATCTCGTGGAATGATGTAAAAAATGTAAGAAGGTATTGTAGTCTGTTATAAAAAAAAAAAAGGAAACTTCAACTGGTCAATGGCTAAAGGGTAACCATGGAACGTAGGGGATACAAGATATTACAGCAATGCGTGAGCCATAATATTTGGAATCCCAATACTAAATGATGTTGGAAAGGAAAAGGAAGGGTGCCTTTTGGCATAGGAATACTGTGCTCACCCATCCAACTTTAGACCATGTCAAATTGAATCCTGCTAAAATCTTACCTGAGAAACACAAGGGATACCAAATATTATAGGCGGTAGAGTCCATTATATATGGTATCCCCTAAAGGAAACAGATGTGAAATCTTGGGGAATTATATAAAAAATGTTAAAAAAATACAATAGTCTGCTACCAAATACATGGCACCTTCAACTGGTGAATGGCTAAAGGGTAACCCATGAAACACAGGGGATACAAGATATTACAGCAATGCATGAGCAATAATATTTGGTATCCCCATAGTAAAATGATGGTGGAAAGCAAAAGGAAATGTGCTATTTGGTATAGAAACATTGTGCTTCCCCATCCAACATAAGGCCATGTCCAAATGAATCCTGGTAACTTCTAACATGAGAAACACTGGGGATACCAAATATTATAGCTGGTAAAGGTCATTATATTTGGTATCTCCTAAGGGAACCGGATGTAAAATCTTCTGGAATGATGTAAAAAAAGTGAGAAGGTATTGTAGTTTGTTATCAAATAAAAGGCAAGTTCAATTCGTCAATGGCTAAAGAGTAACCCGTGAAACTTAGGGGATACGAGACATTACAGCAATGTGTTAGCCATAATATTTGGTATCCCCATAGTAAACTATCGGGCATATTCTCAAGGAGCTATCGCCGAGTCAACAGCACTTTATCGCAGCCAAAGTTGCAATAAATTCATCGCCCCATTGACAATCTGGTGTTAACAGCCCATAACACCAGTTTACCCGCGATAGCAGCCGCAAAAAACATCGCCACAGATGACCCCGGCAACTATCGCTAATGAGATGCAGAGTAGGCGTTCCCGAGCAAAAAGCTGCGACAACACCACTCCTCAACATTCTCAACGACCAGCCAGATCCGCGATAAGATCACAAAACATGCGATAAGGCGCGTTAGCAGCAGGAAACTAACACCTGCTCCGACCTGTTGCAAAGTAGGACGACAGCCTGCACCACAAAAGAGAGCCCAGCCCAGAGCCACACCTGAAGAACAACAGATGCCATGGAGCCACTGAACATGCGTGCCGGACACCCAAGAGGGCCACAACACCCACCGCCACCACCCCCAGGACTACACCCCGCCCCACCCCGGGCACCCCTCCACCTCCCCCGGACCAAAACACAGCACATAAACTGCACGAAAACATGAACACAAGCACCCGCCTGATGTCGCACAATTGCAACAATCAACATACATGTGAGCACTGAAATCCTGATTCATACATACACCATTGAAAGACCAAACAAAATGTCACATTCTAATTTGTCACCAAACAACTATTTTGAAGAGTCATGGCGGGGCATCCCTGGACAATCTGTGACTCACAGCCTGCAAGACAATATCCAAGATAAGAAGGTGTGTCAGGCACTCATCAAAGGACAGGGAGAGAGAGAAAGAGAGAGAGAGAGAAAGAAAGAGAGAGAAAGAGAGAGACTGAACAAGGAGCGCAAGGCCAATCGGGCCCTTGGCTCATGCAAACATGCCAACAGCTGCGTGTGTCTTGAAATCTGCGCACCCCAAATCACAGGCCGGACATCAAAGTCAGCGCGAAGTCCACATCACAATTAAGACATGCAAGCAGTAGTCAGACTAAAATCAGGAATGAAAGCTCCTTTGCCTCAACACACAAGGCCGAAGGCCAACCAAACCCCCGACCTTGGTCCTGAATGCGGCTGGCACACCCTGCGTGAGATACCATACCAGCCTCCGACGACTCCCACACTACGAACTGCGCTAATGAAACCCCAACATGCCCACACCCCACACACACTTCTCCCTGCACGACCTACACCTGCAAGGGATGCCCTTGACACATTGGTTAAAAACTACCCATACGTCCAAACGTTGCACACACATACGACTCATTGCCCAGAGCTGTGGCATATCGTCCACCGAACTTCCGCCGGTCAGAGGAGTGCCGGTGCCACGAGACCAACAAACGCAATGGCAGGCATTCCCGGGCACATGCACAACCCCTGTCACATGGAACTGTACCGTGCACGAATGCTGCAACTGTTGGGATCCCTGCCAATGGCAGTGTTGCGAATCAGTTTCCGTCATGCCTACGTCACCTGCGTCCAGCCCTGGTTCCATTGTCGATCATGCACATTCGAGTGGCCCATGGAGGTCTTCCTATCCAACGTAACGGTAGCTGAATTGGATTATGACCTGACAGTGCGCCCCCTGTTGGCCCACGAACAGGAGTGTCACCTGGATAGCCGTGCATGGGATGCACTGATCCTTGGCGTATGTGCTGGCAGTTGCGCATGGGAGATTGCACAACTCCTCGTGTGCAGTGACCACATCGAGGCTCTCCCCTATTGGGCTGTGTTGCGGATTGGGGAAACGGCGTGCACTGAGCACATCTGCCCGGACCATTTAATGTATTGGCTCACCCTGGTGTTCCTTGAACCCGCCAACGACGTACTATTGGAACACATTGCACATGAAGCTGCGCTGGCATTCATGGACGAGTAACTACGTTCCTGCAGCCACATCGGATTGTCACCCACAGCACAGGTCCCAACACCTTGTAGCATCGTGGGGAATGCTCACATATCCCACCACAACAAAGGACATGTTTGCCTTTGTCTGGACTCTGAACGCATTTGCGTGGAACTACGCGTGTGTACACACACCTGTGCAAGGTGATGCAGTTCCATGGTCAGAGCAGCACAGTGTCGTTTGGCAACGTTACCAAGTCGGACACACTGCTGGGGGGAGAGTACACACATGGCAATGTAGCACGACAGGTGAACTTGTCGGACCCTTTCACCTGATCACTGTCAGCAGAGCAGACAGTCGGCGCAGTCCGGTGGCAGAGCACTATGCAGACCCCATGGTCTGTGAGTCGTGCCCCCTCACACGGGCAATGGGCAGATGTCAAACAACACATGACTTGTCCAGCAAGGCAAGGTGGGCTGAGACCATTGCCATCGGTGATGATTGGTGTTCATTTTTGCCTCCCCATTTCCTGCACCTCGACATGTTCCCATGCTGCGTGTAAGTGTCTTAAGCATGTCCCTGCCTGTTGTGGCTGTTGCCTTGTCCGTACTGACACGCACATGCCAATAAAGTCTACGCAACACCACTGGTGTCTAACTGTGATGAGTGTTGATTAGATTGACCACTCGTGTGCCACAATGAGCATCGTCCCTACACAGGGAGGAACTGACTGACACATGTACAATGGGGGTGGGTCCCTTTTGACAGCTCCACCTCTGTGAGCCAGACATTGTTTTGGGATAGTTGCTGGCCGACCTGTGCACTTACATGTCTTCAGCAATGTGAGTATGGTGTCCAACCTCTGACCATGTTGAGCAATGTCATAAATCATAACAGAATGTGTCCACACAGATGTGTGTGAGTAGGTATGCAACGTGAAGTTCTGTTGTCACATGTGATGTAGGACACCACTTCTGGGCTGCTACCGATTTGGTCATTCCTACACACAGCCCTATTCAATACATGGACTTGTGCCTATGTTGCGGGGTTGTGAGATTGTTGTTAATGTGCAATGGGGACACAGCTAGTACTCACCTTCACAGTCATCCAATTGGCCATGTGTCTCGGGGATAAACATGCGCATTGATGTCATTTACCAGGGTGTACCTTCTTGTGCAATCATTGTCCCTACATCCAGCCATACTTCCATGTGTGAGTGAACATAGTCATGACACATCTGTATGATTTCAAATGTTTTATTCACATTCTGGTGAATGACGGAGAGGGAGCTGTACATGGCCATCCAAGCCCACATAACATGGAAGCCAAGTGCTGGGCCAACCAGAGTCCTTTGGGGATTGAACAGTAATTTGGAAGAGGGGGAGTGCAGTCTGCAGCAGGATTGCTGTGTAATTGTCAAGCAGTGGAGATATGGCAGTCTGTGTCGGGGTCTGGGTGAATGTCGCAGAGTGTTCCGGGGGTCAGTGGAAGGTGTTGTCCCAGGGCATGATGCATGGGGCAGAGCCAGGCAGGGACAGACCATATGGAGGTGATGGATGCTACTGCCTCCTTCCTCACACAGTAATTACCATCCACATCTTACTCCTCTGATACTTCTTCTGTTTCAGGTGTGTCCAGTGTGTGTGGCGGTGTAATGGCTGCATCACTGTGTGCCACTGACACATCAGGGTGCGAAGGTGATGGGGCTGCATCACTGTGTGCCACTGACACATCAGGGTGCGAAGGTGATGGGGCTGCATCACTGTGTGCCACTGACACATCAGGGGTCAGAGATGTGTGTGTCGAGGTTCCTGCAGCAGTCATCTGGAACAGGCTCAGTGGCAGCAATGGCAAGATGAGGATCTGCAAGGCATGGAAGATTGCAGCTACATCTCGCTGGTGTTCAGCAGTGGCAGCCATACTTCCAGCCTGCATCGGCTCCATGGTCTCCATTGTCCTCTGCATCTGTGCCAACTCTGTGCTGTCATCGCTGGAGCCTGTCTGCCTAGATAGTTCTTGTATCCGAGTAATGGCACCAGCGATGTCAGCCAAGGATTGTTGGTGGGCATGGTGCGGACAGTGGGTATCTGTTAGGGACTGTAGGTGCTCCCTGATTGGACTCAGGCACCCACGTATGGCATCGAGTTTGGCTGCCATGAGCTCGAAACCCAGCCGCAGCTGATTTGCCATCTTCTCCTGGGACCCTAACACACAGCGTTTGAAATCCATGTGTTGGTCGTGGGGGTCCTGGGAGGCAGCCATGGTGGTGTGTGCTTCCTGCTGTGTGGTCTGTGCAGGGTGTGGGCTCACCGTGATGCAGCTGGGCTGCCCTGCTCCTGGAGGTGGGGTGCGGAGGCTGTCCACGAGCCGTTGAAGTGTGTCTGGGCAAATGAGCAGGGTGTCCTCTTCATCATCACTGAAGAGATGTGTGGTCTGCTCTGCAGGAGGTGTTGATTGTCCCTCTGCAATGTAAAGGGGAGATGCAGGTTAACAGTGTGTTCCATGTATGTTGACGCATTGTAGATGTTTACATTCAGACTGCATGACGATGTACATTGTGACTGTTTTGGTGAAGCTGGCTATTTGATGGGAGTCAGTGGACATTTCGACTACATGACGAATGTGTGGTTGTACTCGTACATTATCATCTCACAGTGTCATGCATTGCCAGATGTGATTGGCCAGTTTCTACGTACGAGAGGCACCAGTTGTGTCCTCTGTCCTGTGGTGTAGGGGTTGCACTCTGTCCCACATTGCCGTCAATGTTGATGTACTGTGATTGCTATGTGTGTGTGCTGCATTGTTGGCGATTCGCCCCTGCAGCTCTGCATTGGCGGACCCTTATCCCTTTGAGTCGGTGTGCATTTGACTTGTGTGCTTTTCGGGTGCTGGGATGTTTGCAGACTTGGGTCATTTGTGCTACTGGAGATATTTGGTACTCTTGTGCATTGTTTGTCTGCAGATGTGTTCTTGACGTCATGGGTCGTAGGTGCACGTGGATGTGTCAGAGTGTGACCTGCTCCTTCTACGGATGTGGTCCACACTCAGCCACCTCAGTGTCGTCTCGTGCACCATGTCATGTATTGTGACTTCAGCCATGCTATCTGTCATGCAGTGTCACTTGCATTGTCAGTGTGGCTCACAGAGCCGCTGCTTTTCTGGATTCAGCACATGTTCATGGGTAGGTTGTGGCATTGGTGATATGGAGGTGGGCCCATTTGTGCACAATGTGGATGGGGCCTACTTGGTGTTTCTATGTGTGCTGCAGTGTGCCAAGGGTATCAGGGACATGTTCCACAGTAATTGTGGGTGTGCAGTGTGCTGCACATGAATGTGCATGTGTGCCATTGTGCCCATATGCCCCCGTCCCCCCAGTTCTCGGTTGTTACTCACCCTGTTGCTGTTGGGTCAGGTGATATCGGGCTGTGTCCAGACCCCCAACTCCTTGCACCGTCTCCACACTGATGACTGTGGCCACCATTTCCTCCAGCTCATCCAGCTCCTCCTGTGGTGCAGGACTCCCACCTCCAGTCGCCTTTGCTGCCTTCATGTTGGCAGCAAGTTTCTGTTTGGTTTGGCTATGCACTTCATGCCAGCACCTCTTGACCTCCTCCATTGACCGCCTTGACACTCCGACTGCATTCACTTTGGTGACGATGGACTGCCATATTTCCGTTTGTGTTGCCAATGACACAGTGGAGGTGACGAACAGTTGTTGGTAGTGTTCTATCACCTCCGTGACGGTGATCCGGTCTTCCTGCGGACTGAACCCCTTCTTCCTCTTCTCCTTGCCCTCCCCCGAACACGGGGTTCCATGCTGGTCCTCCATGGGGCTTGTGGAGTTCGGCTTGTCCTCTGCACTCGGTCCGATTGCATCCATGGTGCTACGCAGTTTGGATTGGTTTTGGGGTTTTCTTTTTTTTTGCTTTTATAGGGCATTTTCACGCATGACGCGTGGGTATTGCAGGCCTGTCGCTGGTTTTCGCTGATTTTGGTATCGCGCTTTGTGGCATCACAACTTTTTGGGCGTTCGTGTTTCGCATTTTTTGTTTGTCGCGTTGGTTTTTACGCGGTCATTTGGCGGGTTATCATGCTGCTATCGCATGGTGCCGCGGGGTTGGGAATTGGACGTTAAGATGGTGTTATTTTCTCGTGATGGACTGCGATATGCAAAGTTGCGTTAAGCTAAATTTGCGATGGTTATCACACGTTCTTGAGAATATGCCCCTATGTTGGAAAGCAAAAAGAAGGGTGATATTTGGCATTGAAAAACTGTGCTCACCCATTCAACATAAGGCCATGTCAAATTGAGTCCTGGCCAGTTCTAACTTGAGAAACATAGGGGATACCAAAGATTATAGGCGGTATAGGCCATAATGTTTGGTATCCGTATGGGAACCAGATGTAAAATCTTGTGGAATGGTATAAAAAGTATGAAAAGATAGTGCAGTCTGCTATCAAATAAAAGACAATTTCAAGTGGTCAATGGCTAAAGGGTAACCGTGAAACATAGGGGATTAGAGATATTACAGCAATGTGTAAGCCATAATATTTGGTATCCCCATAGTAAATGATGTTGGAAATTAAAATTAAGGGTGCATTTTGGCATGGGAATTCTGTGCTCACCCATCCAACATTGGACCATGTCAAATTGAGTCCTGGTAAGTTCTTACCTGAGAAACACAAGGGATACAAAATATTATAGGCGGAGGAGTCCATTATATATGGTATCCCCTAAGGGAAACGGATGTGAAATCTTGGGAAATTATATAAAAAATGTGAAAAGATAGTGTAGTCTGCTATCAAATACATGGCAACTTCAACTGGTAAATGGCTAAAGGGGAACTCGAGCAACGTAGGGATATGAGATATTACAGTAATGCGTGAGCCATAATATTTGGTATCCCCATAGAAATGATGTTGGAAAGCAAATGGAAGGGTGCTATTTGGCATACAAATACTGTGCTCACCCATCCAACATCAGACCATGTCAAATGGAATCCTGGCATGTTCTAACTCGAGAAACATAGGGGATACCAAATATTATAGGCAGTATAGGCCGTTATGTTTGGTATCCCTAAGGGAACCGGATTAAAAATCTTGTGGAATGATATAAAAAGTATGAAAAGATATTGTAGTCTGCTATAAAATAAAAGACACCTTCAAATGGTCAATGGCTAAAGGGTAACCATGGAACGTAGGGGATACGAGATATTATAGGAATGCGTGAGCCATAATATTTGGTATCCCATAGTAAACGATGTTGGAAAGCAAAAGGAAGGGTGTTGTTTGGCATAGGAATACTGTGCTAACCCATCCAACATCAGACCATGTAAATTTCAATCCTGGTAAGTTCTTACCTGAGAAACACAAGCGATACCAAATATTATAGGCGGTAGAGGGCATTATATATGGTATCCCCTAAGGGAAACGGATGTAAAATCTTGGGGAATGATATAATAAACGTGAAAAAATACTGTAGTCTGCTATCAAATAAAAGGCATCTTCAACTGGTCAATGGCTAAAGGGTAGCCCGTGAAACATAGGGGATAGAAGATATTACAGCAATAGGTGAGCCATAATATTTGGTATCCCCATAGTAAACGATGTTGGAAAGCAAAAGGAAGGGTGCTATTTAGCATAGGAATGCTGTGCTCACCAATCCAACATAAGACCTTGTCAACTTAACCACTGGTAAGTTCCAACCCGAGTAGCACATGGGATACCATATATTATAGGCTGTGCAGGCTATTATACTTGGTGTCCTCTGAGGGTACCGGATGCAAAATCTTGTGGAATGATGTACAAAATGTAAAAAGATGCTGTGGTCCGCTATCAAATAAAAGGCAACTTCAACTGGTCAATGGCTAAAGGGTAACCCGTGAAACATAGGGGATACAAGATATTACAGCAATGCGTGAGCCATAATATTTCGTATCCCCATTCTAAATGATGTTTGAAAGCAAAAGGAAGGGTGCTATTTGGTATAGAAGT
The DNA here is from genome assembly GCA_963921515.1 of Calotriton arnoldi. NCBI lineage: Eukaryota > Metazoa > Chordata > Amphibia > Caudata > Salamandridae > Calotriton > Calotriton arnoldi. Next base: position 200,187 of record CAWUFW010007836.1, on the reverse strand, counting down.
ACTGTGCTCCCCCATCCAACATAAGTCCATGTCAAATTGAATCCTGGTAACTTTTAACCTGAGAAACACTGGGAATACCAAATATTGTAGCAGGTAAAGGCCATTATATTTGGTATCCCCTAAGGGAACCGGATGTAGCATCTTGTGGAATGATGTAAAAAATGTGAGAAGGTACTGTAGTCTGTTATCAAATAACAGGCAACTTCAACTGGTCAATGGCTAAAGGGTAACCCGTGAAACATAGGGGAAACGAGATATTGCAGCAATGCGTGAGCCATAATATTTGGTATCCCCATCGTAAATGATGTTGGAAAGCAAAAGGAAGGGTGCTATTTGGTATAGAAATACTGTGCTCCCCCATCTAACATAAGGCCATGTCAAATTGAATCCTGGTAACTTTTAACCCGAGAAACACTGGGGATACCAAATATTGTAGCCGGTAAAGGCCATTATATTTGGTATCCCCTAAGGGAACCGGATGTAACATCTTGTGGAATGATGTAAAAAATGTGAGAAGGTATTGTAGTCTGTTATCAAATAACAGGCAATTTCAACTAGTCAATGGCTAAATGGTAACCCTGAACCATAGGGGATACGAGATATTACAGCAATGCGTGAGCCATAATATTTGGTATCCCCATAGTAAATGATGTTGGAAAGCAAAAGGAGGGTGTATTTGGTATAGAAATACTGTGCTCCCCGATCCAACATAAGGTGATGTCAAATTGAATCCTGGTAACTTCTAACCTGTGAAGCACTGGGGATACCAAATATTATAGGCCGTATAGGCTATTATATTTGGTATCCCCTAAGGGTACCGGATGCAAAATTTTGTGGAATGATGTACAAAATGTGAAAAGATACTGTAGTCTGCTTTCAAATAAAAGGAAATTTCAACTGGTCAATGGCTTCTAGGGTAACCAATGAAATATAGGGGATACGAGATATTACAGCAATGCGTGAGCCATAATATTTGGTATCCCCATAGTAAATGATGTTGGAAAGCAAAAGAAAGGATGCTATTTGGTATAGAAATACTGTTCTCCCCCATCCAATATAAGGCAATGTCAAATTGAATGCTGGTAACTTTTAACCCGTGGAACACTGGGGATACCAAATATTATAGGCCGTACAGGCTATTATATTTAGTATCCCCCAAGGGTACCGTTTGCAAAATCTTGTGAAATGATGTACAAAATGTGAAAAGATACTGTAGTCTGCTTTCAAATAAAAGGCAATTTTAACTGGTCAATGGCTAAAGGGTAACCCATGAAATATAGGGGATACAAGATATTTCAGCAATGCATGAGCCATAATATTTGGTATCCCCATAGTGAATGATGTTGGAAAGCAGAAGGAAGAATGCTATTTGGAATAGAAATACTGTGCTCCCCCATCCAATATAAGGCGATGTCAAATTGAATCCTGGTAACTTCCAACCCGTGAAACACTGGTAATACCAAATATTATAGGCCGTACAGTCTATTATATTTGGTATCCCCTAAGGGTACCGGATGCAAAATCTTGTGGAATATGTACAAACAATGAAAAGATACTGTAGTCTGCTATCAAATAAAAGGCAATTTCAACTGGTCAATGGCTAAAGGGTAACCAATTAAATATAGGGGATACAAGATATTACAGCAATGCGTGAACCATAATATTTGGTATCCCCATAGTAAATGATGTTGGAAAGCAAAAGATAGGGTGCTCTTTGGTATAGAAATACTGTGCTCCCCCATCCAACATAAGGTGAAGTCAAATTAAATCCTGGTAACTTCTAACCCGAGAAACACTGAGGATACCAAATATTATAGGCCGTATAGGCTATTATATTTGGTATCCCCTAATGGTACCGGATGCAAAATCTTGCGGAATGATGTACAAAATGTGAAAAGATACTGTAGTCTGCTTTCAAATAAAAGTCAATTTCAACTGGTCAATGTCTAAAGGGTAACCCATGAAATATAGGGGATACGAGATATTACAGCAATGCATGAGCCATAATATTTGGTATTCCCATAGTAAATGATGTTGGAAAGCAAAAGGAAGGATGCTATATTGTATAGAAATACTGTGCTCCCCCATCCAACATAAGGCGATGTCAAACTGAATCCTGGTAACTTCTAACCCAAGAAACACTGGGGATACCAAATATTATAGGCCGTATAGGCTATTATATTTGGTATCCCCTTAAGGGTACCGGATGCAAAATCTTGTGGAATGATGTACACAATGTGAAAAGATACTGTAGTCTGCTTTCAAATAAAAGGGAATTTCGACTGGTCAATGGCTAAAGGGTAACCCATGAAATATAGGAGATACGAGATATTACAGCAATGCATGAGACATAATATTTGGTATCCCCACAGTAAATGATGTTGGAAAGCAAAAGGAAGGATGCTATTTGGTATAGAAATACTGTGCTCCCCCATCCAACATAAGGCGATGTTAAATTGAATACTGGTAACTTCTAACCCAAGAAACACTGGGATCACCAAGTATTGTAGCCGCTAAAGGCCATTATATTTGGTATCCTCTAAGGGAACCGGATGTAAAATATTGTAGAATGATGTAAAAAATGTAAGAAGGTATTGTAGTCTGTTATCAAACAAAAGGCAACTTCAACTGGTCAATGGCTAAATGGTAACCCATGAAACATAAGGGATACAAGATGTTACAGCAATGCCTGAGCCAAAATATTTGGTATCCCCATCGTAAACGATGTTGGAAAGCAAGAGGAAGTATGCTATTTGGTATAGAATTACTTTGCTCCCCCAGCCAACATAAGGCGATGTCAAATTGAATCCTGGTAACTTCTAACCTGAGAAACACTGGGGATACCAAGTATTGTAGCTGCTAAAGGCCATTATATTTGGTATCCCCTAAGGGAACTGGATGTAAAATCTTGTGAAATTATGTAAAAAATGTAAGAAGGTATTGTAATCTGTTATCAAACAAAAGGCAACTTCAACTGGTCAATGGCTGAAGGGTTATCCATGAAACATAGGGGATACAAGATATTACAGCAATGCGTGAGCCAAAATATTTGGTATCCCCATCGTAAATGATGTTGGAAAGCAAAAGGAAGTGTGCTATTTGGCATAGAAACACTGTGCTCACCCATCCAACATAAGACCATGTGAAATTAAACCCTGGTAAGTTCCAACTCGAGTAACACATGGGATACCAAATATTACAGACTGTATAGGCCATTATGTTTGGTATCCCCCAAGGGTACCGTGTGCAAAATCTTGTGGATCGACGTACAAAATGTGAAATGATACTGTAATCTGCTATCAAATAAAAGGCAACTTCAACTGGTCAATGGCTAAAGGGTAACCCATGGAACGTAGGGGATACGAGATATTACAGCAATGCTTGAGCCATAATATTTGGTATCCCCATAGCAAATGATGTTGGAAAGCAAAAGGAAGGGTGCTATTTGGCATAGGAATACTGTGCTGACCCATCCAACATTAGACCACGTCAAATTGAATCCTGGTAAGTCCTTACTCGAGAAACACAAGGGATACCAAATGTTTTAGGCGGTAGAGTCCATTATATATGGTATCCCGTAAAGGAAACAGATTTGAAATTTTGGGGAATGATATAAAAAATGTGAAAAAATACTGTAGTCTGTGAAAAGATACTGTAGTCTGCTATCAAATAAATGGCAACTTCAACTGGTGAATGGCTAAAGGGTAACTCAAGAAACGTAGGGGATACGAGATATTACAGCAATGCATGAGCCATAATATTTGGTATCCCCATAGTAGACAATGTTGGAAAGCAAAAGGAAGGGTGCTATTTGGCAAAAAAATACTGTGCTTACCCATCCAACATCAGACCATGTCCAATAGAATCCTGGCAAGTTCTAACTCGAGAAACATAGGGGATACCAAATATTATAGGTGGTATAGGCTATTATGTTTGGTATCCCTAAGGGAACCGGATGTGAAATCTCGTGGAATGATGTAAAAATGTGAGAAGGTATTGTAGTCTGTTATCAAAAAAAAAGCAACTTCAACTGGTCAATGGTTAAAGGGTAACCTGAGAAATGTAGGGGATACGAGATAGTACAGCAATGCGTGAGCCATAATACTTGGTATCCCATAGCAAACAATGTTGGAAAGCAAAAGGAAGGGTGCAATATAGTATAGAAATACTGTGCAAAAAAATACTGTGCTCACCCATCCAACATCAGACCATGTCAAATTGAATCCTGGTAACTTCTAACTCGAGAAACACAGGGGATACCAAATATTAAAGGCTGTATAGGCTATTATATTTGGTATACCCTAAGGGTATTGGATGTAAAATCTTATGGAATGATGTACAAAATGTGAAAGGAAACTATAGTCTGCTATCAAATATAAGGCAACTTCAACTGGTCAATGGCTAAAGGGTAACCCATGGAACATAGGGGATATGCGATATTACAGCAATGCGTGAGCCATAATATTTGGAATCCCCATAGTAAAGGATGTTGGAAAGCAAAAGGAAAGCTGATGTTTGGCATAGGAATACTGTGCTAACCCATCCAACATTAGGCCATGTCAAATTGAATCCAGGTAAGTTCTTACCTGAGAAACACATGGGATACAAAATAATATTGGCGGTACAAGCCATTATATATGGTATCCCCTAAGGGAAACGGATGTAAAATCTTGGGGAATTATATAAAAATGTGAAAACATACTATAGTCCGCTATCAAATAAAAGGCAACTTCAACTGGTCAATGGCTAAAGGGTGACCCATGAAACGTAGGGGATACGAGATAATACAGCAATGCATGAGCCAAAATATTTGGTAACCCCATATTAAACAATGTTAGAAAGCAAAAGGAAGGGTGCTATATGGCATAGAAATACTGTGCTCCCCCATCCAACATCAGATTATGTCAAATTGAATCCTGGTAAATTCTAACCCGAGAAACATGGGGGATACCAAATATTAAAGGCTGTATAGGCCATTTGTTTGGTTATCCACTAAAGGAACCAGTTGTAAAATCTTGTGGAATTATGTAAAAAATGTTAAAAGGTATTGTATTCTGCTATCAAATAAAAGGTAACTTCAACTGGTCAATAGCTAAAGGGCAACCCTTGAAACGTAGGGTATACGAGATATTACAGCAATGCGCGAGGTATAACATTTGGTATCCCCATTGTAAATGATGTTGGAAAGCAAAAGGAAGGGTGCTTTTGGCATTGAAATAATGTGCTCACCCATCCAACATAAGGCGATGTCAAATTGAATCCTGGCCAGTTCTAACCCGAGAAACACAGGGGATGCCAAATATTAAAGCACTTATGAGGCATTATATTTGGTATACCCCAAAGAAACCTGTTGTGAAAGCTTTTGGAATAAAATGAAAAATGTGAAACGATACTGTAGTCTGCTGTCAAATAAAAGGCAACTTGAATTAGTCTGTGGCTAAAAGGTAAACCTTCCATAGTAAGGTATACCAGAAATCACAGCAACACAGGAGCCGTAATATGTGGTATCCCCACAGTAAAATGTGTTGGAAATCACAGGGAATGGTGCTATTTGGCAGGGATATATAGTTTTTACCCAGCCAACAGAAGTCCATGTCAGATTGAATCCTGGTAAGCTCTATTCAGAGAAACATAGGGGATACCAAATAATATAGCACTTATGAGGCATTATATTCGGTATCCCCCAAAGGAACCTGATGTGAAAGCTTGTGGAATGAAATCAAAAATGTGAAAATATACTGTTGTCTGCTAGCAAATAAAAGGCACCTTCAGTTGGTCAGTGGCTAAATGGTAACCCTTGAAAAGTAGGGAATACCAAATAATACAGCAATGCAGAAGCTGTAATATGTGGTATCCCCACAGTAAAATATTATGGGAAAAACAGCGAAATGTGCTATTTGGCAGGAAAATACTTTGTCACCCAGCCAACAGAATGTCATGCCCAACTGAATCCTGGTAAGCTCTATCCCAAGAAACATAAGGGATACCAAATATTATAGCCCTTATGAGTCATTATGTTTGGTATCCCCCGAAAGGAACCCGATGTGAAAGCGTGCAGAATGAAATCAAAAATGTGAAAAGAAATAGTAGTCTGCTATCAAATAAAAGGCAACTTAAGTTGATCAGTGGCTAAAAGGAAACCCTTAAAACATAGGGGATTATAGATATTACAGCACTGCAGAAGCCGTAATCTGTGGTATCCCCACAGTAAAATATTATGGAAAACACAGGGAAGTGTTCTATTGGCAGGAAAATGCTGTGTCTACCCAGCCAACAGAATGCCATGTCAAATTGAAATCCTGGTAAGCTCTAACCTGAGAAATATATATGGGATTCCAAATATTATAGCCCATACGAGGTGTTATATTTGGTATCCCCGAAAGGTACCGGATGTGAAAGCTTGTGGAATGAAATGAAAAATGCAAAGAATGAGTGTAATCTGTTATCATATAAAAGGTAACTTGATTTGGTCAGTGGCTAAAAGGTAACCCTTGAAAAGTAGGGGATACCAGATATTACAGCAATGCAGAAGCTGTAATATGTGGTATCCCCATAGTAAAATATTATGGAAAACAGAGGGAAGGATGCTATTTGGCAGGAAAATACTTTGTTCACCCAGACAACAGAATGTCACGTCCAATTGAATCCTGGTAAGCTCTATCCTGAGAAACATAGGGGATACCAAATATTATAGCCCTTATGAGACATTATATTTGGTATCCTCCAAAGGAACTAGATGTGAAAGCTTGCGCAATTAAATCCAAAATGTGAATAGGAAAAGTACGGGAGAGGCAAGATGGCAGCCACTTGAGGTGGCCGGTAGTGGTCCTATGGCCATTGTACTCGATTGATAGTGCAGTGCTATCTAATGCTGAATTGAACTAAAAAAAACAAAGGGGAAAAAAACCGGCTTCATGGCCCCCGATACAGCGGCGGAAACTCACCAGATTACCGGAGGTTGCTCCTGAGTGGCACTGATCCTTGGAGGCTTGCTTGCCTTGAGACGTCTTGTCAGGGCGGCTGTGAGGCACTCGGACTGTGCCGTCTGCCACCCCTTGACCTCACCATCAGGAATGTGCCCGAAAGCGGCTGGTGGGACCCAGAAGGGCAAGGCAGTGACGGCGGCAATGGCAGCAACTTCAGGAGCAGTGGAGCAGGGGCGAAAGCCCACCACAGAACCAACGCCGAGGCAGCCCGGGAGGCGCTCAGAGCCTGCCCCGGAAAGGAAAGGGAGAGGCGGGGCTGCCGGCAGTCAGCATCCGGCCGGCCCTACAGTGGTGGAGCTGCTGAAGGGGTCAGCTGGAAGGCAAGGAGATCGGCAGACACAGAGATCACCAGGAGTGCCCGAATTGGAACAGCTTGGCACCCCAATCATAACCGGTGATATTCAGTCTGCACCCAATTCAGAGGACATCAACAAAGGTATGCAGGCCTCTGCAACCCTCATTGAGGGGGAGGGGGGCCATAAAAACTTACCGGTGGTGCATATTGGGCCAAGCTCAGGAACTCTTAGTTGTGATCAGGGGGACCAGGGCACAACTAGTATCATTGACAAACCCCTGGGGGATGGGCAAGATTTAAGCTCCCAAGGGGAGGCCAGGGATGCTCATATCACCTTGGGGATTAGTTTGATGCCAGAAATACGTAAGGGCGCTCCCCCTGGGATACCTGACCAAACCCCTAATAGTAGGGACCGCGGCCCGACCTGCAACCAGCTGCTGGTAAATCAACAAGGGGGGGCAGGAGTTGGGGATGATGATCCCGAGAAAGAGCCAAGTGACTGCTTCTATTCATTATCGGATGGCGCTGAATGGTCACTGGACAGATCTGGATCACCCAAAGAGCTTAGTGATGATGGTAGTGACCTAGAAGGGGGCAAAGGGGCTCACGCAATGACCGCTTGCAAAATAGCTAAGAAGATGGGATGGCCGATAGCTGAGGGCAAAGGTTTAGCCTGGGACTACACCGCTATGGAATAGCTAACTGGCTCCCCCTCAGCGGTGGTTCAGGATACCAACGGACAGGACTCTCCTACACTGGGCGCTATCTATCAAGCCATACTAATGCATCAAGAGGAGACGCGCCAAGATAGCCGCAAAGCCCAAACGGCACTAAGAAAAGTTCAAGGGGTGGTCAGGAGGCTGATTAAAGTTTGAAATACTATCGGGGACCGCTTGTCAGATCTTGAGACAACAACCACAGCAGCAGAGACAGATCTGGCAACCACTCGAAACCAGACGGAGGCACATGCATGAAGTGCAGCTTGTAGACATTCAGTGGAAGATGGAAGATCATGAGCACCGCCAGCGGCACAACAACTTAGGCTTATTAGGAGTTCCGGAAGGGACTGAGGGCACAGATATTCGATCTTATGTGGTGGAATTATTGCAGGCCGCCCTTCCAGAGATAACGGGATCGAATTGGCAGCAAGAAGTGCAGCGGGCCCACAGAATTCCCTTTGTTCTGAAACAGCCTGCCAGGGAAGGCTCCAAACCACTGGCCATCCTAATTTATTTTGGGAATTTTTTACTAAGACAGTCAATTTTTGAAAAAGCGAGACCTGAGGCGAAGAGATCCAGCGGCGATGTTTAATTTTTTGTCTGCCCAGACTTTTGTCATTCCACTGTTGGAAGACGCTGGCGGCTCTGACAATTGATTAGACCTTTTCAGGATAAAAATATACAAGCATACTTGGTCAATCCTGCACATTTGAAAGTGATCTGGGGGGATAGACACGCTTCTTAGTGTCTGAAATCAAGGCAAAGGAATTTCTTGATAGCATTAAATAGCTTACAAAAAAAAAGGAAAGAAGGGAAATTTAAAGTCAAGACACCAGCTGGTAGGCTCGCTCACTTTGTGGCTACTCAGTGGGTAATCCCCAATCTCATGTTTGTAAATGGGGGAGGGATGGGCGGATTGGTTATTATCCACCCCTCTTGTGAGCTAAGCAGCTAGATGCTGGGTGGGGATATTAGGATTTTCCCTTTTGTGTGTGATGTTTTCGCTTATTCCCCTTTTCTTTCCTCCTTTTTTCATTGCACTGTAATTAGAGCACATATTTACTGGGCACTGTACACAGGCCATAGGTATCACTCACATCTCTCCACAGACCGCGCCACGTTCTGATTGCTTCTCAGGGCGGGGGAGGGGGTGGTAGAGGGAGGGGGCAAGGGTTGGGCAGGAAGGGGTTGAGAGGGTGGGAAGGGAGGGCATGGTGGGAGGGGGGCTTTGGGTAAGGGGAGCTTGGGGGGGTCCAGGGGGATTGCAAATCTAAAAAGAAAACTCAGAACAAAAGTTAAAATGGTTAAAGGCAACTATTTTTGTACTACTAATAATAAATTCAATGAAGATGTAATGAAGAACAGTAAATTGTTCCCTGAGTACAGTTTGTATGGCTAAAATTACTATATGCTCAATAAATATAGGAGGGCTTAATGATAGAGCCACAGGAAAGAAAAAAAAAGAAGAAATCAAAAATGTGAAAAGATATAGTAGTCTGCTAGCAAATAAAAGGCAACTTAAGTTGATCAATGGCTAAAAGGTAACCCTTGAAAAGTTGGGGATTTTAGATATTCTAGATATTACAGCACTGCAGAAGCCGTAATATGTGGTATCCCCACAGTAAAATATTATGGAAAACACAGGGAAGGGTGCTATTTGTCTACAGAAGGCCATGTCAAATTGAATCCTGGTAAGCTCTAACCCAAGCAATATAGGGGATACCAAATATTATAGCCCATACAAAGCGTTATATTTGGTACCCCCGAAAGGAACCAGATGTGAAAGCTTGTGGAATAAAAAGAAAAATGCAAAGAATTAGTGTAATCTACTATCATATAAAAGGTAACTTGAATTGGTCAGTGGCTAAAAGCTAACTGTTGAAAAGTAGGGGATACCAGAAATTACAGAAATGCAGGAGCAGTAATATGTGATATCCCCACAGTAAAAGATGTTGGAAAACCCAGTGAAGGGTGCTATTTGGCATGAATATACTGTGTTCATCCAGCCCAAAGTATGCCATGTCAAATTGAATCCTGGTAAGCTCTAACCCAAGAAACATAGGGAACACCAAATATTATAGCCCTTATAAAGAATTATGGGGCATATTAGCAAGAAGAGGCGATAATCATCGCTAAACCTGCTTAGCGTGATTTTTTTTATCGCCGGAATATATCGCCACGCTAACGCTGTATTAGCAACGATTAGCGCTATGGCGATGAATATTCCAGCGATAGCGGGGGAAATGGGCCAACATCGCTGATAAACCAGCGATGTTGCATGGAGAAGGGAGATCACCTTGCTGATACGACCCTGTGGTCGTATCAGCATAATCCACCCCCCCATGTTAGGTATGGCTAACACCTGCTAATTGCAGGTGTTAAATAAATGGCGATGACCCCGGTTAGCGCGACTTTTCACGTCGCTAACTGGGGCCATGGCCACCTTGCTAATAGGCGATAGGCCTGTTAGCGAGTGTTTCCCAGGTTTGTTCGTCGGGAACGCCCACTTTGCATGTCATTAGCGATAAATATCGCTGACATGCAAAGCGGTAAAAAACGGGCGCTAATGCCCGCAAACTGTCGCTAACTGCTGTTAGAGACAGTTTGCTGATAGGGCGATATAAATATCGCCGCTTTAGCGGCAAAAAGTGCCGCTAAAGCGGCGATAGTGCCCTTGCTAATATGCCCCTATATTTAATATCCCCAGAAGGAACCTGATGTGAAAGCTTGTGGAATGAAATCACAAATATGAAAAGATACTGCAGTCTGCTATCAAATAAAAGGCAACTTGAGTTGAAAAGTAGGGATACCAGATTTTACAGAAATGCATGAGCTGTAATATGTGGTATCACTTTAGGAAAAGATGTTGGAAAACTCAAGCAAGGATTCTATCTGGTAGAAAAAGTAATGTGTTCGTAGAGCCAACATAGCACCATGTCAAATTGTATCCTGGCAAGTTCAATCTCCAGAAAAATTGGGGATACTAAATATTATAGGCTATACAGGCCATTATATTTGGTATACTCCAAAGGAACCAGATGTGAATGCTGTGAAATTATATAAAAAATGCAAAACAAGACTGTAAGCGTCTGACAAATAAAAGGCCCTTTAAACTGGTCAGTGGCTAAAAGGAAACCTTTGAAAAGTGGGGACAAAGATATATTACTGCATGAGCAATTTTGTTTGCTACCCCCATACAAAAAGATATTGGAAAACACAGATTGGTACACATTGTTAGAAAAAAATATTGTGTTCACTTAACCAATATGGAAATGTCTCATTACTTACCCATTTCAAATTTTTTCAAAATGTGAAATACAAAATGCTATAGATCAAAGGGAGAATGTGCTGTAACCAGTAGCACCCACGATTGGCTGCTAGTCACTAATCAAACCAAGTAAAGGGATTATCCACCACCTAATGGAGGCTAAGGATATTTTTTGATTTCAGTTTTGTTTTTAATTAGCAATTTTTCCCCTTGAATTTGGTATGCCCTTCACTTGGCACCTGAAGCAACTGCCTAGTACACCTATAAACTCTGACAGTAACTTTTATGTGTTAAAGTGAAGCTTGCGCTGCAGGTATTTTAATATCTGGATTCTCTTTGGGTTGTTGACCATTACACTATTCATTGCCACACAGCACTTTTAGTGTTCCCAAGCCAGTCAGTCTTCTATTTAAAACTACAAGAGCCCTTTGCATGCTGCAATTTTTCAGCTATACTGTCAATCTTAAAAGAGAAACTAAAAGTCCCAGAATGCTCAATGTAGACTAAAAAGTGAAGATTTACATCTCTCATAATATAGAGAGACTTGACACTGGGGCTGCACCAGAAACAAATATCATTTGATTATGTATACTATTGTGAAACAGCCAAGTGTTGGCACATGAAGTAAAATGCCCTATATTCATTTGTAACAATTATGCTTCCTTTTAATAATCATTGTAGGAAATAACCATATTTTGTGTGGCGTCCCTCCAGATTTTTCCCATATCTGCTTTGCTGGCTTTACAACTCTGCTAGTAGAGTGCCTGTGCGCCCTCTTAGATTTGGTTAATTTGGCTTATTCCTCATTGGCAAAAAACAAATTATCCCTTGATTTACTCAATCAACAAGAACACCCTATCATTAGTGGAATTCTTAATTCATATAAAGCACATAGAATTTTTTGGGAGGGGATCTTGCTCAAAACCCTAACACACTCAAACAATAATACCACTATAACATGCAATACAAAAAGGGTCAATTTATTTCTTTAGTACATGTGAATATTATTAAAAACACAATTTATATAGTAAAACACCTAAAATACAACACAATGCATCAATTCAACATAATTAAAAACAATACAATTCATCAGATCAGGACATAACATCTTATGACACTTTTACCACAGAGACCCCTAAAAAATAGGGAAAAGAACAATGATAGACAGTACACTTTGTCTTTTAACTCAACAATTCCTAGGAATAATTTTAGCAAGATTAGCCTGGATACATATACTCTATTTTGTATCTACAGGTCCAACTTGTCCTCGGGATAATGTACAGAAATGCATCGACGCGTTTCGATGGGAATCTGATTATTCCATCTTTATCAAGACAGTCATTATGTTCACTTTTCTTTGTGGTACATTAGGTTGTTATACCCTGTATAAACAAGTGTATAAAAATATATATTTTTCATTAAAAACCTTAAAATGATTCTACTATACACAAAATTTGCAGTGACAATCTGCTAGCACAATTCATAATTCCATAATTCATTTTATATATGCTCACATGTGCTATGACTCAATTTGATCTCCTTATACAATATGCTCATGCCATTTACATCAGATATATTTCTCCAATTGTCTTCACTGCATATAAACATTTCATGAGGATGTTTAAAACTTATCACTTCTAAGCATGACATTACTCCTGCTTGCAACCTTCAAGATAAGAGGGAAAGGAAACGGTTTTTACTAAAATGCTTCTAAAGCTACCCCACATTTGTATACAGTTTCTGGGCCCAAAAAAAAAAACAACCACAATAACCCGCTGTGTATTTATTAGGGGATCGACTAACAGACCACTCTTCGAGCCTGCAAAAGAAATATAAGAATAAGTGCAAATATCAACTCCTTTTCATTCAGGTGAGAATAATGAGAATGCCCTCTGCATCATACAAATGAATTTAGTGGTCTAGATAGGTACCTCTCAATTGAGTTTGTTGATGAAGATATGTTAACAGCAATATAGGCACATATTGCCATTAGTGGTCTCCATTCCCCTAGACAAATGGGTTATTATTTTTAGTAGGGAGAGTGTAAAATTGTAGGGATATTCACTCGTTACACAGCGGGTTATTGTGGTTGTTTTTTTGTTTTTTTTTGGGCCCAGAAACTGTATACAAATGTGGGGTAGCTTTAGAAGCGTTTTAGTAAAAACGTTTCCTTTCCCTCTTATCTTGAAGGTTGCAAGCAGGAGTAATGTCATGCTTAGAAGTGATAAGTTTTAAACATCCTCATGAAATGTTTATATGCAGTGAAGACAATTGGAGAAATATATCTGATGTAAATGGCATGAGCATATTGTATAAGGAGTTCAAATTGAGTCATAGCACATGTGAGCATATATAAAATGAATTATGGAATTATGAGTTGTGCTAGCAGATTGTCACTGCAAATTTTGTGTATAGTAGAATCATTTTAAGGTTTTTAATGAAAAATATATATTTTTATACACTTGTTTATACAGGGTAATGTACCACAAAGAAAAGTGAACATAATGACTGTCTTGATAAAGATGGAATAATCAGATACCCATCGAAACGCGTCAACGCATTTCTGTACATTATCCCGAGGACAAGTTGGACCTGTAGATACAAAATAGAGTATATGTATCCAGGCTAATCTTGCTAAAATTATTCCTAGGGAATTGTTGAGTTAAAAGACAAAGTGTACTGTCTATCATTGTTCTTTTCCCTATTTTTTAGGGGTCTCTGTGGTAAAAGTGTCATAAGATGTTATGTTATGTCCTGATCTGATGAATTGTATTGTTTTTAATTATGTTGAATTGATGCATTGTGTTGTATTTTAGGTGTTTTACTATATAAATTGTGTTTTTAATAATATTCACATGTACTAAAGAAATAAATTGACCCTTTTGTATTGCATGTTATAGTGGTATTATTGTTTGAGTGTGTTAGGGTTTTGAGTAAGATCCCTCAAAAAAAAATTCTATGTGCTTTATATGAATTAAGAATTCCACTAATGATAGGGTGTTCTTGTTGATCGTGTAAATCAAGGGATAATTTGTTTTTGTACTGGTAGTACCCACTCCCTTGGTAGCTGACAAGGGGTCTCTCTCTGTTTAAACACATTATTCCTCATTGGAACATTTAACTTGCTTGGATGAGCTAGTAGAGTGCCTGTGCGCCCTCTTAGATATGATTAATTTGGCGTATTCCTCATTGGAACATTTAACTTGCTTGAATGTCCCTACTATATGTTGTAGAAAGTGAACACAGGGTCTGGAAATGTAATGGCACTAGAGGACTTCAGTGCCTATAGTGCCATCAACTACAGCGGCAGGGCAAACATGGCTTCAGGCCTACCCTGTGTATTACTGACTGCTGCACTGTAAAACCTACTGTGCATTCATTCAACATAACTTTTTTTGTTAGTTAAAAATATTTCTTTTAAATATTAAAAAGTCACCCCTGTGTAGGCCGCATAGCCCACAAGGCAGTGTGCATGGTATATGAAAGTAAAACAGTAGAAATATACAGATAACATGCCCTTATATTGACTAGCACCCAAAAGCTATTTTCACTGTAAGAAGGCTCTTGCTATCCCAAAGGGAAACACTGGGAAGCGATAGTAAAAATAAATGTTGGTATCTCCAGTTAGGGTCCAGCTACAAAAATGATGAAACAACTATTTTCTATTAGTTATTAAAATCCCAACTCAATGGTGTGAAGTCGTATTTTAATGAATATTAGGGAACGGTATATTTTAGAAAGTTAAATTTTCCCTGCTTGAAGCTACTCGGGGCTAATTTGCATTCTCTCATAAGAAGTGGCACAGCCAGGAATCAGCTGTGATGAATGGTATGAAAAATGATCATAGGGCAGGTACAATGGCTTGGGAATCAGGAGTTGTTTTTCTCTTCCACTGGCAGGAAGACCAGTGGGGTTGGTACAGGAACATAATTTACTTCGAAGGGGTGTCCCGTGTAACAGGCAAATGTTTGGTGACACCTGGAGAGGCCTCTGGCTTTTGTCCTTCTTATCAGGCTGGCCCCAAACGCTACCTCTGTAACTGGTGTAGGGTGACCTCAGAGAAGGAGAGTGTTGATTTCCCTGGTCATACATCTGGGAGGGCAGTGCACACAGGCTCTGCATAAAGAGGAAAGGATTTCTCCATCTTGGATTTTGAGAGTGAGGGGGCGCTGTGGGATTGTTTACAGAAGGGCAAACAGGAACAGTTTCAAAAGCGGGTAGGGTTACCCCTAGGAACTTTTACCCATTCGCTTTGGGCGCCATTAGGAGCAATACACTAGTTGGTACCAAGCATAGATATGGAACCTCCAGACACCATTTTTAATCACACTTCATGGACCTGTAGAAGAAGAGAAGAGGAATGGACCTGATCTCTGTAACTAGAGCAGAGCCTTGAAAAATTGGACTTGCTTCCCCTTGTAACCAGGACAAAAAAGTAGACTCCTAGTGACCTGTGTAGCTATAGGGCCACAAAATGCTGCAAGAGGACTTTTCCTTGAAGTGCCCAGCTGACCAATAACAACTGGACCTGACTTGGACTTGGAACCTGCTGACGGCCTCTCCTGCAGTGAGTCTTGACTCCCAACTGTTGTTTCTCAGGTCCTGCACTTGTCATACCACCTCTGAAAAGTTGGGACTTACAAGGTTTTGGATTTCCAGTTCTCAGGAGAACCGGAACACACAAACCCATTCTATCCAACCAAGGCACAGCCGTGCTGGTTTGAAGAAAGTGGTTTCTCCCACTTGGAGCTTCTCTGCAGCAGCAACTCAGTGGGCCCTGACCGATAAGGTACCCGGCCTCATGGAACACACCGTCGGATACAGCCTGGCGGCTTGACCCACTGAAGGATTTTGACTTCAATTTCACAGACTGAGTCCCAAGGAAAAACTCTACTGTGACCATTGACTATCATTGGCGCCTAATCCTTTTCAGTGCTATTATCAATTTAATCTTTAAAATTCATATCTTTTGTATCCCTTAATGGATTATTCTTGTTTTGGTGTTATTTTGCTTATTACATTTTACTCTATTTTTATAATTTGGTTTGGGATTTTTAGTGCTTGGTGTTTTTACTTTATTACTGTTCTGACAGTGGATAAATAAGTCACATATTGCCCTAAATTAAGCCTGTCTTATCTACACCATTGCTATCAGCGAGTGGAGCTTAGGTTAATTAGTGACTTTGAAGGTCCATGCTGTCTCGAGTTGTGATTATTCCTTGAGATGGATAGTTGTCCACCCTAAATATGAATCCAATTTCTTGCAATCATAGAAGAAATGCATATTTTTAAAGGACTGCTTTGTGTGCTTCTTGTTTTAGGTGTATTTGTCAAGAGGGAAAAAAAATACATAATTGTATTGCTTTTTAGGTTGAGCCTAGGCAACGCACGTGTGCTGTCTGGAAGACCTGTTATATTGAAAAAGGAGGTTGCTCCTGCCTGCTGCTTACCATTGGTTCAGTCCAGTTCCGCTCTTCTTTGTTGCCTCCTAAGTGGTTCATGCAGCGATACCTCACTTCAGTTTTTCGCAGAGGAGCACCGCCTAAATACAGTTTCTTTACGCTTGCATTCTTCATCTGTTGTTGGGGAGAACTCTTTTTTCTTATTGTTGCAGCGCGGCACGCATGCTTTATCACTGTGCAACAAATGTAAACCCCAGCTTGTATGTACAGCCGCCGACCCCTGCATTTCTCTCATTCCCAGTCCCCAACCCCCCGTTTCTCTGATCAGTCAGTGGTGAGAATAAAATAGTGGAGGCTCGCCTGGATGCTGTGAATTTAAATGCATGAAGTCTGCACTCCGTATGACAGTGCCTCTGCTAAGATCCGTCTCGCTTCTTTCGCTATTGCTTGTTTTGTGTTGCTGCTGCAGTATTAGGTTCGCGAGCCCTTAACCACGATTACGTAGTTTGCGATCCCTTAACCAAGATGGCGCATCCTACGCTGATTACCTTCAGCGTTGATAGTACCTTAACTAATATGGCGCCCTTAGGGTGACAATGTACGGGTGCTGCGCTGGTCCAAATAATCCAGTTTTTGCCTTCCTTCTGCCTCCGGTGCTGGCTGAGCCTCTGGAGGCCGTGGAAGGCAGCAGCAGGTGAAACTGGGCCTGGCGAAGCTGGAGCAGGAAACGCGAATGGCCTCGGAGCTCCATTTGTTCAGGCAGGGCAGGGGTGGTGGGCTGTCCGGGCAGGTACAGCATCACAAGTTTGGAAGGAGTGCTTTTTAATACAATACATGCTGAACACCTGAAACTGTTATCTGCATCTTTGTAAGGCATACAAAATGTTTCTGGAGCGTGCTTTGGGTATAGTTATACTTCTGATTTGTGATGCTAGACTACTGTTTTTTCAGAGCACAGTGCAGCCTTATTTCTTCTTTGTAGTGCTTCAGTGAATGTATGGGTCAGGTGTTTGGTGAGAGAATAAGGAGTCTCACCTAGCCCATCAACTAAAGCAGTACATTAAACATTCAGAATGTGATATCTTTTGTTTGGTCTTCCAATCGACTAAGCACTACAGAGAAACTGGGAAGCTGCTGCTGTGAAGGCTCACTCGGAAATGTTGCAGTCCTCAGAACAAAAAGACGGTAATGCTGCCCCTGCTGTGCCAGTCATGCCATCCCTTCCTTGCCCTCACATGGTTACAAGTTGCAAGGCTCCGGAAACATGTAGCATGCCTTTTCTGTGCATCACATGCACCAGAGAGTTTGCAAATAGGCCTATATTTGGCAGTCTCAATGACACAGAGTAAAATAATTGTGTTCATCAACAGGGCATTGTCAACGTTTCCTTGCAACGTGCAGAACACCACATGCAAGTGCTATAAATGATACCAGTCATCAGACTTTTCCTTCATCAGTCATAATTAGTAACTGTCTCCTGTAAAGTTTGATGGGACACAGCATTTAAGATTTGAATTGATTAAGCCTGCGTCCAAGTGTAATACTGTGTTGGAAGTCTGCAGATTAGGCAGGCATCCAAGCAGCTGACAAGGAAGCATAGTTTTGGGGTAAGGGCACAAAACCACCACCAACTCCTGAATTTTAAATGGGATTTTATGTTTATTGCGATCTGGGCCACCATGTAGCCTGATATAGCATCGAGTCTTGACCAAAGGTCCAATAAAGTACTAACATTTCCTTTTTATAAATATTTTCCCTATGTATCCATCTTTTTCTTTCCATACCAACCATCTGTAACTATCCTACCCATGCATAACCTACCATATTTTCATTCATCTGATCACCCAGACATCCATGCATGTACTGATACAGCTATCCATCCATTCAAGCATTCATACAAATAGCTAGCATTCCACCAACCCATCCATCCTAACTACACTTCTGCTTCTTAAATGCTCACATTCTCTGGATGGTAGCCACATAATTCCACTGCACACCACATACACCAGCTGTACTCTAGTACACATAAATATTTACTTTTACAACGCCAATCGCTCTAACTCTCGTTTTCTAACTGATCACTCCATTGCAAACAAAAACAAGCATTTGCAATGCAATAGGTCTCGCATTTGCGAGAGTTTAATAAGCTATCGGCATTGTTAATGACAATGCCTTTTATTTATCTGTTTTGCTAATTAACACATAAATAAAAGGCATTATCATTTACAATGCTAATAGCTCAAACTCTTGAAAATACGAGACCTATTTCCTTGCAAAGAAGCTGCCGCCATTGTCCCGGGCTGCTTGGAAAGTGAAAGCGCGCATGGCGCGCTGAATGTTGCAGGAAAGCCTGTTCTGCCTGCAGTAGGAGAAACTCATTTGAAAACCAGCATTAGATTGTGCTGTGCAGTGTGAGGCATAAGCGTGCACCAGGATCCGTGCATGAAAACAAGCCATGTGAGAAACCAGCATTAAAGTGTGTTGTGCAGCGTGAGACACAAATGTGCACATGGACCTGTGCATTAAAAACAGCATTATGGGAAATCAGCATTAGAGTGCGCTGTGTCGCGTTAGACACGAGCGTGCACCAGGGTCCGTGTATGAAAACTATCATTAGTGTGTGCTTTGCAGCGTGAGGCATGAGTGTGCACCAGGATCCGTGCTCGAAAACCAGCAGTGTGGGAAACCAGCATTAGAGTGTGCTGTGCAGCATGAGGCATGAGCGTGCACCAGGATCCGTGCGCGAAAACCAGCAGTGTGGGAAACTAGCATTAGAGTTTGCTGTGCAGTGCGAGGCATGAGCGTGCGCGAAAACCAGCCGTGTGGGAAACTAGCATTAGAGTTTGCTGTGCCGCGCGAGACATGAGCGTTCACCAGGACCGTGCATTATAACCAGCCCTGTGGAAAACCAGCATTAGTGTGTGTTGTGCAACGTGAGACACAAGCGCGCACCAGGATCTGTGCGCGAAAGCCAGCCATGTGAGAAACCAGCATTAGAATGTGCTGTGAAGCGTGAAACACGAACGTGCACCAGGATCCGTGTATGAAAACCAGCATCAAAATGTGTGCAGTGCCACGTGAGACACGAGCGTGCACCAGGACAAGTGCATGAAAAATACCCCTGTGAAAAACCAGCATTAGAGTGTACTGTGCAGCATGAGACATGAGCGTGCCCCAGAATCTGTGCATTAAAACCAGACATGTGGAAAAGTAGCATTATAGTGTGCTGTGCAGCAAGTGACACAAGCGTGCACCAGGATTTGTGTAGGAAAACCTGCCCTGCTATGTGGAACACCAGAATTAGAGTGTGCTGTGCAGCGAGTGACATGAGCGTGAACCAGAATTCCAGTACAAAAACCTGCCACGTAGGAAGCCAGCACCAGAATGTATGCCGTGAGCCACCAGCGTGCACCAGGATCCATGTACGAACAAAGGCAGTAAGGGAACTAGTCCCAGAATGTGTGCTGTGCAGCCTGAGACACGAACGTGCACCAGTATCTGTGTACGAAAACCAGCAATGTGAGAAACAAACATCAGAATGTGTGCCACCAGTGTGCAGCAGGAACAATGTATGACAAGCATTTGCAATCCAATAGGTGTCACATTTGCGAGAGTTTAAGCTATAGGCATTGTAAATGACGCCTATTATTTATTTGTTTTGCTAATTAACACATAAATAAAAGGCATTGTCATTTTCAATGCTAATAGCTCAAACTCTTGTAAATACGAGACCTATTTCCTTGCAAAGAAGCTGCCGCCATTGTCCCGGGCTGCTTGGAAAGTGAAAGCGCGCATGGCGCGCTGAATGTTGCAGGAAAGCCTGTTCTGCCTGCTGTAGGAGAAACTCATTTGAAAACCAGCATTAGATTGTGCTGTGCAGCGTGAGGCATAAGCGTGCACCAGGATCCGTGCGTGAAAACTAGCCATGTGAGAAACCAGCATTAAAGTGTGCTGTGCAGCGTGAGACACAAGTGTGCACAAGGACCTGTGCATTAAAAACAGCATTATGGAAAACCAGCATTAGAGTGTGCTGTGCCGCGTTAGACACAAGCGTGCACAAGGGTCCGTGTATGAAAACTATCATTAGTGTGTGCTTTGCAGCGTGAGGCATGAGCGTGCACCAGGATCCGTGCTCGAAAACCAATCGTGTGGGAAACCAGCATAAGAGTGTGCTGTGCAGCGTGAGGGATGAGCGTGCACCAGGATCCGTGCGCGAAAACCAGCCATGTGGGAAACTAGCATTAGAGTTTGCTGTGCAGCGCGAGACATGAGCGTTCACCAGGACCCGTGCATTATAACCAGCCCTGTGGAAAATCAGCATTAGTGTGTGTTGTGCAACGTGAGACATGAGCGTGCACCAGGATCTGTGCGCGAAAGCCAGCCATGTGGGAAACCAGCATTAGAATGTGCTGTGAAGCGTGAGACACGAGCGTGCACCAGGATCCGTGTATGAAAACCAGCATCAAAATGTGTGCAGTGCCACGTGAGACAGGAGCGTTCACCAGGATAAGTGCATGACAAATACCCCTGTGGAAAACCAGTATTGGAGTGTACTGTGCAGAATGAGACATGAGTGTGCCCCAGAATCTGTGCATTAAAACCAGACATGTGGAAAAGTAGCATTAGAGTGTGCTGTGCAGCAAGCGACACAAGCGTGCACCAGGATTTGTGTAGGAAAACCTGCCCTGCTATGTGGAAAACCAGCATTAGAGTGTGCTGTGCAGCGAGTGACATGAGCGTGAACCAGAATTCCTGTACAAAAACCTGTCACGTAGGAAGCCAGCACCAGAATGTATGCCGTGAGCCACCAGCGTGCACCAGGATCCATGTACGAACAAAGGCAGTAAGGGAACTAGTCCCAGAATGTGTGCTGTGCAGCCTGAGACACGAGCGTGCACCAGTATCTGCGTACAAAAACCAGCAATGTGAGAAACGAACATCAGAATGTGCACCACCAGTGTGCACCAGGAGCCATGTATGAAAAGCATTTGCAATCCAATAGGTGTCACATTTGCGAGAGTTTAAGCTACTGGCATTGTAAATGACAATGCCTTTTATTTGTCTGTTTTGCTAATTAACACATAAATAAAAGGCATCGTCATTTACAATGCCAATAGCTCAAACTCTTGTAAATGCGAGACCTATTCAAAGAAGCGGCTGCCATTATCCCGGGCTGCTCGGAAAGTGAAAGCACGCATGGCGCACTGAATGTTGCAGGAAAGCATGTTGTGCCTGCAGTAGGAGAAACACATTAAAGAAAATAGTGCTTACAGACTAAAAAAAACACGTACCGTGTAACAACTGAAGTAAAAGGGCCAGTCCTCATGGGAAGTTACAAATGAAGAGAAGGCAGTACTAAGGAGGGACTAACAAGCCTATTAACGAATCAGAAGCCAGGATTTACGAAGGACAATGACACAAGCCAATGGCAAATATGGGCGGAGAGTGAGCGGGGCTTCTATTCCATACTCCAATATATCAAGCCACAGAGTAGCGCATGCGCCGCCCAGGCTCGACCTAAAAAAAGGAGTAAAAAACTTTGTCATTTACAACACCAATAGCTCTAACTTTCACACAAGTATGATACCGATTGCGTTGAAAATGCTTGTTTAATTAGCATGGACACAAAAATATAGGGCAGACTGGTAAAATGGCAAGTATGTTGTATGAGTCTAACCAAACATGCACTGTTATTCAACTTCCTGTGCAAGTTATATGTTTGTCATTAACACCTTGTAACATATTCATTATATAAAAATCAAAACACTTTATTTCCCCATTTTAATGCTTTGCTTTTTTCATTGCCTTTTTTTACCTTCACCCTTTAATCTTTCGCACGTTTAGATATTAGTTTTCCCCTTATTTGAACCCCTGCCGTTGTTTCTATTCTCTTCCCTTCATGTTATTTCGTTATGATTCGATATGCTTCAGCAATAGTTTCTTTGGTTTCACAATGTTTATTAACTTAATTGCTATTTCCATTACGATTCATTCTCTGTATTTATTGTGCTTTCTGTCTGTCTCTCTTCGTGCAAAAGTTTCAGGTGATTTATCGCCAGAGCTGAGTTAGGCATCCAGTTGAATCGTGTATCCCCTAACTCAGCCCGAGCAGTGATCAGCTGCTTCTGTCTGAACCTGCCCGGGCTGAGTTTCATTTCCGAAAAGTGCCAAAGAGCAGATATACACAATACAATGGGGATACCAGCAGTGGCGGCTCGCATAGGGTGTGGTGTGGGGTGGTGACCGGGGTGGGGGAGGGGCAGGGTGGGGGGTAGTAAACTCAGACATACGATGGAACAGAGGAAAGTAATAATTACGTTCCTCCGTTCCGTCCTATGTCCGAGTTTACTACCCCCACCCTGCCCCTCCCCGCCCCGCAGCACACCCCATGCGAGCCACCACTGGATACCGATATTACACAACACCGGCAGTACTGTGTTCTCATGTCCCTACCAGTTCACATATCTGCGCTCTGGTACCTGCTCTTATGCCTGGATTCTGGAGATGGTCTAGCAAGGTGAAAGTTGTTACATTTGTAAAGTTTGTTGATTTAATTGTTTCTCTTCTTTGATTGGCTATTTCATGTATGTGGTAGTGTGTGGGTCATTGGGTCACTGTGAGAAGGAATCAGTGGATAGATGTGGGAGTGGAAAGGGGCATGTAATACCTGCTGCTCTCGTTGGCCCATACTGGACTGAAATATCAGCAGAGGACATGAGCCCTAAAACATATATAACTATTGAATCATGGTTCTCAGCACAAGATTTTCACACAAATAGTCTGCTCCCAGGTGCAGCAAGGCTGTAGCAGTGCAAGTATTTTTTTAAGACAAAGTGTAGCATGGGCAGGGGATTGGAGCCTTCTTCCCAGCAGTCACCAGGGAACAAATGTCTGTTGTGGGCCAAATCTGTTCCAGCACCTGTTGTCCCAGCTTTTGTGGATCAGAAGTTTGTTGTTGGTCTCATGTGTACCCACATCTACAGGAAAATGTACAGGAAAATAAGTGTATTATGAACAATCTGTACTTGGGGGAGGGAGGAGGGCAGCTGTGCATTGTGGACTCATACTTTCTCTTCATCTTTGGAGACAGAAGGAAACTGTGGGCCTACTCTGTCCCATAATCTGCGGGGTCAGTAGCTTTAGACTTTCACAAAAGGGGCATCTTTCAGCAACATCTTGTCGCACTGAATTCAAAAGCAGTGTCTTTAAGGTATTCCCTTTGTCTGGCCCTATCTCATAGAGTGCAGGGTATAAAAGCAACGTTAAGGCAGCTTTGATTTATGGTAATAAAGATTTACCTGGAGAATTTTCCGAATGGTATGGCATAGCTCACTGCTGCGCCAGTAGAACAGTTTTTGGCCTGCCTAACTCCATGGATGCTTGTTTCCGGTCCAGGGAGGACCTGGCTTGGCAGTTCGGGCTGGACTGTTCCCATGAGGCACAGGGTCAAGACTGATTTGCATATGGCCAGGTCTAAACTGGGGTGGCATGGTGAGCAAATGAATGATGGATCTCTTGACTGGGGGTGAATGTTTTGATTTGTTCTGCATTCCTTCCATCAATTGTGTGTCTTTTGCTTCCTCGCCCTAAGTGTGCCGGGTATGCCTAGATGTGGGTCCCGGGCTCACTGTGCCACTGGAATCAAGCTATCCTGGCTGATGAGGGGTGAAACCCCGAAACCGGTCCTAGGATGCTTGTTTTCAGTCCAGGGAGGACCTGGCTTGGCAGTTTGGGCTGGACTGTTCCCATGAGGCACCGGGTCAAGACTGATTTGCATATGGCCAGGTCTAAACTGGGGTGGCATGGTGAGCAAAAGAATGATGGATTTAACCCAGATCTCTTGACTGGGAGTGAATGTTTTGATTTGTTCTGCATTCCGTCCATCAATTGTGTGTCTTTAACTCCATGACTCAAGCACAAGTATGGCTTGCATTTTGCTGTCTCAGCAAACAGGGTCAATAGAGGCAAATTTCATCTTAACTTTCTTCCGAATCTGCAGTGCGTCAAACGGTTTATTGCAATCTATACTGTGGAATGGAACATACGCACTCATATTAGTCTTTCAAAAGTTAAAATGATTTCCTTTGATGACGATTATTATGATTACACTAGGAAAATATAATTTTGCTTTGTGCTTACAGCCGTTGGTATTATTACAGTTGTATATCTTCGATCCCCCTGCCACTGGAAATTAAAATCAAGAATATTAGACTAGGAAGTTGCCTCCCACTTTGGGTGAGCTGACTTTAATGTCTTCCAATTCTGGTTGCCGCTGCTGTGATTGTAGGGAATCGTCACACAATATTTGGTGCTGCTCAGCTCTTCACGAGGGACACAGCACTAATGAAACCACTATTTAATCTTTGAGGTGTGCGTTCTTTTAAGGCAATAGTAATAACGTGTGAATAGGCTTCATCCGCAGTCAAGTGCTATGTTTGTAAAATGTATTGATATTGCTGCCAGGCAATGTTCATCACACTCCTTGAAAAGCAGCTGGATTTTCAGGTTTAAAGTTTTTCCCTGTGACTAATCGAATATTTTATTTTCTGTTTTAAGGGCCAAAACAGCATTGAAAAAGCATTTGCCTTTTTTAATGTAATTTAAAAATGTGCGTAATTGTAATGTGTATATTCGCCATAGTTTAAATTAACTTAGCAAATACATAATGATGTCTTTGCAGTCTGTATTTAATTAAACAATGTAGTGTTGAAGCAGCAGGCCCAATGAAGATGCCGACTGATGTGTATAGGTTTTAAAGGACACCTCCAGAAATGATTTCACCAGTGTTATAGAGATAGAAGGGATCTACGCCTATGGCACAACACACTCATTATAATAATGTATGTAATTGCTTGAGTGCAATATGAAACATAATTAAAATAATTATACACTGTGTTGGAAATTAGTGAGTCTCGGCCACTCATCTGTGTCAGTGTTTGTGCAAGGGTTGTGTCTCCCATCAGGGAGGGTGCAGCTAAAATGAATAAAACATCTTCGTCGTCGACGACAAGGCCTTCCATTCTTGTCCCAAGATTTGGGATCACGCTCAGAACCTATGGCAATGTTTCCTGTGTTATATCCGCACTATTTATCACTGCTTGACAAAGTACCACGTCATATATAACACATAGGGAGAACCGAGAGGCTGAGAAGGGCCCACGTCCGCTTCTACATCAACTATAAAACACAAAAATGGCATGGTGCCCCTATTAATACATTTCAAAAAGACCTGACATTGGGGGATATTCTCAAGAACGTGCGATAATCATCGCCAAAATAGGTTAACGCAATTTTTCATATCGCTGTCTATCGCGGGAAAATAACGCTGTGTTAACGTCTTATTCTCAACACAGCGGTAACATGCGATAGTTTCCCGATAACGCGTCAAATGCCCGCGATAAAATTACCGGGACGGCGATAAAAATCTAAAGCCGAACGTGAAAAAAGTGGCGATGGGCCCAACCGCGATAAAAAAATCAGCGATAAGCTGCACCAGGCCTGCAATTCACACACGTCAGGTGGGAAAAATCACTACAAAAGCAGAAAAAAACCCACAAACAAAACCAAAACAACTGCGAAGCACAATGGAGGTAGCCGGAGCAAGTACAAAGGATAACCAGAACCCCACAAGCCCCACGGAGGACCAGCCTGGGACCCCGGGGTCAGGGAAGGGTAAGGAGAAGAAGAAGAGGAAGATGTGGTTCAGTCCGCAGGAAAACAGGATCCTGATAACGGAGGTGATAGAACACCATCAACGACTGTTCGTCACCTCCACTGTGTCATTGGCAACAAAAAATGGAATATGGCAGTCCATCGTGGACAAGGTGAATGCAGTCGGAGTGCTGTGGAGGACAATGGAAGAGCTCAAGAGGCGCTGGAATGATG
Source organism: Calotriton arnoldi (assembly GCA_963921515.1). Classification (NCBI taxonomy): domain Eukaryota; kingdom Metazoa; phylum Chordata; class Amphibia; order Caudata; family Salamandridae; genus Calotriton; species Calotriton arnoldi. Next base: position 173,632 of record CAWUFW010007836.1, on the reverse strand, counting down.
TGAAGCGCAAAACCAAGCAGAAACTCGGCAACAACCAGAAGGCAGCAATGCAGACGAGTGGGAGTCCAGCGCCACAGGAGGAGCTGGATGAGATGGAGGAAATGGTGTCCACAGTCATCAGTGTGGAGACGATGGCAGGAGTTGGGGGACCGGACACTGCTCAATATGACCTGACACAACAGCAACAGGGTGAGTAACGACCAGGGACTGGGGGCACGGGGGGAGATGGGCACAATGGCACACATGCATAATTAAGCATAGCACAGTGCACACCCACAATGACTCTGGATCATGTCCCTGATGCCCTTGGCACACTGCAGCACACCTAGAAACAGCAAGTAGGCCCCCGTCGACTATGTGCCCAGAGGGGGCCCTTCCCACACATCACCAATCTCACAACCAACCCATGCACATGTGCCAAACCCAGCAAAGCGGCGTGTCTGTGAGCCACACTGACAATGCAAGTGACACTGCATGATGAATAGCATGGCTGCAGTCAATATATCATGACATGTTGCACGCCACGACACTGAGGTGGCTGAGTGTGGACCACATCCGTAAAGGAGCAGGTCACACTCTGACACATCCACGTGCACAAACAACCCCTGACATCAACAACACATCTGCAGACAAACCATGCCCCAGAGTCCCAACTCCCACCAAGAGCCCAATTTACCCAAGTATGCACCATCTCAGCACTGTATAAGCACAGAAGTCAAAGGCACACCGCTTGAAAGGGATAAGGGGCAGCAAAATCAGAGCGGCAGGGGCGACTCTCCCATAATGCAGCACACACACATAACATTCAGAGCACATCAACATTGACAACAATGTGGTACAAACTGCAACACGTTCACAACAGAACAGAGGACACAACTGGTGTCGCTTGTGTGTAGAAACTGGCCAATCACATTTGGCATAGCAGGGAAATGTGGGATGATAATGTACGAGTACAAACACACCTCCGTGATGTTGTCGAAATGTCCGCTGTCCCGCATCAAATAGGCAGCTCCTCCCAAACAGTCATAATGTACATTGTCATGCAGTCTGTATGTAAACTTGTGCAATGCGTCAACATACATGTGAACACAATGTTAAACTGCATCTCCCCTTCACATTGCAGTGGGATAATCAACACCTCCTGCAGAGCAGGCCGAACATCTCTTCACTGATGACGAAGAGGACCTCCACACCTTCGACACCGACGCCCTCCAAGAGCTCATGGACAGCTTCGGCACCTCACCTCCAGGAGCAGGGCAGCCCAGCTGCATCGAGGAGACCTCACCCACTGCACAGACCACACAGCAGGAAGCACGCACCACCACGGCTGTCTCCCAGGACCCCCACGAACAACAAATGGCCTTCCAACGCAGTGTGTTAGGGTGCCAGGAGAAGATGGCTGATCAGGTGCGGGTGGGGTTCGACCTCATGGCAGCCAAACTAGATGCCATACGTGGGTGTCTAAGTCCCATCAGGGACCACTTACAGTCCCTAACGGACACCCACAGTCTGCTCCATGCTCTCCAACGATCCATGGCTGACATCGCTGGAGTCCTGACTCTGAGACAAGGACAACTGTCTAGTCAGAGTGGCTCCAGCGATGTCAGCCGGGAGTTGGGACACATGCGGAGGATCATGGAGAACATGGAGTGGATGCAGGCGGAAAGAATGGCTGCCACGGCTGCACATCAGCGAGATGTAGCTGGGCTCTTCCATGCCCTGCAGACCCTCATCATGGCATTGCCGCCACAAGGCCTGGCGCCGATGAATGCTGCTGCTGTTTCTACATCCACATCTCCGCCCCCTGATGTGTCAGTGACACACAGTGCTGCAGACAATCCACCTCCGGCCACTGATGTGTCACTGCCACACAGTGATGCAGACAAAACAACACCACCCACATGTGAGGCACATGAAACATCAGAGGACGAAGATGCATATGATTCTGCCTTAGTGGTAAGAAGGAAGCGGTAGCATTCATCTCCGCCATATGGCCTGTTTCTGCTTGGTTCTGCCCTCTGCATCTTCACCTTCCACTGGCCCCCGATACACTCTGCGACACTCACCTTGGACCTCGACATGGACTGCCATATTCTGTTTGGTTACCAATGACACAGCAATCAGACTGCGGACTGAACTCTTCCTCTTCCGATGAACATGTAATTCCCTAAAGGACTCTGGCTGGCCCTCCACGGGGCAACAATGTAAAGTGGGGTTTGCATGGCCCTGTACTGCTCCAGCTTCTACACTTCACTGAATGTGAATAAAACATTCAAATTCACAGAGATGTGTCATGTCTATGATCATTCAAGTATGAAAGTATGGATGAATGTAGGGTCAGTGATTCCCCCTTACGTCCATGTTGCTCATGTTGTGGGACTTGAGTCACAGGGTGCAACATTGCCGATTGCGGTCCGGGTGGCGCCGACACTACAACAGAGACACACGCATTAGTTACTTTCTTGTCCAGCCCAGAACTGAACCACGCCCAGAGCCCCGGGCTCATTGTTCACACCCCTACGCTGGACTGGCATATGCCAGCCCAGCCCACTCCACTTACGCTTACAGGGGGGGACAACAAAGCTACATGTCCCAGGTCTTCCCTGTAGTGATCTGCTGGTCACTGGTCTAGTTGTCAGCATGCCACAGCCACTCCCTGAGGGCTGGTTTACACCCACACCACACCCATCCAGCACAGGCGTCACAGGACATGTGACCCTGCCAATAAAAGGGGCCTACCACATCACATTCCCCACTGCCGGAGGTGACATGATGGCGTCCTTACCACGAGACTCAATCATAAAGGGTCCATGACTTGTGGCGCACTGAGTTAGTGGCACCCGATGCACTGCGGCCGGCACGGGCCTACCGCCACGGTACGATAACTTGCGGTGCACAGAGTTGGTGGCACCCGATGTACTGCGGCCAGCACAGGCCTACCGCCAAGGGACGGTGAGTTGCGGTGCACTGAGGTAGGGGCACCTGAAGAGCTGAGCGGGTGTGCAGCCTGCGATGATGCGTAGACCTCGATACGCCATCCTGCCAATCAAGATTCGATTTGAATTGAGAGCCCTGCTGGACCACAGTGTACGCCGAAGGCAGCAGTCAACACACACATGACTCCGCAGTGCGGCAGAGTGCGCTGGGGGCCTGTGGCGTGGAATCCAGCGATTGGCTGAGGAGGTTGCACCGGTACGTGGTGGGCCCTCTTGGAGACACGCCGGTGGTGGCAGGTGAGCATTGAGGCCTTGGTGCGCAGGGGCGGCCAGTCATCACTGGACGGCGGACCGGTCTGGGGACCAGGACTGGGGTGCAGCAGGCGCACAGGATTGCGCAGGCACCACCGGTCACAGCGGCGGCCTCGTGGCTGGGTGGGGGGCGCCGCCCTGGCAGACACGACCCTGCATGCGATGACGAGATGTGCGCGGGTTGGCTTGGGACATAGCCATCTCATCTCCAGTGTAAATCTGGCCGTTGAAGGTGGTCAGCCACGTGTGTGTAGACCTATGGACAGGATATGGCGGACACAGAGACACACGCAGTAGTTACTTTGCTGGCCATCCCGGAACTGAACCATGCCCAGAGCCCCGGGCTATTTATTCACGACATACGCCGGCCAAGGCCACTCCGCTCACGCTTACAGGGGGGGACGACAAAGCTACATGTCCAAGGTCTTCCACACTGCATGAGGTAACCTGTTTATGTCCACTGTCCACAACACTACAAACACCAGCAGTATATGTCCACATGGACATGTCTGTGCTCTGCATACTGAAGTCTGTCCAGCACATCACCGCCACACTTGGCATTGTGTACATTCTTATTGATGGGTCACTTGCCTCCTTCGCACATACTTGGTTCCCACCTCTCCCCACATTCTGCAATTGTGTGGCAGAGGTGCCATGCCATGGATGGTTTGTCTACATGGCTGGCCACGGTTACCACAGTTACTTGTGTTGTCGTGTCTGGTAGTTGGGCATGTTGATTGGCATGTTGTATGTGATTTTGTTACGTGTGCATTCCCACAGTTGTGAGTTGTATGATTGTGGAGTTGAGGTGTGTGTTGTGTTCAGTTGGTACTTACCGACAAGCAGTGCATTTCCATAGGTGCCATCCTCAAAGCGCTGGTTGGTGATGGACTTGCGGAAGATGTAGGAATCATGCACACTGCCTGGGAAGTTTGCGACGACATTCGTGAACAGGCCCCGGTGCTCCACTTTTGCCTGCACATTGATAGAATGCATGTGGTTTCTGTTGTGGTTATTGTGTGCAGTGTCGGCAGGGGGCACAAGTAGTACATGTATGCACTCAATTGCCCCCAACACATGCGGGAAGCCAGCTATGGGGTAGTTCCCTTGCTTGGTCTCCAGCTGTTCCTGCGCAGTGTGGGGGAAGTGAAGGTGCAGGGGTATCAAGCTGATACAAACCGTGATGCTTACAGGTATGATAAATCCTGCATAATAAGACCGTAACAGAAGTTCGTGTGGTCGTAACCTTCCTTTTCTTTCCTACGAAGGTTACGACCACACAAACTTCTGTTACAGTCTTTTTATGCAGGATTTATCATACCTGTTAGCAATCCGGTTTGTCCAAGTGCAATACACTGTACCAGATTACGTTTGTGACTATACTGACGCTTGACCATTGTCACCATTTATCCAACAGGTTTCTGAATACTGACTTTCGGAATATGGAATTGTATTGGGGAGTTTGCGCAGCATATGCAGTTAATTGAATCCACACGTTGCCCTGATGAAGTTCCCCGTTGGGAATGGAACGCGTTGGCTGAGCTTTTCGTGTTGTTGATTTATGTATTTGTAATGAAGAACTGTTTTTACACTACTGTTGACTACTGGACTTCATGACCTGGTGCACCCCCATTTCAGTAACTACAATCTTGGATCTGGAGCACAGAGGCATCAAGCAACGGCTGGCGTTGGGGTTGGTTGCGCAGGAACACTACGAATTGGAACTAGCGTGTGGTGCGGATACAGGGGACCGCCGTTGCTTTTGTGGACATGCATCCAAGACATGTGTGAGGAAGTTTGATAGGGCTGGCTGTGAGACTCCTCCGACTCTGGCAGTTGTTGGTTGGAAGGTACCAGAGGCCCAACAGGTGCAGCACAGCCAGCAGCTTTGTCTACGGAGGGATGTTGGTTCTCCGCTGTGTTGGTACCGTCAGCCTGTGGGCAATGTGGGTCAGGATGCGGAGGATGGTTGTCCTCTTGAGCCTGTAGTCGGCAATGGCATCCTCTGGTGTTGAGTGTCTGCCGCTGGTGCATTTTAGGAACGTCCGCTGTCTTCTTCTGCGCTGCCTAGGTGGTAGTCCGGTGGGGTGGTCCGGGGAGGTCCTGGGTTTGGTGGCGGTGGGTATTGTGGCCCTCTTGGGTCTCCAAGCTGCATGATCATTGGCTCCATGGCATCTGTTGGTCTTCAGATGTGGCTCTGGGCTGGGCTCCCTTTCTACTGCAGGTTGTCATCCTGCTTTACACCAGTAATAGGCAGGTGTTAAATCCCTGCTGCTAATGCGCCTTATCGCCTGTTTTAGGATCGCTTCGCCGATCTGGCTGGTCGTTGAGAATATCGCGAAGTGGTGTTTTCGTGTGTATTTTAAGCCTGGGCGTAGTTCGCGAAGTAGCGCTACGCGAAGCTACGCAAAGTGCAGTTCGCACTACGCGAGCTACGCGTAGCACTACACCAACTGCGTAGTGCAATGTTCGCAATGATTGCACAGTGCCGGATGCTTGTCCGCACTGTGCAATCATTGAAAACGGCATCTTGCACAGTGCGAGCTGTCTTTTACTGCCGCTCGAGTAGATTTTTACTCGAGCGGCAGCTTTCTCAACGCGGACTGGTAGTTTCTCATCGCGAGCGGTCGCGAGCATACGCGACCACTCGCAATGAGAAACCTGACCTCCCGCGTTGCGAAACTCGCCGGGAGGTTTATTTTCCACGCTCGCGATCGGCAACTTGATGTTGCTGATCGCGAACGAGGAAAAAGTCTCGCCGGGATGTCATTTTGCTTGCTCGCGGTCGCCAACTTGACGTTGAGGACCGCGAGCAAGCAAAAAATGACTGCTGCACTACGCTACGCTACGCATGTTTGCACTGTGCTACGTGCAATTCGCGTTGTGCGAAGTAGCGCAAAGTTCGCAAACTACGCGAGCGTAGCGTAGTGCTTTGCCCAGGGTTAGTGTATTTGCACAGGAACGCCTACTCTGCATATCATTAGCGTCAGTTGTCGCTCTCATCCCTGGCGATGTTTTTTGCGGCAGCAAACGCTGGAAAACTGTCGATATCGGCAGTTTGCACCAGCTTGAGAATAGGGCGATAAATCTATCGCCACTTTTGCGGCGCTAAAGTGCCGATAAATCGGCGATAAGTCCTTGAGAATATGCCCCATAGTTTTCCCATGAAAAAGCATATCTATAGTCCAGGGAGGACTATGTCAGGAGAGAAAGCGATTTCTCCTTCACATCAGAGGACAGCAGTAACTCTTCTAGTAGATCATCGGACTGGTCTTCAGATAACAACAACAGAAGGGGCAGAGGAAAATAGAATTATAGGCAGAACCCCACACCTAAGGAGACCTATAATCAAGGCAATATCTACACACCACAATGGGAGTGGCCACCCTATGGTTTCCCACAATACCCACCATAACCAGGTTTCCCTTGGCAACCAACACCACACCTGCCTTTTTTAGAAAGAGGCTGGGGAAGGGGAAGATGGAAGAAAAAGGACAATGAAGGACAAACAACAAGGAACTCCTACTAGAGACAAGCAAGTAACCAAGGACAGCATAATCAATTTAAGTACTAAGGTTCTGACAGATAAACAAAAACAAGTCATCAACAAAGGCCTCAGCTTTGTCCCTACACCTAGGGATGACCCACTCACATTGAAAATAGAAATGGCTGAATTCTTCCTCAAAATCAGACTACAAGTCTTTTTCTCAGCTCGAGAGGAAGTTAACACCGATAGGGAAATGGAGGACAAATCGGGCCTCCACAACAAATATTCTTTCACTCTGCTATTCAACTGTTACCACCAGAGGTGGCAGCCTTGGAACAGGCGGTCAATTTAAGACTGAACTCCCTGCAACAGAATAGGCAAAAGGTCTTCAACAACTTCAGCAGGGCAGAAAAAGATGCCTTCACTGAGCTTAGACAGGACAATACAATAATCATAAAACTTGATGATAAGAGGGGTGGCACAGTGGTACAGGCAAAAAAAATGTACCATATTGAGGGGCATATGTATGAGGAAGTGGTGGAGTGAGGCGTTAGCCATCATTGCTTAATGCCTCACTCCACCACTTCAGAAAAGCACGGCTGCACCATATTTACAAGGATATGGGGCAGCCTTGCGTTTCCCCCTGCGCTGGCGCTACACTTAGCAGTGTAGCGCCAATGCAGGCACCCTTGCACCATAGTGCAAGGGTGTCTGCGTGCAGTGGAGGATTGTTTATGTGTAGGAAGGTGTCCCTTCTTGCACATAAAAAATCCTAAAATGCCATTTTGTCACTTTTATGTGTGCTGCTTCATGCAGCACACATGAAAGTCACAAAATGGCTTTTTGTTTTAAAGATTGTTTATGTACAGGAAGGGGGACCTTCCTGTACATAAACAATCCATGGCAGTTTGCTTTTTCCATGTGTGCTGCACATGGCAGCACACATGGAAAAAGCAAAAACAAGGAGAAATAATGCATTTCTCCTCGTTTCGCCAAGTTAAGACCAGGTTTTCCCTGGTCTTAATTTTGGCGCTGCCTCCTATGTACGCTGCCCTTGTACGTAGTGGGCAGCATCAAATCAATGGGTGTTGCGGTGGAACGCCCACCGCAACACCCACTGCCCACCCCTTTCACGCTAACCATAGCGTGAAAGGGGACCTTATTTGCAAGGCAGTGTTAAGCCAAGTTAAATGGCTTAACGATGCCTTGTAAATTATGTTAAGCCCCTATCGCCGCCACAATGTCAGAAAAAGTGATGTTGTGGTGACGATAGGGGCTTGTACTTATGCCCCTGAATGTCTTAAACTGTTTAACAACTCCCTACACTATAAGAAACTGAGGAGGGATCACACACCAGAGATTGCGGAAGAAATCCTATTCCTGGTAAAGAATGGCCTAGACAATGGGTAGGTAACAGAAAAGGAGGCATCTTTTCTCATTGGAAAAGAGCCCAAGATGCCCTACTTTTATATTCTGCCAAAAGTGCACAAAAACAGACACCCTCCACCGGACGCCCAATAGTATCTGGCATAGGCTCTGCTCTAGAGCCTTTATTAAAATGTATTTACTATTTTCTGAAACAATTGGTGATGGAAATGCCGTCCTATCTAAAAGACACAAAGGATATTTTGAACAAACTGAAGAATATGCTCTTTGACTCAAAAAACTTCTGCGTACCCTAGATGTAGAATCTTTATATACCAATATACCTCAGGAATCTACTCTAGAAGTGATTGAACAACGACTAGCGCAAAAGCAGCAGAATGAAATGACATTAGCAGATTTTATCTTTGATGTGCCCACATGGTCTTCGCTAGGAAAGTGTTTAAGTATGAAGGGGAATTCTATCTACAGACCCATCGGACTTCCATGGGGAGCACCTGCGCCCCCAGCCTTGCCTCTCTGTATGTCCATAATTGTGAAGCACATTACTTCTGTGATGAAGAAAACCCATACCGGAGACAAATAAGATCATGAAAGAGATATATAGATGATATTCTGGTGAACTGGAGAGGCATCAGAGAAGAAACGAATGAGTTTAACACATGGATCAACAACTTAAACCCCTTTCTGAGATCCACGATGTCACTCAGCGCAACTGAGATCCCCTTCCTGAATCTCAGAATATATCCAGAAGGCGGAATCATGAAAAGTGAGGTTTGCTACAAACCAATGGACAAAAATAGCCTTCTAGGTTTTGAACGCTTCCACCTCCAGTCCCTGAGGGAAGGGTTACCCATTGGACTGTTATATAGATTACGACAGAACTGCACAGACCTGAACAAATACAAGGAACATGCAGAACTGCTGAGCAATAAACTAAGAGAGAAATATTATCCTGAGAGAACCAGTGCAAGAGCAAAGAAATGAGCCAGAAATAATGACAGAGATGCACTTCTGGGCTCATACAAAACACCATGGAACCAAGGCCGATCTGTGTGACTACTTTCCACCCCAATTCGAATCTAGTTACCAAATTGACAAAGAAAAATTGGGGTATTCTCAACTCTGGAAGCCTAAAGATCTAAAAACAATGCTTTTATTAAAAGAAGTCAAAATCTGTGGGACGCTCTAGTAATTACACGCCCCAAAAACCCTACGAACACACAACAAACACTTTGGAACATTACCATCCCCACAGACCACCAACCCTGTGGTGACTGAAAGTATGCCAGTTTGTAAGGAAGTGCAAAACAGTTGATCTTGGAATGACAACCCCTTGGATTGTCAAAAATCTCATGAATTGTAACTCCAATCCCGTTATCAATGTCCTGAAATGCCCATGTAATTTCCAATACGTGGGCATGACAACAAGGAAGATACAGATACATATCACTGGGCACAGAAGCACAATAAAGTATTACACAAAGCTTACCAGACAAGACCTCTGACCTCCTGGTCAGGGAAACTGCTCTCCCCTCCCGCAGCTCCGTCAGTGCGTCTCTGCCCACAGCGCCTTCTGGTCTCCAGGTAAGTTGTTCGAGGCCCTCCTCCACCCGCAGGCTCTTGCCTGTGCCTCATCCCTGGTGGTCCAGTGGGAGAGCCTTGCTCTTCTGCTGGTCGCTTTGCCAGCCTTTCTGTTTGTTTTTCTGTCTCGTCTATTTGTGCCTTTTGTCTTTGTCTATTTGTGTCTTTTGTCTGTCTGCTGCCTTTGTGTCTGTCTGTGCTGTTTTCACTGTTTTGTTCTTTAGTTTTACCATTGCCTTTTTGCTCACTTTTCCCACCGCTGCTGCCCCCATGACCCCTCCCCCCCTGGGTGTTCCCGCTCCCGCCTCCTAGCTGCTCTCCCTCCCCCGACCCCTACTTAATGGCGGCCGCTGAGCATCAGAGTGAGCAAGACCTCTGACCTACTGGTCAGGGAAACTGCTCTCCCCTCGCGCAGCTCCATCGTTGCGTCCCTGCCCCCAGCACCTTCTGGTCTCCAGGTAAGGTGTTCGAGGCCCTCCTCCTCCCGCAGGCTCCTGCCTGCGCCTCATCCCTGGAGGTCCAGTGGGAGAGCCTTGCTCTTCTGCTGGTCCGCTCTGCCAGCCTTTCTGTTTGTTTTTCTGTCTTTGTCTATTTTTGCCTCTTGTCTTTGTCTATTTGTGCCTTTTTGTCTGCCTGTGTCTTTTTTCGGTGACTGCTTTCACTGTTTTGTTCTTTATTTTTTACTGTTGCCTTTTTGCTCCCTTTTATTGCTGCTGCTGCCCCCTCATCCCCTCCCGCCCTGCGTGTTTCCACTCCTGCCTCCCAGCTGCTCTCCCTCCCCCCGACCCCTACCTAAAGGCGGCCGCGGTGTGGCCACACTGCTGGCGCGCCAACGGCAAGCCCATCTGCCCCCGTCCGTGACCCGACAGTGACCAGCGCCACGGACCCTGAACCTCCGACCCCCCGCCGCTACGACTCAGCAACCCTCCACACACTCAACCCTGGATGCAACAACAACTGCCAGCTCTCGAAGCCGAGCATCAACCAAGGCCCGTTCTCCTGCAGACACTGCTGCCACACCTTCAGCCACCGCCAACCCACCAGACGCCAGCGCACCCAAACCCCTGAGCTGCATCCTCCTCAACGTACACTCCCTGCACAGACACGCAGTAGAAATCTGGGACCTCCTCAACACCCTCTCATCCGACGTCGCCTTCCTCACAGAAACCTGGACCAACGCCAGCTCCGCACCCGACATCGCAACCACCATCTCGACGGGTACAAGATCCAGGAGTACGACTGCCCCAACCACCCCCTGGAGGAGGCCTTGCCATCGGCCACAAAAGATCCCTCCAACTGACAAACTCCATCTCGAACGACTCCGCACCCCCAATGGAACTTCCAGATTCAGGTCAACCTCAGAACAGCTCTACACGGAACTCTCGCCTACAGACCTCCCGGACCCCACGCCCCGTTCACCAACACCATAGCAGACCCCATCGTGCCCCACGCCCTCACCTCCATGGACTACATGCTGCTTGGAGACCTGAATTTCCACCTCGACAACCTCAGCGATCCCAACTCCACTGCCCTCCTAGACAACCTCGCCAACATCTGACTGAAGCAACTCTTCACCACCCCCACCCACAAGGCTGGACTCACCCTCGACCCAATTTTCACTGGAGGAATCAACATCCACTTCAGTCACACATGCAACCCCTCTGGACTGACCACCACTGCGTCCACTTCTCCTTCTCGAAACCCACTGCACACAAGCCAATGCCAAGGCCACGCGCAGGAACTTGAGCAAGATCTCTGAAGAGCACCTCGCTTCTGCCCTCAGACGCACTCCTCCCCCGACCACGACTGACGACAACTTTGCAGCCAACAAACTCCACAAATGGATCACCGACTGCACCAACATGCTCACACCCCTCCAGAACTCTGACAGACAACACGCTACGAAAGCCACCTGGTTAACCACGGACCTCCGAGAATCAAAGCGCTCATGCCCAACCCCGGAAGCACACACCGCCTACAGGACCGCCACTACAGCACACCACCAACTCATCAGACCTATGAAGAGAAACTTCATCCAGGACAGAATCCTCTCCAACTCCTGCAACTCCAAGGAACACTTCAACATCATACAAGAATTCACCAGACCCCCCAGCGAAACCTCGGACGTCCCTCCCTCCTAGGACCTCTGCAACAAACTCAGCTCCTTCTTCCACCACAAGATCAGGACACTCTACGACAACTTCGACGAACAGGACCAGGGCAACGACCCAACACCTTCCACCTGCAACTCCACTCAGCCGACCATCCTCGCCTGGACCCCAGTTACCACAGAAGACACCGCAAAGACCATGAGGAGCATACACTCCGGAGCACCCACTGACCCCTGCCTGATGCACATCTTCCACAGGGCAGCATCCGCCATCGCACGAGAGCTACGATGGCCAATCAACTGCACCCTCGAAACAGGCACGTTTCCCGACGACTGGAAACACGCAAAAGTCAAACCCCTCCTCAAGAAGCCCTCCGCAGACTAGATGGACTTCAAGAACTACAAGCCCATTTCCCTCCTCCCCTTCACCGCAAAGTCACAGAGAAGATCATCAACATCCGGCTAACGTACATCATAGAATCCAACAACATCCTTGACACATCTCAATCTGGCTTCCGCAGCAACCACAGCACTGAGACCACCCTCCTAGCCACCACGAACGACATCTGCACACTCCTCGACCAAGGCCACACTGCAGCCCTCATCCTACTAGACCTCTCAGCAGCCTTCGACACCGTCTCCCACCGCACACTAGCCGCCAGACTCCACGACACCAGCATACAAGAAACTGCCCTAGACTGGATTCACTCCTTCTTCGCCGGCCGAACTCAAAGAATAAGACTCCCACCCTTACTCTCCAAACCCACAGAGATCAGATGTGGAATACCCCAAGGATCCTCCCTCAGCCCCACACTCTTCAACATCTACATGGCCCCCCTCGCAACCATCATCAGAAAACAAGGACTCAGCATAGTATCCTACACCGACAACACCCAGCTCATCCTCTCCCTCACCATGGAACCCAACATCACCAGGCACAACTTCCAGAAAGGAATAAGGGACATCGCAACCTGGATGAGCAGCAGCTGCCTGAAGCTCAACTTCGAGAAAACAGAAGTCCTTATCCTCAGATCCCCCCTCCGTGTGGGATGACACCTGGTGGCCCCCCATCCTCGGCAACCCCCCCAGACCCACAGACCACGCCCACAACATCAGCATCATACTCAACTCCTCCCTCACCATGAACCGACAGATCAACGCTGCATCCTCCACATACTTCAACACCCTCTGCATACTACGCAAGACCTTCAAATGGATCCCCCCTCCGAATCCAGGAAGACCTTACCCCACGCACCCATCACCAGCAGGCTGGACTATGTGAACACCCTCTATGCAACAATCAACAAATCTCTACTCCACAAAGTCCAGACCATCCAGAACGCCGCAGCCCGACTTGTCCTCAGCATCCCACGACAAGACCACATCACCCAGCACCTACGAAACCACCACTGGCTCCCCGTCGAGAAAAGAGTGACCTTCAAGCTGATCACACATGTCTTCAAAGCCCTCCCCAGTACCGGACCCCAATACCTCAACGAAAGAATCTCCTTCAATGCCCCCAAGAGAAACCTCTGCTCCGCTGACCTAGCCTTGGCCGAAACCCCCCTGCATCCACAGAGCCAGAACAGGAGGCATATCCTTCTCCTACATCGCGGCCAAGACCTGGAACAAACTCCCCCTCAGCATCAGACGAAGCCCCACACTGCAAGCATTCAGGATGAGCCTCAAGACCTTGCTTTTTGGATGACCGGAGCTGCCCGGAACCCCCCAGTGCCTTGAGACCCTCACGGGTGAGTAGTGCACTCCACAAATCCCTGATTGATTGATTGATTGAGACACTTCGGGGACCATAAACACACGGCAGATAACATCGAATTGTATGTCATTGAAAAAAATTCAACAAAGACATACAGACAAAAGCAGGGCCCTTCTGAAATATGAACAATGCTGGATATTTCACTTTAAGATGGATAACCAGGGCTTAAATTATGGCATTCTCTGGGGCTGCCTAGGCCGATAGCCTTGATAACAGACATCCCAGTATAAATAACAGGTATCTAAAAATGCACCCATTATAGCACTATATCTTTGTTTTGGGCCTCTAGATCGATAACTCCTCAGCCAACACCACTGTATCAACAAAGGGTGGCTGATAATTTTAAAATGATGTTTTTACAACAACATTCCCATTAGCTACACATCCCACAATCTCCTTCCTTGAGATATGGACAACAGGGCATTAAAACCACCGTCACAATGGGCCCCTGTTTTGTCAATGGGGAGTGTTTCTCTTTGGTGCCTTCGACATATGGGACCCCAATTTCTCTTTTATTTTACCAGGTCTATCCTTAAAAAAAAAATCTTTTGCTCATGGAGACTCCTTTGTCTGTGTCTTTTTATAATTGTGTTTACTATTTTTTCTATACCTTCCGTTTAAAAAAAAATAAACTACCTTCCCCAGCACACTCTGATAATGTCATATGTTCGCGCTCCTACTCAACGGCACACAAGGGCTCCACCCTCCATTATATTTGTCACGTTGGAGGGGTGCATCCAGCTTCAGATTCCATGGAAGCTCCGCCATGACGCACATTGACCTAGGTGCACCATTGGTTTGAGCCTATACTTCTGATATTGTCCACGGCCTTAGGAGGGGCAGCCCAACTGGGCATTGCATGCCCTGTGACAATGTATTGGCGCTACGTGTCGAGATGGGAGGCACTACGTACAGAGGTCAGAAATACCGGCAGGCCTTACAAATTTAACACGTGGTCAGCATCCAGCTTAGTACCTTATATATGCATGCAGGAGGCATGCCCCCGTTCTACCAGTTGGCTGCTGGTACGGGACAGGTATGATCAAAGTGGGAATTCCTCCTTGATGAAGTAAGTAAACAACCCCTGCTCCCTCTGGGAGCCCCCCATGGCACTAAGCAACATTATGTCCACATCATTTTTTTCAAGATTCAGTTATTTTCTTGTGTCTAAATTGTGTAAAACCCTATGTTTTTATTCATTTACAATATTTCAGTGTGTGACTATAGGAGGTGCCCCTCGCAATAGACCTTGAGGCTTTCTTTTTCAATTGTGTCCTCGTCATGTGTGTGTTTTTGTTTCACGAGTGTCACAGTGGTTATGTGCTGATATACAATATATATTTTTTAAAGGCCACTAATGTTTGGAAACCACACCACAGGTTGGAGGTGTGGAAAGACTGAAATAAGAAAAGATCCAGATGTGAACTCTAGTTACATGCTGGAGAGATTTAATTCTGATGAAATTTCTCCTTCTTATGTTTCCATCAATTAATATAATATGCAGTAGCTTACCTTCAGAGAGGTAGGTCTTTCTGCTTTTATTAACAATCTCTTATCCCTCACTTTAAATCAAAGTCAAAGTCTAAGACAATAACCCTGATGAATGCTCAGGACCACTTTGCCTCTTTGAAGGGCATAAACATGTTGGTTTATTCCAAGGGTATACAAGGATCATAGCATCCATTTATATACTCTGCCAATGCCTTACAGTACTTTTAAATTATACCCAGTGTACCACCTTAATAAAAGGATACTCTTGTGGTAAACCCTGAGGCATTTTTAGCATAATAGCTGGACCCACATTATCCAGAAAAATGATTATTATGTAAGAACTCCCTTGGGATAGTCCAGCCGAGGTTGAGTCCGCCCTGGTATGACCATCTTATCAGTGTGGGATGAGGTGGCCTATGATGAAACATGTCACAATACGTGAGTGAGCCCACCTCATCCAATTCCAGGAATTTCTAGGTACAGCAGGAGACACGCTAGCATTATCCAAACAGAATCACTAGAGTAGCTATTTGTTTCAAAGCCCTACAAAACAGTTTATTGATTAAAAATTCATATCTTGACTTCTACTCATTGGATTTTCATCTTTTTTAATCTTGTTTTATTCATAGAAATATAAGCTATTGTTCTAAACTAGTGTGGAGTCTTTTTGAGGTATTGTCACTGTGTTACCGTTTGAAATGTTGCACAAATACTTTAAGCATTGCTTCTTAAGTTAAGCCTGACTGCTCTGTGCCAAGCTACCAGACGGTGAGCAGAGCCTAATTTAAAGTGTGTTTCTGACTTACCCTGACTAGGATTGTGGCTCCTGCCTGGACAGGGTACATAATTCTGCCAACCAGAAACCCAGGGACAGATTTACAAGCCCCTTGCCACACTTTTGCGCCACCGTTGCGTCACTTTTGTGACGCAGCGGCGGTGTAAACAATGCAGCGAATTTACAACGTAACACATCTAGGGAGATGCGTCACGTTGTAAAGCCCTGCGTCACATTATACCTGCATCAGGTATAATGTATGCAGGGTGGGCGTTCCCACGCAGGAAAGCCTCGTAAATGTGACGCAGTGAAATCTACAAGATTTCACTGCGCCACTTCTAGGACGCCACTGCGTCAAACCCTTATGCCTGCTTGAAGCAGGCGTAAGGAGTCACTCAGTACAATAAGTAGAGGCCTCAACATGCATTGCTAGAGTTGCGTCGTGCTTGCAACACAACGCCAGCAATGCGTGACTTTTGGGCCAACAGATGCATCAGAATTTCTGATGCATCTGTCAGTCCTTGCGCCATGGTGCGCCAAATTGTAAATACAGCACATCCATGGTGGCGCAAGTGTATCGCAGGCTGGCACAGGGAAACTGACGCATCTCTACAGATGCGTCAGTTTCTTGTAAATCTGCCCCCCAATTTCTAACACCAAGTATAAAGTAAATTAAAATACACTTGGGGTAATGCAAATCAATTAAACATCTAGTATTAGAGTTTGCAGAAGCTCTGTAGCCTATGATGCTACATAATTCAGAAAATCCTCTTATTAAAATTCTAAAGTTGTTGAGGAAATGGGGTAACTTTCAAATATTTTTGATCGATAGGATAAATAACAATGTTAGTATCTCCAACTCAGTGAGCTTGCCCAGTGACATTGTACTTTAAGTCAACAGCCCCTTTCTTGTTAAATTCCCATGTACATGTGATAGAGTGTCTTCAGGAAGATCCAACAACTGCACAGAACTATTTGCTGGGGCTTACGAGTGCTACGCTGACCCACACTACACACAATTAAAATATTCCATATGTTCTGGAAACAGTATTGGATTTCCCTAATGTTTGTGACATTTTGCCTATGTTTATGTTTATGTTATCTGTTATTCATTTGTTGATCTTTACTGATCCCTTGGTTAGATGTTGCCTATGTGCCCTATCCAATTCTCTGAAATAAAGCTTTGCTGTTGGAGGCAAGCAACAAAGGATGGATTAGGGATTCAGCACATAAACCAGATTAACATTTAGGAGAAATTATTTCTGTAGAAGGTGTTTGCAAGCTATTATTAGCTCTGCATCACTCCTTTTTCATCATATTTATCAGAACTCCCATCATCAGAACACCATTATAATGTTTCAGAAGGCTTCGAGTTCTGCCAGAATGCCCTGGAAGGTGATTTGTAAAATGCTGGTAAAAGGGTCAAGGTTTTCACAGATTTTAGGATTTATTACTGGGCTACCCAACAGTAGGTCAAAACAATATTTGTAGGTATACACCATTGGGATAGAGAGTGCTTTATGATTCAATATAGGGTTGATCTATTTGTTTTCAGGTGTGCAATATTTACAAAAGCTGCAATTTGCAACTTTTAAGAGATAGATTACGACTTGACAGACTTCGAAAGCAGTGAGTATTTGGAAGTAATCACCAATTTTAGTTTTATCATAGTTGAGTTTAAGACCTAAGGGGAGGTATGTCACCTGTCAAACGTTATAGTGGTGATATAATCTAGAAAAATATTATGTATTAAATACTGTCCACCAAAACATGGGGAGTTAGGAATTATAGTAGATTCCCAATAGCTACCTTGTTGTCACTTTGCCCATCTGAATGGACCTTCTACAGGTATTGTAGCTCCTGTCTGAAATCATGCCACATCACGGTCCTAGTCTGTGAATTCATCATATATGTGATTACTTAAAATAAGGTGCCAAGAGAGGTATCCTACTCCTATCCACTTTTTCATAACACATATATTCTGGTCATTTCCTTCCACTCTCCAAACCTATTTTCTACTTTTTCAGTTCTTTGTATGACCCCAGTTACAAGAATCAATGCTTAAGTCTCAAGAAATATTTTAGTTAAATATTTTTTTCTTCTGTGACAGCTCAGATCTCTGACAGAAATCTACCTCCTTTCCTCTTTTCCACTTGTTCTTTGTGTTACCTCGTAAATACAGTTCATTCTAAAGAAATTAAATCTGCATTTGTTTTTTAGATATATAGCTCTGTTTGTTTTGAAAAATAAACAGAAGAAAAACTGATAAACTACATTTCTTCCCACAAGTCAATTTCTCAATTAGGTATTTAAATGTCAATCTTGGATAGTCTTCTTTCATATGACCTCCGGTAGAGTCTTTTTGCTTTGGGAAATGCCTGCATTACCTTGTAAATTGTATTAAGACCCATTTTACCTATCCCTTTACTTGGGGCCCCTTTATGGAATATTACCTACATGTGGTTCTCTTTCTTTTGGTATTCCTTATCATCTACATATAATTGATGCTGAGATGTTTTAAGGATGGGGCAAAGTGTGGAAACGCTGAAGGTCCCCACCTTCTAGGGCCCCCCAAAGTGGACTTTCTCTCTGTCTCATCTGTGTGGGTTTCTGTTTGACAACCTCTCCCTCAGTGCTTACCTCTACCTCTAACTCCATCACTCCTTGCTGATATATATATATATTTCACTGAAAAACAAAGGGCCCGATTACGAAGTCGGGCAGATCTGCCATTGCAGTCCGCTTGCTGCATTACGATGGATGGGCGGAGGCACCGTCCGCTGCACTTCTGACACACATAATCCAATAATGACAGCAGAGCCAGACTCGTCTCTGCCGTTGGGATTATGATGTCACTTTCCGACAGCCTTTCCATGTTCACCTTTCTGACATGGAAAGGCTGTCGCAAAGTGACTTTGGGGGCCCCTATCAGGGCCCCCTTCCCCCCTGACCCACTGCTAAGGGACCTGAGGGGCATCTATGGTGCCCCCTAAACATCCCTGCACCGTGTGGCAGGCACCACATGGTGCCTGCCACATGGTGCAGGGATGTTTAAAAACATACATTTTTCAATGGCAGCTTATGCAGCGGGCCATTTCCACCAGACGCACAAGCTGCCATTGCAAAATGAATGATTCTGATCGCCCTAATTGGGCGGTCAGAACTGCCGACCTATGGAAGAGTGGTTCCGTGTCCGCCTTACATGGTAATGAGCTCCAAAGTGATCTTGTAGTTAGTTCTGGTAAAACACAGATTAGAGTGGCCTAATCAGGTAAAATTGTCATTTAAAAAATACACTTTTAAACTATAGAAAATACTGAAATTCATCAAAGTTTAATTATAACTTGCACCCCCACCATAATAATTATAATAATAATCCATATTTGCAAGGCGCAAGCATATCCCCTTTTAAAGTTTCAGTGATCTGGGGGCCATTGGGGAGATTAAGTGAGCTATTGCCCAAGGTCACATGGTGCTGAGCTGAGCTGTAGCCGGGATCGAATCATGAACCCCGTATTCTGTAGTCAGATGCTGTGGCTGCTGCGCCACACCTCTCTCTGTGCCTCTCACTGTTAGCTCATTTGTCATGACATGTTCAATGGCATCATTGATGAATGACATAACTGATGATATATCAAATGGAATCACCCAATAAGTGTGACAGTTTGCTAAATGTTACTGACACTAAATGGCATTTAGTGAGCCACATCTAGAGCAAATTTTCTATAGCTTCTGTACTGTTAATGAGTGTAAGTTTTTGCAACATGCTTCGCCTCCTGTTAAGACTTGCTTGTGTGGAGGGTGTGGGCTCTCCCTGAGGAGCTGTACACAGAACAAATGCTGTGCATAGTAGGGGCTTCAACACCTAACAGGGTTTTAGAGTTTGTAGGTAGTGGGCTCTTTGTGGAAAGCTATGCACAGGGTTATGGCTTTGTGCAGTCGGAGCTTGGCAGCCTAATGGGGCTTCTCTAGGAAGTGCACTCTCCATGATGAGATGTGCACATGGCGGGGGCTGTGCATGGCAGGGGCTTTCCCTGCTAATGGTGCTTCGGTGTCTCGAGGGAGTGAGCGCTCCATGAAGATTTGTGCACAGAGCAAATGTCACAATTCACTCCCTGCGCTGTAGTGCCCACCACCAGGGGGTAGCATAGAGTGACTTTCCAGTGTTCTAATTAGTTTCCAGACACTCCCCTGCATGCATATCCTGGCTTCCAGCCATTTGGACACTATTTGGGAATTAACATCCATTCCCAATCGATGCCAGGTTTTGTGGAAGCCAGTCTGCTCATGCTGGAAACTCCATTACCTAAAATCCCCTGCTCACTGCTCCATCTCCACCCCTGTAGACCAAGGATGGGTGGAGGAATTCAGCTAACCTGTGGCTAGCTGCTGCTACCCTGCTCACACATGATGCACAAAATTGCTATGAGCTCTTTTAACCCCTTTGGTGCTTGCGTCGGCCAATGGCCGACGCAAGCACTACCTCCCTGGTGCGGCGCACGTCCATTGGCCGTCACCAGGGAGGGCCCCCGAGGCGCCCCAGAGGCGCTCTGACGTCACTGATTTCCCCACCGGAGCCGAGGACAGCAGCAGGTAAGGCCGCGCTCGACTCCGATGGGGAAATCCTTCCAAAAACGGCCTACCCAGCTTTCAGGGAGGCCTCGTTTGAAAGGGGAGAGTCTCCCCTTTCAAACGAGGCCTTCCTGAAAGGGTTTCCTGGCCGTGGATCGTGGCAGCGCTGCGATCCATGGCCAGGAAACCCCACTAGACACCAGGGATGTCTTTGGGGGGGTCGGCCATCGTGGTAATGGGTCGCCCCTCCCCCGGGGCATATTTTTTTATTGTTGAATGTTGGCTTTCCTTGGGGGGCGCGATCGCCCCCCAAAAATGCAAAACAAATATAAGAAATGTACAATGGTGGCAATATTGGCAGGGGGTCGGTCCTCCTGCTCAGTGGCCGACCCCCTGTGGGGGCAATTTTTTTTTTATAGCTATGGCCCCCAGGGAAGCCATAGCTATAATAAAAATTAGAGAAAGAGAGAGATCTTTCTTTATATATATATATATATATATATATATATATATATATATATATATATATATATATGAGAGAGAGAGAGAGTCTCTTTCTCTCTGTAGATGATATATGTGAATGATATATATATGTATCTATATACATATTCACTGAAAAAACCATGTGTTTCATGGACGTTATAGTTAGGCTGACATTTTACTCGCACAAAACCAGAGAAGTTCAGCCTTTATAGTTAGCTGAGCGAACTATAACTTGGACTCCGTAATGCACTGCTGATGATGTCACATATTACATCACTCATGACATGGTCAGTGACATCACTGATGACATCACTGATGACATCTCAAATTACATCACTGATGACACCACTGATGAAATCATCCAGTGACTGAGTGTTTCTAAAAAATGTAAGAATGATATCTCTATATACACACCAAGGTGTATTGAAGAATGAGTGGGTATATGAGTGTCTGTATGGATGATTTAGTGGGTGTGTGACTGACTGTATAAGTGAGTGATTATACATGTCTCAGTGAATGTATGGGTGGGTGAATAATCTGTGTGAATGTCTGTATCAAAGCTTACCAGACAAGACCTCTGACCTCCTGGTCAGGGAAACTGCTCTTCCCTCCCGCAGCTCCGTCAGTGCGTCTCTGCCCACAGCGCCTTCTGGTCTCCAGGTAAGTTGTTCGAGGCCCTCCTCCACCTGCAGGCTCTTGCCTGTGCCTCATCCCTGGTGGTCCAGTGGGAGAGCCTTGCTCTTCTGCTGGTCGCTTTGCCAGCCTTTCTGTTTGTTTTTCGGTCTCGCCAATTTGTGCCTTTTGTCTTTGTCTATTTGTGTCTTTTGTCTGCCTGCTGCCTTTGTTTCTGTCTGTGCTGTTTTCACTGTTTTGTTCTTTAGTTTTACCATTGCCTTTTCGCTCACTTTTCCCACCGCTGCTGCCCCCATGACCCCTCCCCCCCTGGGTGTTCCCGCTCCCGCCTCCTAGCTGCTCTCCCTCCCCCGATCCCTACTTAATGGCTGCCGCTGAGCATCAGGGTGAGCAAGACCTCTGACCTACTGGTCAGGGAAACTGCTCTCCCCTCGCGCAGCTCCATCGTTGCGTCCCTGCCCCCAGCACCTTCTGGTCTCCAGGTAAGGTGTTCGAGGCCCTCCTCCTCCCGCAGGCTCCTGCCTGCGCCTCATCCCTGGAGGTCCAGTGGGAGAGCCTTGCTCTTCTGCTGGTCCGCTCTGCCAGCCTTTCTGTTTGTTTTTCTGTCTTTGTCTATTTTTGCCTCTTGTCTTTGTCTATTTGTGCCTTTTATCTGTCTGCTGCCTTTTTGTCTGCCTGTGTCTTTTTTTGGTGACTGCTTTCACTGTTTTGTTCTTTATTTTTTACTGTTGCCTTTTTGCTCCCTTTTATTGCTGCTGCTGCCCCCTCATCCCCTCCCGCCCTGCGTGTTTCCACTCCTGCCTCCCAGCTGCTCTCCCTCCCCCCGACCCCTACCTAAAGGCGGCCGCGGTGTGGCCACACTGCTGGCGCGCCAACGGCAAGCCCATCTGCCCCCGACAGTGACCAGCGCCACGGACCCTGAACCTCCGACCCCCCGCCGCTACGACTCAGCAACCCTCCACACACTCAACCCTGGATGCAACAACAACTGCCAGCTCTCAAAGCCGAGCATCAACCAAGGCCCGTTCTCCTGCAGACACTGCTGCCACACCTTCAGCCACCGCCAACCCACCAGACGCCAGCGCACCCAAACCCCTGATCTGCATCCTCCTCAACGTACACTCCCTGCACAGACACGCAGTAGAAATCTGGGACCTCCTCAACACCCTCTCATCCGACGTCGCCTTCCTCACAGAAACCTGGACCAACGCCAGCTCTGCACCCGACATCGCAACCACCATCTCGACGGGTACAAGATCCAGGGGTACGACTGCCCCAACCACCCCCTGGAGGAGGCCTTGCCATCGGCCACAAAAGATCCCTCCAACTGACAAACTCCATCTCGAACGACTCCGCACCCCCAAAGGAACTTCCAGATTCAGGTCAACCTCAGAACAGCTCTACACGGAACTCTCGCCTACAGACCTCCCGGACCCCACGCCCCATTCACCAACACCATAGCAGACCCCATCGTGCCCCACGCCCTCACCTCCATGGACTACATGCTGCTTGGAGACCTGAATTTCCACCTCGACAACCTCAGCGATCCCAACTCCACTGCCCTCCTAGACAACCTCGCCAACATCTGACTGAAGCAACTCGTCACCACCCCCACCCACAAGGCTGGACTCACCCTCGACCCAATTTTCACTGGAGGAATCAACATCCACTTCAGTCACACATGCAACCCCTCTGGACTGACCACCACTGCGTCCACTTCTCCTTCTCGAAACCCACTGCACACAAGCCAATGCCACGGCCCCGCGCAGGAACTTGAGCAAGATCTCTGAAGAGCACCTCGCTTCTGCCCTCAGACGCACTCCTCCCCCGACCACGACTGACGACAACTTTGCAGCCAACGAACTCCACAAATGGATCACCGACTGCACCAACATGCTCACACCCCTCCAGAACTCTGACAGACAACACACTACGAAAGCCACCTGGTTAACCACGGACCTCCGAGAATCAAAGCGCTCATGCCCAACCCCGGAAGCACACACCGCCTACAGGACCGCCACTACAGCACACCACCAACTCATCAGACCTACGAAGAGAAACTTCATCCAGGACAGAATCCTCTCCAACTCCTGCAACTCCAAGGAACACTTCAACATCATACAAGAATTCACCAGACCCCCCAGCGAAACCTCGGACGTCCCTCCCTCCCAGGACCTCTGCAACAAACTCGGCTCCTTCTTCCACCACAAGATCAGGACACTCTACGACAACTTCGACGAACAGGACCAGGGCAACGACCCAACACCTTCCACCTGCAACTCCACTCAGCCGACCATCCTCGCCTGGACCCCTGTTACCACAGAAGACACCGCAAAGACCATGAGGAGCATACACTCCGGAGCACCCACTGACCCCTGCCTGCCACACATCTTCCACAGGGCCGCCTCCGCCATCGCACCAGAACTACGATGGACAATCAACTGCACCCTCGAAACAGGCACGTTTCCCGATGACTGGAAACACGCAAAAGTCAAACCCCTCCTCAAGAAGCCCTCCGCAGACTAGATGGACTTCAAGAACTACGAGCCCATTTCCCTCCTCCCCTTCACCGCAAAGTCACAGAGAAGATCGTCAACATCCGGCTAACGTACATCATAGAATCCAACAACATCCTTGACACATCTCAATCTGGCTTCCGCAGCAACCACAGCACTGAGACCGCCCTCCTAGCCACCACGAACGACATCTGCACACTCCTCGACCAAGGCCACACTGCAGCCCTCATCCTACTAGACCTCTCAGCAGCCTTCGACACCGTCTCCCACCGCACACTAGCCGCCAGACTCCACGACACCAGCATACAAGAAACTGCCCTAGACTGGATTCACTCCTTCTTCGCCGGCCGAACTCAAAGAATAAGACTCCCGCCCTTACTCTCCAAACCCACAGAGATCAGATGTGGAATACCCCAAGGATCCTCCCTCAGCCCCACACTCTTCAACATCTACATGGCCCCCCTCGCAACCATCATCAGAAAACAAGGACTCAGCATAGTATCCTACACCGACAACACCCAGCTCATCCTCTCCCTCACCATGGAACCCAACATCACCAGGCACAACTTCCAGAAAGGAATAAGGGACATCGCAACCTGGATGAGCAGCAGCTGCCTGAAGCTCAACTTCGAGAAAACAGAAGTCCTTATCCTCAGATCCCCCTCCGTGTGGGATGACACCTGGTGGCCCCCCATCCTCGGCAACCCCTCAGACCCACAGACCACGCCTGCAACATCAGCATCATACTCAACTCCTCCCTCACCATGAACCGACAGATCAACGCTGCATCCTCCACATACTTCAACACCCTCTGCATACTACGCAAGACCTTCAAATGGATCCCCCCTCCGAATCCAGGAAGACCTTACCCCACGCACCCATCACCAGCAGGCTGGACTATGTGAACACCCTCTATGCAACAATCAACAAATCTCTACTCCACAAGGTCCAGACCATCCAGAACGCCGCAGCCCGAATTGTCCTCAGCATCCCACGACAAGACCACATCACCCAGCACCTACGAAACCACCACTGGCTCCCCGTCGAGAAAAGAGTGACCTTCAAGCTGATCACACATGTCTTCAAAGCCTGTGTTAGACTTGGCATCTTTTGGCGTGTTTCCCCTGACTTTTTGCTTTCTGACCTCCCGGTTTTGACTCTGTTTTTGCTGGTGTAATGGTTCTGCGCACTTTCCTCACTGCTGTCCAGTGGGAAAGTGCAAGTGCTCCTGTATAAAATGTGTTATGGATTGGTGTTTCCATGATTGGCCTATTTGGTTTATGTGTCAGTCCCTTGTAACGTGCACTATGAGTGCCAGGGCCTATAGACCAAATGCTGTTGGTGGGCTGCAGCACTGGATTGTGCCACCCACGCAAACAGCCCGTAAAGTGTAACTCGGGCCTGCCAACGCAGAGCCTGTGCGCAGCCTGGGGCTGCCATGTCGACTTGGCAAGTGCACACACTTGCAAGTCCCTAAACCTTCCCTTTGCTACATGTTAGTCACCCCTAAGGTAGGCCCAAGGTACCCCTGTGGGCAGGGTGCGTTGTATGCGAAAGGTAGGACATGCCCGGGTGTGTGCAGCATGTCCTGATAGTGAATTACAGCCTAGTTCGTTTTTCACTATTGCAAGGCTACCTGTTCCCCCTAGGCCAGAACGGGCAGTTTTGATTATTACAGCTTATAATCCTAACTGACCCCTGGAACATGGTAGAAATTCGAGTTTAGTATGCCTGGACTCAGAATGATAAAATGCATCTTTTAGTGAAGTTGGTTTTAACATTCTGTGTTTGAAAATACCACTTTTAGAAAGTGGGTATTTTCTTGTCTAACCATCCAAGCCTGCCTCTGCGAGGTTGTGTATTCCTTGTCTGGAGTGTGAGTGACAGGGGCTGGGGGATGCCAGGAGACAGGGTGAGTCAGCACAGGGCTGAATAGCAAGATCTACATGTAGATGGGTGGGAGGGGTCGCACCTGGGCCCTGAATAGGACAGTGCCTTCCCTCCACAATGCTGGCTCCACCTCCTGTGGTGCGTCTGATGTCCCTGGCCTTCTCACTGAAAGCAGGGACGGAGACTTGTCAACAAAGTGCTCCAGAACTGGTTTGGACTAGGCAAAGGCCTCTCTGCCTTCAGAGAACAAAGGAATTTGGGATATAAATATTGGGGCCCTGACCCCATGAATTTAGATCTCGCTGGAATCAAGGAACCTGCCAAGACGAAGAGCTGGAAGAGCTGCCAGGAGGAGTACTGCCCCGTTGCTGTGTTGTTGCTTTGTTGGGTTGGCCTGCAGTTGCTGCTTCTGTCTTGGGCAGTGAAAGGACTGGACTGAACTTTCTACAAACTTGTGCTGAGTATCTCCAAGGGCCTGAAACCGAGCTGGCCTCCTGTTAAGAAGTCTCAGGGACTACAAAGACTTCACAAGCCTCTGGGTACCGCTCCTGGAACGCTGTTTCAGTTGCCACAGAGGAAGGGAACTGCAACCGACTCCGTCAACCGAATCCATCCCTGGCCGGTGACCTGTTTGCACCGCAGACCGCATCGCCCCGCTTCGCATCGCAACCCTGGTCTCACCGTGGGCGACGTCCGACGCCGCCAACATCGAGCCGCTGCTTGCACCGTGACCTGTGGGCACCGCAGTTCGCATCGCTTCACTGGGCCAGCCGGACCAGACCGACACTGTCGCTGCAACTGGCTCAAGAGTCGAGACCGCACCGCATTGGGGGCACCGCTCGCACGTCTGCGACGCACCGCTCCGACTCGCACCGCTGTCCGACGCCAGCTCCCGCACTCCGGCTAGGTCGCCTTCATCGCAACCTGTCAGCACCGCATCGAGCATCGTCTCGCCCTGCATCGCACGCCTTGGACTCACCGACTCCGTCTACACGACGCTCATCGAGCCGCTGCCTGCACCGCATCGAGGGACACCGCACCTTGCATCGCTCCGTCTTGCACCGCAACCGCGACGAACGCCGACCGGCTCGTACACTCCGTACCAGCCACAACGAGAAAGGTACTGTAGCCGAGTCTGTTCATGACTCTGCTGGCCCGTATCGACGCGGTCGGCTGGAACTGTTAGACTCTGGGGTTTTCAGCATCACGGTAGGCTCGGACGGAGCTACCGACTCGTACGAACTTTGCTTTTGTGCTATTCCTGCAAAGAAGAAGTTAACGAATCAAGTATTCATTCGTAAAGTACAGTATTGTGGATTTTTGTCGTAATTGGTCTTGTCTTGAGTATATAAAATATTGGTTATTTTTCTAAACTGGTGTGGTGTCCGTTTGTAGTGCTTACACTGTATTACTGTTGGTTATGTGCAAATGCTTTACACACTGCCTCTGAATTAAGCCTGACTGCTTGTGCCAAGCTACCACGAGGGTGAGCAGGGGTTACTTCACGAGTGTAACAACCCTTACCCTGACTAGGAAGAAGGGTCCCTACTTGGACAAAGGTGAAAGCCCTTGCCAACTAGAGATCCCATTTCTAACAGTCCTCCCCAGTACCGGACCCCAATACCTCAACGAAAGAATCTCCTTCAATGCCCCCAAGAGAAACCTCTGCTCCGCTGACCTAGCCTTGGCCGAAACCCCCCTGCATCCACAGAGCCAGAACAGGAGGCATATACTTCTCCTACATCGCGGCCAAGACCTGGAACAAACTCCCCCTCAGCATCAGACGAAGCCCCACACTGCAAGCATTCAGGATGAGCCTCAAGACCTTGCTTTTTGGATGACCGGAGCTGCCCGGAACCCCCCAGTGCCTTGAGACCCTCACGGGTGAGTAGTGCACTCCACAAATCCCTGATTGATTGATTGAGACACTACGGGGACCATAAACACACGGCAGATAACATCGAATTGTATGTCATTGAAAAAAATTCAACAAAGACATACAGACAAAAGCAGGGCCCTTCTGAAATATGAACAATGCTGGATATTTCACTTTAAGACGGATAACCAAGGCTTAAATTATGGCATTCTCTGGGGCTGCCTAGGCCGATAGCCTTGATAACAGACATCCCGGTATAAATAACAGGTATCTAAAAATGCACCCAATATAGCACTATATCTTTGTTTTGGGCCTCTAGATCGATAACTCCTCAGCCAACACCACTGTATCAACAAAGGGTGGCTGATAATTTTAAAATGATGTTTTTTACAACAACATTCCCATTAGCTACACATCCCACAATCTCCTTCCTTGAGATATGGACAACAGGGCATTAAAACCACCGTCACCATGGGCCCCTGTTTTGTCAATGGGGGGAGTGTTTCTCTTTGGTGCCTTCGACATATGGGACCCCACGTTTCTCTTTTATTTTACCAGGTCTATCCTTAAAAAAAAAATCTTTTGCTCATGGAGACTCCTTTGTCTGTGTCTTTTTATAATTGTGTTTACTATTTTTTCTATACCTTCCGTTTAAAAAAAAATAAACTACCTTCCCCAGCACACTCTGATAATGTCATATGTTCGCGCTCCTACTCAACCGCACACAAGGGCTCCACCCTCCATTATATTTGTCACGTTGGAGGGGTGCATCCAGCTTCAGATTCCATGGAAGCTCCGCCATGACGCACATTGACCTAGGTGCACCATTGGTTAGAGCCTATACTTCTGGTATTGTCCACGGCCTTAGGAGGGGCAGCCCAACTGGGCATTGCATGCCCTGTGACAATGTATTGGCGCTACGTGTCGAGATGGGAGGCACTACGTACAGAGGTCAGAAATACCGGCAGGCCTTACAAATTTAACACGTGGTCAGCATCCAGCTTAGTACCTTATATATGCATGCAGGAGGCATGCCCCCGTTCTACCAGTTGGCTGCTGGTACGGGACAGGTATGATTAAAGTGGGAATTCCTCCTTGATGAAGTAAGTAAACAACCCCTGCTCCCTCTGGGTGCCCCCCATGGCACTAAGCAACATTATGTCCACATCATTTTTTTCAAGATTCAGGTATTTTCTTGTGTCTAAATTGTGTAAAACCCTATGTTTTTATTCATTTACAATATTTCAGTGTGTGACTATAGGAGGTGCCCCTCGCAAAAGACCATGAGGCTTTCTTTTTCAATTGTGTCCTCATCATGTGTGTGTTTTTGTTTCACGAGTGTCACAGTGGTTATGTGCTGATATACAATATATATTTTTTAAAGGCCACTAATGTTTGGAAACCACACCACAGGTTGGAGGTGTGGAAAGACTGAAATAAGAAAAGATCCAGATGTGAACTCTAGTTACATGCTGGAGAGATTTAATTCTGATTAAATTTCTCCTTCTTATGTTTCCATCAATTAATATAATATGCAGTAGCTTACCTTCAGAGAGGTAGGTCCTTCTGCTTTTATTAACAATCTCTTATCCCTCACTTTAAATCAAAGTCAAAGTCTAAGACAATAACCCTGATGAATGCTCAGGACCACTTTGCCTCTTTGAAGGGCATAAACATGTTGGTTTATTCCAAGGGTATACAAGGATCATAGCATCCATTTATATACCCTGCCAATACCTTACAGTACAGGGTACCACCTTAATAAAAGGATACTTTTGTGGTAAACCCTGAGGCATTTTTAGCATAATAGCTGGACCCACATTATCCAGAAAAATTATTATTATTTAAGAACTCCCTTGGGATAGTCCAGCCCGAGGTTGAGTCCGCCCTGGTATGACCATCTTATCAGTGTGGGATGAGGTGGCCTATGATGAAACATGTCACAATACGTAAGTGAGCCCACCTCATCCAATTCCAGGAATTTCTAGGTACAGCAGGAGACACGCTAGCATTATCCAAACAGAATCACTAGAGTAGCTATTTGTTTCAAAGCCCTACAAAACAGTTTATTGATTAAAAATTCATATCTTGACTTCTACTCATTGGATTTTCATCTTTTTTAATCTTGTTTTATTCATAGAAATATAAGCTATTGTTCTAAACTAGTG
This sequence comes from Calotriton arnoldi, assembly GCA_963921515.1. NCBI lineage: Eukaryota > Metazoa > Chordata > Amphibia > Caudata > Salamandridae > Calotriton > Calotriton arnoldi. The sequence goes on along the minus strand of CAWUFW010007836.1, from coordinate 143,639 downwards.
TGGAGTCTTTTTGAGGTATTGTCACTGTGTTACCGTTTGAAATGTTGCACAAATACTTTAACCATTGCTTCTTAAGTTAAGCCTGACTGCTCTGTGCCAAGCTACCAGAGGGTGAGCAGAGACTAATTTAAAGTGTGTTTCTGACTTACCCTGACTAGGATTGTGGCTCCTGCCTGGACAGGGTACATAATTCTGCCAACCAGAAACCCAGGGACAGATTTACAAGCCCCTTGCCACACTTTTGCGCCACCGTTGCGTCACTTTTGTGACGCAGCGGCGGTGTAAACAATGCAGCGAATTTACAACGTAACACATCTAGGGAGATGCGTCACGTTGTAAAGCCCTGCGTCACATTATACCTGCATCAGGTATAATGTATGTAGGGTGGGCGTTCCCACGCAGGAAAGCCTCGTAAATGTGACGCAGTGAAATCTACAAGATTTCACTGCGCCACTTCTAGGACGCCACTGCGTCAAACCCTTATGCCTGCTTGAAGCAGGCGTAAGGAGTCACTCAGTACAATAAGTAGAGGCCTCAACATGCATTGCTAGAGTTGCGTCGTGCTTGCAACACGACACCAGCAATGCGTGACTTTTGGGCCAACAGATGCATCAGAATTTCTGATGCATCTGTCAGTCCTTGCACCATGGTGCGCCAAATTGTAAATACAGCACATCCATGGTGGCGCAAGTGTATCGCAGGCTGGCACAGGGAAACTGACGCATCTCTACAGATGCGTCAGTTTCTTGTAAATCTGCCCCCCAATTTCTAACACCAAGTATAAAGTAAATTAAAATACACTTGGGGTAATGCAAGTCAATTAAACATCTAGTATTAGAGTTTGCAGAAGCTCTGTAGCCTATGATGCTACATATTTCAGAAAATCCTCTTATTAAAATTCTAAAGTTGTTGAGGAAATGGGGTAACTTTCAAATATTTTTGATCGATAGGATAAATAACAATGTTAGTATCTCCAACTCAGTGAGCTTGCCCAGTGACATTGTACTTTAAGTCAACAGCCCCTTTCTTGTTAAATTCCCATGTACATGTGATAGAGTGTCTTCAGGAAGATGCAACAACTGCACAGAACTATTTGCTGGGGCTTACGAGTGCTACGCTGACCCACACTACACACAATTAAAATATTCCATATGTTCTGGAAACAGTATTGGATTTCCCTAATGTTTGTGACATTTTGCCTATGTTTATGTTTATGTTATCTGTTATTCATTTGTTGATCTTTACTGATCCCTTGGTTAGATGTTGCCGATGTGCCCTATCCAATTCTCTGAAATAAAGCTTTGCTGTTGGAGGCAAGCAACAAAGGATGGATTAGGGATTCAGCACATAAACCAGATTAACATTTAGGAGAAATTATTTCTGTAGAAGGTGTTTGCAAGCTATTATTAGCTCTGCATCACTCCTTTTTCATCATATTTATCAGAACTCCCATCATCAGAACACCATTATAATGTTTCAGAAGGCTTCGAGTTCTGCCAGAATGCCCTGGAAGGTGATTTGTAAAATGCTGGTAAAAGGGTCAAGGTTTTCACAGATTTTAGGATTTATTACTGGGCTACCCACCAGTAGGTCAAAACAATATTTGTAGTTATACACCATTGGGATAGAGAGTGCTTTATGATTCAACATAGGGTTGATCTAGTTGTTTTCAGGTGTGCAATATTTACAAAAGCTGCAATTTGCAACTTTTAAGAGATAGATTACGACTTGACAGACTTCGAAAGCAGTGAGTATTTGGAAGTAATCACCAATTTTAGTTTTATCATAGTTGAGTTTAAGACTTAAGGGGAGGTATGTCACCTGTCAAACGTTATAGTGATGATATAATCTAGAAAAATATTATGTATTAAATACTGTCCACCAAAACATGGGGAGTTAAGAATTATAGTAGATTCCCAATAGCTACCTTGTTGTCACTTTGCCCATCTGAATGGACCTTCTACAGGTATTGTAGCTCCTGTCTGAAATCATGCCACATCACGGTCCTAGTCTGTGAATTCATCATATATGTGATTACTTAAAATAAGGTGCCAAGAGAGGTATTCTTCTCCTTTCCACTTTTTCATAACACATATATTCTGGTCATTTCCTTCCACTCTCCAAACCTATTTTCTACTTTTTCAGTTCTTTGTATGACCCCAGTTACAAGAATCAATGCTTAAGTCTCAAGAAATATTTTAGTTAAATATTTTTTTCTTCTGTGACAGCTCAGATCTCTGACAGAAATCTACCTCCTTTCCTCTTTTCCACTTGTTCTTTGTGTTACCTCGTAAATACAGTTCATTCTAAAGAAATTAAATCTGCATATGTTTTTTAGATATATAGCTCTGTTTGTTTTGAAAAATAAACAGAAGAAAAAATGATAAACTACATTTCTTCCCACAAGTCAATTTCTCAATTAGGTATTTAAATGTAAATCTTGGATAGTCTTCTTTCATATGACCTCCGGTAGAGTCTTTTTGCTTTGGGAAATGCCTGCATTACCTTGTAAATTGTATTAAGACCCATTTTACCTATCCCTTTACTTGGGGCCCCTTTATGGAATATTACCTACATGTGGTGCTCTTTCTTTTGGTATTCCTTATCATCTACATATAATTGATGCTGAGATGTTTTAAGGATGGGGCAAAGTGTGGAAACGCTGAAGGTCCCCACCTTCTAGGGCCCCCAAAGTGGACTTTCTCTCTGTCTCATCTGTGTGGGTTTCTGTTTGACAACCTCTCCCTCAGTGCTTACCTCTACCTCTAACTCCATCACTCCTTGCTGATATATATATATATTTCACTGAAAAACAAAGGGCCCGATTACGAAGTCGGGCAGATCTGCCATTGCAGTCCGCTTGCTGCATTACGATGGATGGGCGGAGGCACCGTCCGCTGCACTTCTGACACACATAATCCAATAATGACAGCAGAGCCAGACTCGTCTCTGCCGTTGGGATTATGATGTCACTTTCCGACAGCCTTTCCATGTTCACCTTTCCGACATGGAAAGGCTGTCGCAAAGTGACTTTGGGAGCCCCTATCAGGGCCCCCTTCCCCCCTGACCCACTGCTAAGGGACCTGAGGGGCATCTATGGTGCCCCCTAAACATCCCTGCACCGTGTGGCAGGCACCACATGGTGCCTGCCACATGGTGCAGGGATGTTTAAAAACATACATTTTTCAATGGCAGCTTATGCTGCGGGCCATTTCCACCAGACGCACAAGCTGCCATTGCAAAATGAATGATTCCGATCGCCCTAATTGGGCGGTCAGAACTGCCGACCTATGGTCGAGTGGTTCCGTGTCCGCCTGACATGGTAATGAGCTCCAAAGTGATCTTGTAGTTAGTTCTGGTAAAACACAGATTAGAGTGGCCTAATCAGGTAAAATTGTCATTTAAAAAATACACTTTTAAACTATAGAAAATACTGAAATTCATCAAAGTTTAATTATAACTTGCACCCCCACCATAATAATTATAATAATAATCCATATTTGCAAGGCGCAAGCATATCCCCTTTTAAAGTTTCAGTGATCTGGGGGCCATTGGGGAGATTAAGTGAGCTATTGCCCAAGGTCACATGGTGCTGAGCTGAGCTGTAGCCGGGATCGAATCATGAACCCCGTATTCTGTAGTCAGATGCTGTGGCTGCTGCGCCACACCTCTCTCTGTGCCTCTCACTGTTAGCTCATTTGTCATGACATGTTCAATGGCATCATTGATGAATGACATAACTGATGATATATCAAATGGAATCACCCAATAAGTGTGACAGTTTGCTAAATGTTACTGACACTAAATGGCATTTAGTGAGCCACATCTAGAGCAAATTTTCTATAGCTTCTGTACTGTTAATGAGTGTAAGTTTTTGCAACATGCTTCGCCTCCTGTTAAGACTTGCTTGTGTGGAGGGTGTGGGCTCTCCCTGAGGAGCTGTACACAGAACAAATGCTGTGCATAGTAGGGGCTTCAACACCTAACAGGGATTTAGAGTTTGTAGGTAGTGGGCTCTTTGTGGAAAGCTATGCACAGGGTTATGGCTTTGTGCAGTCGGAGCTTGGCAGCCTAATGGGGCTTCTCTAGGAAGTGCAATCTCCATGATGAGATGTGCACATGGCGGGGGCTGTGCATGGCAGGGGCTTTCCCTGCTAATGGTGCTTCGGTGTCTCGAGGGAGTGAGCGCTCCATGAAGATTTGTGCACAGAGCAAATGTCACAATTCACTCCCTGCGCTGTAGTGCCCACCACCAGGGGGTAGCATAGAGTGACTTTCCAGTGTTCTAATTAGCTTCCAGACACTCCCCTGCATGCATATCCTGTCTTCTAGCCATTTGGACACTATTTGGGAATTAACATCCATTCCCAATCGATGCCAGGTTTTGTGGAAGCCAGTCTGCTCACGCTGGAAACTCCATTACCTAAAATCCCCTGCTCACTGCTCCATCTCCACCCCTGTAGACCAAGGATGGGTGGAGGAATTCAGCTAACCTGTGGCTAGCTGCTGCTACCCTGCTCACACATGATGCACAAAATTGCTATGAGCTCTTTTAACCCCTTTGGTGCTTGCGTCGGCCAATGGCCGACGCAAGCACTACCTCCCTGGTGCGGCGCACGTCCATTGGCCGTCACCAGTGAGGGCCCCCGAGGCGCCCCCGAGGCGCACTGATGTCACTGATTTCCCCACCGGAGGCGAGGACAGCAGCAGGTAAGGCCGCGCTCGACTCCGATGGGGAAATCCTTCCGAAAACGGCCTCCCCAGCTATCAGGGAGGCCTCGTTTGAAAGGGGAGAGTTTCCCCTTTCAAACGAGGCCTTCCTGAAAGGGTTTCCTGGCCGTGGATCATGGCAGCGCTGCGATCCATGGCCAGGAAACCCCACTAGACACCAGGGATGTCTTTGGGGGGGGTCGGCCCTCGTGGTAATGGGTCGCCCCTCCCCCGGGGCATATTTTTTTATTGTTGAATGTTGGCTTTCCTTGGGGGGCGCAATCGCTCCCCAAAAATGCTAAAAAAATATAAAAAATGTACAATGGTGGCAATATTGGCAGGGGGTCGGTCCTCCTGCTCAGTGGCCGACCCCTGTGGGGGCAATTTTTTTATAGCTATGGCCCCCAGGGAAGCCATAACTATAATAAAAATTAGAGAAAGAGAGAGATCTTTCTTTATATATATATATATATATATATATATATATATATATATATATATATATATATATAGAGAGAGAGAGAGAGAGAGTCTCTTTCTCTCTGTAGATGATATATGTATATATATGTATCTATATACATATGTATGTGTATATAGATACATATATACATAAGTGTAAAGAGTGAATGATATATATATGTATCTATATACATATTCACTGAAAAAAACATGGGTTTCATGGACGTTATAGTTTGGCTGACATTTACTCGCACAAAACCAGAGAAGTTCAGCCCTTATAGTTAGCTGAGCGAACTATAACTTGGCCTCCGTAATGTACTGCTGATGATGTCACATATTACATCACTCATGACATGGTCAGTGACATCACTGATGACATCACTGATGACATCTCAAATTACATCACTGATGACACCACTGATGAAATCATCCCGTGACTGAGTGTTTCTAAAAAATGTAAGAATGATATTTATATATACACACCAAGGTGTATTAAAGAATGAGTGGGTATATGAGTGTCTGTATGGATGATTTAGTGGGTGTGTGACTGACTGTATAAGTGAGTGATTATACATGTCTCAGTGAATGTATGGGTGGGTGAATAATCTGTGTGAATGTCTGTATCAGTCTGTCAGTTGGTGTGTAAGTGGCTACATGGGTTGGTAAATATGTACATGAGTGTCTCTATGAGTTAATGATTGGTTGTCTGAGTAGCTGTATGGGTGCCTGAGTGTCTCTTTGGGTGGGTGGGAGGAGTGTGACTCCCTGCATGATTAAGTGAGTGTGTGATTCACTGGGTGTATGGGTTCATCACTGCATGTGCAAGGGCTGTATGGATGAGTGAGTGTGTGTATGGCTGTGTTATTGAGTGAATGGATGTCTCAGTGGTATATGGGTGAGTAACTGCATATGTGTAAGACATCATATGTGAGTGTTGCAGTATATAAGTGATTGTATGTGAGAGTGAGTGATTGTGACCGTGATTGCATGGATGAGTGTGTGCTTGTGTCAGTGATTGTATAAGAGAGTTACTATGTGTTAGTATCAGTATGAATAAGTGAGGTGGTGTGTGTATAACTGTATAGGTGACTAAAGGGCAGTGTGATTGACTCTTTGGGTGACTGACTAGATGTGTGAGTAAATCTATGGGTGAGTGGCGGTATGTGAGGGTCTGTATGGGTGTATGAGTGCATATATAAGTGGGTGTATTGATGAGTGCCTGCATAAATGAGTGAGTGTAAGGGTGAGTGAGTGGATGTATGTATAGACCTATAAATCAGTGAGTGGGTATGTACTAATTGGTATTGGTGTGTCTATGGTTTCGGGAATGGTAGTCTGTATTTTAGAGTGGGTGTATAAAAGGTTATATTAGGGTGTGAGGATGTGCATCAGAGATTACGTGGATGATTGTCATCAGTGATGTTATTTGAGATGTCATCAGTGATGTCACTGACCATGTCATGAGTGATGTAATATGTGATGTCATCAGCAGTGCATTGCAGGGGCGCGAGTTATAGTTAGCACAGCTAACTATAATGGCTGAATTTCTCTGGTTTTGAGTGAGTGAAATGTCAGCCTAACTATAACGTCCCAAAAACCTGTGTTTTTTCCAGTGAATTTCCAAGGTTTTTCAAATACTAATTCCAAACTATTATGTCCCTGAAACCTGTGGTTTTTCAGTGAATTTCTAAGGTTTTTTAAATGCTAATTTCTAACTAGGCCTACATAGGTATGACATGTGCAGAAAGAGGAAGAAAGGCACAGAAAGAAGCAAGAGAAATGCAGAAAGAACCAACAGAGGTGCAGAAAGATGCCAGAGGGGTGCAGTAAGAGGGACGAGAAGTGCAGAAAGAAGCAAGAGAGGTGCAGAAAGAGGCAATAGAGGTGCAGAAAGTAGCAAGAGAACTGTGGAAAGAGTAATAAAGGTGCAGAAAAAGGCAAGAGAGGTGCATAAAGAAGCAAGAGAGGTGCAGAAAGAAGAAGAAAGGTGCAGAAAGAAGAAGAAAGGTGCAGAAATAAGCAAGAGAAGTACAGAAAGAGGCAAGAGAGGTTCAGAAAGAAGCAACAGAATTGCAGAAAGAGGAAGAAAGGTGCAGAAAGAGGAAGAAAGTTGCAGAAAGAAGCAAGAGAAGTGCAGAAAGAAGCAAGAGAAGTGAAGAAAGAGGCAAGTGAGGTGCAGAAAGAGGCAAGAAAGGTACAGAAAGAGGCAAGTGGGGTACAGAATGAGGCAAGAGAGGTGTAGAAAGAGGCAAATAGAGGTGTAGAAAGAAGCAAGAGTACTGCAGAAAGAGGAAGAAAGGTGCAGAAAGAGGAAGAAAGACACAGAAAGAATCAAGAAAAGTACCGAAAGATGCAAGTGAGGTGCAGAAAGAGGCAAGAGAGGTGCAGAAAGAAGCAGCAGAGTTGCAGAAAGAGGGAAGAGGGGTGCAGAAAGAGGAAAGAGGGATGCAGAAAGAGGCAAGAGGGATGCAGAAATAAGCAAGAGAGGTGCAGAAAGAACCAAGAGAAGTGCAGAAAGAACCAACAGAGGTGCAGAAAGAGGCAATAGGGGTACAGAAAGAGGCAAGAGAACTGCAGAAAGAGGCAAGAGAGGTTCAGAAACAGTCAAGAGAGGTGCAGAAAGAGGGAACAGGGGTGCAGAAAGAGGCAAGAGGAATGCAGAAAGAAGCAATAGAGGTGCAGAAAGAAGCAAAAGAAGTGCAGAAATAACCAACAGAAGTGTAGAAAGAGGCAAAAGGGGTGCAGAAAGAGGCAAGAGAACTGCTGAAAGAGTCAAGGGAACTGCAGAAAGAGACAAGAGAGGTGCAGAAAGAGGGAAGAGGGGTGCAGGAAGAGGAAAGAGGGATGCAGAAAGAGGCAAGAGGGATGTAGAAAGAAGCAAGAGAGGTATAGAAAGAAGAAAGAGAAGTGCAGAAAGAACCAACAGAGGTGCAGAAAGAGGCAATAGGGGGACGGAAAGAGGCAAGAGAGGTTCACAAACAGGCAAGAGACGTACAGAAAGAGGGAACAGGGGTGCAGAAAGAGGCAAGAGAGGTGCAGCAAGATTGAAGAGGGGTGCAGAAAGATGCAAGAGGGGTGCATAAAGAAGCAATAGAGGTGCAGAAAGAAGCAAGAGAAGTGCAGAAATAACCAACAGAGGTGCAGAAAGAGGCAAAAGTGGTGCAGAAAGAGGTAAGAGAACTGCAGAAAGAGGCAGGAGAACTGCAGAAATAGGCAATAGAACTGCAGAAAGAGGCAAGAGAGGTGCAGAAAGAGGGAAGAGGGGTGGAGAAAGAGGCAAGAGGGGTGCAGAAAGAAGCAAGAGAGGTGCAGAAAGAAGCAAGAGAAGTGAGAAAGAGGCAAGAGGGGTGCAGAAAGAGGCAAGAGATCTACAGAAAGAGGCAAGAGAGATACAGAAAGAGTCAAGAGAGGTGCAGAAAGAGGGAAGAGGGGTTGAGAAAGAGGCAAGAGGGGTGCAGAAAGTAGCAAGAGAGGTGCAGAAAGAAGCAAGAGAAGTGCAGAAAGATGCAACAGAGGTGCAGAATGAGGCAAGAGGGGTACAGAAAGAGGCAAGAGAAGTGCAGAAAAAAACGGCAGAAATGCAGAAAAAGGCAAGAGAAGTGCAGAAAGAGGCAAGAGAGTTGCAGAAACATGCAACAGAGGTGCAGAAAGAGGGAAGAGGGGTGGAGAAAGAGGCAAGAGGGGTGCAGAAAGTAGCAAGAGAGGTGCAGAAAGAAGCAAGAGAGGTGCAGAAAGAAGCAAGAGAAGTGAGAAAGAGGCAAGAGGGGTGCAGAAAGAGGCAAGAGATCTACAGAAAGAGGCAAGAGAGATACAGAAAGAGTCAAGAGAGGTGCAGAAAGAGGGAAGAGGGGTTGAGAAAGAGGCAAGAGGGGTGCAGAAAGTAGCAAGAGAGGTGCAGAAAGAAGCAAGAGAAGTGCAGAAAGAAGCAACAGAGGTGCAGAATGAGGCAAGAGGGGTACAGAAAGAGGCAAGAGAAGTGCAGAAAAGAACGGCAGAAATGCAGAAAAAGGCAAAAGAAGTGCAGAAAGATGCAAGAGAGTTGCAGAAACAGGCAACAGAGGTGCAGAAAGAGGGAAGAGGGTTGCAGAAAGAGGGAAGAGGGCTGCAGAAAGAAACAAGCGAGGTGCAGAAAGAAGCAAGAGAAGTGCAGAAAGAAGCAACAGAGGTGCAGAAAGAGGCAAGAGGGGTACAGAAAGAAGCAAGAGAGGTGCAGAAAGAAGCAAGGGAAGTGCAGAAAGAAGCAAGTGAGGTGCAGAAAGAGGCAAGAGAAGTGCAGAAAGAGGCAAGAGAGGTGCAGAAAGAGGGAAGAGGGTGCAGAAAGAGGCATGAGAAGTACAGAAAGACTCAAGAGAGGTGCAGAAAGAGGCAAGAGAGGTGCAGAAGAAAGAAGCAAGAGAGGTACAGAAAGAAGGAAGGTGCAGAAAGCAGAAGAAATGTGCAAAAAGAGGCAAGAGAAGTGCAGAAAGAGGAAGAAAGGTTCAGAAAGATGCAAGAGAAATGCCGAAAGAGGCAGGAGAAGCGCAGAAAGAAGCAAGAGTGGTTTGTGCACCATTAATACCAATTTAACACCCACATTTAGCAATAAGTAACAGGAGACAATTCCAGCTTTGCAAAGGGCCTTCGACGATGCTGTAACACTTGTCTCTGTATTTTAGGTAACGTTTGAGCCGTTTGAGCTAGAAACAAGGTTTTTTTTGTTCAAATATGCAGGTTATGCAGCAGATGATGGGTTGTGTGGCAAATGTGGAAAATGTATAATTATGCTAAAACCGCTGTTGCCAAAAAGTCGCATAATTCCAGTGGCCCTGCTCATGCCTCTGACTAAGTCCAGAAGTGCTTCTCAGCGGTTCCTTATTTTTTTGTGTCTCATTGAGTTTATAGTTTACCTTCAATGGAAACGAGGAAGACTAAACCTGAGGGTACCACTCCACAACACAGACTTCCATACCACATAATTAATCTCCATAACACATAATCCCACTCTACATAATTCCTATTCACTAAATACCACATACTTTCTATCCACATAATTTCACAGCACAACACACCACATAATTCCATTACACACAACGTACATCCACTCCACTCCCAAAAAACATTAGTAAAAAACGTATACATTTACAATGCCAATAGCTCTAACACTTGCAAATGCGAGACCTATTGCATTGCAAATGCTTCTTTAACTAGTAGTTGCATTTGCAGAGTGGTGGAGAAAGGGGCATGGGCCTCCAACCAGCACTCAGGAATTCTGCTGCGTAGGACTTACAAGAGGTACCAGGATGGCTTCTTGTCCCCCAAAGTCCCTCAGGAGTAAAGTGGACTTCATCCCCCAACCAGTAGTGTGTCAGGAGGCGCGTTTACAGAGTGGTGGACAAATAGGGGCGTGGCCTCCGAAGACCTCGTAGCAATCCCACTGTGTGGGACTTACTGGAGGTAACAGATGGGGTAGTTGGCCCTCAAACAAATCCTTGGGGGCCAACTACCCCTCCTATTACCTCCACTAAGTTTCACACAGCAGGATTTCTAAGTTCTGATAGCAGGCCACACCTCTTTTGCCCACCACTCTGCAAACACACTTACTGGTGCACTCTTGGTTGGGGAATGAAGTCCCGTTCGCTGCTGGGGGTCCTTAGGGGCCAACTAGCCTTCCTGTTGCCTCCATTAAGCCCCACACAGAGGGACTGATGAGAGGTGGTCACAGGCCACACCCCCTTTCTCTACCACTCTGCAAACAATCCTCCTGGCGCTCTCTGGTTTGGGGGATGAAGTCCCCTTGCCTCTTGAGGGTCCATAGCGGCCAACTAGCCCTCCTGTTACCTCCAGTAAGCCCCACACAGATGGATTGCTGAGAGGTAGTCAGAGGACATGCCCCCTTTTTATACCACTCTGCAATTGCGCCTCTTGGTGAACTTCTGCTTGGGTGACGAAGTCCACTTTAGCCCTGAAGCCCTCAGGATGCAAGGGGACCTCATCGCCCCACGAGCAGTGTGCCAAGAGGCACCTTTGCAGAGTGGTGAAAAAAGGGGCGGGCCTCTGACCACCTCTCAGCAATCCCACTGTGTGGGGATTACTGGAGGTAAGAGGTGGGCTAGTTGACCCCTAAGGACCCTCAGTAGCGAAGGGGACTTCATCCCCCAACCTAGAACGCATCAGGAGGCGCATTTGCAGAGTAGTTGTGAAAGGGGACAGGGCTTCCGCAAGTTGAGCAGCTTCCTCTATTTTTATTTTATTTTAGAAAGGGGGGCTGTGTGGCGCCCCCTTCCCCTGACCCTTTTGGGCCCCGGGGACCCCATCCCCATGGGCTGGACACTTTTCTCTTTTTTTGTTTAAAGTACAAAGCGAGGGGGGCCCGCGGCCTCCCTCCCGAGGCCGATTCTGGCCCCGGGAACCCCAGCCCCCGGGGCTAGGCCTTTGTTTATTTTAATTTTTTAAAGGGTTGGGGGGCCGTGCAGCCCCCCTCCCCATGCCGATTTCGGCCCCGGGGACCCCATCCCCCATCCCCCGGGCCCTGGCCAAGTATTTGTTTTTAAATGTTTTTATTTTAAGGGAGTGGGCCGAGTGGCCTCTCCCGGGCAATTTTAGGCCCCAGCTCCCTGGGGGTAAAAGCAAAGTGTGCTCGCTTTGAACAAGCAAGAGCAGAGTGGTCTCGCTTGTTTAAAGAGAGTACACTGTTTGCTTTGAGATGTTGGGAGCACTGCTCCCGCCATCCCATAGCATACTGCAATGTCATGGGGGTGAGCACCCCGTGACATTTCTGGAGCTGGCCCTGGGGGGTGGCAGTCCCCAGGGCCTTGGTGGGCTCCTGGAGGGGGGTGGTGCGGCCCCCCTCCCATTGTGTTTAAAGCCCCAGGGAGGTGGGGGTCCCTGTGGGTCTGCAATGGAACCCATACTTAATAATTTATGTATGCCCCGGGGAGGTGGTGGTTCCCGGGGCCATGTAGGGGGGCTCAAGTACCCCCACACTACATTTTTTAAAAGCAGAGACCGGGAAGGTGGCGGTCCCCAGGGCTGTGGGTCCCTGCGGGCCCCCAAGCATATTTTGACATTGCCCCCGGGACCTGGCCGACCTCGGGGCTAAATTAAACGAAGCGCGTGAGGCTGCGCTTCGGTTTTTTTTTTGGGCAGGATTCGCGCACACAGCGCGAATCTTGATGATTTTTTTTAATGCTTTTTGGGGCCCTGGCCTAGGGGGTCAGGGTGTTTCTACCCTACCCCCGTTTCTTTTTTTTAATCGTTTTTTTACCTTTTTCCTTGTGACTCGGTTCATACGAGTCACAAAATGGCTGCCAACACTTCCTGGTTTGAAGTGTTGGCAGCCAATTAGAGTCAGGCTCGAGATCAGGATGGTTCATGGATCCACTGCGGTCACCAGATATCAATATTTGTAAATATATGAATTTCTCAGGAACTACTAAATGGATTTACACCATTTAACAAAACAAGTGCACTCTGGACCAAGAGCTACCTTTTTGCCAAATTTGGTGTAATTTATTTTAGCAGTTCGGGATGTAGCTGCGTCAACAGTTTCCTATAGAAATTAACATGGAAAAAACGCATTTTGGGACCCCCCTTGTTTCTCGGCCTCGCTTGACGAATCACCCTGAACCTTTCAAGACAGGAGCTGACCTGAGTGGGCCATTAGTTTTGAAAATGTTGTGAAGATTCGTCAAACGGCGCTAAAGATATTGGCAAATCAAAAAACGCTTTTTGAATAGAAACAAGGTCCTATCTATAACTACCTACTGGCAACCGCCAGTAGGTTATTTATATATATATATATATATATATATATATATATATATATATATATATATATATACAAAGCAGATCCCTGCAGTCCTGGCAGGAAAAAACGAGCCACTCCAGTTTCAAGGCTTCAAAGTATTACAGGTTTATTACGGCAACAGAAACGACGCGTTTCGATCTGTAGCGAGATCTTGGTCACATGACCTCTTTGTCAGTTCCACATACATTTAAAGACATACTGACATGCACGGCACAGCGTGCAGTGAGACATAAAGAAAATACTACAGTGATTTCTAAAGTTGTTTAAAATTAAAAACAAAACAAGGCATTGTTAATTAGCACAAATGCATTTCATAATTAATATATAGATGAAAGTATAAATGTAAACTTTACCTTATACATTTGGTGAACAATTAATGATATATAATTCATACCATAACATTAACGTGATATTTTGCTGTTTCTGAACATTGACTGATGGGTCTAGTGCCCCTTGAAGTGTCTCAAACGTTTTATTACTCGAGTATAGTACCCTTACATTAATGAATTCCTCGCATAGACCTTATTATAATGACCGTGATGCTTACGGTAAAAAAAATTCTTTATATATATATGAGTATAGGGACTCGTGCATGACGTGGCTAGTTACAGAGGGAGGTAAGTGAACTGTAATTGTTACATATATTATAGTCCAAAATAGTCTTGCACCTAGGTATATTTACATTAATTGCTATTACTAAACTATCATACAAGGAATTTTGAAATACCAAATTTCTTGTGCAGTGCAGTTGACGATATTAACTATAACATGACCAAAGGTTCTGTAGAGATAGCAGTTCCTGTGAACATACTGACTCTCTTGTGCTCTTAACAATATTTTAGTGGCTATCCTCCTCTCGTGTTGTAAAGCCGATCTGTTGGAGATAGATAAGACAGAAACTGTTAGTATCACTTATATAATTTACCCCATAATCATAACATCATAGTTACAAAACCTAGCTTGGGCATCATAACTTCAAGAACAGACAAACCATCAAGAGTTAATTTATATCCACATGTTCTACTTAATGCAACATGTATTCTCAGTAAACAAAACAAGAAATCAACAGTGTAAGTTAAAACCACTAACAAGTGAAATTAAAACCAGGAAATCTACAGTCTAACTGAATAGGAACTATTCGATTGGTTGACAGGAAGCGTCCAAATATTCATAGGTGTACATATAATTCTTCGTCATTATTCATACCTGTAGGGAACATACTGCCGGCTAGAAGAATTAATCTGGACTCTAGTCTGCGTAGTGCTAAGATTCGATTCCCTCCTCTAGGTTGTTTAGGAATAGTTGCTAGACCAAAGAACTTGCCTTTGGTCCAATCGCCCTCATGTGCCTCATTGAAGTGTCTAGATGTGCTGTAACTGAAGTCGCGATTAGTTATCGCTCTCCAGTGCTCCAAGATTCTCTTCTTGACTGGAAATGTCGTCGAACCGACATACCATTTCCCACATGGACAGGTGATAGCATAAATTACGAAATCAGTCCCACAAGTTATGGGTTTTGTTATTTTCCATTTCCTTCTCGATCTCTGTAATGTCACTTCACTTACATTCTCACTGTGTCTACAGGCTTTACATTTACTGCATTTGTAGAAGCCTCCCCTTTGCTCTAGCCACGTCTTTTTGTTGCTCTGTAAGTGGCTATTGACTAAGATGTCCTTAAGGGATAGGTTTTTTCTGAAAGTAACAGCTGGTGAGTTACCTAACTTTTTGGTAAGTAGTGGATCTTGTGTCAGGATATGCCATCTTTTCTTCAATATATTTCTCAGTTCACCTGCCTGTGTGCTATATGTAGTTATGAACCGCACTGGGGTCCCTGTGTCATCTGCTTTCTCTCGAATCTTGGGAGGTTGGAATAAGGCTTCATCACGGCTGACAGAGTCAGCTTTAGTAATACCCCTGCGTAGCATCTTGGTCGTGTATCCTCTGTTTTGGAATCTCTTGACCATGTCTAGTTTATTTTTTTCATATAAGATTTCTGTGCTGCAGTTGCGCCTAGCTCTAAGAAACTCACTATACGGAATACTCCACCTGAAATTAGGGGGGTGACAACTGGCTGAGTGAAGAATAGAATTACCTGCAGTCTTTTTTCTAAATAGGTCTGTTGTCAATTTGCCATCACTTATAGTTAACCTGATGTCCAGAAAGTCAATACTCTGTTGGCTGTGTAGCATAGTAAACTTTAAATTCATGGTGTTGCAGTTCAAACATTCAACAAATTCAAGGAGATCACATTCATTACCCTCCCACACAAAAAAGACATCATCTATAAATCTCAACCATAATCCAATATTGTTGGACCAAGGTTCCATTTCCTCACTCCAGAGTACCTGCTTCTCCCACCAGCCCACCACAAGATTGGCATAGCTGGGGGCGAAGCATGTACCCATCGATGTGCCCTGTAGTTGTTTGTACCACTTCCCATCAAACATAAATACATTCTCTGTCAGGCATATTTCAATCATCTGTAGGATCATGCGTGTATGTTCTAGAAATTCAATATTTCTTGCTTTGAGGAAGTGTTGGCATGCTTTGAGGCCGTCTGTGTGTCTAATCCTCGTATAGAGACTTTCAACGTCTAAGCAGACCATCCAGTATTTACTCTCCCAATGCAAGTTTTGGATTTTCTGCAGAAAATCTTTTGTATCCCTAAGGTAGGAATTAAGATCTTTGACATATGGGAAAAGGAAATAGTCTACAAATTCAGATGTGTTCTCTAATAGACTATTCTTGGAAGACACAATTGGACATCCTGGAGGGTTATCCGCGTTTTTATGTACCTTTGGTAAAAGGTAAAAAGTGGGTGTGGTGGGTGTTTCATTCATTAAAAACTGTCTCTCGTCCCAGCTCAGAAGTTTGTTGTTAAACCATTCTTCTAGATTTTCATGATATCTGGTCTGTAAGGTAATCAAGTATGCTTTATCTACCCTTTCATAACAAGTGGTATTACTGAGCTGTCTCTGGGCTTCCTGTACGTATTTATCTCTATCCATCAACACAATGTTTCCCCCTTATCCGATGATTTGATGACAATCTTATCATCTTTTTGTAATCTGGAAACTGCCTCCCACTGCTCTTTAGTGATGTTCTTCATTTTGGGGTTGGTGGCTGTGAGTTCGAGTAGATCATTACTTACTGTTTCGTGGAACAGATCAATGTTGTCCTTTGGTGTTTGGGGTACATACTTCGATGGTGCTCTAAATTTAGTTAGGCTAGAGGCCCCTATGTCTAAGCCTAATGTATGTAGAGTAGTATCATCATGTGCCTTTTTCGAGGGGATTTTGGGAGCTGGCTGAGATTGCAGTTTGTTCTTGTAATTGCTGCAAAATGTTCAATGTGGGGATATCCGCTATAGCTAGTGGTGGTGGTACATCACTATTGTCACTGGTTGAACCCATACTCCTAGTATTAGCATTACCCCGCATAGCATGCATTTTATACAATTTGACTTTACGTATAAATTGATATAAGTCAATGCGTGTTTGAGCATAATCTATGGGAGCATCAGGACAAAAGGATAATCCTAATTTCAGGACCTGTTCTTCTGTTTCAGTTATGTCTCTACAAGAAAGGTTCATTACCGTAAGTTGCTGAGTGTTGTTCTCCATTATTTCTTCTTGTTGTTCTGGCTTCTTGTTCCCACACCAGTGCTGCTGTACTTTTCTTCTCCTACAGCGCCTTTTGTAGCTCTCAAGTTGGCGCCTCTTCCTTTTCCCCGGGTTTTCCCCTGTATGACTGTTCCTGATTTCGTTGTATGAGGCGCAGTTCCTCGGAAAAAGAAGACTATTCCCCTTAATTTGATGCACCACTATCCACAGACTCTTGGTCTGAACTCAGATCCGTGATGGAGCCATCCATGCCTTTGTCTGCTATGCCCAGGGCTCTGTCCTTCGCCATTTCCGCTCTTGTTTTATCGAATTTTCTGGCGAAAGTTAGTATTCGCCTGGTCCGGTAATCCCTCTCATCCCGTTGAAATGTTCTTTCTTTCCTCTCGATCACTCCTTTTTCAAATGTTTTGATCCTTTCATCCACCGCCATCAGTACATTCTTAACCTCAGTCTTGTCAGAATTTTTATCCAGCTCATCCATAATTGCTTGAATCTGCTGAGTCAGCTCCTTGTGCTCTTCCCATGCGTTCTTGATCAGCATGTGGAGCATATTCTTGGAGCATGTGTTCGTGTTATCTGTCCAGTCTTTGAGCAGCTGTGGATTTGGGCTACTTAGTGTGGGTATGATAAAAATCCTTAACCCTCTCGGGATTCTGTTCACTTCAAGATAGTTTTGCAGAGAAGTGGATTCCCACCATCTGCTCGTTTCCTTTTTGCGTAGTCTTTCCAATTGGTTGCCCTTTTGTTTGATGGTCAACATGGCTGTCAGGGCTGTTTGTTGATTATCGGCATTCCCCACTACTTCAGAACTCCGCTTGAAGATTAAATTTGCGGACGCTTCCCGTCCTTTTAACCATTCTGCTGCCATTGTAAAAAACCTCTGTGAATTATAGAGTCATTCACCTCGAGAAACTGCGCTGTTGTAATTAATTTACTAGCGAACTCTGGCGTGCCCGGGAATCCGCTCGTGTAGAGTTCAATAACACGAGCGGTTAAATAAAACTGAGAGTGAGAGTAGAACCGAAAAAGTTTTTCTGGTGCTTACGTTTGTTGTTCTCTCTCCCAGTGATGGCGTGCTGGTGTATGAAGCACCCGCTCCTTACGGGACACAGCCGGCGGGCGTGTTCATTAGGCTTCCAAACGACAGGCTGGCGGAAAAACACTGCCCTTCCTTCCGAGTTGGGGCTCGTTAGCGGACGCCACCGCTGACATATACAAAGCAGATCCCTGCAGTCCTGGCAGGAAAAAACGAGCCACTCCAGTTTCAAGGCTTCAAAGTATTACAGGTTTATTACGGCAACAGAAACGAAGCGTTTCGATCTCTAGCGAGATCTTGGTCACATGACCTCTTTGTCAGTTCCACATACATTTAAAGACATACTGACATGCACGGCACAGCATGCAGTGAGACATAAAGAAAATACTACAGTGATTTCTAAAGTTGTTTAAAATTAAAAACAAAACAAGGCATTGTTAATTAGCACAAATGCATTTCATAATTAATATATAGATGAAAGTATAAATGTAAACTTTACCTTATACATTTGGTGAACAATTAATGATATATAATTCATACCATAACATTAATGTGATATTTTGCTGTTTCTGAACATTGACTGTATATATTCACTGAAAAAACCATAGGTTTTAGGGACAGTTATAGTTAGTTGGACATTGCACTCGTACAAAACCTGTGAAATTCCCCCGTTATAGTTAGTTCAGCTAACTATAACTCGCGCCCCTGCAATGCACTGCTGATGACGTCATATATTACATCACTCATGACATGGTCAGTGACATCACTGATGACATCACTGATGACATCTCAAATGACATCACTGATGACATCATCCAGTGACTGTGTGTTTCTGTAAAGTTGAAATATTTTTAAAATATATAGGCAAAGGCGTATTGAAGAATGACTGGGTGTATAAGTGTCTCAATGGATGATTGAGTAGGTGCGTGACTGACTCTACAAGTGAGTGATTAAACGTATCTTACTGAATGCATGGGTTACTGACTAAACTGTGTGAATGTCTGTATCCGTCTGTCTGTTGCTGTGTAAGTGGCTGCATGGGTTTGTGAATAGCTACATGAGTGTCTATATGAGTTATTGATTGGTTGTCTGAGTATCTGTATGGGTGCCTGAGTGTTTGTGTGGGTGGGGTGTGTGCGACTCTGTGCATAGATGTGTGAGTGGGTGATTCACTGGGTGGATGGTTTCAAGAGTGCATCTGTGATAGACTGTATGGGTGGGTAAGTGTGTGTAAGAGTGTGTTAGTGAGTGAATGTATGTCCCAGTGGTACATGTGTGAGTAACTACATATGTGAAAGGCAGTATATATGTGTGTTGGAGTATATAAATAGCTATAAGCAAGAGTGTGTGATTGTGAGAGTGCTTGTATGGATGAGTGTGTGCTTGTATCAGTGATTGTATAAGAGCGTAAGAATGTGCTAGTATTTGTATGAGTAAGTGAGCTGGTGTGTGTATAACTGTATAGGTGAGTAAATGGCAGTGTGTTTAATTATTTGCATGACTGACTAGGTGTGTGAGTACCTCTATGAATGAGTGGCGGTGTTTGAGTGTCTATATAGGAGTATGAGTGCATATGATAGTCCTGTACTGAGTGACCGTAAGTATGAGTGACTTTACGGGTGAGTGAGTGGATGTGTGTGTAGACCTAAGAATCAGTGAGTGGGTATGTAGTTCAATCAATCAATCAATCATGTCACTTATAAAGCGTACTACATACCCGCGAGGGTCTCAAGGCGCTGGGGGAAGAGGGGGTGGTGCTGCTACTGATCGAAGAGCCAGGTCTTGAGGAGTCTTCTGAAGGCCAGTAGGTCTTGGGTCTGTCGGAGGTTGGTGGGGAGGGTGTTCCAGGTCTTGGCAGCGAGGTGGGAGAAGGATCTGCCGCCGGCGGTCGTTTTCCGTATGCGGGGGACTGTGGCGAGGGCGAGGCTGGTCGAGCGGAGCTGGCGGGTGGGGGTGTAGAAGCTGAGTCGTCTGTTGAGGTAGGCTGGTCCGGAGTTGTGGAGTGCTTTGTGTGCGTGGGTGAGGAGCTTGAAGGTTATCCTATTGTTGACAGGGAGCCAGTGCAGGTCTCTCAGGTGGGGTGTGAGGTGGCTGCGTCGGGGGATGTCGAGGATAAGACGTGCAGAGGCGTTCTGGATGCGTTGCAGCCGTCTCAGGAGCTTAGCCGTCGTTCCTGCGTAGAGGGCATTTCCGTAGTCCAGCCTGCTGGTGACGAGGGCCTGGGTGACTGTTTTTCTTGTTTCGGTGGGGATCCACTTGAAGATCCTGCGGAGCATTCGGAGGATGTTGAAGCAGGATGAGGAAACGGCGTTGACCTGCTTAGTCATGGAGAGGGTGGGGTCGAGGATGACCCCTAGGTTGCGTACGTGGTCGGTGGGTGGCGGGGCTGTTCCCAGTGATGTTGGCCACCAGGAGTCGTCCCAGGCTGAAGGGTTGGAACCAAGGATGAGGACCTCCGTCTTGTCCGAGTTCAGCTTCAGGCGGCTGGTCCTCATCCATTTGGCGATGGCCTTCATTCCTTCGTGGAGGTGGGCTTTGGCAGTGTGAGGGTCTTTGGTGAGGGAGAGGATCAGCTGGGTGTCGTCGGCGTAGGAGATGATGTTGAGGTTGTGCTGTCGGGCGACGTGGGCGAGGGGTGCCATGTAGATGTTGAACAGCATTGGGCTGAGGGAGGAGCCTTGGGGTACGCCGCAGATGATCTTGGTGGCCTTGGATCGGAAGGGGGCGAGGCGGACGCTTGTGTTCTGCCGGAAAGGAAGGATGTGGTCCAGTCCAGGGCCTTCTCTTGGATCCCGGCGTCGTGAAGGCGTGTTCGTAGTGTGTGGTGGCAGACCGTGTCGAAGGAGGCTGATAGGTCCAGGAGGATGAGGGCTGCTGTTTCTCCGTTGTCTAGCAGGGTCCTGATGTCATCGGTGGCGGCGATGAGGGCGGTTTCGGTGCTGTGGTTGCTGCGGAAGCCGGACTGGGAAGGGTCCAGGATGTTGTTCTCCTCAAGGTAGCGGGTCAGTTGTTTGTTGACGATTTTCTCTGTGACCTTCGCGGGGAACGGGAGCAGAGAGATGGGTCGGAAGTTCTTGAGGTCCTTGGGGTCTGCCTTGGGTTTCTTGAGTAAGGCGGTGATCTCGGCGTGCTTCCAGCTTTCCGGGAAGGTTGCTGTCTCAAAGGAGATGTTGATTATTTTCCGGAGATGGGGCGCGATGGCTGTACTGGCTTTGTTGAAGATGTGGTGAGGGCACGGGTCTAGCGGTGAACCGGAGTGGATGGTGTTCATGATCTCGCTGGTGTCCTCGTCGTTGATGTTGGTCCAGG
Organism: Calotriton arnoldi; assembly: GCA_963921515.1. Lineage (NCBI taxonomy): Eukaryota > Metazoa > Chordata > Amphibia > Caudata > Salamandridae > Calotriton > Calotriton arnoldi. The sequence continues at coordinate 122,717 of CAWUFW010007836.1, read as the reverse complement.
AGAGCAGGCGGTTGGTGGTTGTGGGGGCAGTGGTCTCGGTGGTTGCCGGGGCGGTCGTGGTGTTGAAGCTGTCGTGGATGTCGGCGATTTTGCAGTGGAAGAAGGTGGCCAGTGAGTCGCACAGGTCTCGCGACGGCTGGATGTCGTTGGTGTTGGAGCTGGGGTTGGAGAGTTCCTTCACGATGTTGAAGAGCTCTTTGTTGTTGTGTGCGTTGTTGTCTAGGCGGTCTTTGAGTGAGGCCCTTTTGGCGGATCTGATGAGGTGATGGTGACTGCGGGTGGCGCTCTTGTGGGCGGCGTAGCTGTCCGCTGTCCGTTCGTGGAGCCAGATCTTCTCCAGTTTTCGGCATGTTCGTTTGGAGGCCTGGAGGTCTTCGGTGAACCAGGTGGCTTTCTTGCTGGTGTGGCTGTTGGGCGGATTCTTGAGCGGGGCGAGGGTGTTGGCGCAGTCGTCGATCCACTGTCTGACGTTGCGGGCGGCGGTGTCGGGGTTGGAGGGTTCGGCGGGTGGGCTCAGGGCGAGGGTTGTGGTTAGCTGGTCTTCCGTGACTCTGCTCCAGCAGCGGCGAGGCATTTGTTCGGTGCGGTGGTGCATGGTGGGCTTCCTGTAGGTGAAGTGGATGCAGTGGTGGTCAGTCCAGTGGGGTTCGGAGGTGTGGTTGAAGGAGACGTGTGGGCTTGCGGAAAAGATGGAGTCTAGCGTGTGGCTGGCGGCGTGGGTGGGTGTAGTCACGAGCTGTCTGAGTCCGAGGGTGGCGAGGTTGTCGATCAGGGTGGTGGAGTTGGTGTCCTTGTTGTTCTCGAGGTGGAAGTTCAGGTCCCCGAGGAGGATGTAGTCCATGGAGGCGATGGCGTGTGTGCTGACGAAGTCAGCGATGGAATCGCTGAACTGTGGTCGGGGTCCGGGGGGTCTGTAGATGAGGGTTCCTCTGAGGGTGGTGTTGGGATCGGTGTGGATCTGGAAGTGCATGTGTTCGGCGGTGCTGAGGGTGTCGTCGGTGTTGGTTGGGACTCTGAGGATGTTCCTGTGGACGATGGCGATGCCTCCTCCGACTCCGTTGGTGCGGTCCCTGCGGGTGATCTTGTATCCGTCCGGGATGGCAATGGCGATGTCGGGGGCTGAAGCGGGATTCAGCCAGGTCTCCGTCAGGAATGCGACGTCTGGGGAGGTTGAGTCGAGAAGGTCCCAGAGTTCGATGGCGTGTTTGCGGGCGGAGCGGGTGTTGAGGAGGATGCATCTGAGGTAGTTGGGTTCTTTCCTGGGCGGTGGTTTGGCGGGGCGGGTGCTGGCGAAGCTGCAGTTCCGGCAGGTGAAGGGCCCTTGGGTGCGCTTCGGGGTGGCCTGGTAGCAGGCGTGATCTTTTCCGGGGTTGAGTGCATGGAGGGTGCTGGCGTCGTATCGGCGTCTGTTGATGTGGCGGGCACGGGGGATGCCCGGACCAGGAGGTCTGGCGCTGGGTGCGGTCACCGCGCGGACGGGCTCAGACGGGCTTGCCTTAGGCGCGCCTTCGGCGCACCAGCGGCGCGGCCGCCCAGCGGCCGCCATAAATGGGGAGGTGGGAGGGAGGAGCAGGGAATGGGGCAGCGAATGGGCAGTGAGGGGGCGGGGCCGCAGGCGCAGCGGCGGGAAACAGGCACAGAAGGGAAAACGAGCACAATCAGGGCATCAAGGGGGCACAGAAAGGAAAAAAAAATGAGCACAATCAGGGGCAGAAAGGGGGCACAGAAAGGAAAAACGAGCACAATCAGGGGCAGCAAGGGGGCACAGAAAGGAAAAACGAGCACTATCAGGGGCAGCAAGGGGGCACAGAAAGGAAAACGAGCACAATCAGGGCCAGCAAGGGGACACAGAAAGGAAAAACGAGCACAATCAGGGGCAGCAAGGGGGCACAGAAAGGAAAAACGAGCACAATCAGGGCCAGCAAGGGGGCACAGAAAGGAAAAACTAGCACAATCAGGGCCAGCAAGGGGGCACAGAAAGGAAAAACGAGCACAATCAGGGGCAGCAAGGGGGCACAGAAAGGAAAAACGAGCAGAATCAGGGCCAGCAAGGGGGCACAGAAAGGAAAAACGAGCACAATCAGGGCCAGCAAGGGGGCACAGAAAGGAAAAACGAGCACAATCAGGGGCAGCAAGGGGGCACAGAAAGGAAAAACGAGCACAATCAGGGCCAGCAAGGGGGCACAGAAAGGAAAAACGAGCACAATCAGGGCCAGCAAGGGGGCACAGAAAGGAAAAACGAGCACAATCAGGGGCAGCAAGGGGGCACAGAAAGGAAAAACGAGCACAATCAGGGCCAGCAAGGGGGCACAGAAAGGAAAAAACAAGCACAATCAGGGGCAGCAGCAGGGCACACAGACGGAGCTGTGTGGTGGGGGAGCGACCTACCAGTCAAGGTCAGGGGTCGCTCTCTTCACCACGCAGCGGCCACCATAAATGGGGAGGTGGGAGGGAGGAGCAGGGAATGGGGCAGCGAATGGGCAGTGAGGGGGCGGGGCCACAGGGGCGCAGCGGCGGGAAACAGGCACAGAAGGGAAAACGAGCACAATCAGGGCATCAAGGGGGCACAGAAAGGAATAAAAAAAATGAGCACAATCAGGGGCAGCAAGGGGGCACAGAAAGGAAAAACGAGCACAATCAGGGGCAGCAAGGGGGCACAGAAAGGAAAACGAGCACAATCAGGGGCAGCAAGGGGGCACAGAAAGGAAAAACGAGCACAATCAGGGGCAGCAAGGGGGAACAGAAAGGAAAAACGAGCACAATCAGGGGCAGCAAGGGGGCACAGAAAGGAAAAACGAGCACAATCAGGGCCAGCAAGGGAGCACAGAAAGGAAAAACGAGCACAATCAGGGGCAGCAAGGGGGCACAGAAAGGAAAAACGAGCACAATCAGGACCAGCAAGGGGGCACAGAAAGGAAAAAACGAGCACAATCAGGGGCAGCAGCAGGGCACACAGACGGAGCTGTGTGGTGGGGAGCGACCTACCAGTCAAGGTCAGGGGTCGCTCTCTTCACCACGCAGCGGCCGCCATAAATGGGGAGGTGGGAGGGAGGAGCAGGGAATGGGGCAGCGAATGGGCAGTGAGGGGCGGGGCCGCAGGCGCAGCGGCGGGAAACAGGCACAGAAGGGAAAACGAGCACAATCAGGGCATCAAGGGGGCACAGAAAGGAAAAAAAAATGAGCACAATCAGGGGCAGCAAGGGGGCACAGAAAGGAAAAACGAGCACAATCAGGGGCAGCAAGGGGGCACAGAAAGGAAAAACGAGCACAATCAGGGGCAGCAAGGGGGCACAGAAAGGAAAAACGAGCACAATCAGGGGCAGCAAGGGGCACAGAAAGGAAAAATGAGCACAATCAGGGGCAGCAAGGGGGCACAGAAAGGAAAAACGAGCACAATCAGGGGCAGCAAGGGGGCACAGAAAGGAAAAACGAGCACAATCAGGGCCAGCAAGGGGGCACAGAAAGGAAAAACGAGCACAATCAGGGGCAGCAAGGGGGCACAGAAAGGAAAAACGAGCACAATCAGGGCTAGCAAGGGGGCACAGAAAGGAAAAACGAGCACAATCAGGGGCAGCAAGGGGGCACAGAAAGGAAAAACGACGGAGCTGTGTGGTGGGGAGCGACCTACCAGTCAAGGTCAGGGGTCGCTAGTTATTGGTGTTGGAGTGTCTATGGTTTTGCGAATGGCAGTCTGTAATTTAGAGTGGGTGTATCAAAGGTTATATTAGGGTGTGAGGAGGTGCATGAAATTATCACGTGGATGATGTCATCAGTGATGTCATCAGTGATGTCATTTGAGATGTCATCAGTGATGTCATCAGTGATGTAACTATAACTGTCCCTAAAACCTATGGTTTTTTCAGTGAATTTGTAAGGTTTTTTAAATGCTAATTTCTAACTATAACGTGCCTGAAACCTATGGTTTTTTCAGTGAATGTCAAAGGTTTTTTAAATGCTAATTCCTAACTATAACATGTCTGAAACCTATGGTTTTTTTCAGTTTCAAAGGTTTTGTAAATGACAATTTTTAAATGTATTAATCGTTATATTTATTTTTTTGATACTAATTTTCTACATTTTTTTAAACAATTTTTTTTACATATTTTATTTTTTAAATTACATTGTAATTACATTATACATTACATTACAAAATATACTTTCTCAGAATGAATTACTTTAGTTTAAATACTTTGCAAATAGGCAATAGATTTTAAGTACAGTAGTTACAGTTGTTGCAATGGGCAACACAATTTCAAACACAATGCAACATTGAGCTCAATGTGAATTTCTAGTTAAATGCAATTAGTTACTTTATGGATTACTTTTCTAACCACAGGACTGGATCCTAGATTCAGTCCTGGGACATCTCCTGTAAACAGTTGAGTAAAAGCGTTTTGGTTATAGTAGTGATTTTTAAGGAATATTATTGTATTTTAAAAGTTGACACTTAGAAACTTTTTCACATAGAATCACCAATGTTATCCTATGGGAGGAAATTCACTTAGCAGGTAAGTAGTGTTATCGTTACTTTTTCGTACTCAGTGGAGGATCCTGGATCCAGCACTGGTGCATCTCCTGTAAACAGTTGAAAGAATGCGTTTAAGTCATACAGGCGATTTTTAAGGAATATTTGTAGTTTGTAAAAATCGACACTTTGAAACTTTTCTGCTGAAAACCAGACAATGGATTCCTATGGAAGGAAATACAAGTTACTGGTAAGTACGGTTAGAATTACTTTTCAGGGTCAGTGCTGGGCTAAAAGATGCAGCACTGGGTTCTCTCCTGATAACAGGTGAGTAAATCGGAATTCGTAGTTCGGCTGATTTTAGAGGAATATTATAAAGTTCCAAAACTCCACACTTAGAAGAATTTTCAAGTGAAACCAGTCAATGTTAGCCTATGGAAGGGAATTCAAGTTACTGGTAAGTACGGTTAAAATTACTTTTCAGGATCAGTACTGGGCTCAAAGATGCAGCACTGAGGTCTCTCCTGATAACAGGTGAGTAAATCGGAATTCGTAGTTCTGCTGATTTTAGAGGAAGATTTGTATGTTTCAAAAATCAACACTTAGAAACTTTTTCAGCAAAAAGCAGGCAATGATATCCTATGGAAGGAAATTCAAGTTACTGGTAAGTACGGTTAAAATTACTTTTCAGGATCAGTACTGGGCTCAAAGATGCAGCACTGAGGTCTCTCCTGATAACAGGTGAGTAAATCGGAATTCGTAGGTCGGCTGATTTTAGAGGAATATTTGCACAATGGTGAAGGAAGGGGGTGGGGCCTGAGGTGACATGTCTGCAAACACGCCCTGTGGTGCGTTTTAAGTTGGAGAATTAATTCCTCCTCAATCTCGAGGGTCCCTGGGGCCCAACTAGCCCACCAGGAACCTCCAATATGCGCCAGGGGGCTGCGTTGCAGAGAGGTGTTCGGAGGCCATGCCCCTTTTTTCACCTCTCTGCAACGCAGCTCTGTGGCGCTTTCTGGACGTACCTTGGTGGGCTAGTTGGCCCCCAGGGACCCTCAGGATTGAAGAGGATTTAATTCCCCATCTTGAAACGCGCCACAGGGCCTGTTTGCACACATGTCACCTCAAGCCCCGCCCCCTCCCTTCACCACTGTGCAAACGCGCCCCGTGGCGCGTTTTAAGTAGGGGGATTAACTTCTCTTGAATCCTGAGGGTCCCTGGGGTGCAACTAGCCCACCAGCTACGTCCATTAAGCGCCACAGAGCTGCGTTGCAGAGAGGTGTAAAAAGGGGCGTGGCCTCAGAACACCTCTCGGCAACGCAGCCCCCTGGCGCATACTGGAGGTTCCTGGTGGGCTAGTTGGCCCCCAGGGACCCCCAGTATTCAAGGGGAATTCGTTCCCTCTTTGCAAACGCACCACGGGGCGCGTTTGCAGAGTGCTGCCAAGGAGGGGGTGTGGCCTCCGGTGCGATGCCGGATTTTTTTTTTTTTTTTAAAGGGGGCTGTGTGGCCCCCCTTCTTTTTAATTATTTTGGGCCCTGGGGACCCCATTCCCCAGGGCCTGACCCCCTTTTATTTTATTTTTTTTTAAAGTAATGGGAAGTGGACCGCGTGGGCCCCCCTCCCGTGGCCAATTTTGGCCCGGGGACCCCATCCCCCGGGTCATTGCCACCTTTTTTTTTCTTTTTTTTTTCATGGAGGAGGGCTGCGTTGCCCCCCTCCTCAGGCCTCCTTAGGCCCCGGGGACCCCATCCCCCGGGGCCGGCCTTTTTTTTTTTGTTAATTTGGGGGAGGGGGGCCGCGTGGCCCCCCTCCTGGGCCACTACTTGCCCCAGGGACCCCATCCCCCGGGCTGGCCCTATCCTTTGGGGACCGTGGGGGGACCCCAACTCCCCCACGGTCCCGCCGGCTCCCCGCGTCCTGCGGGAGCCGGCATTGCTTTTCCACACGGGGAGCTGCTGACATGCAGCTCCCCATATGGAAAAGCAATTTGCTTTGAATTTTGGAAGAGAGAGCAGGTTTCCTGCTCTCTCTTCCAAAATCCAAAGCAGTTTGCTATGACAGGACGGGAGCCGCGAGGCTCCCGTCCTGTCATAGCAACCACAGTGTACCGGGGTAGGCACCCCGGGACACTGCAGGAGCCGGCCCTGGGGGTGGTGGTCCCCAGGGCCATCACAGGCTCCAGGAGGGGGCCGCGTGGCCCCCTCCCAACTTCTTCAAAGCCCCGGGAGGTGGTGGTCCCTGGGGCTCTGGGGGTCTGTAGCGGACCCCCATATTTGTTTAATTAGTGCCCCGGGGAGGTGGGGGTCCCGGGCGTGTGGGGGCTCGAGCCCCCACACAGGTTATTAATATTTAAAAAAGAAGCCCTGGGGGGTGGCAGTCCCCGGGGCTGCGGGAGGGCGGAGAGCCCTCCCGCACCATTTTTCATTTAAAGCCCCGGGGGGTGGCGGTCCCCAGGGCTTGGGGGGCCTTAGAGGACCCCCACATAAAATATAAACCCACCCCCGCATGCCCCCGGGACTTGGGCCACCCGGGGGCAAAAAAGCCTCGATTTTTTTTTTATCGGCGGGATCCGCGCACCCTAAGCGCATCCCGCCGATTTTTTAATTTAAAAAAATGCTTTTTTATGCCTAGGGGGTCCTTGTGGGACCCCCTGAGCACACCTAGGGGGTCAGGGTGTTTCTACCCTGCCCCCTTTGTGCGTTTTGCGCACTTGTTTCTTCTGCCTCGGTTCTACCGAGGGACAAAATGGCTGCCAACACTTCCTGATTTGGAGTGTTGACAGCCAGTTGACTGCCAATTAGCATGCAGCTCGCGATCAGGACGGTGCGCGCAGGGTGCGCTCAGGGTGCGCGGATCCGACGCGGCCATAAATATATATGTGATTTTACTTGTGATTTTCTCAGGAACTACTGAACGGATTTACACCATTTAAGCAAAAGGCACGAGTCTGAACCAAGGGCTACCTCTTTGCCAAATTTGGTGTAATTCCATTGAGCAGTTTGGGCTGTAGCCGCGATGAACGGTTCCTATGGAAAAATGAATGGGGAAAACACGTTTTGGGACCCCCCTTTTTTCTCAGCCCCCGCTTGACGAATCACTCCGAGACTTTCAGGATAGGAGCGGACCGGAGCGCCCCAACAAGTTAGAAAATTTCGCGAAGATTCGTCAACCGGCGCCAACGTTATTTCAAATAGAATGTTGCGGATTTCCTATGGAAAATAGGTCCTAACTATAACTATCTACTGGCGACCGCCAGTAGATAATATAAATGCATAGATATATGTATATAGATACATATATATAAATATATGTAGAGAGAAAATCTATGTATATATATATGTGTCCGTGTGTGTGTGTGTGTGTATATATATATATTCACCGAAAAACCCATAGGTTTCAGGCACGTTATAGTTAGAAATTAGCATTTAAAAAACCTTAGAAATTCACTGAAAAAACCATAGGTTTCAGGGGCGTTATAGTTAGTTGGACATTTCACTCGTACAAAACCATAGAAATTCCCCCGTTATAGTTAGTTCAGCTAACTATAACTCGCGCGCCCGCAATGCACTGCTGATGACGTCACATATTACATCACTCATGACATGGTCAGTGACATCACTCATGACATCACTCATGACATCACTCATGACATCTCAAATGACATCACTGATGACATCATCCTTGTGATAGAGTGGCAGACCTCCTCTCACCCTAATATAACCTTTGATACACACACTCAAAAATACAAACTACCATTTCCAAAACAATGGACATACTGATACCAATTACAACACACCTATTCAGTTATTCCAAGATATACACACACATCCACTCATTCACCAACAGTCCCTATACAGTCACTCATACATGTACTCACTCATCATATGTACTCATACACCTATACATCCTGTTACACACCGCCACTCATCCATAGAGTTACTCACACACATAGTCACACATGCAAACAAAGTATCAAACATCCATTTACTTGCATATACAGATATACACACACTACCACACTTACTTCTACAGAAACTTACACATACTTACTCTCTTAAACAATCACTTATAGAAACACCTACTTATTTGTACAGGAACTCTTCCAATCTCTCACTCTCACATATACTCACTTATATACACCAATACTCACATATACTAGTTTAAAACATATGTAGTTACTCATAAAGACACTATTGAGACAGTCATTCACTCACTAACACACCCATGCACATACTCATCCACCTATACAGTCCTGCACACATGCTGTCTTCAACACATACAAACAGTGAGTCACTCATTCATGCATCTATGCACTAAGTAATACCCCCACCGAACCATACAGACACTCAGACACTGATACTGATACTCAAACAACCAACTAATAACCCATATAGACACTCATGTAGCTACTCACCAACCCATGCAGCCACTTATACACAAAGTGAGAGACTGATACAGATATTTTCATATTTAAACATTACTCACTAACCCATGTATTCACTAAGATACACTTAGTCAGTTATACAATCAATTTTACAAAAAAATCATCCATTTAGACACTTATATACCCATTTATTCTTCCATCGACCTTGAGATATACATATATAAAACATATTTAATTTTCAGAAAAACACACATTCACTGGATGATGTCATCAGTGATGTCATCAGTGATGTCATTTGAGATGTCATCAGTGATGTCATGAGTGATGTCACTGACCATGTCATGAGTGATGTAATATGTGACGTCATCAGCAGTGCATTGCGGGCGCGCGAGTTATAGTTAGCTGAACTAACTATAACGGGGGAATTTCTATGGTTTTGTACGAGTGAAATGTCCAACTAACTATAACACCCCTGAAACCTATGGTTTTTTCAGTGAATGTCTAAGGTTTTTTAAATGCTAATTTCTAACTATAACGTGCCTGAAACCTATGGTTTTTCAGTGAATTTCTAAGGTTTTTTAAATGCTAATTTCTAACTATAACGTGCCTGAAACCTATGGTTTTTTCAGTGAATATATATATATTTATTATACTATGTATACATGTGAAAATGTCTCGGTCCCCTGTTTGCCTCGGTGGCATGGAAAAAATGGGTGGAACTGACGTCAGCACGCCGACGAGGTCCTCTTATGGCTCCGATGACGTCATACGGTGACGCGAGCGGAGCCGTGCTCGTTGACATGGGAGAGCTAGGAAAGAATTTCCGTGGAATGCTGGTGCAGGGGATATTCACCTAAGTGTTCAGGCTAGTCCTTTGGGAGCAACTGTTTATGTTGCCACTCCAGAAACCGAAACCAGTGATCCGAGGGCAGAGGCCCTGCAGATGGCACATGAGGTGGGGTGCCCAGTCGTGTGCACCGGCGGGGCAGCGAAGTGACAAGCACCACAACCCACAAAAAAGGTAACAAGGGCACTGAATAACACAGGATCTTCTCTTTGTATCAGGCAGGAACAACGAAGTTAAAATGCCCTAGTACCAAAATGTAGAATTAGTGCTACAACGGTCTTCAAGAGGACCTGTGATGCCGCTTCTGCCTCCCGTACCCTGGAGGCGGCACATGGGTCACGCGGTACGGTCATACTGCGGTGGGACGCACACTCGTTGACCTCTCATGGCACTGCTCCACACTTCAGGGAGGACGCTTTCCATTAGCTATGTTTTCTTATGACATGTCGCGCCGGCCCCGTCCAACAACAGAACTCCTTTAGATCCAAACAGACTCTTCCACTCTCTCACCGGAAGTGAAACCAGGCCACGCGGACACTTTCACAATATAACAGCCGGGAATGCACTTTTCGGTAAAAAAACACATTCCTTCCTCCTAATTAATCAAATAAACGTCTCACTGAAGAACAAGGGCCAGCTTCGATCGGTAAACAGCAGTTACAACGACTTTTTACTTTGCGATACCATTACAATGCATGCATTACCACGCATGCGTTGTACATCACGAAGTCATTACTACGCATTTTTAGAACGCATGGTCATTTACCACGCATGCCTTTACAACAAATTTTGTTGTAAAGGTATGTATGGTAAATGACCATGCGTTCTAAAACATGTAGACGATCCATGTCGTTGTAAGGAAGCAGAGGCTGTTCCGTTTCCTCACAACGACGTGCACCGCCCTCAGAGATGACGTGAAGCAGGAACCACGAGGAGAGAGGAACCATGAGGAGTGAGAGGTAAGGGGGATTGGGCATGGGTTGGGGGTTTCTTTTCTAGGGTTTAGGGTAGTGCAGTGGTGTTTGGGTGGTGTAGGGGGTCATGCTGGGGGTAGGTTTTTAGGGTTTAGGGTAGTGCAGTGGTGTTTGGGTAGTGTAGGGGGTCGTGCTGGGGGTAGTGTTTTAGGGTTTAGGGTAGTGCAGTAGTGTAGGGGGTCGTGCTGGTGGTAGTGTTTTAGGGTTTAGGGTAGTGCAGTGGTGTATGGGTAGTGTAGGGGGTCGTGCTGGGGTAGTGTTTTAGGGTAGTGCAGTGGTGTTTGAGTAGTGTAGGGGGTCATGCTGGTGGTAGTGTTTTAGGTTTTAGGGTAGTGCAGTGGTGTTTGTGTAGTGTAGGGGGTCATGCTGGGGGTAGTGTTTTATGGTTTAGGGTAGTGCAGTGGTGTTTGGGTAGTGTAGGGGTCGTGCTGGGGGTAGATTTAGGGTTTAGGGTAGGTCAGTGGTGTTTGGGTAGTGTAGGGAGTCGTGCTGAGGGTAGTGTTTTAGGGTTTAGGGTAGTGCAGTGGTGTTTGTGTAGTGTAGGGGGTTGTGCTGGGGGTAGTGTTTTAGGGTTTATGTTAGTGCAGTGGTGTTTGGGTAGTGTAGGGGGTAGTGCTGGGGTAGTGTTTTAGGGTTTAGGGCAGTGCAGTGGTGTTTGTGTAGTGAAGGGGGTCATGCTGTGGGTAGTGTATTAGGGTTTAGGGTAGTGCAGTCGTGTTTGTGTAGTGTAGGGGGTCGTGTTTTAGGGTATAGGGTAGTGCAGTGGTGTTTGGGTAGTGTAGGGGGTCATGCTGGGGTTAGTGTTTTAAGGTTTAGGGTAGTGCAGTGGTGTTTGGGTAGTGTAGGGAGTCTTGCTGGGGGTAGTGTTTTAGGGTTTAGGGTAGTGCAGTGGTGTTTGTGTAGTGTGGGAGGTCATGCTGGGGGTATATTTAGGGTTTAGTGTAGTGCAGTGGTGTTTGGGTAGTGTAGGGAGTCATGCTGGGGGTAGTGTTTTAGGGTTTAGGGTAGTGCAGTGGTGTTTGGGTAGTGTAGGGAGTCGTGCTGGTGGTAGTGTTTTAGGGTTTAGGGTAGTGCAGTTATGTTTGGGTAGTGTAGGGTGTCGTGCTGGGGGTAGTGTTTTAGCACTAATTTTTCTTTCTACAGCACTAACCATAATTTCTATGACAAAATGAACCCCCTCATTTTGTTCCTTTTAAATTAAATGTTTTAAGAGTTACCAGTTTATTCCAATCAAGATGGCTTCAGGTGTGCCATACTTTTGTCATAAGTAAGACTGTTAGCGCTCTAGTTGTTCTTTAGAACACTCTGGGAAGCTGCAGTAGAACACAAAGGCATCAACTGACAGGCTGCTCCTGTTGAAATGTAACAGGAAGATATTTGAGATCACACTTGAAACATGTCCTCATTTTTCTTTCTACAGCACTAACCATAATTTCTATGACAAAATGAACCCCATCATTTTGTTCCTTTTTAAATTAAATGTTTTAAGTGTTACCAGTTTATTCCAATCAAGATGGCTTCAGGTGTGCCATACTTTTGTCATAAGTAAGGCTGTTAGCACTCTAGTTGTTCTTTAGAACACTCTGGGAAGCTGCAGTAGAACACAAAGGAATCAACTGACAGTCTCTGCCCTTGTTGGATGTACATGTTTTACTGAGAATGTCAGACTTCATTCTCACATGACTGAGAAAGATAATGTGAATTTACAGAAAATATGCTCTCATTTTAGCTTCTGGAGCACCTTCCAAAACTGTATGGGACAAGCATGTGAAAATAGTTCTCTCAAACATGATTCATGATATCCCAGCAGAAGGTTTTTCACAGGGTAAAATCACCTTAGAACACACCACAATTCCTGAAATTAGTATGGTACCATCAACAAATGAATTCTAATGTAACTAAAGTCTGTTATCACCCTTTATAGTTCTCCTTTTGGTAACCCTCAAAATCTTCGATTCACTACAATGCATTTCAATGGGGTACTATCATTTAGATTGGTCCCAAGATGGCTGCCAGCAATTCCAGGATGAAGTGCTGACAGCCAATCAGATCTCACGATGACATGTGTGGTTAGGCTCCGCCCAGATATATATGTGTTTTCTTTTTCAAATTTCTCAGGAACTACTGAACGGATTTACACCATTTAAGCAAAAGGCACGACTCTGAACCAAGGGCTACCTCTTTGGCAAATTTGGTGTAATTCCGTTCAGCAGTTCGGGCTGTAGCTGCAACTAAAGGTTCCTATGGAAAATTGCATGGGGAAAACACGTTTTGGGACCCCCCTTTTTTCTCGGCCCCCGCTTGCCGAATCACCCCGAGACTTTCAGGATAGGAGCGGACCGGAGCGCCCCAACAAGTTGGAAATTTCGCGAAGATTCGTCAACCGGCGCCAAAGTTATTTCAAATAGAATGTTGCGGATTTCCTATGGAAAATAGGTCCTAACTATAACTATCTACTGGCGACCGCCAGTAGATAATATATATATATATATATATGCTCCTTGATGCACAGTGAACGGCGCACTCGTGGACGGGTGCTTTACAAACGCGGGGGTGCGCCCGCGATATTTATCCAGGCTCTGTTTCCTTGTTTCCCAAAAAGAAAAACAGCACTCACGGGGGCAGTTGCTAGAGTTTATTGGCAACGGAGCTTGGATATATATATATATATATATAATATATATATATATATAGTGGTGGTGCAGGGCACAAAATAAAACTTATTGCACCAGAACTTGGGTCCGTATTCGTATGTTCCTGTTTGAAAGAAGTATGAGCGGCGAAGCAGGATATATATATATATATATATTTTTGCCCTGAAATAAAAATATATTTTGTACCAAACTGGATCGGTGTGGCTCGTGCTTACGAGGATTTGTAAGCTGTCTGGTGGATATATATATATATATATATATATATATATATATATATATATATATATATATTCAGAAACACAAAGGATGCCGCACTCCAGAGATTGGTTTCAGAGTTGCTTTATTTTCACCACGACTGGTGGTAGTGGTGGTGAAAATAAAGCAACTCTGAAACCGGTCTTGGAGTGCGGCATCCTTTGTGTTTCTGAATTTAAATATCGGGTAAGGATTCTACCCGTTGCTGCCTGCACCAGGTATTGAGCGCGCTGACATTGGGAATTAATTGTTTGATATATATATATATTTACAGAGAGATTTCCCAGTGCTGAAAATATGAGACTGTGAAAGAACTATATTGAGTCTCTTTGAAGTTGCATGAAAGGCAGTAAAGTGTGGTACTGCTTCAGAGTACAAAAAAAATTCCTGCTAGATAGAGATATCTGAATTTTGTCTAGTGGCAGTTTTGATGCCATAAAGGGCATGCTGGAAAGAACAGTTCTGTATTATGTGGATAGCTAAGTGGATTAGTAAAGCCACTCAGTAGAAACACTTTGAAACAGATGAAATGTATGTGAGAGAGGGGCTATGGAGAGATGAGGGGCACGTTTGCAAGGATGGTAGTGAGGGAGTCAAAGGAGGTTATAGTGTGCAATTGTAAAGCACACGTTCACCCGTAGGCATCTTGGCGCCAAAATGATAGTCGCACTGGCTCCCACCAGCGCTAAAAGGCTGAGATGATGGGTATGTGGCAAGGTAAAGTAATACTGTGTCTTTTTTCTCTCTTTCTTAGTCTTTTTGGAGAGCGTACGGATTTCGCAACGGTAAGGTGACTTCGTCATTATTGACTGTTAAACACTTCACTCACGCACACACCCACCTACACTTTAAAACCAACAACCTATCTTTTTTTTATTTATTTTTTATTTATAAGCATTTTATTAAAGGCATAAAATGCTCGAAACAAAACATACAGGCTTCAGGAAAGATAGGTTATCCATACAGTACATTGCAGTATTTTAACATTATCATCAACCATACCATCATGTTTTATACTTCAATACACAGCTATACAGTTTGGTGTGTTTGGAGATAGGTAACCAAATGCATCCAATAGTCTCTGGGTTTGGACCCGGAGGGTAGCTCTTCCTCATATGTTTTTAGGGTATCCTTAAAATAAGCCATATTGTTAACCCACTGTTTGGCCCGTGGGGTGTCCTTGCTACCCCAGTATAATGAAATTCTTCGTTTAGCCAAGAGCAGTGCTATCATGCAAAATTTACGTTTGGTGGCTCGTACATTATTGACGAGGCCCAGCAAACATGTTCGAATCGTACAGTCGATGGAGGCTCCTAATATCTCACTCAGAATCTGAGCAACATCAGTCCAATATTTTCTAATTGGGGTACATTGCCATGCCAGGTGAATAAAATCAGCATTATCCGCACCATACCGTTGACATCTTGCGTCTGGATGGAGGCCATATTTGTATAGTTTAGCAGGAGTATGATATGTTTGGTGCAGGTATTTATAGTGCAGGAGGCGTAAATTGCCATTAGGAGTGAGCATACTAGTGATGGTGCAGCAGATAGCCCATTCTTCCTCTGTGAGGTGGGTATCGAGCATGGTGTTCCATCGCTCCAGTGCTTTGTGTGTATTGTCAATGTCGCCTTGAAGTTGTGCATATAATTTTGTCACCATATGGGTATTGTGTGGTGTGGTGATAATAATTTGTAGGGTATTCAGTTGTGGTGGCTCATCTGGATAAGTGGGATAGAGTTTCTTAATGGCTCCCTGCAATCTATGGTAAGTAAACTTAAAAAGTAACATCTCATTGCTAATGTAATGTAGATCTTTAGGCTCTATACAGGTGCCGTTAGCATACAAGTCTCCCAGTTTTTCTATTCCCCCTTGTCGTAATAGGTCTGTTCCAACTTTTTCTTGGGTGACCGATAACTCTGGGTGAAATTGTAAGGGCATCGCCGGTGCATAGAGTGGCAGATTATTCGCCAGCTTCCCCATCCTTTGCCAAGTGGTATTAGTAGCATCGATGGTGTTTATAGCGTGTGAATGTATTCGGGCACGGCGATGGGGTAGGATATTACGTAGTGGGATGGGATGCGCATCACCGTTTTCAATTGCTATATGGGGTAGGAAGGGGACTGGGTGGTACCACTAGTGTGCATATTGCGCTTGCGCACATAAATAATAGAGGAGGAAGTCTGGGACCTTAAAACCTCCTTTGGAGAACGGTAATGTTAGGGCACGTAACTCTATGCGCGCTTGTTTGCCCGCCCATATGAGACGGGTTACGGTGGTAGTCAGTCTTTGAAATACAGCCCTCAGTGGGGTGATGGGGATGTTATTAAAGAGGTAGAGGAATTTAGGCAGGACGACCATCTTGATAATGGCCAGGCGGTCTGCCAATGATAGGGGTAGTTGTATCCAGCGCTCCACCTTTTCTTCAAGCTTACTAATTGCCATCCCATAGTTTGTGCGAATAACTGTTTCCGGGTCGCGGTGGTACCAGACACCGAGGTATTTGACTGGGTCTGTTTGCCATTCAAGTGGAAACTCTGCCGGGTAGGGTTGGGTAGTGTCTGTTAATGGGATAATAATGGATTTAGTCCAGTTAATTTGGAGGCCTGAGTGGTGACCAAATTTAATATATTCTCGCAGTAGAGGGGAAAGGTTTGCAGCCGGATTTTTTATATAAAGGACCATATCATCTGCGTATAGTGATATATTGAGTGGTCTTTGCGGTAATTGTAGAGCTGCATATTTATGACCTTGTTGTATTTTGCACGCCAGTGGCTCTAGGGCAATTGCAAAAAGTAGGGGGGATAGGGGGCATCCCTGATGTGTGCCTCTTTCAATTTGTATAGCGTCGGATACGTATTTATTAACTCTTAACCGCGCTGTGGGTTTCGTATATAATATCTTAATCCATTGTAGGAAGATTGAGGGGAAGCCCATTTTTTGCAATATGGTGCTGAGATACGTCCATTCGATCGAATCAAATGCTTTTGCTGCATCCAAGAGGACTGCAGCTGCCTGAAGGTCCGGGGCAAGATAGTGCGATAGTGCAAACAGTGTTCGGGTGTTGTGGGCAGTGGACCGACATGGTATAAAGCCCGATTGGTCTGGAAGAACGATATTAGTCATGAGTGGTTGCAGGCGTTTCGCAAGTAGTTTGGCTAAGATTTTAGTGTCAGTGTTTATTAAGGACAACTGCCTGTACGACTCACATTTCTCGGGGTCTTTATTGGGTTTTAGTAGGGCAATGAGCATGGCTTCTCTCAGTGTGGGGGGTAGAATCTGACTGCTATTGGCGTCCCCATACATTTCTACAAGGTGAGGTGCAAGTAGCTCGATATAGGCTTTACAAAATTCGCTAGTAAAGCCATCCGGGCCCGGTGCTTTACCGTTGGGAAGCGACTGGACCACCTCTGTGACTTCTTCTACCATCACTGGTTGTGAGAGATACTCCCTCTGTGCTTCCGATAGCCAGGCTATCGCCACATCCTCCAGATATGCCATAATCTCAGGCTGTGTGGCAGTAGCTCGTGAGGCATAAAGATCGCCATAGGTGTCCATAAATGCCCGTAGTATACCCTTTGTATCGTAGTGGAGTGTGCCGTTATCGTATTTATTTTAAGGACCGAATGTGTCTTGTGTCCTGCACAGATTTTATTTGCCAATACTCGTCCCGGCCTGCCTCCCTCGCCATATGTGCGTGCAGTGTGACATTTCGAGATATATTTGAGTTCATCATCCGCAAATTCTTGGTATTCTGTCATAACCTTTCTAATATCGCTTAGTATGGTCATGTTATGCGTGTGTTCATATTCCCGTTCTAGGGCGCCTAATTTAATGTCCCGTTGGGTAAGTTGGGCTCGGATGTCTTTTAGAATGCCAGCCTTGGTGCTAATACAGACTCCCCGTATGGGAGCTTTAAATGCTCCCCATAATAAACTGGGATCGTCTGTGGATGTATGTTTGAAGGTAAAGTAGTTAGTAATGGCTTGTCCAATAGTGTCAATGTATGAGGAGTCTAATAGTGCTTTGGCATTGAACCGCCATACATATGGTGGAGGTGTGTAATGGGGAAGTTCGATAGTCAGCAGCACTGGTTTGTGGTCAGAGAGGGTTTTGGGCAAGTGTCGGATGTGTCATGTCCAAGATGCAACATCTTCTGTCCCGAGCCAGTAATCGATACGGGACCAGCTGTTGTGGACCGTGGAGCTATGGGTGGCCTCCATGTGATGGGGATAGCGCAGTCTCCAAATATCCACCAACTTGGACTCGGTCATAAGGTCCCGCTCCATTTTCACCGCTCGTTTATGTGGTTCTCTGGATGAGCCCGACCTGTCCAAGTTCTCATTTAATGATAGGTATAGATCGCAGCCCCATAGTAAGGCAATGTCAGGTAGGTCATCCAGTTTGCGCCATATTGATTTATAAAAATCTGGATCGTCCACGTTCGGGCCATAGGTATTGATTAGGCCTATGCAGTGCCCTCTAATGTGTCCAGTAACAATAATATACCGGCCCAAGTCGTCCGTCAGGGTGTGTTCTATGTGAAATTGCGTCCCTTTTTTCACTAGTATTAACACGCCTCTAGAGTAAGATGAGTATGAGGAGGTCAGAACTGTTTCCGCCCATTTGCTCCCTATAGTACACTTATGGGAAGGGGCCAGATGAGACTCCTGTAGGAGGGCTATATCTACGTGAAGCCTATCTAGATAGGCAAAAATCTGGCGTATCTTTTCGGGTTATTAAGCCCCTGACATTCCATGATAGTAAGTTAATATGCGATGGTTGTAGTCTATCTATAGTCGTTGGTGTGAATTATACTTGTGTCGCGGTTTCGTTTACTGCACATGCTGTGAACATCTGTCATAGTTATCAATAGTATGGTGGTATATGGTTGGTTATTAGAGACTTGAGTGGTCGTAGTGTACTGCAGATGAGGTAGCCTGTAAAAACAAAAACATTCCCAACCCCCCCACCCCCGCCCACTTTGGCATCCCAATCACGCCAAAGACATGCCCATTGCAACAACTTCAACATAACTATAACTGTGTTGGGGAGCTCCCTCTCGGGGGGATTCGCCGAGTGCATGCATCAACATCCACCGAGGTGGATGTGGTCGGGTATTGCGTAATCGGTTTGGGTACATAGTTTGACATAAGTATTGTGCCCAGTTTATTAGAGACATCGTTCTCCTTGCCTCCCACAGTCATGATAGGTAGTGCCCATCCAAAGACCCACACATCGCCTCATCACGGCGTTGTATTCTGACAGTTGGACTGTGGGGAACTCTTAAGATATTGCACCATATAATGGCCCAGCTTGACCGCCCTCCGTGAAGGAAAAGAGGCCTCATTTCTGCATTGTCTACATTCACCTTACAGCTATATGCCTGGGCAATAGTCTAATAGCGGTGCCCGGCAAGAGTTCACGGGCTATAAGTCTGTAGGCCAGTGTTATGTTGTATAACTGAGTATATCTGTAAGTCTGAGTACATTGCCACACAGTGAGGTCAGAGTTGTGGATATGCGCCTTATGCCTTACCACCGATGGAAGCTGGTTCAAGCCTAGGTCCGGCCGATGTCCAGATGGGTGGGCATGTCTGCTGGCAGGTAGCAATTTCGAGAGATCAACCAGCGTCCCTGGACCCAGAGATGCAGTACTCGACCGTCGGGTTGGTTTTATAATCGTGCCCCAGTTAGGGTATGTGACATGGTATCCAGTGTCTGCACAGTGTGTACTGCTGAGTTTGTTTGTCTCACATGTTGTCTGCATCCGAACTGGGGCATCCAGTGTACATATTTCCCTGAGAACATCGTAGTTGTGCGTGCCTTAATCGGACTCTGGGTCCGCCTCTTTAAAACTTTGCGCTTTTCGTTTGATGACTGTCTTCTTTATGAATTCCTGTGCGGCTTTCGGTGTTTGAAGTATTGTCACTCGTCCGTCGTTGGTCACCCGCTGTCTGGCTGAGTACAGCATCGCATATTCGATGCCCAGTTCCCGTAACTTCTTTTCTGCAGGGTTAAAGTCTCTGCGTGCTGTCTGAACTGCCATGGTGAAGTCTGGGTAGAACGACAGATTATTGCCGTGGTAGGTGACTTGTTGTTTCTCCCTAGCCATCCGCAAGATTGCGTCACGGTCCCTGTAGTTGAGGACTCAGGCAATTATGGGTCTTGGCGGGGCGCCCGGCGGAGGCGCTGGCGCCAGCGATCGATGAGCTCGCTCAACGATTAGCACCGTGGAGAAACTGTCGGTTCCAAATACATCACACAGCATGTCTTCCACGTATGTTTCCATCCGTCCGGTGTTTGTGCTTTCGGGAATTCCCGCAATGCGAACATTGTTACGGCGTGATCTCGCCTCCAAATGTTCGGCCTTATTTTTTATGACCTCCAGGATCTTCTCCATTTCTGTGCATTTACGCGTTGTAGAATGAGATTCGTCTTCCACTGCAGTTATGCGGTCCTCTGCTGCGTCGAGGCGTTCACCTTGCTTATCTAATTTAGCAGATATATTGTCCACTCTTTGGGTGAGTGAGTCTAATTTTCCGATAATAGCCTGGAGGCTTTGCTGTATAGCTTGGAGGGCGGTTTCCATGGCGTTGCTTGACGTTTGCTCTGTGTCCAATTCAGTGTCCGAATGTGCGGTTGCGCCTTTAGGATTGCGCCTAGTATCGAAGGAGATTTTCGGTTGGTGTCTATCTGGTTTTCCCATTGTATCGGCAGGCTTGGGAGAATAATTGCCGTCAACGATCTGTTCGCACGTTCACCGTGCAGCAGGATATATGGTGTGCTGGTCAGTATCTTTGCCGTGACGTTTTAGCGAAGGGGCAAAATAATCAGCCGCAGCGTATGCCGCAAAGGGTTGCGTGATCCCCACTGTATCAATGAATTGAGGTTAGTTCGCAAAGATGTGGCGTAGGTGTACAGGCCTTGAGGACTCACGGGACTGGTGCATATGGCATACACAACAAGAGCATGCTGCAGTCTGTCCTGCGGTGGGCCAGGTGTTATTGGCCGCTCCGCAGCGCTCCGCAATGTGTCCGATCAGGCCAGTTGTCTGCCCTCAGCTCGCGTGATTCGATATGGTCCCCCTCTAGGACACCTGCTGGGGCCTCTAATATCCCTCACGATGCGACACAGGGGGCCGCGCGGGCATAGTACAGGAGCGGAAGGTGGTGGCCAGTGCTTGTCTCAGATTCAGCCAGCTGTCGGTGTGGTCCACAGATGTCAGCTGGCCCGTGGCAGGCGTGGGTTCTCAAAGCACACGTGCCAGTAGCAGCTGGCTGCGCTATGTCAGGGCGTGTTGGCGGTGCAGGATGTGGGTGCACAGACACAGCATGCGACAGGTCAGGTAGTGATGGGAGAGCCTAGGTGCAGAAGACACACGATTTGATGCCAGTTATGGTGTTCCGTGCTGCAGGTATGTGGGTGGTGTGAGGCACCGCGTCAGCATGGTACGCCGCAAGGCGTTCCGCAGGGGATTTTGCGCGCTTGCCTGAATAGTATTGGAGTCGTACTGCGGGCCAGGTCGTCCACCCCTAGAAGTCACAGCAGCTGTGCACCAGAGTCCGGCAGGGCGGAGATCCCGGTCCAGGCGCTCCAATGTTTCCTCCATCCGTGGCTCGAATCCGCCATTTTGTTAGACTCCGACTCGTACCGTTTATTGTGTGGGAAAGGTACGCCGCCGGAGATGCAGGTCCCCCAATCAGTGGCAGCAGCGGGTGTCGATGCGTCGCAATCGCCAAGCGGTCCGTTCCCAGTTGCACCTCGACCAAGTATGTAGCGCGGGGACCCTCACTCGCCCCGTTGGTAATCAGCGCACTCTGCCGCCATCTTAGGGTCGCTGGGCAGACTCTCCGCGTCTCACCTTCATGACTGGTTCACTCGCCGCGAAGACATTAGTTGTCAGATTTAATCTCACCTAGCTGCTGTAGAGGCTTTCCGACGTATTGGGCCGTGTTTTTATATAGTCATGTCGCCCAAGAGAGTGGTTTATTGTCGGATATTGTCCCCGACCGGCGGAGCAGCCTTAGGAAGCAGCCATTACGCAGCGCGCCCTCTAGCGCCCCCCAAAAAAAACAACAACCTACCTGCCTTCTACGTAGGATAGTGTTTTAAAAGGATAGTTTTAGGCACTAGCAGAGATGGCATATCGTTGGATGAATTCTGCCCAGGCCCTAAGTCTGGTTCTGGAGTCCAGCTCTGAGGCAGGATCAGAGACTGAGACAGCAGATACTGAGACAGCATCTGAGGGAGAGGACAATGGAGCCGAATCTGGGAGTGATTTTTCAGTCTGCGCAGTTCCACCCAACGACTCATCGTCCAGCGATTCTGAAGGAGACGATGTCAGTCGTGCTGTCCCTTTGCCATCACAGTCTGTGCAGCAGGACACCAGTAACAGGTTAGAGCAACCCAGAGTGCAGGCACGTGCGGCCGCAAGCACAGACGGAGTGCTGTCTTGGCAGCCTCCCAATTTAGTTCAGCCCCAAATTCCGCCTTTCACTGGTGACGCAGGATGTAAAGTCGATACGGCGAATTTTTTGCCAATTGACTATGTCCATCTCTTTTTGGATGTTGACTTCCTTGACGAAATTGTGCAGCAAACAAATTTGCGTGCCGAACAATTTCTGAGGGAGCAAGGAGGCACTCTTGGGCCTCATTCTAGGGCGCGCAAGTGGACTCCCACTACTTTAGGGGAGTTGAAGATTTTTTGGGCCTCACGCTTAAAATGGGGGTAGTGCATAAACCAACCTTGCTATCCTACTGGTCTACTCGCACGGTTTGGTTAACCCCCATCTTCGCACCATACATGAGCAGAGATCGTTTTTGCTATTGCAGCGCATGCTGCATTTCAATTACAATTCTGCTGCATTGCCCCGGGACCATCCAGACCATGACAGGTTGTTCAAAATTCGGCCTGTCGTGGAACATTTGTCTGCCAGGTTTCCAGAGGTTTATACTCCTGGAAAGAATATAGCCATTGATGAGTCCTTGATCTTGTATAAAGGGCGGCTGCTGCTTAGGCAGTACATTCCGAGCAAATGCGCTCACTATGGCATCAAGCTGTACATGCTGTGTGAGAGCTCGACTGGCTATGTGTACAGCTTGAGAGTGTATACAGGGAAGGACACAACTCTTAACCCTGTAGGTTGCCCTCCCACGCTAGGGGTCACAGGAAAGATCGTATGGGAGCTTGTCCAGCCACTTCTTCACAAAGGTTATAACCTTTATGTGGACAATTTCTATACAGGAGTAGAGCTATTCAGTGAGCTCTACAAAGCTGGCACCGTGGCTTGCGGTACAATTCGTTGTCGCCGCAAAGGATTCCCGCAGGAGCTTGTTTGCAAGAAGCTCCAGAAATCCCAGAGCACTGCGTTGCGTTCCAACGAACTGCTTGCAGTCAAGTTCTCAGATAGGCGTGACGTGTACGTGCTCACTACAATTCATGCTGAGAGCACTTCCCTGTCACGGTTTGGGGTCAGATGGCCGAAGTCCACAAGCCCACCTGTATACTTGATTACAACAAGTACATGGGCGGAGTAGACAAGAACGACCAGGTTCTTCAGCCATACAATGCGAGTCGTAAAACTCGCACTTGGTATAAGAAACTGTTTACGTACCTGATCCAGATGGCAACATACAATGTGTATGTTGTTTATCGTGAGACCACCACAGGAAGACTCATGTCTTTCCTTGACTTTCAGTTGTCTGTGATTGAAAGTCTCACTGCTACAGAAGCAGCAGCCTCCACTTCATGTGTTCTGGAGGACGTGGCAAGGCTGCGGGAGCGACACTTTGCTGATAAAATTCCTGCAACACCCAAAAAGGAGCGACCATGTCATTGTTGTAAAGTGTGCTCGATGCAGGGAAAGAGGCAGGAGACTCGTGTTTACTGTCCCCAGTGCCCAAGTAAGCCTGACTTCTGTTTTCCTACATGCTTTATGTTGTATCATACTAAAGCAAAATACTGGGAAATTGACTGAGGTGGAGCTGCCAATAGGTAAACCTTTCAATTGGTGTGAGTGGATACCTACTGTCTGTGGGCCACTCCTTCACTATGCAAGCAGCTGCAGAATATTTCTTCCTGTACTTCAGGAAATCATGGACTTCTCAATACCTTTATCTGCTTTCAGAACGTGGTAGTTGTTCTGTTCGCCAATTGACAAGTGCATTATAGTCCCCACGCTGCACATACTGGTGGACAGAACATATGCCACGTTGTCATGGAGTACCCGTGTTTCACATTCAACCGTTCTTCGTAGTTTATGATGTTCTCTTTAGGAAGCTTTTGAAAATTTCCAGCATGTTTGCCTTAGTTTCAAAGGTAGATATGCTTGCTCAGCTCGAGAAATGTTTTTGCGGCATACTCGGGCACCCCCCAACTTGCTTCCACAAACTGGAAGGAGTTGGATAGAGCATTGTGAGAGCATTGATAGCACGTGACAGAAATGTTCACTCAAGCTTCAAGTAGCTAGAGATGGAAGGCATTAGTATAGGGTTTCTTAACAATTGGACAGGATTAGTCAGGACTCGGAGGACAGACACACGAACGGGTTAGAACAGCTTACGGTAGGTGTTCTTTCCGAGGAATATTGCAAAGGTAGAAGGCAGATAGTAAAGGAAGTATAGATACACGTCCTGACTTCATCTTCACCCATAGATTCAAATCCATTGCTGCCACACTCACACTGAATTTACTGTAGTACTTATGGGTCAATGCTGCTTGCCATGTTCATCCTCCATTAGAGCTTAGTAGATGGTCAGTTTGCTGTATGATAAGTGCATTACAGTCACTGCACATAACGGTGGATTGGACATATGCTACGTTGTCACGGACTACCCGTGTTTCACATTCATCCGTTCTTCATAGTTTATGATGTTATCTTTTGAAAAGTTCCAGCATGTTTGCCTTAGTTTCAAAGGTAGATATGCTCGCTCAGTTTGAGATATGGCCTATAAGGATACTCGGACACACCCCAACTTGCATCCACAAACTGGAAGGAGTTGGATTTAGCATAGTGAGTGCGCCAAAGGCGCATGAAAGACATGTCTTCCTGAGCCTCATGTGGCTGTCTTGGAAGCCAGTAGTAAAGGCTCACTCGGCATGCGTTCAGTAACGTTCAGGAAGAAGGAGGGGGAGACTTGACAGGTGGCAAAATGTAGTCAAACTCATTATGTCTTGTGGCATATGAATGTGATGGGCCCTTGCATGGCGGCGGTATGTTTGTGTGAGTGGAAGTGATTTGGTTGTTTGGGCCCATGGCTGCCGGTATGGAAGTCTTGTGTGTGGTGTGTGAATGGCGTGTGAATGGACCATAAAGCGGTTGGTGCCATGACGTGGCTTTCTGGCTCACCTTCAGAAGGCTTGGCTTCAATATTTTTATACTTTGATAAGTATTTGTGCTTTGAAGCCAGCGTTTCTGGAGGTGCTAAAATGAACCAGTGTAAGTGGTGGATTAGCTTTATCTAATTAGTGTTAGATTTATACTTGTGGCGGTTTAATGGCCTTTTGTAAGATTTTTTTTTGGTCAAAATGAGTAGCAGGGGACTTTTTGCCCTAGCTCAGTCGTCACTTAGGCAAACCTTCACATTTTTGAGTAGTAGACAAAGGGGGAAGTACAAGGGTGAATGACTTGCGTGGCTCTCCCTGCCTTTTTTTTACCCAACATACCCTGCTAGCCTCATATTTAGTTGAAAAAACTTCTTTTTCCACACATTTTTGTGTGGGAAAGTTGTGGGATCACTGGGCTGACACAAATTTTCTACCAACTAGCGTTCTCCAGGTCTCCCGATAAAAATGGTGCCTCACTTGTGTGGGAGGCCCAACTACCCGTGACAGGCAAGGGCCCAAAGCGTATTGAGGCGACATCAAAATTGCCTATCACAAAACAACCTGGTTTTGCAAGGGGGTCACCTGGGTTTTTGGCCCCGTGCTCGGTGGCCAGCTAGGGAAACCTACCAAACCCACATATTTCTGAAAACTAGACACCCGGGGGGTTCCAAAGAGGTATGGCTTGCATGGATCCCCCAACAGTTTCTTACCCAGAATCCCCTGCAAACCTCAAATTTAGCTGAACAAAATCACTTTTTCCACACATTTTTGTGTGGGAAAGTAGTGGCATCACCAGGCTGACACGAATTTCCTACCACCCAGCGTTCCCCTAGGTCTCCCAATAAAAAAGGTGCCTCACTCGTGTGGGAGGCTCAAGTACCCGAGACAGGCTAGGGCCCAAAACGTATTGAGGCGACATCAAATTGCCTATCACAAAACAACCTGGTTTTGTAAGGGGGGTCACCTCGGTTTTTGGCCCCGTGCTCAGCGGCCAGCTAGGGAAACCTACCAAACCCACATATTTCTGAAAACTAGACACCTGGGAGGTTCCAACGAGGTATGGCTTGCATGGATCCCCCAACGTTTTCTTACCCAGAATCCCCTGCAAACCTCAAACTTAGCTGAAAAAAATCACTTTTTCCACACATTTTTGTGTGGGAAAGTTGTGGCATCACCGGGCTGACACGAATTTCCTACCACCCAGCGTTCCCCAGGTCTCCCGATAAAAATGGTGCCTCACTCGTGTGGGAGCCTCAAGTACCCGCGACAGGCTAGGGCCCAAAACGTATTGAGGCAACATCAAAATCACAAAACAACCTGTTTTTTTAACTAAATTTGAGGTTTGCAGGGGATTCTGGGTAAGAAAATGTTGGGGGATCCATGCAAGCCATACCTCCCTGGAACCCCCCGGGTGTCTAGTTTTCAGAAATGTGTGGGTTTGATAGGTTTCCCTAGCTGGCCGCAGAGCACGGGGCCAAAAACCCAGGTGAGCCCCCTTGCAAAACCAGATTGTTTTGTGATAGGCAATTTTGATGTCCCCTCAATACGTTTTGGGCCCTAGCCTGTCGCGAGTACTTGGGCCTCCCACACGAGTGAGGCACCATTTTTATCGGGAGACCTTGGGGAACGCTGGGTGGTAGGAAATTTGTGTCTGCCCGGTGATGCCACAACTTTCCCACACAAAAATATGTGGAAAAAGTGATTTTTTTCAGCTAAATTTGAGGTTTGCAGGGGATTCTGGGTAAGAAAACGTAGGGGGATCCACGCAAGCCATACCTCCCTGGAACCCCCCCGGGTGTCTAGCTTTCAGAAATGTGTGGGTTTGATCGGTTTTCCTAGCTGGCCACCGAGCACGGGGCCAAAAACCCAGGTGACTCCCCTTGCAAAACCAGGTTGTTTTGTGATAGGCAATTTTGATGTCCCCTCAATACGTTTTGGGCCCTAGCCTATCGCGGGTACTTGGGCCTCCCACACGAGTGAGGCACCATTTTTATCGGGAGACCTTGGGTAATGCTGGGTGGTAGGAAATTCGTGTCTGCCCAGTGATGCCACAACTTTCCCATACAAAAATGTGTGGAAAAAGTGATTTTTCCAGCTAAATTTGAGGTTTGCAGGGGATTCTGGGTAAGAAAACGTTGTGGGATCCACGCAAGCCATACCTCCCTGGAACCCCCCGGTGTCTAGTTTTCAGAAATGTGTGGGTTTGATAGGTGTCCCTAGCTGGCCGCCGAGCACGGGGCCAAAACCCAGGTGACCCCCTTGCAAAACCAGGTTGTTTTGTGATAGGCAATTTTGATGTCCCCTCAATACGTTTTGGGCCCTAGCCTGTCGCGGGTACTTGGGCCTCCCACACAAGTGAGGTACCATTTTTCTCGGAAGACTTTGGGGAACGAGGGGTGGGTGGAATTTTGTGGATCCACGCAGATTCCAGAACTTTCCACCACAGAAATGTGAGGAAAATGTGTTTTATTTTACAATTTTTTAGGTTTGCAAGGGATTCTGGGTAACAGAACCTGGTGAGAGCCAGCCAAGTCACCCTATACTGGATTCCCCTGGGTGTCCAGTTTTCAAAAATGTATAGGTTTGCTAGGTTTCCCTAGGTGCCGGCAGAGCTAGGGTTCAAAATCCACAGCTAGGCACTTTGTAAAAAAAGGGTCCGTTTTCACTGCGAAAATGTGGTGTGTCCACGTTGCGTGTTGGGCCGTTTCCTGTCGTGGGTACTTGGGCCTCCCACACAAGTGAGGTACCATTTTTCTCGGAAGACTTTGGGGAACGCGGGGTGGGTGGAATTTTGTGGATCCATGCAGATTTCAGAACTTTCCACCACAGAAATGTGAGGAAAATGTGTTTTTTTGGACAATTTTTTAGGTTTGCAAGGGATTCTGGGTAACAGAACCTGGTGAGAGCCAGCCAAGTCACCCCATCCTGGATTCCCCAGGATGTCTAGTTTTCAGAAATGTATAGGTTTGCTAGGTTTCCCTAGGTGCCGGCAGAGCTAGGGTTCAAAATCTACAGCTAGGCACTTTGCAAAAAAAGGGTCAGTTTTCACTGCGAAAATGTGGTGTGTCCACGTTGCTTTTTGGGCCGTTTCCTGTCGCGGGTACTTGGGCCTCTCACACAAGTGAGGTACCATTTTTCTCGGAAGACATTGGGGAACGCGGGGTGCATGGAATTTTGTGGATCCACGCAGATTCCAGAACTTTCCACCACAGAAATGTGAGGAAAATGTGGTTTTTTTGACAATTGTTTAGGTTTGCAAGGGATTCTGGGTAACAGAACCTGGTGAGAGCCAGCCAAGTCACCCCATCCTGGATTCCCCTGGGTGTCTAGTTTTCAAAAATGTATAGGTTTCCCTAGGTGCCTGCAGAGCTAGGGTTCAAAATCTACAGCTAGGCACTTTGCAAAAAAAGTGTCCGTTTTCACTGCGAAAATGTGGTGTGTCCACGTTGCGTTTTGGGCCGTTTCCTGTCGCGGGTACTTGGGCCTCCCACACAAGTGAGGTACCATTTTTCTCGGAAGACTTTGGGGAACGCGGGGTGGGTGGAATTTTGTGGATCCACACAGATGCCAGAACTTTCCACCACAGAAATGTGAGGAAAATGTGTTTTTTTTAAACAATTTTTTAGGTTTGCAAGGCATTCTGGGTAACAGAACCTGGTGAGAGCCAGCCAAGTCACCCGATCCTGGATTCCCCTGGTTGTCTAGTTTTCAAAAATGTATAGGTTTGCTAGGTTTCCCTAGGTGCCAGAAGAGCTAGGGTTCAAAATCTACAGCTAGGCACTTTGCAAAAATAGTCAGTTTTCACTGCGAAAATGTGGTGTGTTCATGTTGCGTTTTGGGCCGTTTCCTGTCGCGAGTACTTGGGCCTCCCACACAAGTGAGGTACCATTTTTCTCGGAAGACTTTGGGGAACACGGGGTGGGTGGAATTTTGTTGATCAACGCAGATTCCAGAACTTTCCACCACAGAAATGTGAGGAAAATGTGTTTTTTTTGACAATTTTTTAGGTTTGCAAGGGATTCTGGGTAACGGAACCTGGTGAGAGCCAGCCAAGTCACCCCCTCCTGGATTCCTCTGGATGTCTAGTTTTCAAAAATGTATAGGTTTGCTAGGTTTCCCTATGTGCCGGCAGAGCTAGGGTTCAAAATCTACAGCTAGGCACTTTGTAAAAAAAGGGTCCGTTTTCACTGCGACAATGTGGTGTGTCCACGTTTCGTTTTGGGCCGTTTCCTGTCGTGGGTACTTGGGCCTCCCACACAACTGAGGTACCATTTTTCTCGGAAGACTTTGATTAACGTGGGGTAGGTGGAATTTTGTGGATCAACGCAGATTCCAGAACTTTCCACCACAGAAATGTAAGGAAAATGTGGGTTTTTTGACAATTTTTTAGGTTTGCAAGGGATTCTGGGTAACAGAACCTGGTGAGAGCCAGCCAAGTCACCCCATCCTTGACTTCCCTGGGTGTCTAGTTTTCAAAAATGTATAGGTTTGCTAGGTTTCCCTAGGTGCCGGCAGAGCAACGGTTCAAAATCTACAGCTAGGCACTTTACAAAAAATGGGTCAGTTTTCACTGTAAAAATAAAGGGGCATATTAGCAAGACCCACTTTAAAATTATCGCCGTTTTAGCGGCAGGAAACTGCCGTTAAAATGGCGATAATGGGCTTGCTAATATGCGTTATAGAATTCAATAGAAGCCCAGGTTAGATGTGCAGGACATCTAACCTGGGCTTCTATTGGAATTCTATAACGCATATTAGCAAGCCCATTATCGCCGTTTTAGCGGCAGTTTCCTGCCGCTAAAACGGCGATAATTTTAACGTGGGTCTTGCTAATATGCCCCAAAGTGTGTCCACGTTGCATTTTGAGCCGTTTCCTGTCGCAGGCACTAGGCCTACCCACACAAGTGAGGTACCATTTTTATCGGGATTCTTAGGGTAACACAGAATTGTAGAGCAACTGTTATTACCTATTGAATTTCAATGCATTTCTGCCTTCCAAATGAAAGACAATGTATAAAAAAGAAGTCATTTTGAAAAATGACCTATAATTCTCATGCTAGTATGGGTACGCACAATTTCGAAAATGTGCAAATATCTGCTGTTTCTAAACTCTATATTTTGTTCCAATTTCAGAAATACATAGGTGTTTTTCATACAGATTTTTCCATGTATATATTTACGCAAATTAATTGCTATATACCCGGTACATAATTAAAAACCATTGCAAGCCGCTTCTCAGTTGGTGGCTCTGGGTTCGTCGGGTTCTTGGTGAACCTACAAGTCCTATATATCCCCACAACCAGAAAGGTCCATCGGATGTAACGGTATATTGCTTTCAAACAGCTGTCATAATTTGAAGAAGTTACAGGTGAAAACGTTGACACAAATGTCTGGTTTTTTCAACTAATTTTCAATGATTCCTATATTCAATGGTTAATTTCTATAAAGAAACCTTGAAGGATCTACACAAATGACCCCTTGATGAATTCAGAATTTTGTCTACTTTTTAAAATGTATAGCTTTCCAGGATCCATTATTGCTTTCATACCCATTTCTACCATTAACTGGAAAGAGTTTGAAAGCACAAAAAATAGCAAAAATGGGCTACATCCCAGAAAAATGCCAAAACTGTATAAAAATGTTTGGTTTTCTGACAAAAGTCTGCTTGTCCCTAAAAGCTGGGAAAATGGTGATTTCAGGACCACAACTCCTTTTTTGATACCATTTGCAGGGAAAAAACCAGATGCTTTCATTTGTAGCCCTTTTTCACATTTTTCCTAAAAAAACAAAATTTACCTGTATTTTGGCTAATTTCTGGATCCCTCCAGGGGAATCCAGAAACCCTGGGTAGCTTTAGAATCACCATGATGTTGGAGGAAAAGGACACAAATTTGGCATGGATACCTTATGTGGTCAAAAAGTTACAGAGGCCTAATCGCGAACTACCCCAAATAGCCAAAAAAGGGCTCAGCAGTGGGGGGGAAGAGGCCCAGCAGTTAAGGGGTTAAGCTCCAGCTCCTTTCAATCCAGCATTGGTCATTGTAGCTCTGTAACAATGAGACCGACTCTTGTTTCCTGAGCTTGTGCTATCCTTGTTTCCAGAGTTATTGAGCTATAGTAATTCCTTGTTGCTGAGCTGTAGCTGTTTTCCTTGTTCCTGATTTAGCACCCATAGACTCATTAGGGATGCCCTCAAAAGAGCACGATATTAAAATAGAGACACTATGTTCCAACCGAAACAACGTAAACAGACTGATAAATTAGTCTGTGTGACTAAACATTCGTCAATTGACAACAAAATTCGCCAAATTGTGAATTCACAATGGCACTTATTACATTTGGACAACCAAACACCCCGGATACCTAAACCGCTTTTTGCGTTCAAAAGGAACAAGAACTTGAGGAATATTTTGGTCAGGGCGGAAACTTCTGAGCAGAATAGATTTATCCAAAGATCTATCACAGGAGATCAACCTATCAAGGGCAACCACAAATGTGGGACATGCCATGCATGCGCCAATGCTATTGTGAGTGATCAAGTTTGCATAAATAACCGTACGGTATATCTAAAAGAAATGACGAATTGTAGGACATCTAACTGCATTTATGTCATCCAGTGCCCTTGCAATTTGGCATATGTAGGGGAGACGGCAAGAGAATGCAGGATCCGTATGGGCGAACATAAATCCAATATCAGGCGATGCAAACAGGCAGCACCCTTGGTTAACCATTGGACTGAAGCCAATCATGTGGAGGAGGATCTCCGGTGGACTATTCTGGAAAAAATACGTCCGCAAAAAGGCACTGATGTTACCAATATACGCAAAAAGCGTGAAGTATTCTGGATTTTTTCACTTGATTCAAAGGATAAAGGACTCAACGAAACCTTGCCATGGGAAAATGCGATAATCTAGGATATCTGTATATGTAATTCCTTAAATCTAGGCTGGAGAGAGTCCACTAGCTGCGTCATTTTTTCTTATTCTCTCTGCTTTTAGTTTTCTTTTTTTATATCTGTTTATATTTTATTTGTGTGTGGTTGGCACACTATCCATTTGAATATTGCTCCCCTTACATGTTATTTCAGCTATTCTATGGTCACGCTTCCATGACTTAATAGAAGATTGGACTTTCTGTGGTCAGTTGAGGCTTTTCCTGCTCCTGGGATACACCTTGTCTAAGCAGTCAAATTATTATATTATTAATACCATACTATAAGGGGTCTGATTTAGCAACACGGCCCCTTTTTGCTATCTAATTTCTTTTTCTGCTATTTGGGACTTTGCTTCTTCAAGCGGATTTGGTTTTTTCCGCGACCCCTTTCCCTTCGCGTTATTCCGGGACTGTTTCCCTTTAAGCAACTACAGAAGATAGCGATCTCCATTCAAACCTGTTTTGACGTATTTCACGTCAGTTTCTTCATCGGCGCGAGGAATCATTGGGCTATTTAAATGCATGAGTCACATACCCTTCAATCAGGGCCGTTTCTAAATCTTGAGCGGGACGCCTTGCTGAAATGTCGCTACATGGAAGATGTATTTTTTATACCAGGTAAAACATCGCAAAACGGCTGTGGTCGTTTTATAATGCCTGACGGTAGATCGTCCATGTATTTATCGCAATTGTTTTTCTCCTTTTTTTATCTTTTTATATTTGATAGTGACCATCTCTTGGCTGAGCCTTGATAGTTAATGGCCAACGGATGCGGGATGCCGTGCCGGGATGTCGCTCCATGAGGCATTATTTTGAGGTTAGAATTGCATTTACGACTTGGGTCGCATTAGTAATTTACATATTAGGCTACCATTATGAGTGAAGTCGTCTCTCTTCTAATTTTATCTTTTAGAGATTATTCGAAAATCAAATGAATGCACGACTTATACGCCGATGCTGAGTTAGCTCTTCGAGGTGAGGGTCTGTTTTTCTCTTAACAACTTTCGACCGCACGCGCATGCCGGCATGTTTATATTTATTTAGCGACCCTATTTAGTCTTGGTGTTTTTCATTACACATTGCAGAAGCCCTAAAGGTATTTTCACAGAAGTCCTACGAGTGAAGATTTCCCTCCTTATGTTGTGTTCTTTGGCTCAACGGCCATTAATGGGGAAAGCACCTTATGCTGTATATCCAATTGGAATTAGAGAGACCGCAGCTTTATAACTCCTTGTTCTTTCCCGGTAAGTTGGTGTTAGACTTGGCATCTTTTGGCGTGTTTCCCCTGACTTTTTGCTTTCTGACCTCCCGGTTTTGACTCTGTTTTTGCTGGTGTGATGATTCTGCGCACTTTCCTCACTGCGGTCCAGTGGGAAAGTGCAAGTGCTCCTGTATAAAATGTGTTATGGATTGGTGTTTCCATGATTGGCCTATTTGGTTTATGTGTCAGTCCCTTGTAAAGTGCACTACGAGTGCCAGGGCCTATAGACCAAATGCTGTTGGTGGGCTGCAGCACTGGATTGTGCCACCCACGCAAACAGCCCGTAAAGTGTAACTCGGGCCTGCCATCGCAGAGCCTGTGCGCAGCCTGGGGCTGCCATGTCGACTTGGCAAGTGCACACACTTGCAAGTCCCTAAACCTTCCCTTTGCTGCATGTTAGTCACCCCTAAGGTAGGCCCAAGGTACCCCTGTGGGCAGGGTGCGTTGTACGCGAAAGGTAGGACATGCCCGGGTGTGTGCGGCATGTCCTGATAGTGAATTACAGCCTAGTTCGTTTTTCACTATTGCAAGGCTACCTGTTCCCCCTAGGCCAGAACGGGCGGTTTTGATTATTACAGTATATAATCCTAACTGACCCCGGGAACATGGTAGAAATTCAAGTTTAGTATGCCTGGACTCAGAATGATAAAATGCAGCTTTTAGTGAAGTTGGTTTTAACATTCTGTGTTTGAAAATACCGCTTTTAGAAAGTGGGTAATTTCTTGTCTAACCATCCAAGCCTGCCTCTGCGAGGTTGTGTATTCCTTGTCTGGAATGTGAGTGACAGGGGCTGGGGGATGCCAGGAGACAGGGTGAGTCAGCGCAGGGCTGAATAGCCAGATCGACCTGTAGATGGGTGGGAGGGGTCGCACCTGGGCCCTGAATAGGACAGTGCCTTCCCTCCACAATGCTGGCTCCACCTCCTGTGGTGCGTCTGATGTCCCTGGCCTACTCACTGAAAGAAGGGACGGAGACTTGTCAACAAAGTGCTCCAGAACTGATGTGGACTAGGCAAAGGCCTCTCTGCCTTCAGAGAACAAAGGAATTTGGGATATAAATATTGGGGCCCTGACCCCATGAATTTAGATCTCGCTGGAATCAAGGAACCTGCCAAGACGAAGAGCTGGAAGAGCTGCCAGGAGGAGTACTGCCCCTTTGCTGTGTTGTTGCTTTGTTGGGTTGGCCTGCAGCTGCTGCTTCTGTCTTGGGCAGGGAAAGGACTGGACTGAACTTTCTACGAACTTGTGCTGAGTATCTCCAAGGGCCAGGAACCGAGCTGGCCTCCTGTTAAGAAGTCTCAGGGACTACAAAGACTTCACAAGCCTCTGGGTACCGCTTCTGGAACGCTGTTTCAGTTGCCACAGAGGAAGGGAACTGCAACCGACTCCGTCAACCGAATCCATCCCTGGCCGGTGACCTGTTTGCACCGCAGACCGCATCGCCCCGCTTCGCATCGCAACCCTGGTCTCACCGTGGGCGACGTCCGACGCCGCCAACATCGAGCCGCTGCTTGCACCGTGACCTGTGGGCACCGCCGTTCGCATCGCTTCACTGGGCCATTCGGACCAGACCGACACTGTCGCTGCAACTGGCTCAAGAGTCGGGACCGCACCGCATTTGGGGCACCGCTCGCACGTCTGCGACGCACCGCTCCGACTCGCACCGCTGTCCGACGCCAGCTCCCGCACTCCGGCTAGGTCGCCTGCATCGCAACCTGTCAGCACCGCATCGAGCATCGTCTCGCCCTGCATCGCACGCCTTGGACTCACCGACTCCGTCTGCACGACGCTCATCGAGCCGCTGCCTGCACCGCATCGAGGGACACCGCACCTTGCATCGCTCCGTCTTGCACCGCAACCGCGACAAACGCCGACCGGCTCGTACACTCCGTACCAGCCACAACGAGAAAAGGTACTGTGACCGAGTCTGTTCACGACTCTGCTGGCCCGTATCGACGCAGTCGGCTGGAACTGTTAGACTCTGTGGTTTTCAGCATCACGGTAGGCTCAGACGGAGCTACCGACTCGTACGAACTTTGCTTTTGTGCTATTCCTGCAAAGAAGAAGTTCACGTATCAAGTATTCATTCGTAAAGTATAGTATTGTGGATTTTTGTCGTAATTGGTCTTGTCTTGAGCATATAAAATATTGGTTATTTTTCTAAACTGGTGTGGTGTCCGTTTGTAGTGCTTACACTGTATTACTGTTGGTTATGTGCAAATGCTTTACACACTGCCTCTGAATTAAGCCTGACTGCTCGTGCCAAGCTACCACGAGGGTGAGCAGGGGTTACTTCACGAGTGTAACAACCCTTACCCTGACTAGGAAGAAGGGTCCCTACTTGGACAAAGGTGCAAGCCCTTGCCAACTAGAGATCCCATTTCTAACAGTTGGTATCAAACTTGGTTCACAGTGCTTCTTGCTAAGTACACGAGTAAAATCAGGGTTCATTGACTCTATAATTCTGTTTCCTTCTCAGGATGTATTTTATCTGAATTTGTGCAGCGGCCCTCGATTTGTATGAGGAGACATCCTTTCATATCGTTTTCCATCTTTATTATGATAGGTATGCATATATGATCAATATAATGAATATACGGATGCTGTTTTTTATTGCCCCTCATGTTTTCACTTTTTTCTTTAATCATTTCTCTTTTATGTTGGGGTAGCTTGTTTTGGTTTGGTTTTGGTTTACCACTTAATTAGGATTGGAATTGGACTGCAGAATGTTAGAAAATGTCCAACTTTTTGTGTTTGAGACGCAGCTCCAGTAGAATTTCCTTAACTTTTTGTAGCTCCTCACGTGGGGGGGAATCTTGTTGTTTGATTCTCCTCTGGTACTGTATCATATCCTTACACCATTTTGTCTTGTCTAGAGTGGCCCATTAATATGTTCAAATAGGAAGCCCTCGTATTCATGTATTTCTTTATCTCTTTATTCATTTTGTTTTCCTTTGTGTGCTTTTGTTTCCAGTTTTTAATAATTTAATATATTATCCAAGAATCTGACCCTCTGTGCTATTGACCATTTTCTCTAGAGACCATGAAGTAGATCATTTTTGTATTTGTTTAATGAACGTTTACATTTATGGTGTCAACAATCATTATTATTTATTTTTGTAAATGGTAATTTATATATTCTGTGTCTGCTTCAGACAGGTCCCATTGCCAATTTTTCCTTTAATCACCATATGCGCCCTGTAGAAGGTGATACCCAGAGAAGGGGTGTTTCACCGAAACGTGCGTCAGCGCTGTGAATGTGTTCCCTCCATGAACTCATCTGATTCACCTTTCCTGGAAAATCGATGAATATATTTGAAAAGTTTCCTCTAATGTTAAATTTTTGACAATAATTTTTTCTTTCCTAACATTATACAAATTGCAAATTAATTCTGCAGATGCTTATTATGATATGATGAAGACCCATGTCAGTTAAATTTCAATTATATTATTGTCATATGTGTTGAGGGGACTTGGTCCATATCATGTTTTTTGATATATCTGTTATGCCTTTATATGTGGTTTGTGTGAGGATGTTTGAGTATGAAATTGGATGTATGTTGTGACTGATTGTTGTGGGATGGGATCTGTTCTTTCTATAATTTTTATGATATGATATTTATTTGTGATATATTAATTTATTTATGATGAAAAAATAAAGTAATGTTTAATATATTCTGGTTGTTGTGAAGAATATGGTTTTTGGTCTAGCCAGAGTGGTCAATAAATAGATGACGTATAGCATACTTTAAAATACATAGGTAGAGTATTTTGTTTGTGTATTTCGACTGTTACTTGCTTTCAGCCAAGTGTTCCCTGTGATTTCCTTTCTTTTCTTTTAAGCACTCCTCCTTGCTAGCGCTTTGTCTATCATGCTTGTGTTTAGTTCTACACCCTTGCTGTTACTGCCTTGAGTGTTCCTGTTTGATCACCAGGACCCGTGGGTACAGCTGACACCTAGGTGGTGTTTCTTGTTCACTATGAGTATTGTCTTTAAGTTGCATTTATAACATCACCATAGGTATCAGCTCCACATACCCTGCCTTTTCCTTGTATTTCCTAAATGCGGGTATTTACAGTCAGTGTCCGTAACAGCAATTATGGGTGAGGAACTTACTGAGCTTCAGTCTAACCGTGCGGAGCTCCAGAGTGCTTTACCCCACATTCCCTTTATTGTTAATGTTCTTATTGATATGTCTTGCACATCCATCCTGGGTGTTAGTTATTCTGAACGCTAAATTGCCTCTTTGAGTGCCTGTTCTTTCTGAGCCTTTACTCTCTTGTTCTCTTGGACAGAGCTTCCTCTTTGTATTCCCTTTCTCCTTTGACTCGCTGTGTGATCTTGGGCAGCTCCGTACCCAGTATTCTGTCTACTTTGTCTTCCCTGGCACCAGCCTTGTCAGAGTCTCTGACACATGCCAGCGTCCCGGACTTAGTCCTGACAGCAAAGGCTGTGTCTAATAGGGTCGTGGGGCCAGATGTACGACCATATTTTGCTGTCGCAATTAGGAAATTGGCCCATGTGCACCCGTAAAATTTGTCTGCCCATGTACAAACCCTATTTTGGGAGTCGGTAACCTATTACCGACTCACAAAATAGGGTTTGCGACTCGCTATTAGGAAGGGGCATGCCAAGGGGGTCCCTTCCTAATAGCGAGTCTCACTTAAATGTATGATTGTTTTGCGACCGCATTTGTGGTCGCAAAACACTCGCAGTTGACCACCTACTTCAAGTAGGTGGTAAGCCACTCGAAACGTTCCATTTTTTTTTTTAGATGCATCCAGTTTTCCTTTAAAGAAAACGGGCTGCATTTAAAAAAAAACTGCTTTATTTAAAAAGTAGTCACAGACATGGTGGTCTGCTGACTCCAGCAGGCCACCATCCCTGGGAGTGCTAGCCATTCCTAAGGGGGTCACAAACTGCACCTGTCTCATGAAGATTAATGAGGCAGGCAATTTGTGACCCCATTAGGAATCGCTAACAGAGTCTGAGACACTGTTGTAAATTACATTTTGCGAGTCTCCAATTGTGAGTTGCACAGCGACGCAATTTGCAACTCGCAAATTGTAAGGGTCGTACATTTGGCCTGGGTCAAATAATGGGGTTTGGATATCTGAAAGGAGTGGGCTTCCCATCAAAATGATTGCACAGGGTGAAATCTTTGTGCAGGAGGGGCTTAGAAACCTAATGGGGCTTGGATGTGTGGAGCTAATGTACTCTGTGAAAAAGTGTGCACTTTGTGAAGGATGTGCATAGTGGGGGATGTGCCACCTAAAGTGGCTAGAACAAGCTTCTCAGCTAGTAGGTCATGACCTACTAGCAGTTCTCCAGCTACCTGTAGGTAGATCGCCTGTTTGCAGCCCAGCCCAGTAAATCAGAAGCTTCTATTTGGTTGAATTAATATATGTATACAAAAATTGAAAAGCGTGTATACACAACAGAAAATGTGTATATTCAGAACTCATATGCTGATGTTTGGTCAAAAATGGTTGCATTTTGTAAAGCTGATATTTGAGTTATACATTTTGATGCAGTAGGAAGGCTTATTATTATATTGTTACCTTAGTTCAAGGGGCATTACAGCTATGATTGCTATGTATTACCCCACAGTGGCATTCCAAACTGACAAACCCTTTATAATATAACAACTGGTAACCCTGCCTAATGCACTGAGGTGATCACTGCTGATAATGTTTCAAACAGTTGCCATTAATGTCATCTTGTATGATGTGATCACTAGAATAACACTTATAAAATATTAGTAGCTCAGGATGATTGTCATTAAGCATAAGTAACTCAGAAAAGGTTGGAAAACCCTGGTCTAGTGGCAATGGGCTACAGGCTACAGTCTAATTTTATATAAGTTATATCATGAATGATTTCATCAGTGATATCATGAGTGATATCACCAATGATGTCATTTGAGATGCCACCATTGAGGTGATCAATCAAGTTATTGAACATGTGGGAGAAATTGGGTTACTGGTTGAGGGGTTGAAAGTCTACTCAAGCAACAACCACAATTTCATGACACTGTAAGGCACAAGCAAACTTCATATTAACCTGTGCTCAACCCTCTGGTAGCTTGGCACAGAGCAGGCAGGCTTACTTGGGAGGCAGTGTGTAAAGTGTTTATACAGCACTTCAAACAGTAATAAAGTGAAAACACAAGAAAACTCTCACACCAATTTAAAAAATAGAGCAAAATATAATAAGTAAATCAAGATCAAAACTACAAACATCCAATCAGTAGAACTGGAGAAATGCAAGTTTAATGATTTCAATAACACATAGTGCCAAAAAAGCCCATAGCGCCACTTGGGGCTATCTGGTCGTGCAAATCTGGGCGAAAGTCACAAGTACAGGCTGACCGCGATGGAGCGTAGATTGAATACAAGGAGCAGGTTAGTCCTGCAGAAAAGGTACTTTCTCAGTCTCACACAGTCTACAAAATTACAAATCCCATCATCTTTCACTTCCTTTTTGAAGGAGACTGTTTAAAGATTCAATCTGGTTTCCGTAGGCAGGGAGTTTCAGATTCTCGGGGCAATACCCGAGAAGGTCCGATTATAAGTTTTCATTTTTTGAAATTCTTTTGGTTTAAGCAGCAGGGTGCTGGAGCTCCTGGAGGCTCGAGCACCACCAGAAAGATCTAGCTGTTTAGTGAAGTACTGAGGGGTGTTGAATTGAAGGGCTTTATGGGTCATGCAGGCAATTTTTTTAGTTGTATCCTTGCCTCATAAGGGAGCCAATTTAGAGATTTCAAATTCGGAGAGATGTGGTTGCTTTTTTTGGAACCTGTGATGAGCCTGGCAGCAGCGTTCAAAGAAGCCCTAAGAGGCCCCAATCTGTAACTAGGTAGACCGCAAAGTGTTGCACTGACATATTCCAACCTTGAGACGACTAATGCTTGTAAAGCAGACTTGAAGTCATCAGGGGGATGGAAGGGTTGTATTTTCCTCAGGATGCTCATTTGGAAGTTCACTCCTTTGGTAGTTGCGCTGATGTGATCCTGCATGTTCAAGTTCTTATCCAGTATTATTCCCAGAGATCTCATAGAGACTATGATGTGTGGTGTGCAGTTGAGAGCAGTTAGATTTCTCAAATACTTTTCCATAATGGGGGATTCCTTGGGAGGGGAGATTAGGAGGAATTCTGTTTTAAGGACGTTAAGTTTGAGATGGTTAGAGGTAAGCCAATTTTGGGTTTTGTGCAGTGTTATGTTGAGTGCCTTGATATCTTCAGGTGAAGAGATTTTCATGTATAATTGGGTGTCATCCGCATACATGTGATAATGGATGTAAGATGCTTTGAGGATTTCAGTAAGAGGCTCCATTAATAAGTTGAAGAGTGTGGATGAGAGAGAGGACCCCCTGGGGTACCCCAAGAGTGAAAGGACTGGAATTGGAGAGGGATTGATTGGCCTGAATTCTTTGTGTTCTGTTATGGCAAAACGAGGCAAACCATTTTAATACTGAGCCTGGGAACCCCATCCTACATTCCAGAAGGTCCAGGAGATTGTCATGCTTATATCAAAAGCTGACGAGAGGTGGAGGAGGATTAGATGGCAGGATTCATTCTGATCAAGCATTGTAAGAGCATCATCAACTATGTGAGTGAGGGCTGTTTCGGTGCGGTGACCCTGACGGAAGCCATATTGGAATTGATCAAGAAGCTGGTATTCGTCAATGCGGTTACATAGTTGAACATGTATACATTTCTCAAGGAGCTTCGCCAGAGTTGGGATGTTTGTGATTGGCCGGAAGTTGTTAAGGTCCTCTGGATCTGCAGTAGGTTTTTTAAGAATGGGCACAACCTGCCCAGACTTTAAGCAGTTCAGGGTCTCACCTTGTAGTAGGGAGGCATTTACAATCTTGATCCAGAGTGGGACTAAGGACCTTTTCAGCTTGTTAAAGAAATTAGAGGGAAGGGGATCGTTGAAGTGATTTGAGGGTTTCAGGGTTGAAAGAATGTTGAATATAGCGGTATCGTTCAAGGTTGTAAATTGACACAAATATGCACTGTTTTTGGGTGTGTGACATATTGCAAGTCATGGCAGTCCTTAGATCAGATTCGATCTTATTTGACTTTTTAAGGAAGAAGTCCTCACAATTTGGTTGTGGACTGGAAACCATTGGAGATACAATGGGAAGGTTATTGGATTGAAGTTGAATTCATTCAAACAGTTTTTTTGGGCGATTTTTTGCTTTGTACAATTGACTTCTGAAGAAGGTTGCTTTTGCATTTCTGATGTGTTTATTGTACAAACTGCTTCTCAATCTCAAAAGCTTAAGGTGTTCAATGGATGGGAAGGTTCTAAATGATCATTTGGCTAGTCTCAGGTTGCGTCTGTTAGTTTTTAAGAAAAATGTTAAATATG
The DNA here is from genome assembly GCA_963921515.1 of Calotriton arnoldi. Taxonomy (NCBI): domain Eukaryota; kingdom Metazoa; phylum Chordata; class Amphibia; order Caudata; family Salamandridae; genus Calotriton; species Calotriton arnoldi. The sequence goes on along the minus strand of CAWUFW010007836.1, from coordinate 81,233 downwards.
TAAAAATTAGAAAATTCACTGCAGTACGCTATATTAGTAAAATATAGTGTATTACAGTGTTCTTTATATTTTTTTAACATATATATTTTATTTTTAGTACCACTGTACTTCCAAGACAGTACTGCGGTACTTCATAATATTTTTTAAAAAGTATTAAACATTATAATCAGGTCTCCCTACCCATTCCCAATTTAATTAAGTGATAATAGGTAGGAAAAAATTATATAACCTGCTACTTACCTGTATTTTATGCCCTTACCCAGAACACAGCCAAATTGCACTAAAAGCAACATGGCTGCCTTTGCCTTTATAAAGGCAGTCATTGGCCAATGATATAATGTCTTGTCATTGTGATTTACCGCAGACGTTTTACAAAAGTACCACAGAACTACAGCAAAAACAGATATCACTAAGTTTTATACCCTTATAACTTTATAAAATACTTATCCTACTTACCTCTAATGCTACAAAGGATATTCCGTATACCATATTATACAATCCTGCCAAATTTCATCCAACTCCGACTCTCCGTTTGGCCACCACATCCAATACAAAAAGCCTATAGAAAATGCACAGGGTACAAAACATGTTCTGGACCCCCCTTTTGTCTTTTGGCCCCTTTCACCAATCGCTGTAAAACATTCCATCATCCACAAATGTAAAAGGAAGAACATGTCAGGAACGTCTGGTGGAGATTCAGCAAATGGGCACAAAGTTATCAAGGAATTCCTATCTTTGGTAACCCTAACTATAACTACAGAGTGGCTACCACCACTCTGTAATACATACATAAATGTGTGTGTGTGTATATATATATATGTATATATATATATATATATCAAACTCTTCAGCGCTCCTTCTGAATCACCGGGGACCCATGGAGAGTGGCGCGTGTGTCGGCGGAGCACACCGGCGTCAATATCAAATTTCAAAACTTCGTGTAGACGCGCTCTCAGAGAGGACAGACACTGTGTCGATGAATCACCGCTGTTTATTCACAACGCGTTTCGCCTGACAACAGGCTTGATCACGTGAAAAAGAAAACCATGTCGGCACATTAAATGGACAGAGTAATGAACACAGAAGAGGCACACTGGTGTCAAAATGCGGCAGACATCTTGTGTGAGTAAAGAGGCCGCAAAGTAAAGTAATTCCTGAATGCGAGCGCGTCAGCTTCTAAACAGATCCCCACCAAAAGTGTGACAGTCAATCAAAGCTCATTAATAGCTAAACAACAAAATTACTGTTGATGTTATGCCCTCTTTGTATTAGTGTCAATTAAATCAAACTACACCAATATCAACATTGCACATTGACTAATGTTGTGTTGTTCGTCATCATTTCAAAAAGTATAATCATCAGATGTACAATGTATTAATCAAATCCCCTCTACATGTAAGGCAGAAAAATAGTCAGTCGCACTACAAGTGGCCCGAGGCCAGTACTGGCAAGTGCCAAATGATCAAATATACATCCATGTGGATCACAGGGTAAAGAGGGCAAGCTGGGGGAAAAAAACATAGAAGAAATACTCAATGTTCAAAATCCCAATGAAAATTGGTTCAGATACTCTCACCACAATTGCCGACAGGAGTCAAAGTGCTTCAGTGCCATAAAGAAGGGAGAAAGGGTAGGTGGCCCGTGCAAGTGAATGTTGGTGAATGAGCCCCTTCCTTTCCTCCTGAAAAAATACAAAAAGAAAACAAATGGTTAAAATCTGGTACACATCATATCAATAGCTGATGGCACGAAAAAGTTCAAAATCATGGGACAACATGAAGAGGAATTAAAAATGCATTATGAAGATATATCAAGCAGCGCATGTATGTACTCAGCCAGTGAAAATGAATACCTTCGCAACTGAATATCAGCAAAAGGAGAAATATAACAAGAAGAAATGTAACAAGAAGAAAACAGGAATAAAACAGGAATATCACTACATGTAGCAACAGAGGACTGCATAATGGTCTGTACATGACATGATGGTATCATTCTTTGAGATGTACTGCCATTTCTTCTTCTTGGTTCAGCCCTCCCGGGAACTTGGTTTGGAAATCTATGATGTACCTAGATTCCCTTTGTCTCAGATGTAAAACTCTATTGCCACCCCTAGGATTGCGATCAACCCGTTCTAGAATGATATAACTCAAATCCCTTGTGTTGGAAAAATGTTTATCTCTGAAGTGACGTGCCACTGGATATTTGGGGTCAAAGTTGGTAATGGCTCTACAGTGTTCGAGAATGCGTTTCTTCGACAAGTCGTGCTACCTATATACCATAGTTTGCAAGTGCATTCTATGATATATATCACACATGTAGAACTGCATGTGAGAAACTGACTCAGTTCTCTACTGACTCCATTGTAACTCACCTGATTGTGAAATCTGCTGTTATTGCAAGCCTTGCAATGACCGCAAGGGTAAAAACCCTTGAGGCCTTGCAAGTTGTTACTAGGGTATTTTGTAATATCACTGTGTATAAGCATGTCCCTGATATTCCTGCCCCTACGGTACGTGATGTTGGGTCTGTCAGGGATGCCACTGCCTACAATATTATCAGTTTTGAGGATACCCCAGTTCTTAGTAACAATGCGTTTGATGTTGTTGGCATCCGAGGAGTAGGTTAAAATCAATCTAGAGATGTCATCATTGGTACTTTCAGACACACATTTGTCTGTGAGTGTGGATGTCCGTTCAATCTGTCGAGCTCTATCCATGGCTTTTTTGAGCACCCAGTTGGGATATCCCCTCTCTTTGAAACGTTCAGATATATTCTTACATTCTACAAGGTAACCGTCCTCAGTGTTACAGTTTCTCCTCGCCCTCAACAGCTCCCCGTATGGAATACTCCATTTGAGAGTTTCGGGGTGGCTGCTGAGGGCATGAAGAATACTGTTCCCTGCCGTCAATTTCCTATGTAGGGTGGTGTGTATTTTGTTATCCTTAACCTCAAGTTTCACATCAAGGTATACTGCTTCTGTCCTGCTAATGTTGCCGCTGAGGACGATGTTGACTTTATTGGCATTGAGTTTGTTGATAAACTCTAATGCCAGCTCCTCTGATCCCTTCCAAATAATAAAAAGATCATCGATGTAACGTAGCCACATCGACACATGTTTAAGATCCTCCTGGAAAACTGGATCGGTCCACATGCTCTGCTCCCAACCTCCCATGAAAAGATTCGCAAAGCTGGGAGCAAAGCACGAACCCATCGCAGTACCAGTCACCTGTCTAAACAGGGTACCGTTGAACAAAAAAATATTGTTGTTCAAACAGTATGTTATCATGTCAAGAAGCATCTGCGTATGTTCACGTAGCCTTATTGGTCTCTTGGCCAGAAATAGCTTACATGCCTCTAAACCATGTTGGTGATCAATGATGGTGTAGAGGCTATGTACATCCAAGGTAATGAGAAGGGAATCTGTCTCCCATGTGAGGTTCTCAATTTTACTGAGAAAATCTTTGGTATCTCTAATGTAGCTGGCCAGGTTGGTCACATGTTCCCTCAGGAAAAAATCAATATATTTAGAGATATGCTCAGCCACGCTGCCTCTCGAGGACACTATGGGCCTACCAGGCTGTTTCTCCGAGTCCTTGTGTATTTTGGGGAGAAGGTATAACACCGGGAGGATTGGGTAATCTCGTTTGAGATACCCAAACTCCTCCCAGGTGAGTATACCCTTGTCTTTCCAAACCGTAAGAAGGTTCCAGATGGTAGTAATGCTGGTATAGTATGTGTCAAAGTCAGTGGGTTCGTAGTAGTTCCTATCTGCCAATTGCCTGTCCCCTTCACTGATATATTGTTCACGGGATAGGATGACAATATTGCCCCCTTTGTCCGCCGGACGAATGACGATAGTCTCATCACCATTAGAGATTTGAGTCCCTGCCTCTGTTTGTGAGTGAGATTAAACTCCCTATGGGTATGTGTATTCTTGCTATTGTGTCTATGTCTTGCTTGATTAAGCGCTTTACTGGTACATTCATAAAATGTGTCAATGCTGTCATGAGGTAATGCTGGCACAAAGGTGGACTTCACTTTAAAGTTAGTATTAGCAGATGCATCAGTGGCAATATCAAGTTCCACAAGGGTTTGTGTCAGCCCCTGTTCATTCCCATCATTGTCCTGAGCCAAGTCATGCAGTACATTGAGTAACTCCATATCCCCAATGTTAAGATCGTTCTCACTGTTATCGTTGGTGTAGCCTGTTCTACCGGCATCGCCAAAGTTAGTCCCTTTAAGTTGATGCCATTTTTTTAATTTTAGTTTGCGTACGTATTTAAACAAATCTATCCTAACATCTGTGTAGTTAGAGGGGTGAGAGGGACAAAAAGAAAGACCAAGGCATAGAATTCTCTTCTCTGTGGCACTAATATCTCGCCCTGATAAGTTAATAATGGTTTTATTCACCGTTGTTTCATCCATTAGTAGGCTCTTCTGGCACGTGTCTTGCTTCCCATTGCTCCTCGTCCCCTGCCTCTTTTGCCATCGTTGTCTAGTTCTTGCCCGACGATTTCTCCGTGTCCTCTTCCTCTGCCCCTTCCACATCTCCTTGATCCTCTTGTCTTCGGTGTGGGTGTTTCCCTCGTCGTTAGGCGTCCTCTCCTGAGTGTCCGATATTCGTCTAAAAAAGTCACCTGCTTCCTTCCTGTAGCCACAGGTGTTTCACTTTGCACTGAGATGTCAGATTCGCTCCCACTGCCACTTGTAATGGACGATTCCGTTCTTGTGGTGTCCTTGATAGTGTTGGATTCTTCGCATTCTGAGGGTCCTGACTTGTAAAGATGATCATATTTGTGGCTGAATGTCAGGATTCTTCCACTTTCGTAATCCATATAATCACGATTTAATTTCCTCTGTTTGCGCACTTTGATATCTTCCTCATGTTTGTTGATTCTCTCCTTAATATTGGTCAGGGATTTGTCAAGTGCTTCTGTCTCCATGTTCTTCTTAAGATCATCCAATAACTCTTTGATTTCCTCCAAGATGACATCTCTGTCCAGCCAAGCATACTTGATGAGGATTTCTAGCATCCTCCTCGAGCCTTGCGCTGAATTAGTTGCCCATTCTTCCAGCATCAATGGATTGGGTTTCTCATACGTGGGAGTGGTGAATATTCTTAGCCCTCTAGGCACCATTTCTTGATCTACATAGTTCTGTAGAGATGTAGCCTCCCACCATTTTGTAACTTCTGTTTTTTTAAGTTTTTCATACCTTTGTAATTTCTCCTCATTAGGTTGCGCCTGTTTGGTGTTAACATTCATGTTAATACTGGGACCTGTCCTCCTTGCAAACAGGACCCGTGCCGCCGATTTCCTTTCCTCTTCCTCATTCATCTTGTCCCCAGCGGTGAGTAAAATGTCCTTAGACACAGTGTCAGTCCCTTCCCCTACTGAGTAGTAGGTTCTCTCTGCCTTTCGACGCTTAGCTTGCCACAGTTTAGAGCAAATACGTTTTCTGTAACACACAGGAAACACCAATGACGCGAGTAAAAATCCAACTGCTCGAGACTCGAGGGAGGAGATGTAGTGATAACTGCTCCTAGCTGCTGCATGTACTGACCCCAATGCAATTCAAGGCGCACATTAAGGCACCGCAGTAAATCGATGCACTCCCCGTTAACCCTGGAGGTGGGAAACACGGCCCCCGGCCGCCGTCGGGCGCCACTCCCCCACCCCCTAAGGACGGAAGATAGCAGACTACCGCTTACCTGTCTGTCCGTGCTGCCGTTGAGGTCCGTTGTACCCTCCAAGATGTCTCACTGGGCAAGGAGTCGTGGCCGGTCCAAAACGTGACTCTCGCTATAATACCAAACTCTTCAGTGCTCCTTCTGAATCACCGGGGACCCATGGAGAGTGGTAGTGTGTCGGCGGAGCACACCGGCGTCAATATCAAATTTCAAAAGTTCGTGTAGACGCGCTCTCAGAGAGGACAGACACTGTGTCGATGAATCACCACTGTTTATTCACAACGCGTTTCGCCTGACAACAGGCTTGATCACGTGAAAAAGAAAACCATGTCGGCACATTAAATGGACAGAGTAATGAACACAGAAGAGGCACACTGGTGTCAAAATGCGGCAGACATCTTGTGTGAGTAAAGAGGCCGCAAAGTAAAGTAATTCCTGAATGCGAGCGCGTCAGCTTCTAAACAGATCCCCACCAAAAGTGTGACAGTCAATCAAAGCTCATTAATAGCTAAACAACAAAATTACTGTTGATGTTATGCCCTCTTTGTATTAGTGTCAATTAAATCAAACTACACCAATATCAACATTGCACATTGACTAATGTTGTGTTGTTCGTCATCATTTCAAAAAGTATAATCATCAGATGTACAATGTATTAATCAAATCCCCTCTACATGTAAGGCAGCAAAATAGTCAGTCGCACTACAAGTGGCCCGAGTGCCTCCCCTGTGTAACATTGCGGCGGAGTCGTAGATCTACATTAAATAAATATATAAATATTAAATAATCACAGATCCACTCACACACTTGTAAAGCTTATCATAGAGCTACTCAGAGTGAAGTAGACACTTACATTTAAATTTTAGAAAGCATTTTAATATGTATAACTTTACAAATATAGTTAAAAAAGTGAAATTTGTTGTTCATTGAAATCGTGCTTTTGTTTTCCAGGTCTACGATGGGCTTCCGAATCCAGATTTTTTTTTAGGGATATATATATATATATATATATATATATATATATTCACTGAAAAAACCATAGGTTTTAGGGACAGTTATAGTTAGTTGGACATTTCACTCGTACAAAACCATAGAAATTCCCCCGTTATAGTTAGTTCAGCTAACTATAACTCGCGCCCGCAATGCACTGCTGATGACGTCACATATTACATCACTCATGACATGGTCAGTGACATCACTGATGACATCACTGATGACATCTCAAATGACATCACTGATGACATCACTGATGACATCATCCAGTGACTGTGTGTTTCTGTAAAGTTTAAATATGTTTAATATATATAGGGAAAGGCGTATTGAAGAATGAGTGGGTGTATAAGTGTCTGAATGGATGATTTAGTACGTGAGTGACTGACTCTACAAGTGAGTGATTAAATGTATCTTACTGAATGCATGGGTTAGTGACTAAACTGTGTGAATGTCTGTATCCGTCTGTCTGTTGGTTTGTAAGCGGCTGCATGGCTTTCTGAATAGCTGCATGATGACAAGTTTAAATATGTTTAATATATATAGGGAAAGGCGTATTGAAGAATGAGTGGGTGTATAAGTGTCTGAATGGATGATTTAGTACATGAGTGACCTACTCTACAAGTGAGTGATTAAATGTATCTTACTGAATGCATGGGTTAGTGACTAAACTGTGTGAATGTCTGTATCCGTCTGTTTGTTGGTGTGTAAGTGGATGCATGGATTTGCAAATAGCTACATGAGTGTCTATATGGGTTATTGATTGGTTCTCTGAGTACCTGTATGGCTGCCTGAGTGTTTGTGTGGGTGGGGTGTGTGTGACTCTGTACATAGATGTGTGAGTGGGGGATTCACTGGGTGCATGATTTCAAGAGTGCATCTGTGATGGACTGCTTGGGTGGGTGAGTGTGTGTATGAGTGTGTTAGTGAGTGAATGTATATCTCAGTGGTACATGTGCGAGTAACTACATATGTAAAAGGCAGTATATATGTGTGTTAGAGTATTTAAATGGCTATAAGTGAGAGTGTGTGATTGTGAGAGTGGCTGTATGATGCGTGTGTGCTTGTATCAGTTATTGTATAAGAGCGTAAGAATGTGCTAGTATTTGTATGAGTAAGTGAGGTGGTGTGTGTATAACTGTATAGGTGAGTAAATGGGTGAGTGATTAATTTTTTGCATGACTGACTAGGTGTGTGAGTACCTCTATGGATGAGTGGCGGTGTGTGAGTGTTTATATAGGTGTATGAGTGCATATGATAGTCCTCTACTGAGTGACTGTAAGTATGAGTGACTGTACGGGTGAGTGAGTAGATGTGTGTGTGTAGACCTAAGAATCAGTGAGTGGGTATGTAGTTATTGGTATTGGAGTGTGTATGGTTTTAAGAATGGCAGTCTGTAATTTAGAGTGGGTGTATCAAAAGTTATATCAGGGTGTGAGAAGATGCATGAAATTATCACATGGATGATGTCATCAGTGATGTCATCAGTGATGTCATTTGAGATGTAATCAGTGATGTCATCAGTGATGTCACTGACCATGTCATGAGTGATGTAATATGTGACGTCATCAGCAGGGCATTGCGGGGGCGCAAGTTATAGTTAGCTGAACTAACTATAACGGGGGAATTTCTATGGTTTTGTACGAATGAAATGTCCAACTAACTATAACTGTCCCTAAAACCTATGGTTTTTTCAGTGAATTTCAAAGGTTTTTAAATGCTAATTTCTAACTATAACGTGCCTGAAACCTATGATTTTTAAGTGAATTTCAAAGGTTTTTTAAATGCTAGTTTCTAACTATGCCTACAGAGGTAGGACATGTGAAGAAAGAAGAAAAAACGCACAGAAAGAAGCAAAAGAAATGCAGAAAGAAGCAACAGAAGTCCACAAAGACGAAGAAAAGTGCAGGAAGAAGCAAAAGATGTGCAGAAAGAACCAACAGAGGAGCAGAAAGAGGCCTTGTTGCAAAATCATCCTTTGCCCACAACTTTTTCAGACGGGACTGGTGGTAACTGACTCTTACTAACCAGAGCCAGTGCTATGCTAAAAGACACTTAGAATACGGTGAAAACACCTACATACACTAGGGAACACTATGCGTTCGGGTACCCCTGTGATTAGCATGACCTCCTCTGTAAGTCCCTAGTACATATTAGGGCAGGGGGATTAAAACTACCTCTTAAAACGCGCTACAGGGCGCGTTTGCACAGTGGTGAAGGGAGGGGGGCCTGAGGTGACATGTGTGCAAACGCGCCCCGTGGCGCGTTTTAAGTTGCGGGATTAAGTCCCCTTGAATCCTGAGGGTCCCTGGGGCCCAACTAGCCCCCCAGGTACCTACAGTTAGGACCACAGAGCTGAGTTGCAGAGAGGCGTTCCGAGGCCACGCACCTTTTTTCACCTCTCTGCAACGCAACTCTGTTGTACTTACTGAAGGTACCTGGTGGGCTAGTTGGCCCCCAGGGTCCCTCAGGATTCAAGGGGAATTAATTCCCCAACTTAAAACGCACCACAGGGCGTGTTTGCGCACATGTCACCTGAGGCCCCGCCCCCTCCCTTCACCAATGTGCAAACGCGCCCCGTGGCGCGTTTTAAGCTGGGGGATTAGGTCACCTTGAATCCTGAGGGTCCCTGGGGCCCAACTAGCCCACCAGGTACTTCCAGTAAGCACCACAGGCCTGCGTTGCAACGCCTGTAGCAAATTGTGCAGTTGTGTTTAGGTAGTGTAGGGGGTCATGCTGGGGGTAGTGTTTTAGGGTTTAGGGTAGTGCAGTGGTGTTTGTGTAGTGTAGGAGGTCGTGTTTTAGGGTTTAGGGTAGTGCAGTGGTCTTTGGGTAGTGTAGGGAGTCGTGCGGGGGTAGTGTTTTAGGGTTTAGGGTAGTGCAGTGGTCTTTGGGTAGTGTAGGGGGTCATGCGGGGGGTAGTGTTTTAGGGTTTAGGGCAGTGCATTGGTGTTTGGGTAGTGTAGGGGGTCATGCGGGGGGTAGTGTTTTAGGGTTTAGGGCAGTGCAGTGGTGTTTGGGTAGTGTAGGGGGTCGTGCTTGGGGAGTGTTTTAGGGTTTAGGGCAGTGCAGTGGTGTTCGGGTAGTGTAGGAGGTCGTGCTGGGGGAGTGTTTGAGGGTTTAGGGCAGTGCAGTCGTGTTCGGGTAGTGTAGGGGGTCGTGCTGGGGGAGTGTTTTAGGGTTTAGGGTAGTGCAGTGGTGTTCGGGTAGTGTAGGGGGTCGTGCTGGGGATAGTGTTTTAGGGTTTAGGGCAGTGCAGTGGTGTTGGGGCAGTGTAGGGGGTCGTGCTGGGGGTGGTGTTTTAGGGTTTAGGGCTGTGCAGTGGTGTTTGGGCAGTGTAGGGGTCGTGCTGGGGGTGGTGTTTCAGGGTTTAGGGCAGTGCAGTGCTGTTGGGGCAGTGTAGGGGGTCGTGCAGGGGGTGGTGTTTCAGGGTTTAGGGCAGTGCAGTGGTGTTCGGGCAGTGTAGGGGGTCGTGCAGGGGGTGGTGTTTCAGGGTTTAGGGCAGTGGTGTTCGGGCAGTGTAGGGGGTCGTGCTGGGGGTGGTGTTTCAGGGTTTGGGGCAGTGCAGTGGTGTTCGGGCAGTAAAGGGGGTTCGTACTGGGGGTGGTGTTTCAGGGTTTTGGGCAGTGCAGTGGTGTTCGGGCACTGTAGGGGGTCGTGCGGGGTGGTATTTCAGGGTTTAGGGCAGTGCAGTGGTGTTCGGGCAGTGTAGGGGGTCGTGCAGGGTTGTGGTGTTTCAGGGTTTAGGGCAGTGCAGTGGTGTAAGGGCAGTGTAGGTGGTCGTGCTGGGGGTGGTGTTTCAGGGTTTAGGGCAGTTTAGTGGTGTTCGGGCAGTGTAGGGGGTGGTGCAGGGGGTGGTGTTTCTGGGTTTAGGGCAGTGCAGTGGTGTTCGGGCAGTGTAGGGGGTGGTGCAGGGGGTGGTGTTTCAGGGTTTGGGGCAGTGCAGTGGTGTTCGGGCAGTGTAGGGGGTGGTGCAGGGGGTGGTGTTTCAGGGTTTAGGGCAGTGCAGTGGTGTTCGGGCAGTGTAGGGGGTCGTGCTGGGGCTGGTGTTTCAGGGTTCAGGGCAGTGCAGTGGTGTTCAGGCAGTGTATGGGGTTGTGCTGGGGCTGGTGTTTCAGGGTTTAGGGCAGTGCAGTGGTTTTCAGGCAGAGTAGGGGGTCGTGCTGGGGCTGGTGTTTCAGGGTTTAGGGCAGTGCAGTGGTGTTTGGGCAGTGTAGGTGGTCGTGCCTGGGCTGGTGTTTCAGGGTTTAGGGCAGTGCAGTGGTGTTCGGGCAGTGTAGGGGGTCCTGCTGGGGCTGGTGTTTCAGGGTCTAGGGCAGTGCAGTGGTGTTCTGGCAGTGTAGGTGGTCTTGCTGGGGCTGATGTTTCAGAGTCTAGGGCAGTGCAGTGGTGTTCGGGCAGTGTAGGGAGTCTTGCTGGGGCTGGTGTTTCATGGTTTAGGGCAGTGCAGTGGTGTTCGGGCAGTGTAGGGGGTCGTGCTGGGGCTAGTGTTTCAGGGTTTAGGGCAGAGCAATGGTGTTCAGGCAGTGTAGGGGGTTGTGCTGGAGGTGGTGTTTCAGGGTTTAGGGCAGTGCAGTGGTGTTCAGGCATTGTAGGGGGTCTTGCTGGGGGTGGTGTTTCAGGGTTTAGGGCAGTGGTGTTCAGGCAGTGTAGGGGGACTTGCTGGGGGTGATGTTTCAGGGTTTAGGGCAGTGCAGTGGTGTTCAGGCAGTGTAGGGGGTCTTGCTGGGGGTAGTGTTTCAGGGTTTAGGGCAGTGCAGTGGTGTTCGGGCAGTGTAGGGGGTCGTGCTGGGGGTGGTGTTTCAGGGTTTAGGGCAGTGCAGTGGTGTTCCGGCAGTGTAGGGGGTCGTGCAGAGGGGTGGTGTTTCAGGGTTAAGGGCAGTGCAGTGGTGTTCAGGCAGTGTAGGGGGTCGTGCTGGGGGTGGTGTTTCAGGGATTAGGGCAGTGCAGTGGTGTTCGGGCAGTGTAGGGTGTTGTGCTGGGGGGTGGTGTTTCAGGGTTTAGGGCAGTGCAGTGGTGTTCGGACAGTGTAGGGGGTCGTGCAGGGGGTGGTGTTTCAGGGTTTAGGGCAGTGCAGTGGTGTTCGGCCAGTGTAGGTGGTCTTCCTGGGGGTGGTGTTTCAGGGTTTAGTGCAGTGGTGTTCGGGCAGAGTAGGGGGTCTTGCTGGGGGTGGTGTTTCAGGGTTTAGGGCAGTGCAGTGGTGTTTGGGCAGTGTAGGGGGTCTTGCTGGGGGTGGTGTTTCAGGGTTTAGGGCAGTGCAGTGGTGTTCGGGCAGTGTAGGGGGTCTTGCTGGGGCTGGTGTTTCAGGGTTTAGGGTAGTGCAGTGGTGTTCAGGCAGTGTAGGGGGTCATGCTGGGGCTGGTGTTTGAAGGTTTAGGGCAGTGCAGTGGTGTTCGGGCAGTGTAGGGGGTCGTGCTGGGGCTGGTGTTTCAGGGTTTAGGGCAGTGCAGTGGTTTTCGGGCAGTGTAGGTGGTCATGCTGGGGCTGGTGTTTCAGGGTTTAGGGCAGTGCAGTGGTGTTCGGGCAGTGTACGGGGATGTGCTGGGGCTGGTGTTTCAGGGTTTAGGGCAGTGCAGTGGTGTTCGGGCAGTGTAGGGGGTCGTGCTGGGGGTGGTGTTTCAGGGTTTAGGGCAGTGCAGTGGTGTTCAGGCAGTGTAGGGGGTCGTGCTGGGGCTAGTGTTTCAGGGTTTACATCAGTGCAGTGGTGTTCGGGCAGTGTAGGGGGTCGTGCTGGGGCTGGTGTTTCAGGGTTTTGGGCATAGCAGTGGTGTTCGGGCAGTGTAGGGGGTCGTGCTGGGGGTGGTGTTTCAGGGTTTAGGGCAGGGCAGTGGTGTTTGGGCAGTATAGGGGTTTTCGCTGGGGGTGGTGTTTCAGGGTTTAGGGCAGTGGTGTTCGGGCAGTGTAGGGGGTCTTGCTGGGGGTGATGTTTCAGGGTTTAGGGCAGTGCAGTGGTGTTTGGGCAGTGTAGGGGGTCTTGCTGGGGATAGTGTTTCAGGGTTTAGGGCAGTACAGTGGTGTTCGTGCAATGTAGGGGGTCGTGCTGGGGGTGATGTTTCAGGGTTTAGGGCAGTGCAGTAGTGTTCGGGCAGTGTAGGGGTCATGCAGGGGTAGTGTTTCAGGGTTTAGGGCAGTGCAGTGGTGTTCAGGCAGTGTAGGGGGTCGTGCTGGGGGTGGTGTTTCAGGGTTTAGGGCAGTGCAGTGGTGTTTGGGCAGTGTAGGGGGTCTTGCTGGGGGTAGTGTTTCAGGGTTTAGGGCAGTGCAGTGGTGTTCGGGCAGTGTAGGGGGTCTTGCTGGGGCTGGTGTTTCAGGGTTTAGGGCAGTGCAGTGGTCTTCGGGCAGTGTAGGGGGTCGTGCTGGGGCTAGTGTTTCAGGGTTTAGGGCAGAGCAATGGTGTTCAGGCAGTGTAGGGGGTTGTGCTGGAGGTGGTGTTTCAGGGTTTAGGGCAGTGCAGTGGTGTTCAGGCATTGTAGGGGGTCTTGCTGGGGGTGGTGTTTCAGGGTTTAGGGCAGTGGTGTTCAGGCAGTGTAGGGGGTCTTGCTGGGGGTGATGATTCAGGGTTTAGGGCAGTGCAGTGGTGTTCAGGCAGTGTAGGGGGTTGTGCTGGGGGTGGTGTTTTAGGGTTTAGGGCAGTGCAGTGGTGTTCGGGCAGTGTAGGGGGTCGTGCTGGGGGTGGTGTTTCAGGGTTTAGGGCAGTGCAGTGGTGTTCCGGCAGTGTAGGGGGTCGTGCAGGGGGTGGTGTTTCAGGGTTAAGGGCAGTGCAGTGGTGTTCAGGCAGTGTAGGGGGTCGTGCTGGGGGTGGTGTTTCAGGGATTAGGGCAGTGCAGTGGTGTTCGGGCAGTGTAGGGTGTTGTGCTGGGGGTGGTGTTTCAGGGTTTAGGGCAGTGCAGTGGTGTTCGGACAGTGTAGGGGGTCGTGCAGGGGGAGGTGTTTCAGGGTTTAAGGCAGTGCAGTGGTGTTCGGCCAGTGTAGGTGGTCTTCCTGGGGGTGGTGTTTCAGGGTTTAGTGCAGTGGTGTTCGGGCAGAGTAGGGGGTCTTGCTGGGGGTGGTGTTTCAGTGTTTAGGGCAGTGCAGTGGTGTTTGGGCAGTGTAGGGGGTCTTGCTGGGGCTGGTGTTTCAGGGTTTAGGGCAGTGCAATGCTGTTTGGGCAGTGTAGGGGGTCTTGCTGGGGCTGGTGTTTCAGGGTTTAGGGTAGTGCAGTGGTGTTCAGGCAGTGTAGGGGGTCATGCTGGGGCTGGTGTTTGAAGATTTAGGGCAGTGCAGTGGTGTTCGGGCAGTGTAGGGGGTCGTGCTGGGGCTGGTGTTTCAGGGTTTAGGGCAGTGCAGTGGTTTTCGGGCAGTGTAGGCGGTTGTGCTGGTGCTGGTGTTTCAGGGTTTAGGGCAGTGCAGTGGTGTTCGGGCAGTGTACGGGGATGTGCTGGGGCTGGTGTTTCAGGGTTTAGGGCAGTGCAGTGGTGTTCGGGCAGTGTAGGGGGTCGTGCTGGGGGTGGTGTTTCAGGGTTTAGGGCAGTGCAGTGGTGTTCAGGCAGTGTAGGGGGTCGTGCTGGGGCTAGTGTTTCAGGGTTTACATCAGTGCAGTGGTGTTCGGGCAGTGTAGGGGGTCATGCTGGGGCTGGTGTTTCAGGGTTTTGGGCAGAGCAGTGGTGTTTGGGCAGTGTAGGGGGTCGTGCTGGGGGTGGTGTTTCAGGGTTTAGGGCAGTGCAGTGGTGTTTGGGCAGTATAGGGGGTTTTGCTGGGGGTGGTGTTTCAGGGTTTAGGGCAGTGGTGTTCGGGCAGTGTAGGGGGTCTTGCTGGGGGTGATGTTTCAGGGTTTAGGGCAGTGCAGTGGTGTTTGGGCAGTGTAGGGGGTCTTGCTGGGGGTAGTGTTTCAGGGTTTAGGGCAGTGCAGTGGTGTTCATGCAGTGTAGGGGGTCGTGCTGGGGGTGGTGTTTCAGGGTTTAGGGCAGTGCAGTGGTGTTTGGGCAGTGTAGGGGTCGTGCAGGGGGTGGTGTTTCAGGGTTTAGGGCAGTGCAGTGGTGTTCGGGCAGTGTAGGGGGTCATGCTGGGGCTGGTGTTTCAGGGTTTAGGGCAGTGCAGTGGTGTTCGTGCAGTGTAGGGGGTCGTGCTGGGGGTGGTGTTTCAGGGTTTAGGGCAGTGCAGTAGTGTTCGGGCAGTGTAGGGGTCATGAAGGGGTAGTGTTTCAGGGTTTAGGGCAGTGCAGTGGTGTTCAGGCAGTGTAGGGGGTCATGCTGGGGCTGGTGTTTAGGGTTTAGGGCAGTGCTGTGGTGTTCGGGCAGTGTAGGGGGTCTTGCTGGTCGTGGTGTTTCAGGGTTTAGGGCAGTGGTGTTCGGGCAGTGTAGGGGGTCTTGCTGGGAGTGATGTTTCAGGGTTTAGGGCAGTGCAGTGGTGTTCGGGCAGTGTAGGGGGTCTTGCTGGGGGTAGTGTTTCAGGGTTTAGGGCAGTACAGTGGTGTTCGTGCAGTGTAGGGGGTCGTGCTGGGGATGGTGTTTCAGGGTTTAGGGCACTGCAGTAGTGTTCGGGCAGCATAGGGGGTCGTGCAGGGGGTGGTGTTTCAGGGTTTAGGGCAGGGCAGTGGTGTTCGGGCAGTGTAGGGGGTCATGCTGGGGGTGGTGTTTCAGGGTTTAGGGCAGTGCAGTGGTGTTCGGGCAGTATAGGGGGTCGTGCACGGGTGGTATTTCAGGGTTTAGGGCAGTGCAGTGGTGTTCGGGCAGTGTAGGGGTTGTGCTGGGGCTGGTGTTTCAGGGTTTAGGGCAGTGCAGTGGTGTTCGGGCAGTGTAGGGGGTCGTGCTGGGGCTGGTGTTTCATGGTTTAGGGCAGTGCAGTCGTGTTCGGGCAGTGTAGTGGGTCGTGCTGGGGCTGGTGTTTCAGGGTTTAGGGCAGTGCAGTGGTGTTCGGGCAGTGTAGGGGGTCGTGCTGGGGCTGGTGTTTCAGGGTTTAGGGCAGTGAAGTGGTGTTCGGGCAGTGTAGGAGGTAGTGCTGGGGCTGGTGTTTCAGGGTTTAGGGCAGTGCAGTGGTGTTCGGGCAGTGTAGGGGGTCATGCTGGGGCTGGTGTTTCAGGGTTTTGGGCAGGGCAGTGGTGTTCGGGCAGTGTAGGGGGTCGTGCTGGTGGTGGTGTTTCAGGGTTTAGGGCAGTGCAGTGGTGTTCGGGCAGTGTAGGGGGTCGTGCTGGGAGTGGTGTTTCAGGGTTTATTGCAGTGGTGTTCGGGCAGTGTAGGGGGTCTTGCTGGGGGTGCTGTTTCAGGGTTTAGGGCAGTGCAGTGGTGTTCGGGCAGTGTAGGGGGTCTTGCTGGGGGTAGAGTTTCAGGGTTTAGGGCAGTGCAGTGGTGTTCGGGCAGTGTAGGGGGTCGTGCTGGGGTGGTGTTTCAGGGTTTAGGGCAGTGCAGTGGTATTCGGGCAGTGTAGGGGTCGTGAAGGGGGTGGTGTTTCAGGGTTTAGGGCAGTGCAGTGGTGTTCGGGCAGTGTAGGGGGTCGTGCTGGGGGTGGTGTTTCAGGGTTTAGGGCAGTGCAGTGGTGTTCGGGCAGTGTAGGGGGTCATTCAGGGGCTGGTGTTTCAGGGTTTAGGGCAGTGCAGTGGTGATCGGGCAGTGTAGGGGGTCGTGCTGGAGGTAGTGGTTTAGGGTAGTGCAGTGGTGCTTGTGTAGTGTAGGGGGTCATGCTGGGGGTAGTGTTTTAGGGTTTAGGGTAGTGCAGTGGTGTTTGTGTAGTATAGGGGTCATGTTTTAGGGTAGTGCAGTGGTGTTTGGGTAGTGTAGGGGGTCATGCTGGGGGTAGTGTTTTAGGATTTATGTTAGTGCAGTGGTGTTTGGGTAGTATAGGGGGTCGTGCTGGGGGTAGTGTTTTAGGGATTAGGGTAGTGCAGTGGTGTTTGTGTAGTGTAGGGGGTTGTGCTGGGGGTAGTGTTTTAGGGTTTAGGGTAGTGCAGTGGTGCTTGTGTAGTATAGGGGGTCGTGCTGGGGGTAGTGTTTTAGGGTTTAGGGTAGTGCAGTGGTGTTCGTGCAGTGTAGGGGGTCGTGCTGGGGATGGTGTTTCAGGGTTTAGGGCACTGCAGTAGTGTTCGGGCAGCATAGGGGGTCGTGCAGGGGGTGGTGTTTCAGGGTTTAGGGCAGGGCAGTGGTGTTCGGGCAGTGTAGGGGGTCATGCTGGGGGTGGTGTTTCAGGGTTTAGGGCAGTGCAGTGGTGTTCGGGCAGTATAGGGGGTCGTGCATGGGGTGGTATTTCAGGGTTTAGGGCAGTGCAGTGGTGTTCGGGCAGTGTAGGGGGTTGTGCTGGGGCTGGTGTTTCAGGGTTTAGGGCAGTGCAGTGGTGTTCGGGCAGTGTAGGGGGTCGTGCTGGGGCTGGTGTTTCATGGTTTAGGGCAGTGCAGTCGTGTTCGGGCAGTGTAGTGGGTCGTGCTGGGGCTGGTGTTTCAGGGTTTAGGGCAGTGCAGTGGTGTTCGGGCAGTGTAGGGGGTCGTGCTGGGGCTGGTGTTTCAGGGTTTAGGGCAGTGAAGTGGTGTTTGGGCAGTGTAGGAGGTAGTGCTGGGACTGGTGTTTCAGGGTTTAGGGCAGTGCAGTGGTGTTCGGGCAGTGTAGGGGGTCATGCTGGGGCTGGTGTTTCAGGGTTTTGGGCAGAGCAGTGGTGTTCGGGCAGTGTAGGGGGTCGTGCTGGGGGTGGTGTTTCAGGGTTTAGGGCAGTGCAGTGGTGTTCGGGCAGTGTAGGGGGTCGTGCTGGGAGTGGTGTTTCAGGGGTTATTGCAGTGGTGTTCGGGCAGTGTAGGGGGTCTTGCTGGGGGTGATGTTTCAGGGTTTAGGGCAGTGCAGTGGTGTTCGGGCAGTGTAGGGGGTCTTGCTGGGGGTAGAGTTTCAGGGTTTAGGGCAGTGCAGTGGTGTTCGGGCAGTGTAGGGGGTCGTGCTGGGGTGGTGTTTCAGGGTTTAGGGCAGTGCAGTAGTATTCGGGCAGTGTAGGGGGTCGTGAAGGGGTGGTGTTTCAGGGTTTAGGGCAGTGCAGTGGTGTTCGGGCAGTGTAGGGGGTCGTGCTGGGGGTGGTGTTTCAGGGTTTAGGGCAGTGCAGTGGTGTTCGGGCAGTGTAGGGGGTCATTCAGGGGCTGGTGTTTCAGGGTTTAGGGCAGTGCAGTGGTGTTCGGGCAGTGTAGGGGTCGTGCTGGAGGTAGTGTTTTAGGGTTTAGGGTAGTGCAGTGGTGCTTGTGTAGTGTAGGGGGTCATGCTGGGGGTAGTGTTTTAGGGTTTAGGGTAGTGCAGTGGTGTTTGTGTAGTATAGGGGGTCATGTTTTAGGGTAGTGCAGTGGTGTTTGGGTAGTGTAGGGGGTCATGCTGGGGGTAGTGTTTTAGGATTTATGTTAGTGCAGTGGTGTTTGGGTAGTATAGGGGGTCGTGCTGGGGGTAGTGTTTTAGGGATTAGGGTAGTGCAGTGGTGTTTGTGTAGTGTAGGGGGTTGTGCTGGGGGTAGTGTTTTAGGGTTTAGGGTAGTGCAGTGGTGCTTGTGTAGTATAGGGGGTCGTGCTGGGGGTAGTGTTTTAGGGTTTAGGGTAGTGCAGTGGTGTTTGTGTAGTGTAGGGGTCATGTTTTAGGGTAGTGCAGTGGTGTTTGGTTAGTGTAGGGGGTCATGCTGGGGGTAGTGTTTTAGGATTTAGGTTAGTGCAGTGGTGTTTGGGTAGTGTAGGGGGTCATGCTGGGGGTGGTGTTTTAGGGTTTAGGGTAGTGCAGTGGTGTTTGTTTAGTGTAGGGGGTCATGCTGGGGGTAGTGTTTTAGGGTTTAGGATAGTGCAGTGGTGCTTGTGTAGTGTAGGGGGTCATGCTGGGGGTAGTGTTTTAGGGTTTAGGGTAGTGCAGTGGTGTTTTTGTAGTGTAGGGGGTCATATTTTAAGATGCAACGCTCCAATACCTGACCAGTCTGCACTACATAAAACTGCAAAAAAACTAAAAATAAAAAGTGTTTTGCACACTTTTATCATTGGGCTATATGTGGGCTACATCTGGGTAATATTTGTGCTACATTTGGGCTCTTTTTTCTCTGGTGGCCATCTTGGAAGACTTCTTTGTTATGAAGTGTCCTAATTTCCTCATTTACTGCAGTCTCCTCAGTAGGAAATGCTTTCAGTTTTTTACTTTGATTCCATCAAGAAGGCATTCAGATGTGTCTCACATTTGCCATAAATTCTGAATGTTAGCACTCTAGTTGCTCATTAGATCACTGTAGTAAAGCTACTGCTCACCAGGGAGTTAACTGTAAGTCTGCTGCTGGTATTGAAAGTGATTGTTTCAGTCTGCATGTCAGACTTTTTTAATGAAATAGAAGAGGATTTGAGATCTCACTTAAAACATGCCCTAATTTTTCTTTCTGCAGCACTAACCATAATTTCTATTTCAAAAAGAACCCCCTCATTTTGTTCCTTTTTAAATTAAATGTTTTAAGTGTTACCGGTTTATTCCAATCAAGATGGCTTCACGTGTACCATACTTTTGTCATAAGTAAGGCTGTTAGCGCTCTAGTTGTTCTTTAGAACACTCTGGGAAGCTGCAGTAGAACACAAAGGCATCAACTGGCAGGCTGCTCCTGTTGAAATATAACAGGAAGATATTTGAGATCACACTTGAAACATGTCCTAATTTTTCTTTCTACAGCACTAACCATAATTTCTATGACAAAATAAACCCCATCATTTTGTTCCTTTTTAAATTAAATGTTTTAAGTGTTACCAGTTTATTCCAATCAAGATGGCTTCAGGTGTGCCATACTTTTGTCATAAGTAAGGCTGTTAGCACTCTAGTTGTTCTTTAGAACACTCTGGGAAGCTGCAGTAGAACACAAAGGAATCAACTGACAGTCTCTGCCCTTGTTGGATGTACATGTTTTACTGAGCATGTCAGACTTTATTCTCACATGACTGAGAAAGATAATGTGAATTTACAGAAAATATGCTCTCATTTTAGCTTCTGGAGCACCTTCCAAAACTCTATGGGACAAGCATGTGAAAATAGTTTTCTCTCAAACATGATTCATGATATCCCAGCAGAATGTTTTTCACAGGGTAAAATCACCTTATAACACACCACAATTCCTGAAATTAGTATGGTACCATCAACAAATGAATTCTAATGTAACTAAAGTCTGTTATCACCCTTTATAGTTCTCCTTTTGGTATCCCTCAAAATCTTTTATTCACTACAATGCATTTCAATGGGGTACTATCATGTATATTGGTCCCAAGATGGCTGCCAGCAATTCCAGGATGAAGTGCTGACAGCCAATCAAATCTCACAATGACATGTGTGGTTAGGCTCCGCCCAGATATATATGTGATTTTACTTTTGATTTTCTCAAGAACAACTGAACAGATTTACACCATTTAATCAAAAGGCATGACTCTGAACCAATGGCTACCTTTTTGCCAAATTTGGTGTAATTCCATTCAGCAGTTCGGGCTGTAGCTGCGACTAAAGGTTCCTATGGAAAAGTGCATGGGGAAAACACGTTTTGGGACCCCCCTTTTTTCTTGGCCCCCACTTGACGAATCCCCCCGAGACTTTCAGGATAGGAGCGGACCGGAGCGGGCCATAAGTTTTGAAAATTTCGTCAACCGGCGCCAAAGTTATTGGGAATAGAATGTTGCGGATTTCCTATGGAAAATAGGTCCTAACTATAACTATCTACTGGCGACCGCCAGTAGATAATATATATATATATATTCACTGAAAAAACCATAAGGTTTTAGGGACAGTTATATTTAGTTGGACATTGCACTCGTACAAAACCCGTGAAATTCCCCCGTTATAGTTAGTTCAGGTAACTATAACTCGCGCCCCGCAATGCACTGCTGATGATGTCACATATTACATCACTCATGACATGGTCAGTGACATCACTGATGACATCACTGATGACATCTCAAATGACATCACTGATGACATCATCCAGTGACTGTGTGTTTCTGTAAAGTTTAAATATGTTTAATATATATAGGGAAAGGCGTATTGAAGAATGAGTGGGTGTATAAGTGTCTGAATGGATGATTTAGTACGTGAGTGACTGACTCTACAAGTGAGTGATTAAATGTATCTTACTGAATGCATGGGTTAGTGACTAAACTGTGTGAATGTCTGTATCCGTCTGTCTGTTGGTTTGTAAGCGGCTGCATGGCTTTCTGAATAGCTACATGAGTGTCTACATGGGTTATTGATTGATTGTCTGAGTATCTGTATGGGTGCCTGAGTGTTTGTGTGGGTGGGGTGTGTGTGACTCTGTACATAGATGTGTGAGTGGGTGATTCACTGGGTGCATGGTTTCAAGAGTGCGTCTGTGATGGACTGTATGGGTGGGTGAGTGTGTGTATGGGTGTGTTAGTGATTGAATGTATATCTCAGTGGTACATGTGTGAGTAACTACATATGTGAAAGGCAGTATATATGTGTGTTGGAGTATATAAATGGCTATAAGTGAGAGTGTGTGATTGTGAGAGTGGCTATATGGATGAGTGTGTGCTTGCATCAGTGATTGCATAGGAGAGTAAGAATGTGCTAGTATTTTTATGAGTAAGTGAGCTGGTGTGTATAACTGTATAGGTGAGTAAATTGGAGTGTGATTAATTATTTGCATGACTGACTAGGTGTGTGAGTACCTCTATGGATGAGTTGCGTTGTGTGAGTGTTTATATAGGTGTATGAGTGTATATGATAGTCCTGTACTGAGTGACTGTAAGTATGAGTGACTGTACGGCTGAGTGAGTAGATGTGTGTGTGTAAACCTAAGAATCAGTGAGTGGGTATGTACTTATTGGTATTGGAGTGTGTATGGTTTTGAGAATGGCAGTCTGTAATTTAGAGTGGGTGTATCAAAACTTACATTAGGGTGTGAGAGGATGCATTAAATTCTCACATGGATGATGTCATCAGTGATGTCATCAGTGATGTCATTTGAGATGTCATCAGTGATGTCATCAGTGATGTCACTGACCATGTCATGAGTGATGTAATATGTGACGTCATCAGCAGTGCATTGCGGGGGCTCGAGTTATAGTTACCTGAACTAACTATAACGGGGGAATTTCACGGGTTTTGTACGAGTGCAATGTCCAACTAACTATAACTGTCCCTAAAACCTTATGGTTTTTTCAGTGAATTTCTAAGGTTTTTTAAATGCTAATTTCTAACTATAACGTGCCTGAAACCTATGGTTTTTTCAGTGAATTTCAAAGGTTTTTTAAATGCTAATTTCTAACTATAACGTGTCTGAAACCTATGGTTTTTTCAGTGAATTTCAAAGGTTTTTTAAATGCTAATTCCTAACTATAACATGTCTGAAACCTACGGTTTTTTCAGTGAATTTCAAAGGTTTTGTAAATGACAATTTTTAAATGTATTAATTGTTATATTTATTTTTTCATACTGATTTACTACATTTTTAGAAACAATTTTTTTTTACATATTTTATTTTTAAATTACATTGTAATTACATTATACATTACAAAAAATACTTTCTCAGAATGAATTACTTTAGTTTAAATACTTTGCACATAGGCAATAGACTTTTAAGTACAGTAGTTACAGTTGTTGCAATGGGCAACACATTTTCAAACACAATGCAACATTCAGCTCAATGTGAATTTCTAGTTAAATGCAATTAGTTACTTTATGGATTACTTTTCTAACCACAGGACTGGATCCTAGATTCAGTCCTGGGACATCTCCTGTAAACAGTTGAGTAAAAGCGTTTTGGTTACAGTAGTGATTTTTAAGGAATATTATTGTATTTTAAAAGTTGACACTTTGAAACTTTTTCTCATAGAATCACCAATGTTATCCTATGGAAGGAAATTCACTTAGCAGGTAAAAACTGTTATCGTTACTTTTTCTTACTCAGTGTTGGATCCTGGATCCAGCACTGGTGCATCTCCTGTAAACAGTTGAAAGAATGCGTTTAAGTCATACAGGCGATTTTTAAGGAATATTTGTAGTTTGTGAAAATCGACACTGAAACTTTTCTGCTGAAAACCAGACAATGGATTCCTATGGAAGAAAATATAAGTTACTGGTAAGTACGGTTAAAATTACTTTTCAGGGTCAGTGCTGGGCTAAAAGATGCAGCACTGAGGTCTCTCCTGATAACAGGTGAGTAAATCGGAATTCGTATTTCGGCTGATTTTAGAGGAATATTTTAAAGTTCCAAAACTCCACACTTAGAAGAATTTCCAAGTGAAACCAGTCAATGTTAGCCTATGGAAGGAAATTCAAGTTACTGGTAAGTACGGTTAAAATTACTTTTCAGGACCAGTACTGGGCTGAAAGATACAGCACTGAGGTCTCTCCTGATAACAGGTGAGTAAATCGGAATTCGTATTTCGGCTGATTTTAGAGGAATATTTGTATGTTTCAAAAATCAACACTTAGAAACTTTTTCAGCAAAAAGCAGGCAATGATATCCTATGGAAGGAAATTCAAGTTACTGGTAAGTACGGTTAAAATTACTTTTGAGGATCAGTACTGGGCTGAAAGATGCAGCACTGAGGTCTCTCCTGATAACAGGTGAGTAAATCGGAATTCGTATTTCGGCTGATTTTAGAGGAATATTTTAAAGTTCCAAAACTCCACACAGAAGAATTTCCAAGTGAAACCAGTCAATGTTAGCCTATGGAAGGAAATTCAAGTTACTGGTAAGTACGGTTAAAATTACTTTTCAGGACCAGTACTGGGCTGAAAGATACAGCACTGAGGTCTCTCCTGATAACAGGTGAGTAAATCGGAATTCGTATTTCGGCTGATTTTAGAGGAATATTTGTATGTTTCAAAAATCAACACTTAGAAACTTTTTCAGCAAAAAGCAGGCAATGATATCCTATGGAAGGAAATTCAAGTTACTGGTAAGTACGGTTAAAATTACTTTTGAGGATCAGTACTGGGCTGAAAGATGCAGCACTGAGGTCTCTCCTGATAACAGGTGAGTAAATCGGAATTCGTATTTCGGCTGATTTTAGAGGAATATTTTAAAGTTCCAAAACTCCACACAGAAGAATTTCCAAGTGAAACCAGTCAATGTTAGCCTATGGAAGGAAATTCAAGTTACTGGTAAGTACGGTTAAAATTACTTTTCAGGACCAGTACTGGGCTGAAAGATACAGCACTGAGGTATCTCCTGATAACAGGTGAGTAAATCGGAATTCGTATTTCGGCTGATTTTAGAGGAATATTTGTATGTTTCAAAAATCAACACTTAGAAACTTTTTCAGCAAAAAGCAGGCAATGATATCCTATGGAAGGAAATTCAAGTTACTGGTAAGTACGGTTAAAATTACTTTTCAGGATTAGTACTGGGCTGAAAGATGCAGCACTGAGGTCTCTCCTGATAACAGGTGAGTAAATCAGAATTCGTAGTTCGGCAGATTTTAGAGGAATATTTGCACAATGGTGAAGGGAGGGGCGGGGCCTGAGGTGACATCTGTGCAAACGCGCCCCGTGGCGCGTTTTAAGTTGGGGGATTAAGTCCCCTTGAATCATGAGGGTCCCTAGGGGCCAACTAGCCCACCAGGAACCTCCAGTATGCACCAGGGGGCTGCGTTGCAGAGACGTGTAGAGAGGCCACACCTCTTTTACACCTCTCTGCAACGCAGCTCTGTGGCGCTTTCTGGATGTACCTGTTGGGCTAGTTGGCCCCAGAGACCCTCAGGATTGAAGGGGATTTAATTCCCCATCTTAAAACGCGCCACGGGGCCTGTTTGCACACATGTCACCTCAGGCCCCGCCCTCCCTTCACCACTGTGCAAACGCGCCCGTGGGCGTTTTAAGTCGGGGGATTAACTCCCTTATATCCTGAGGGTCCCTGGGGTGCAACTAGCCCACCAGCTACCTCCATTAAGCGCCACAGAGCTGCGTTGCAGAGAGGTGTAAAAGGGCGTGGCCTCTGTACACCTCTCTGCAAGGCAGCCCCTGGCGCATACTGGAGGTTCCTGGTGGGCTAGTTGGCCCTCAGGGACCCCAGTATTCAAGGGGAATTACTCCCTTTCTTAAAACGCGCCAGGGGCGCGTTTGCAGAGTACTGCAGGGAGGGGCGGGCCTCCGGCACAATGACGTTTTTTTATGGGAGGGGGCTGCGTGGCCCCCTTCCCTCAGCCACTTTTGGCCCCGGGGACCCCATCCCCCGGGGCTTGACCATTTTTGTTGTTTTATTTAAAAAAAAAAAAAACGGGAAGGGGCCCCTTTTCCTTGGGCCTCTATTGGACCCGGGGACCCCATCCCCCGGGCATGCCCTCTTTTTTAAATAAAAAATATGGAGGGGGCTGCGTGGCCCCCTCCTCAGGCCACTTAAGGCCCCGGGGACACCATCCCCGGGCCGGCCTTGCCCTTCTTTTTTTTATTTGTATTTTTTTTTATTTGGGGAGGGGGCTGCGTGGACCCCTCCCGGGCCACTATGGCCCCGGGGACCCCATCCCCCGGGGCCTGGCCTCTGGTTGGGGACTGTGGGGGTCCCCAATCCTCCACAGTCCCGCCGGCTCCCCGCGTCCTATGGGAGCCGGCATTGCTTTCCACATGGGGAGCAGCTAAGATGCTGCTCCCCATGTGGAAAAGCAATTGGTTTGCATTTTGAAAGAGAGAGCAGGTTTCCTGCTCTCTCTTCAAAATGCAAACCAGTTTGCTATGACAGGGCGGGAGCCACGAGGCTCCGTCCTGTCATAGCAAACAGCAGTGTCCCGGGGTAGGCACCCCGGGACACTGCAGGAGCCGGCCCTGGGGGTGGCGGTCCCCAGGGCCATCAAGGGCTCCAGGAGGGGGCCGCGCGGCCCCCTCCCTACATTTTTAAAGCCCCGGGAGGTGGTGGTCCTCGGGGCTTGGGGGTCCAAAACGGACCCCCATTTTCAATTTTCTTAGTGCCCCGGGAGGTGGTGGTCCCGGGGCGTGTGGGGGCTGGAGCCCCCACACAGGTTTTAAAAAATAAAAAATAAAAGCCCCGGGGAGGTGGCGGCTCCGGGGCTGCGGGAGGGCTCAGAGCCCTCCCGCACCATTTATGATAAAGCCCCGGGGGTGGTGGTCCCCGGGGCTTAGGGGCCCTAGAGGCCCCCATACATAAAATAAACCCCCTCAGCATGCCCCCGGGACTTGGCCCACCCGGGGGCAAGTGCATCGAAGCGCGGAGACCGCACTTCGACTTTTTTTATCGCCAGGATCCGCGCACCCTGAGCGCATCATGCCGATTTTTTTTTTTTTTAAATGCTTTTTTTGCCCAGGGGTCCTTGTGGGACCCCCTGAGCATACCTAGGGGTCAGGGTGTTTCTACCCTGCCCCCTTTGTGCGTTTACGCACTTTTTTTACTGCTTTCTTGTTCCTCGGTTCTACCGAGGAACAAGATGGCTGCCAACACTTCCTGGTTTGGAGTGTTGACAGCCAATTAGCAGACAGCTCGTGATCGGGAGGGTGCGCAGATCCTCCGTGCCCATAGATATATATGTAATTTTACTTTTGATTTTCTCAGCAACTACTGAACGGATTTACACCATTTAACAAAAAGGGTTCTTTCTGAACCAAGAACTACCTCTTTGCCAAATTTGGTGTAATTCCGTTCAGCAGTTCGGGCTGTAGCCGTGTCTAAAGTTTCCTATGGAAAAATGAATGGGGAAAACGCGTTTTGGGACCCCCTTTTTTCTCGGCCACCGCTTAAGAATCACCCCGAGACTTTCAGGGTAGGAGCGGACCGGAGCGCCCCACAAAGTTTGAAAATTTCGCGAAGATACGTCAACTGGCAAGAGAGTTATTTCAAATAGAATGTCGCGGATTTCCTATGGAAAATAGGTCCTAACTATGACTATCTACTGGCGACCGCCAGTAGATAATATATATATATATATATTCACTGAAAAAACCGTAGGTTTCAGGCACGTTATAGTTAGAAATTAGCATTTAAAAAACCTTTGAAATTCACTGAAAAAACCATAGGTTTCAGACACGTTATAGTTACAAATTAGCATTTAAAAAACCTTTGAAATTCACTGAAAAAACCATAGGTTTCAGACACGTTATAGTTACAAATTAGCATTTAAAAAACCTTTGAAATTCACTGAAAAAACCATAGGTTTTAGGGACAGTTATAGTTACTTGGACATTGCACTCGTACAAAACCCGTGAAATTCCCCCGTTATAGTTAGTTCAGCTAACTATAACTCGCGCCCCGCAATGCACTGCTGATGACGTCACATATTACATCACTCATGACATGGTCAGTGACATCACTGATGACATCACTGATGACATCTCAAATGACATCACTGATGACATCATCCAGTGACTGTGTGTTTCTGTAAAGTTTAAATATTTTTTAAAATATATAGGAAAAGACGTATTGAAGAATGAGTGGGTGTCTAAGTGTCTGTATGGATGATTTAGTAGGTGCGTGACTGACTCTATAAGTGAGTGATTTAACGTATCTTACTGAATGCATGGGTTAGTGACTAAACTGGGTGTATGTCTGTATCCGTCTGTCTGTTGCTGTGTAAGTGGCTGCATGTGTTTGTGAATAGCTAAATGATTTTCTATATGAGTTATTGAATGCTTGTCTGAGTATCTGTATGGGTGCCTGAGTGTTTGTGTGGGAGGGGTGTGTGCAACTCTGTGCATAGATGTGTGAGTGGGTGATTCACTGGGTGGATGGTTTCAAGAGTGCATCTGTGATAGACTGTATGGGTGGGTAAGTGTGTGTAAGAGTGTGTTAGTGAGTGAATGTATGTCCCAGTGGTACATGTGTGAGTAACTACATATGTGAAAGGCAGTATATATGTGTGTTGGAGTATATAAATAGCTATAAGCAAGAGTGAGTGATTGTGATAGTGGCTGTATGGATGATTGTGTGCTTGTATCAGTGATTGTATAAGAGCGTAACAATGTGCTACTATTTGTATGAGTAAGTGAGCTGGTGTGTGTATAACTGTATAGGTGAGTAAATGGCAGTGTGTTTAATTATTTGCATGACTGACTAGGTGTGTGAGTATCTCTATGGATGAGTGGCGTTGTTTGAGTGTCTATATAGGAGTAAGAGTGCATATGATAGTCCTGTACTGAGTGACCGTAAGTATGAGTGACTGTACGGGTGAGTGAGTGGATGTGTGTGTGTAGACCTAAGAATCAGTGAGTGGGTATGTAGTTATTGGTGTTGGAGTGTCTATGGTTTTGCGAATGGCAGTCTGTAATTTAGAGTGGGTGTATCAAAGATTATATTAGGGTGTGAGGAGGTGCATCAGATTATCACGTGGATGATGTCATCAGTGATGTCATTTGAGATGTCATCAGTGATGTCATCAGTGATGTCACTGACCATGTCATGAGTGATGTAATATGTGACGTCATCAGCAGTGCATTGCGGGGCGCGAGTTATAGTTAGCTGAACTAACTATAACGGGGGAATTTCACGGGTTTTGTACGAGTGCAATGTCCAAGTAACTATAACTGTCCCTAAAACCTATGGTTTTTTCAGTGAATTTCAAAGGTTTTTTAAATGCTAATTTGTAACTATAACGTGTCTGAAACCTATGGTTTTTTCAGTGAATTTCAAAGGTTTTTTAAATGCTAATTTGTAACTATAACGTGTCTGAAACCTATGGTTTTTTCAGTGAATTTCAAAGGTTTTTTAAATGCTAATTTCTAACTATAACGTGCCTGAAACCTACGGTTTTTTCAGTGAATTTCAAAGGTTTTGTAAATGACAATTTTTAAATGTATTAATTGTTATATTAATTTTTTTCATACTGATTTACTACATTTTTAGAAACAATTTTTTTTTACATATTTTATTTGTCAAATTACATTGTAATTACATTATACATTACATTACAAAAAATACTTTCTCAGAATGAATTACTTTAGTTTAAATACTTTGCAGATAGGCAATAGACTTTTAAGTACAGTAGTTACAGTTGTTGCAATGGGCAACACATTTTCAAACACAATGCAACATTCAGCTCAATGTGAATTTCTAGTTAAATGCAATTAGTTACTTTATGGATTACTTTTGTAACCACAGGACTGGATCCTAGATTCAGTCCTGGTACATCTCCTGTAAACAGTTGAGTAAAAGCGTTTTGGTTACAGTCGTGATTTTTAAGGAATATTATTGTATTTTAAAACTTGACACTTTGAAACTTTTTCTCATAGAATCACCAATGTTATCCTATGGAAGGAAATTCACTTAGCAGGTAAAAACTGTTATCGTTACTTTTTCTTACTCAGTGTTGGATCCTGGATCCAGCACTGGTGCATCTCCTGTAAACAGTTGAAAGAATGCGTTTAAGTCATACAGGCGATTTTTAAGGAATATTTGTAGTTTGTGAAAATCAACACTTTGAAACTTTTTTGCTGAAAACCAGTCAATGTTAGCCTATGAAGGAAATTCAAGTTACCGGTAAGTACGGTTAAAATTACTTTTGAGGATCAGTACTGGGCTGAAACATGCAGCACTGAGGTCTCTCCTGATAACAGGTGAGTAAATCGGAATTCGTATTTCGGCTGATTTTAGAGGAATATTTTAAAGTTCCAAAACTCCACACTTAGAAGAATTTCCAAGTGAAACCAGTCAATGTTAGCCTATGGAAGGAAATTCAAGTTACTGGTAAGTACGGTTAAAATTACTTTTCAGGACCAGTACTGGGCTGAAAGATGCAGCACTGAGGTCTCTCCTGATAACAGGTGAGTAAATCAGAATTCGGATTTCGGCTGATTTTAGAGGAATATTTGTATGTTTCAAAAATCAACACTTAGAAACTTTTTCAGCAAAAAGCAGGCAATGATATCCTATGGAAGGAAATTCAAGTTACTGGTAAGTACGGTTAAAATTACTTTTGAGGATCAGTACTGGGCTGAAAGATGCAGCACTGAGGTCTCTCCTGATAACAGGTGAGTAAATCGGAATTCGTAGTTCGGCTGATTTTAGAGGAATATTATAAAGTTCCAAAACTCCACACTTAGAAGAATTTCCAAGTGAAACCAGTCAATGTTAGGCTATGGAAGGAAATTCAAGTTACTGGTAAGTACGGTTAAAATTACTTTTCAGGACCAGTACTGGGCTGAAAGATGCAGCACTGAGGTCTCTCCTGATAACAGGTGAGTAAATCAGAATTCGGATTTCGGCTGATTTTAGAGGAATATTTGTATGTTTCAAAAATCAACACTTAGAAGAATTTCCAAGTGAAACCAGTCAATGTTAGCCTATGAAGGAAATTCAAGTTACCGGTAAGTACGGTTAAAATTACTTTTCAGGATCAGTACTGGGCTGAAAGATGCAGCACTGAGGTCTCTCCTGATAACAGGTGAGTAAATCGGAATTCGTATTTCGGCTGATTTTAGAGGAATATTTTAAAGTTCCAAAACTCCACACTTAGAAGAATTTCCAAGTGAAACCAGTCAATGTTAGCCTATGAAGGAAATTCAAGTTACCGGTAAGTACGGTTAAAATTACTTTTCAGGACCAGTACTGGGCTGAAAGATACAGCACTGAGGTCTCTCCTTATAACAGGTGAGTAAATCGGAATTCCTATTTCGGCTGATTTTAGAGGAATATTTGCACAATGGTGAAGGGAGGGGGCGGGGCCTGAGGTGACATCTTTGCAAACGCGCCCCGTGGCGCGTTTTAAGTTGGGGGATTAAGTTCCCTTGAATCCTGAGGGTCCCTAGGGGCCAACTAGACCACCAGGAACCTCCAATATGCGCCAGGGGGCTGCGTTGCAGAGACGTGTAGAGAGGCCACACCCCTTTTACACCTCTCTGCAACGCAGCTCTGTGGCGCTTTCTGGATGTACCTGTTGGGCTAGTTGGCCCCAGGACCCTCAGGATTGAAGGGATTTAATTCCCCATCTTAAAACGCGCCACGGGGCCTGTTTGCACACATGTCACCTCAAGCCCCGCCCTCCCTTCACCACTGTGCAAACGCGCCCGTGGCGCGTTTTAAGTTGGGGGATTAAGTCCCCTTGAATCCTGAGGGTCCCCGGAGTCCAACTAGCCCACCATATACCTCCAAAAGCGCCATAGAGCTGCGTTGCAGATAGGTGTAAAAGGGGCGTGGCCTCTGTACACCTCTCTGCAAGGCAGCCCCTAGCGCATACTGGAGGTTCCTGGTGGGCTAGTTGGCCCCAACGACCCCCAGTATTCAAGGGGAATTCGTTCCCCTCTGCAAACGCGCCAGGGGCGCGTTTGCAGAGTGGTGAAGGAAGGGGGCGGGGCCTGCGGGCCCGATCGTTTTTTTAAAAAATTTTGGGGGGGAGGGGGCCGCGTGGCCCCCTCCCGGGCCACTACTTGCCCCGGGGACCCCATTCCCCGGGGCTGGCCCTCTCGTTGGGGACTGTGGGGGGGTCCCCAATCCCCCACAGTCCCGCCGGCTCCCCGTGTCCTACGGGAGCCGGCATTGCTTTACACATGGGGAGCTGCTAAGATGCAGCTCCCCATGTGGAAAGCTATCGGCTTTGGATATTGGAAGAGAGGCAGGTTTCCTGCCTCTCTTCCAATATCCAAAGCAAGTTTGCAATGACAGGACGGGAGCCGCGAGGCTCCCGTCCTGTCATTAGCAAACAGCAGTGTCCCGGGGTAGGCACCCCGGGACACTGCAGGAGCCGGCCCTGGGGGTGGTGGTCCCCAGGGCCATCAAGGGCTCCAGGAGGGGGGCCGCGCGGCCCCCTCCCATTCAGTGCACAGCCCCGGGGAGGTGGTGGTCCCCGGGGCTCTGAGGGTCCAAAACGGACCCCCATTGTAATTTTCTTAGTGCCCCGGGAGGTGGTGGTCCCCGGGGCATGTGGGGGCTGGAGCCCCCCACACAGGTTTTTAATAAAAAAGAAGCCCGGGGAGGTGTTGGTCCTCGGGGCTGCCGGAGGGCTCAGAGCCCTCCCGCACCATTGTACATAAAGCCCCGGGGGTGGTGGTCCCCGGGGCTTGGGGCCTTAGAGGGCCCCCACACATAAAATTAACCCCCCCAGCATGCCCCCAGGACTTGGGCCACCCGGGGCCAATTAACATCGAAGCGCGGAGACCGCGCTGATGTTTCCCGGCAGGATTTGCGCACCCTGAGCGCATCCTGCCGATTTAAAAAAAAAAATTTTTTTTTTGCCCAGGGGGTCCTTGTGGGACCCCTGAGCAAACCTAGGGGTCAGGGTGTTTCTACCCTCCCCCTTTGTGCGCTTTGCGCACTTAGTTTCTGTCCCTCGGTTCTACCGAGGGACAAAATGGCTGCCAACATTTCCTGAATCGGAATGTTGACAGCCAGCTGACAGCCAATTAACATGCAGCTCGTGATCGGGACGGTGCGCGCAGGGTGCGCTCAGGGTGCGCGAATCCTCCGTGCCCATAGATATATATGTACTTTTACTTTTTGATTTTCTCAGCAACTACTGAACGGATTTACACCATTTAACAAAAGGGTTCTTTCTGAACCAAGAACTACCTCTTTGCCAAATTTGGTGTAATTCCGTTCAGCAGTTCGAGCTGTAGCCGTGTCTAAAGTTTCCTATGGGAAAATGCATGGGGAAAACGCGTTTTGGGACCCCCCTTTTTCTCGGCCCCGCTTGACGTATCACCCCGAGACTTTCAGGGTAGGAGCGGACCGGAGCGCCCCACGAAGTTTGAAAATTTCGCGAAGATACGTCAACCGGCAAGAGAGTTATTTCAAATAGAATGTCGCGGATTTCCTATGGATAATAGGTTGTAACTATAACTATCTACTGGCGACCGCCAGTAGATAATATATATATATATATATATATATATATATATATTTATTATTTTAAATATACTTTTCACTGTTGGGTTATAGGGTGGCTCTGAGAAGAACTGTTGTGTTCATTATGGCTTTGTTGCAGCTACATGTAACTGCGAATGCACAGCTTAAGGTTGTTGAGAAACACCCTATTCCCTTCATCTGTGAAGTGAACTCCATCATTTCTGTAGATGTTATCCATGTCAAAACGTAGATTTTTGTTAAAGATAGAGCTCATGTTATGGTCACTGAGGTAAGCAGAAACAGCTTAATTAACATGCTTCCTGGGTTTGTCAATCTGTGGACAGAATTGATTTGACCACTTTCATTTCTGTCTCTGACATGTATTAGAGTACACAAAGACAGTGTGAGGGAAAAGCGACATAAGTTGTGCAAAGGTATCCTTCATTAGGATTTTCAATCCTACCCCAGTCAGTGTGCCTAGGTCATTGCCACCACAGTGCACAATCATGAGGTCAGGGGGTTGGAAATGCAAAAAGGTTTTAACCAAAGGCAGCAATTGGTGCCACTTTAATCCTCTCTGTGCAAACCATTTAATATCCACATTATTCAAACCCAGGTCTTCGCCAATATCTCTGTCTTCAGCATACGTTTTGCCCCAGAAAATATAGCTGTGGCCTACAATCCATACTGTATGCATTTTGAACGGATGTGTGCAAGGAATCAAAAGATGTCTGTAGTTGAGTAAGTCAGTTGGTATAATGAGAGGTATCTAAAATGGTGGGCAGAATGTGGTTTAAAAGAAAGCAGATAAGTCATTGGGTGTTCATAAACACTGTATACTTAAAAATAGGTTGTATGTTACTGTGGAAAACAAGTATCTTTCTGATTGGTTATGGAGAAAACTTTGAAAGGTACAATAGACTGGATAAGCTAATATTTTGCAATAGTCAACCACACCTGTTTTGTGGATTTGGAAGCTGGTGTGCTGCATTTAAAAATATGGTGAACCTTTTACCTACTGGTACATTAGAATGTTTCAGAAACTGCTACTATGGATACCAAGATGAAGCAATATGGAGGAAGGGTTTAAAGTAAAGTGTGGTTTTAAAATATAAAATGGAGTGTTACATATATGGCATATGTTTGAAAATTAAGTTTTCCCAAATCAGTCGTATGTTTAGAAGTGATATGTTCTTAAAAAATAATAGTAGTATTATTGGAAATTGTTTTTTGAACTCCCATAAGGGTTCACGACTCCATCCTGACGTTACACTGCTGCATCCCGGTGGAGTCGCGACTCCACTACGTTACAGAACCATATTGGGCTCTTTGACAAGAGAGTAATAAAGAGTTAATATGAGTATCCAATAGAAAGTTGTTTTAGATTTTGAAAAAATTAAGGGAGTATTTTGATTTGTTACTTACATTAATTTCTGTGGAAAATGAGAGGGAAAATTTGCCGTAACTGTTTTTTTCCTTATTGAGAGTGGCGCATCACATTTATTGTGTGTAAAAGATAATTATTTAAGAGTGTCTGATATTTTTATACTATACAACAGGATTTCAGATGTAAGTTACAAATGTGTAAGGTATGTGATGTATGGTGTAGGAGTGCTTCAGTGATTGTAATTACATTTTTAATTTTGAGATGAAGTATTTATAAAAGTTTAGAAGCATTAGAGAAATGTGAGGTTTAAAAAATGTTACCAAATATAGTAAGCTGTATTCTACTCTATATAATTCTACAGAAATGAAGATTGCAAATAGGTTGTATATAATGATACCTGGGTTTGATACTAAAAGAGTATTCCGTGAAATTTGAATGTTTAAGTGGTGCCATGTCTCAGGTTTGTTTGTAGTTTTCCATGTTATTTAACACATGTGATGCAGGTATTGATTATAACTCAAAAAGTATTTGGTCCATCATACCCCTAGACAAATATTGTCAGAGCTACTTTAGCATTCCGCTTCACAAGCAAAGATCAGTTAGGCAGACAGGCCTTGTCAAACCAATTTAACACAAAGTTTCATCTCTGACTGCACTGTATAGTATGTAAAAAGAGATCCATGAAGTGTCTTCTACACACATATTTGCACAGTTGTGAAATAGAGGTAGTGTTGTATGTATAGTGTACTTTTCATGTGTTATCTTACCCCTAAAAGGCATTGAGACAATCATTGGGGTGTCTAGAAACATGGTGACACTAATACGACTCCTATGGGAAGAGATGTTTTTTCCTTCTATTAGCTAGGCAGGCATGATGAAATCCTTTGAACACACACCTTTATAGCCGGGTGCCCTGTGTAATGAGTAGAAAGTGATTCATGCAGGTTCTTCTACACACATTTAGAAAGCATGTGGTGTGAAACAGGGGTAGTCTATTACGTGCAGGCTTGTTTGAAGAAATTATCTTGTGTCTAAAAAGGCACTGACAGCCCTTGAGGTCTCTAGAAAGATGCTGACATTCACAAGAGTGGCATGACAGGAGTCAGCCTTTCATTTTGACTTAGGCCTGGCATTGTGACTTCTGTCTCTCTACTTAAACTGGAAGAGAAAAGTGAGGTTTAAAGCATGTACCCAGATGTATTAACCTCTATTCTAGTCTATATAAGTCTCTTCATAGGTACACTGTGAGTAGGCCGTAGATAGTCAGGTGTGTGCTTTAAACTGAAAGCCTACTCCGTCAAGTTTGAATGACTGACCTGTACCATGTCTCAGGTATGTCTGCACTTCAACATGTAGTCTGATATGTGAAACAGTGTTTACAACGCTGGTAATACCACGTGGGTAGGTTACAACGTGGACGTTACATCGTCCGCGTTGTTACCACGCATGGCATTGCATCGCAAGTCGTTTCTACGACTTGCGCTAGATGGCGCGCAACACCAGGGAATGTGTTCGATTTTAAATCCAACACATTCCCTGCTGTTGCGCTAACTGGAGTAGGAATAGTAATTTATACTATTCCTAAGTCCAGCGCGCCATCTAGTGCAAGTCGTAGAAACAACTTGCGATGTAAAGCCATGCGTGGTAAAAACGCGGACGATGTAACGTCCGTGTTGTAACCTACTGTGGGGTAATGGATGGCGTAGTTACGTCATACATTCGTCTGATATGTGTGGTGCAGCTGATGAGTCTAACTTAAAAACTATTCAGCCTATCATACTCCTGCACACATCTTGTGAGACCTAATTCAGCATTCAGTCCCAAAAGCACAGATCTCTTAGTTAGGCAGGTATCACAAAATCAGTTGAACACACACTTAATACCTGGCTGTCATTTGTAATGAGCAAAAAATGATCCATGCAGCTTCTTTTACAAACATTTAGAGAGCAAGCGGTGTGAAACAGAGATAGTCTAAAACCTGTAGGCTTCTGTACATGTGTCATCTCACTCCCAAAAGGCACAGACACACTCATTGGTGTGTTTAGAAAGATTCTGAGACTCACAAGATTTGCATGACAGGAATTGGCCTTTCATTTTGGCGTAGGCCTGGCAATGTGTGGTCTGACTCTCTAGAAAAGTGAGGTTTAAAACATGTTGGCAGATGTATTAACCTGTATCCTGGTTCATATAAGTCTCTGCAAATTTACACTTTAAGTAGGCCGCAGATAGTGAGGTGTGTGCTTTAAACGTTAAGCGTACTCTGTCAAGTCTAAATGTCTGACTGCTATCATGTCTCAGGTATGTCTGTACTTCTACTTGTAGTCTGACGTGTGGTGCAGCTGATGACCCTAACTTAAAAACAATGCAGTCTTTCATAATCCTGCACAAACCTTGTCAGACCTACTTCAGCATTTAGTCCCAGAAACATAGATCTGTTAGCTAGGCAGGCCTCACAGAAGGACTCAAATACATAGTTGCAGCCCAGCCTGCTGTGTATAATGAGCAGAAAGTAATCCATACAGCTTCTTCTACACATATTTAGAGAGCATGTGGTGTGAAACAGAGGTATTCTAGTACCTGTATGCTTCTTTACATATGCTGTCTCACCCCTAAAAGCCACAGACACACTTATTGAGGTGTTTAGAAAGATGCTAAGACTCACAAGAGTGGCATAACAGGAGTCGGCATTTAATTTTGGCATAGGCCTGGCATTGTGAGCTCTGACATCTGTAATGAAAGTGGTAGAGAAATGTGAGGTTAAAAACATGTTGGCAGATGTATTAACCTCTATCCCAGTCCATATAAGTCTTTGCAAAGGTACATTTCAAGTAGGCTGCAGATAGTGAGGTGAGTGCTTTAAATTGAAAGCGTACTCTGTCAAGTTTGAATATCTGACTGCTACCATGTCTCAGGTATGTGTGTACTTTTACGTGTAGTCTGACGTGTTGTTCAGCTGATGACCCTATCTTAAAAGCTATGCAGACTTAAATCTAAATCTTAAGTCTATGAGATCTTGTGAGAATTACTTCAGCATTCAGTCCCAGAAGCACAGATCTCTTAGCTAGGCAGGCAGCATGAAGACACTTGAACACACACCTTCATACCC
This sequence comes from Calotriton arnoldi, assembly GCA_963921515.1. NCBI lineage: Eukaryota > Metazoa > Chordata > Amphibia > Caudata > Salamandridae > Calotriton > Calotriton arnoldi. The sequence goes on along the minus strand of CAWUFW010007836.1, from coordinate 44,393 downwards.
AACTGCCCTGTGTAATGAGCAGAAAGTGACTCAGACATTTAGAAAGCATGTGGTGTTAAACAGGGGTAGTCTAGTACATATAGGCTTGTTTGAATGTATTATCTTGCCTCTAAAAAGGTACTGACACAGTCATTGAGGTCTCTAGAAACATGCTGACATTCACAAGAGTGGCATGACAGGAGTTGGCCTTTTAATTTTGGCTTAGGCCTGGCATTGCGACATCTGCCTCTCTAATGATACTGGTAGAGAAAAGTGAGGTTTGAAGCATGTTCCTAGATGTATTAACCTCTATCCTAGTCCATATAAGTGTCTGCATAAATAGAGTGAGAGTAGGCCACAGATAGTAAGGTCTGTACTTTAAACTGAAAGCGTACTCTGTCAAGTTTGAATGTTTGACTGCTACCATGTCTTGGGTATGTTTGCACTTTAATGTGCAGTCTAATACTTCTGGTGCAGCTGATGAGCCTAACTTAGAAACTATACAGTTGATTATACCCCTGCACAAATCTTGTCAGAGCAACTTCAGCATTTAGTCCCAGAAGCACAGATCTCTTGGCTAGGCAGGCATCATGAAAACATTTGAACACACACCTTCATACCCAGCTGCACTGTGTAATCAGTAGAAAGTGACCCAGACATTTAGAAAGCATGTGATGTCAAACAGGGGTAGTCTAGTACATATAGGCTTGTTTGAATGTATTATCCTGCCTCTAGAAAGGCACCAACACAGTCACTGATGTCACCAGAAACATGCTGACATTCACCTGAGTGGTATGACAGGAGTCGGCCTTTCATTTTGGCTTAGCCCTGGCATTGGGACTTCTGCCTCTCTAATGAAACTGGTAGAGAAATGTGAGGGTTATAGCATGTTCCCAGATGTATTAACCTGTATCCTAGTTCATATAAGTCTCTGCATGGGTACACTGAGAGTAGGCTGCTGATAGTGAGGTATGTGCTTTAAACTGAAAACGTACTCTGTCAAATTTGAATGTCTGACTGCTACCATGTCTCAGGTATGTCTGCACTTCAACATGCAGTCTGAAACTTGTGGTGCAGCTGATGAGTCTAACTTAGAAACTTTACCGCCTATTATACCCCTGCACAAATCTTGTCAGAGCTTCTTCAGCATGCAGTCCCAGAAGCAGAGATCTGTTAGCTGGGCAGGGATCACAAAATCACATCAACACACACTTTTATACCGGGCTGCCCTGTGTAATGAGCAAAAAATTATTTGTTCACCTTCTTCTAACACACATTTAGAAAGCATGCTATGTGAAACAAGGGTAGTCTAGTACGTATACGTTTGTTTGAATGTATTATCTTGCCTCTAAAAAGGCACTGACACACTTATTGAGGTCTCTAGATTGATGCTGACACTCAAAAGAGTGGCATGATGAGAGTTGGCCGTTCATTTTGGTTTGGCCTTGCATTGCGAGCTCTACTTCTCTAATGAAAGTGTTAGAGAAAAGTGACTTTTAAAACATGTTACTAGATGTATTTACCTGTATGCTACTCCATATAAGTCTCTGCAATGGTACACTGCAAGTATGTCATACATAGTGAGGTGTGTGCTTTAGACTGAGAGTATACTGTTTGAAATTAAAATCTCTGACTCCTACCATTTGTTAGGTATGCCTCTAGTTCTACGTTTAGTTTGACATGTATTGTGCAGCTGATGATGCTAAGTTAAAAAGTATACAGCTTATCATAGCGCTGGGAAAAGATTGTCAGAAGTATTTCACATTTTAGTACCAGAAACACAGATTTGTTTACTAGACAGGACTGATTGAAGCATTTGAATACACAGGTTCATACCTGTCTATCCTGTATAATAAATAGAAAGTGATCAATGTAGAATAATGAAATGGTATACCAATTTATGCAATTTTTCTGCCAGACTTTCAACCATTTACAGTTTTCCTAATGTGCATAGTTAGAAATCCTACATATTTATTGCTAATGGAGACAATTGCAGTCTAATTTAAGTAACTGGTTATTGATTGTTATGAATAATATTACCTAATTATTCAAAATTATTAATCTATGTAACATACTATTAAAACTGTTCTTTGTTTTTAGATATTTACTTTACTTAATGAAAAAAACTTAAAGATGGAAGAAAACATGAAAAGAGAAGAACACAAAAACAGTACTACTAAAAGAAGAGAGAAAAAAAGAAATTAGATGACGCACACAATATTATAGAGGAAAATATTCTTCTGGTAAAAGAACTAAACAATTTCTTAGACACTATACGAAGATTCAAATCTGTGGAAAATGTTCAAAAAGAAAGGTTTAAGAACAAATCAGAAAAAAGAGAATGTCATGTTGAAAGAACTTCAAATTATAGAAAAATAACAGATCTGACAAGAAGGCAGAAACAATATAAAGATATAAGAAGAAGAATGTTTAGAAGTAGAGTAATTCAAAATGTATTAAAGAATTTAAAACAATATAATAGAAGATCATCAGCTTATAAGCAAAAGCAACAGATTGAAAGCGTAGTAGATAAAGCTTTTGAGTTGAAACAAAAATTATTAATCGTAATATTGAAAAGATTGAGATCACTGGATAAAATGTGGTATTTATGAGGGAGAAAAGCAAGAGAAAAAGACTGGCTAATTGAACTAAATTTTGTAAACCCTTTACTGGTGAATGGAAACACACTTCCAGCACTGAGCCTTTCTTTAATGAAGAAAGCTATTTTCAAGAAAACACATTGGTACATGCAGTTGATACTAGTGGTTGATGTTATGAGGTGAAAGATGGTTCTCCCATTCCAAAGGAAAAAATGGTTCCTAAGAATGTAAAAGAAGTCATAGCTGAAGAAGTTCAAGGAAGGTGTACAAAAGCTCCTGTATTTAAATGGAATTGTAGCAGTATTTGACAGAGGTCTATTGATATATTACAACCTTGTTTATATCAATGAGCTAAAAAAAGTGCTAAACAGAAAATTACCATGTTGCAAGGATTAGATTAATGTAAAATAAGAAAATATACTAAGTTACAGGGACATTCTTTGGCTTGTCTTTCAAGGAAAGTGTACCAAAGCACTTTTAATCATTTAAGAATGTTAGCTGTCTACCACTCTGAAATGAGGAGGTTAGTACGGAGACTTTACTATGTAAAAACTCCTGCATTACATTTAAGTGAAATGAATACAGCTCTTTTACATGGTTCTGTAGCAGATGTACAGAAAGTTTGTGATAATGTACAGTTTCGTTTTTTGATTCTGAAGAGGAGTGTAGAGAAAGTGAGGACTTGATATCTTTCGGTATAGTAGAACAGGACAAAGAGATTAGTATTGATGATTTAGCAGAAAAAATTACAAAGTTTAACACTGTTTCCTCTGAAATAGCAAACTATGTTTGTATTTGTGGTCGATGTACTCACTATAAAAATGAAACTAGGAATGTTGATTTATATTTAAAAAGTGAAAAAGAAAACAATAAGTGGCAGCAATTAGCTGTTTATTTATTTGAGGTGTCCACTGATCAAGTATGTTAGTACTGTTACAACAAATTTGAAGAAATCATAATGCCAGCTAGAGCAGCACATAACAACTTAGAGTTGGTACCTATTCCTCAGGAACTGGCAGATTTAAATGTATATGAGTCTATTCTTATCCACTCTGTACACCCATTCCTGGCCATAGTTCGTGTGGAGCCTAAGACAGGTAAGCTGCCACCAACAGATTTACAAAAAGGTCTCAAAGGAAGAGTTGCGTACTTACCTTTAGATTTTAAGAAAAATATTAAAACGTTTGGTATAGACAGGAAAATGAGCCAGTAGTTATTCTAGTAAATGGTGTAACAACAAATAGTAAATAAATCTGCCAAGAGTTTGTAGATATTAATAAACTTCGAAATGCAAAGCTATACCTGGTTCAGAATAATATTTATTATAAGAATGTAAATGTTGATGAAGAAGTAAGATGTGTAGAAGATGAAACACTAATGTCAACTGGCCAAATTGAAAATGTGGACGAATCCAAGAGTGAAGAGATTTATGAACATTATACCATACATCCTCTCCATTCAAAAGAAATCATAGGAAACACTATTGAATTATTTCAAATGAAAGAAGCAAAAGGAGCTCCCATGACTATATGGAAAAAAGTTTAGAAGCTCATATTTCCACAGCTATTCCCCACTGGAGAAGGTGGACGATTTGATAACCGAGCTGTACAGATTCCAGCATCAGAATACCAACCAACAAGATTGTACTCTGAAGATTCAAGATTTCGGCAGTGCATTCCATATATATTTCATCTTCTGTTTGAGAGTGATTTGTCTGGCCTTTCATATGCGGTGAACCATATATTAAAAACAGTAGTTAATCTTCAATATGTTTCTGCAAAAGAATTCATGGAGAAAGTTGAACACAGGGATGAAAGTTTGGAATGTCATTTAATCAATTTGATGGCATGCCAACATGGCACCAATTAATATTGGTATCGCTGTTATGGTGAAGCTAAATGCATGTTAAGAAACCTAGGTGCATCTACTTGGTTTCTAACACTTAGTTATGCTGAATATGCGTGGGATGATTTACTTGAATTCCTACGAGAAGCAAATTCAAATATAAAAAACATTGAACTGAAGACAGCTGGAGAAGTCTGTTCCTTGGACCCCGCAAATTTCTACAGGTATTTTAACCATAGGTTTCAAGCTATGATGTCATTTATCTGCAATAAAAGCATTCCACATATTGGAGAGGTAACTGATTTCTTTTGGCGAAAAGACTACCAAGCCAGAAGTGCTCTTCATATACACATGCTATTATGGATAAAGGATGCACCAAAATGTGGAACAGATAGTGATGAAACTGTTTTGTCTTTCTTCGAACAGTATGTTACATGTGCCATTCCACGACAAGAAGGAGAAAGCAGCTTGAAACTACAAGTTCTACGGATTCAAAGTCAAAGATTTGGATAATACTGTCACCGGAAATAGAAATGTAAAGGACATTTTTATACAAAATGTCGTTTTGGATTCCCATGACCTATAATTTCTTAAGGAAGAGTAGTTTTTTGTCAGCAGTAAGACATACAATAACTCGGAAATCTCCCAAGAATACATACAACTTAAGTAGAACAGAAGCTTCAAAGTATATTAATGACTATAATCCAGTCATTTTAAAAATGTGGGATGCAAACATGGCTATTCAGTTTGTTGCAGACAACTCAATTGCTGTTGTTCATTATGTGACATCATATATTACAAAATCTGAAAAGTCAGAGATGAAAGAAATGTAGGAAGAAATTTCAGCAGAAACGAGTCTCAGCAAGAAATTGTACAGCTTTAGCTTGAAGATTGTTAGAAATGGGGGTCTCTAGTTGGCAGAGGTAGCTACCTTTGTCCAAATAGGGACCCTTGCTTCTAGTCAGGGTAAGGGGGATACACTCCTAAAATAACCTCTTGGTAGCTTGGCATGAGCAGTCAGGCTTATCTCAGAGGCAGTGTGTAAAGCATTTGTGAACACATACAGTAATACAGTGAAAACACTACAAATGGACACCACACCAGTTTAGAAAAATAAGTAATCTTTATCTAAACCAAACAAGACGAAATGACAAAAATCCATAATACAGTATTAAAAATATGACTTTCAGATGGTAGAAATAGTTCAGTTCAAAGCAAATTGCAGATGCAACACTTTTCACACAAAGTACCTTGGATGCTTCACGCACACAAACAAAAAGGGCCACAGGGAAGGTGGTCCGTCAGTTCCTTACACTTAGGGAAGGTGATGCGGCAGGTCATTGCTCCCGGGGAGATGATGTGTTGGATCCTTACTGCTGCGCAGGGGAGGTGATGTGCCGGTTCATTACCAGAGAGGAGGTGATGCGTTGGATTCTTACTGTGTGGGGAGGTGATGCGTTGTTTTCTTACTTCGTCCCCCAATGATGCGACAGACTTGGCGCCTCAATGCGATACGACGATCCAGGATGATGCATGGGTTCTTGTAGACGCACAGCAGGGCATGTGTCGGAATCGGTGCGGTGATCTCGGACTTGGTGCAGCGTGCAGCGATTGTTTGAGCCGCAGGCAAGCGTTGCGTAGGTTTCTTCGGTGATGCATCGGAAACAGGTGCGAGTGTGTCATGCTTCTTCTTGTAACGTTGCTTTTCCAGCTCCCAACAGCCAGAACAACCTCCAGAGGCCCAGAACAGCTACAGGCGCCTCTTGGCAGGTCAGAAGCTCCAGCAAGTAAGTTCAGGGGAGCTGGGGGTGAAGTCTTTGTGTCCCTGAGACTTCAGAAAAGGAGGCAAGCTCTTCTTCAAGCCCTTGGAGATCTTCCTCAAGCAAACAGCAAAGTCCTTTTCCCTTTCCTTGGCAGAAAGTAGCCACTGCAGGCCAACCCCAGACAGCAAACAGCACAGGGGCAGTACTCCTCCTCAGTTTCTCCAGCTCTTCTCCTTGGTAAAGGTTCCTCTTGATTTCCCAGAAGTGATCTAAAAGTCTGGGGTCTGGGCCCATCTTTTTATATAGTAACTCTGTTTGTTCTCTCCTGGCCCAGGGCTCTGAGCACAGTCCTAACCAGTTCTGGGGGGCACTTTGCAAGTACACAACAACCTCCATTGTCAGTGTGAGCCCTGGCTCCAGACACACCACAGGCGGGGCAAAGCCATCATTGTGGAAGGCAGGCACAGCCCTATTCAGGTGCAGGTGCTACTCCTCCCACCACTCCAAATGCAGACCAGGCCTATTCAGCCTACCGCTGACTCATCCAGACTCTCTGGATCTATTGCACACCCCCACCCCCTGTCACTCCAAATCCAGACAGTCAATACACATCCTAGCAGAAGCACACTGGATAGCTAAGCAAGAAAATACTTACTTTCTAAAAGTGGTATTTTCAAACACAGAATGCAAAAAATCACCCTCACTAAAAGATGCCTTTTAACATTCTGATTTCAGGCATACTAAACTTTATTTTCCTACCTTGTTCCCAGGGGTAGTTATGTTTATAAGATGTTATAAGCAAACTCCCCATTCTATCCTATGGGAACAGGTAGCCTTTCAATAGTGAAAAACGAAATTGGTAGTATTTCACTATCAGGACATGCCACACACACCAGGGCATGTCCTTCATTTCACATACACTGCACCCTGCACACAGGGGTACCTTGGGCCTACCTTAGGGGTGACTAACATGTAAGAAAAGGGAAGGTTAGGGCCTGGCAAGTGGGTGCACTTGCCAGGTCGACATGGCAGTATCAGACTGCACACAGGCTCTGCAATGGCAGGACTGAGTTACATTTATAGACTGCTTCTGTGGGTGGCACAATCAGTGCTGCAGCCCACTAGCAGTATTTGATTTACAGGCCCTTCGCACACACAGTGCACTGTACTAGGGACTGACTAGTAAATCAAATATGCCAATCATGGAATCACCAATCCATAGCAATAATTTACAGGGAGAGCATATGCACTTTAGCACTGATCAGCAGTGGTAAAGTGCCCAGAGTCATAAAACCAACAAAAATCGGTCAGAAACAGGAGGCCAAAAAGGAAAAAATCTGGGGATAAACCCACTGAAAAAGCCAGGTATAACAAAGATGCTTTCCCATAGAGAGATAGGATCTTATGAATGTTCTGATCATTTGAGCTCAGCCAGTTTGTAATCAAAGTCAAGAGGAATCATTCGATTAAGTCTATGCCTAGCCTCCACACGAAACAGAGTACTGAAATCTTTTCCAGAAATACAATACTTAGCACAGTATGAGCCAGAAAGCACTGATATTGTGAAAACTAATATATTGGATGCATACTATCCCAAAAGGAGTCCACATCTTGAAAACTTATGTTTGTATGAAAAACTTCAACACTACAGGTTTAAAAAGAATGTTACAGCAAATATAAAAGAAGAAAAATATGCAGTAATTGGATGTGATGGATGTTTAGTGAAACATGCCAAAGGAAATCTTATTAAGCACAGAAAACTAAGTTGCAAAACTCCAGATAAGAGATAATTTTTCTATTTAGGACTTCTGCAACTATTCAAGCCTTGACATAGTGAAGCAGAATTGATAGGAGATGTTGACCGCTATAAAGATTTGTTTAATGCAACAAAAGATACTATTCAGTGTATGGTATTTCAGCCTTACTTAAAAATTATAAATGATGGGATTGAACAAGAAGGAACTATTGCAGCTGAAATAGCTAGACAAAGCTCACAAACCAGTCAAAGTTCTGGTCGACTGACTCAAGAACCACTTAGACAACCAATTATCAAAAATGAAGCAACAATAGCCATGAAAGTGGTAGAAACTGCAATGCAGCAAGCACAATAGGATACTGTTGAGGTTGAAAAGTTAGAAGAGAACTGAATATTGAATAAAAAGAAATATATCTCAAGTGAAACAGCAAGTAGAACATGGCTTCCTCCATGGAAAAAAAGAATGTCAATGTTCATCATTTCAACCTATTCTATTATAAATTAGTGGTCAAGCTGGAACAAGAAAACGTTTCTTAATTAAAGTTCTTAAACGTTATCTACACAAGACTACAGAATCACATTTATCTTGTGTCGTAACAGCACTAACTGGATTAGCAGCACAAAACATTAAAGGTATTACTTTACATTGAATACTTATGCTACCGGTTGAACATGATAATAAACTGGAATATCAAAAGGTATCAGGAAAAGCTTGTTATGAAGTATCAAGAGTACTGAAGAAACTGAAATTTTTAATCATTGATGATTATTAATATTATTATTATTATACAAACTTTATTCAGCAGTAACTCCACCATAAAAGCGATGGTACATTAAGAACAGAATAAAATTCATTAAAAAACATGTTAATTCATGGTGCAATAATCATACAAAAGTCACTGTCATTCTCCTAGTAATCTAAACAGTCTCAATCTTTAAAATACCTCTTAATAGTACATTGGAACAGCATTAAATAATTACATAGGTTCCTATAGCACAATTACAATCATAAAATGTTTTAAATTTTCCTGTGCATTTACTTCAACTATCGCTCTAGCATCAATCCATAGTAGCCCTCTCCATCTTAGTCAAATCTGTTTTTCCTAGATCTTAACATTGCACTTAAAAAATGCATAACAACATACACTGTACAATCAGTTTGCAATAGTTGCAAGTGCAAAAGGGCAACACGTGCTTGCCTGAAGCCCATTTCTTTTAAATAAGGTTTCAGAAATCGTCGTCTAGGATGGAAAAAATATTTGCATACAAAGACAAAATGTAAACTATCCTGTGGAGATCTATTGTCGCAGCCACAGGGCCCCCTGTCCTCAGTGCGTGCTACAAAACCAGGAGGAGAGGCAACTAAGTGGTGAAGAATATTAAATCTAAAACGGGTAATTAAAAAACGCTCATATGGATTAGTTAAAATTGAGAGGTGAGGCTCCATACCTGAAGTTGATTTAACTAGCGCGTGAGCTCTTACCGTAGGCTTATTAAGTTCATTCCCTTCATGCTCAACGCAGTTTGTTCTAAAGAATAGATCTTTGATTAACGTTTCATCCACCCTCTTCATTTTTCCATAATTCACGAATATATGTGGTCTTCCAAGGGCACTAAATGAATCTTTAATATATCTTAGCCAGGGGATTTTCATTGCATGATCCATGGAAAGACAATCCACAATAACTGCTTGGTTAAAAGAAGCCTCTTCATTGGACCATACATTTACCCAGCAGAGCAGGGGCTTAACTGCAACTACGTCTGTGATATATTTAACCCCCAATTCCTCCTGTACAGTGTATGTGGGTGTTCCCTGTGGCACTTTCAGAATCTGCTTTAAAAATTTATTTTGGGTGGTTTGTAATTTTTCAACTGCCTTATAACCCCAGATCTCACTTCCATACGTGGCTTTGGAAATACAAAATGCCTGATATAGTTTTAAGATCACCCCTAGAGACCATGTGCCTAGTCTTTGTGCATAATTTGCAATAGCTCCCAGGGCTTTGTTGATGTCTTTTGCCTTTTCCTCCTTCAGGTTATTCCAATTTAATTTATCGTCAAATAAAACACCGAAGTAACTAAAAGTCGGGACTTTGGCTACATTAGCAGTGCCTGACTTATAGGTTTTTGTACTAGTCCCCCGGCGCCCTATTTCCATAACAAATATTTAGTAAAAATGGGTGATAACTCCAAACTTGTTCATGAAGGAGACAAATCCATCAATTAACATTTGCAGTGCTCTGGGTGTTCGAGCTATAAGCACCGCGTCATCCGCGTATAACAGGACTGGTACTGGTCTAGTGCCTATTCTCGGGGTGTCAACGTTTAATGAAATCAGATGGGATTCTAGCCCATTAATGTATAGTGTGAATAGAAAAGGGGCAAGAATGCACCCTTGATGCACTCCTCTTGAACACCTAAAATTATCGGTAAGCCCTCCCTCCTGAGTAAAACGAACTACGGCTGATGTGTTAGCATATAGTGACATTAAAATAATTATTATTGCACGCTCGACACCTATCTCAACTAGTAGAGCCCACAATTTATTACGGTTCACTCTATCAAATGCCGCAGTAAGGTCCATAAACCCCAGATAAATCAAACCTTCTTTGGCGATTGTATATTTTGATATAAACAGGTAGAGATTCAGGCATTGTCCCACTGTTGATTTTCCAAATCAAAATCCATATTGCGTGTCTGAAATAATCCGATTGCTATCTGCCCATTCTGATAACCTATTTATAAGAACCCTACCCATAACCTTAACAGTGGAATCTATCAGGGATATGGGACGGTAACAGTGTGGGTTGTCCCTGTCACCCTTCTTGTAGATGGGGACAATGATAGCAAATGACCATGACTGATGCATTGACGTCCGTGCCACTGCATTAAGAACCCTGGTCAAAATCGGGGCCCAGAGGTCTATGTTGTTCCGTAACAGATCAGGGGGGATCCCGTCTGGACCTGGGGCCTTATTACACAACAGTCCCTCGATTGCAGATTTAACCTCCTCCAAGAGGAAGTTAATCTGCACATCACTTTTGGAGGAGCACCTGATCAACAATATCTTGTTCTCCTACATCAGATTATAATCATTGATGAGTTGAGCATCATCTAAAACTTATTGCTTGCCTTTGTGCACGTGAGAATGCAACAGATTTTAAAAAAAGATGGGCAGATTTACAAGCCCCTTGCGCCACCAGTGCATCACTTTTTGTGATGCACCAGCGGCACATTTTACTGCCACATATTTACAAGGACAAGAAAAGCCACCCTGCGTGACTTTTCCTGTCCTTGAAAATATGGCCCCTTTGCACGCAGCACTTTGAGTGAAAGGGGCGTTCCATGGGTGTTGCTGTGGGTGTTCCCACGCAACACCCATGGAACCAGACACATTTCAAGAATTACGAGAAATCGTAAATCTGGAAATGCGTCTGAATGCTACGCCTCCCCAGGGGAAGTGTAGGGAGGCGCAACGAGGAGAAATGTATTCATTTCTCCTCGTTGTTTTCCTCTTTCTATGCGTGCTGCATTCTGCAGCACATATAGAAAGACGAAATCACCTCTGGTGATTGTTTATGTACAGGACAGGAACCCTTCCTGCATATAAACAATCTCCCCATGACGCAGGCACCCTTGCACAATGGTGTAAGGGTGCCTGCGCCAGCACATGGCAGCAGTTTGTGCACCAGCGCAAGGGGAAGCACAGAGATGCGACATATTGTTGTAAATATTTCGCATCCCTGTGCTTTGAAAGTGACTCAGTGTGGCGCAGCCAAATGGCTTGCGCCATGCACTGAGTCACTTTCCTCGTAAATCTGCCCCAGAGTATGATGTGCTGTTTGGAGGAAAGCATTTAATTGTGTTTGGAGACCTACTATAATTTCCTCCTACTAAAGGACAACCTGTTTATAAGACACTTGTCCATGATGAGACAAGGAAATCTTTGTGAAGTTTAGGAAATGTAAATATTTGGTTAAACTTTGAATATAAATAACTTGTTAAAAATATGCAACAAGCAGGTGATGAAGATTATGGAAATATTCTTAAAGACATAAGAATTGGCATGTTGACAAAACATGGTAAACAAGCTTTAGAAAGTCAGCTATAAAGGAATTTGTTTACATCTGAAAAAACAGTATCAGAAGTAATGTACAATATGCTCATAGAAAATAAATCCATAGTTTGTCTAATGCCTACACTGCAAGAGCGTTCTCCCTTTAATGAACAACTACTGAACTTGGAAAAACAACCAATTCTGGAAATTAAAGCTATTGACAAAATGGAACACAAGGGAGTAACAATGCTACTTACTGAAAAACTACAGGCTAAATTGGATTCTTTGAAAAAGTCTGTATCTAAAACTGCAGGATTAGAAAACTGCTTACATTTATGTAAAATCGGTAGAGTAATTTTGCATCGTAATTTGAATGTAGAAGAAGGATTAGTAAATGGAGCATTGGGAAAAGTTGCTGATTTTTTTAATTTTCAAAATAGAGAAGGAATAGAATTTTTGATTGTAAAATTTGACATATTAATGAAGCAAGACAGATTGGGCTTTGTGACATACGTTTTTGCTTGTAAAGGACTTCTATGTTCGAAGACAACAGTTTCCTCTGTCTCTTGCATATGCAGTAAGTATTCACAAATCTCAAGGTTTAAGTATAGACAGAGCTTTTGTAAATATTGGAAGTACTGTGTTCAAAGAGAGAATGGCATACATTGCATTGCCCCGAGTAAGAACATTGTCTGGTTTGTATTTGATAGAATTTGATGAGAAAAGGGTTAGTGCTGATGCAAATTGTGTAAGAGAGTTTAATCATTTAAGAAGACTTTATGCTTCTCATTTAGGTGAACATCCAATATATGAGAAACGTATACTATGTCCAAAACGGAAATACATCAAGATAAGAAAAGCGTTAAAGAGAAAGTTGAATGCGTAAAGAAAAAAAAAGTGGAAACTGATGGTGACATTGTCGGATATCAGTTAGAAAACAGTTCAGGTATCAACTGCTAATGTGATTCTGAATGTAATCTTTCATTTACCATGTCTTCTTCAGGAAATCATGGCAAACCATGAAAAAAGATTTTGTTCTGCCCTACATCATTTATTTCAACTTTGGCAACTGACAGAAGTAAAATACATACTGCTTCTGGTATTCAACATCTTTTTGATATATGTACCGGATCAGTGACATTTACTCTCAACATACGACAAGATGCACAAGAATTTATAATGCTCATGCTCGGAGTATTAGAAGATGAAGGAATAAACATTGATAACTTATTTGGACTAAGTTACAAATGGTACCATAAGTGTGAAGATTGTTTATTTACTACCACCACTGAAATACATAGAAAACGATTCCTATACTTAACGATACCAGACTGCAAATCAGTGCCTTTTAGCAAATTGATTAAAACAGCAAATCACGATGTGACGTGTTCATATTGTAGAACAGATTTGTTGTCTTCATTGCACATACAAAGATTTGGAAAATATCTAATTTTAATGTTACAATGTTGTAGAGCAAATGGAACAAGTTTGAAAACAAAAATTACAAATTTTAAAGGAAGTCAAATATCTATTTCAAGAAGAACTTATACAACAGTGGCTATTACTGTTCATGAAGGACCTACTGTTTTTTTAAAGTGTAACAGTGGAAGTACACATTGCAATGATGGCCACCTGGAATTCAAAGCTAGATTGCCTTCTCAATTAGCAAATTCTTACATGTTATTTCTCCAGCCAAAGTTCTAATAACATCATTCCGTCTATTGGGGTAATATCACAAAAAACAGAAAGCATTAGATTCTATCAATCAATCAATCAATCATATCATTTGTAAAGCGCACTACTCACCCGTGAGGGTCTCAAGGCACTGGGGTGGGGAATGCTGCTACTGCTCGAAAAGCCAGGTCTTGAGGAGTTTTATGAAGGTCAGCAGGTCTTGGGTCTGCCGTAGGTGGATGGGGAGGGTGTTCCAGGTCTTGGCAGCGAGGTGGGAGAACGATCTGCCACCAGAGGTCGCTCTTCGGAAGCGGGTGACAGTGGCGAGGGCGAGGTCGGTGGAGCGGAGCTGGCGGGTGGGGGTGTAGAAGCTGAGTCGTCTGTTGAGGTACGTTGGTCCGGTGTTGTGGAGTGCCTTGTATGCGTGGGTGAGGAGTTTGAAGGTTATCCTCTTGTTGACCGGGAGCCAGTGCAGGTCTCTCAGGTGGGGTGTGATGTGGCTGCGGCGAGGGATGTCGAGGATCAGGCATGCAGAGGCGTTCTGGATGCGTTGGAGCCGTCTCAGGAGTTTGGCCGAGGCTCCTGCGTAGAGGGCGTTTCCATAGTCCAACCTGCTGCTGACAAGGGCCTGGGTGACCATTCTTCTCGTTTCAGTGGGGATCCACTTGTAGATCCTGCGGAGCATGCGGAGGGTGTTGAAGCAGGCGGAGGAGACGGCGTTGACCTGTTTAGTCATGGAGAGGGTGGAGTCGAGGATGACCCCTAGGTTGCGTGTGTGGTCGGTGGGTGTTGGGGCGGTTCCCAGTGCAGTCGGCCACCAGGAGTCGTCCCAGGCCGAAGGGGTGGATCCGAGGATGAGGACCTCCGTCTTGTCCGAGTTCAGCTTCAGTCGGCTGTTCCTCATCCATTCAGCGATGGCCTTCATTCCTTTGTGAAGGTTGGTTTTGGCGGTGTGGGGGTCCTTGGTGAGGGAGAGGATCAGCTGGGTGTCATCGGAGTAGGAGATGATGTTGAGGTCGTGCCGACGGGCGACGTGGGTGAGCGATGCCATGTAGATGTTAAACAGGGTTGGGCTGAGGGAAGAGCCCTGGGGTACGCCGCTGATGATCTCGGTGGCTTCGGAGCGGAAGGGGGGAAGGCGGACGCTCTGTGTTCTGCCGGAGAGGAAGGAGGTGGTCCAGTCCAGGGCCTTCTCTTGGATCCCGGCGTTGTGGAGGCGTGTTCGTAGTGTGTGGTGGCAGACCGTGTCGAAGGTGGCTGACAGGTCCAGGAGGATGAGGGCCGCCGTTTCTCTGTTGTCCAGCAGGGACTTGATGTCATCGGTGGCGGCGATGAGGGCAGTCTCGGTGCTGTGGTTGCTGCGGAACCCAGACTGGGAAGGGTCCAGGATGTTGTTCTCCTCGAGGTAGCGGGTCAGTTGTTTGTTGACGGTCTTCTCGATGACCTTTGCTGGGAACAGGTGCAGGGAGATGGGCCGGAAGTTCTTATGGTCCTTGGGGTCCGCCTTGGGTTTCTTGAGTAAGGCGTTGATCTCGGCGTGCTTCCAGCTCTCCGGGAAGGTTGCTGTCTCGAAGGAGGTGTTGATGACTTTCCGGAGATGGGGTGCGATGGCTGTGCTGGCTTTGTTGAAGATGTGGTGTGGGCATGGGTCTGACGGAGATCCGGAGTGGATGGTGTTCATGATCTTGATGGTGTCGTCGTCGTTGATGTTGGTCCAGGAGAGCAGGCGGTTGGTGCGGATGGTGGTCGTGGGGGCGGAGGTCTCAGTGGTTGTCGGGGTGGTCGTGGCGTTGAAGCTGTCGTGGATGTCTGCGATCTTGCGGTGGAAGAAGGTGGCCAGCGAGTCGCACAGGTCTTGCGAGGGTGGGACGTCGCTGGTGTTGGAGCTGGGGTTGGAGAGTTCCTTCATGATGTTGAAGAGCTCTTTGCTGTTGTGCGCGTTGTTGTCTAGGCGGTCTTTGAAGGAGGCCCTTTTGGCGGATCTGATGAGGTGATGGTGTCTGCGGGTGGCGTTCTTGTGGGCTGCGTGGCTGTCCGGTGTTCGTTCACGGAGCCAGATCTTCTCCAGCTTTCCGCAGGTTTGCTTGGAGGCCCGGAGGTCTTCAGTGAACCAGCTGGCTTTCTTGTTGGTGTGACTGTTGGAGGGTTTCTTGATCGGGGCAAGGGTATTGGCGCAGTCGTTGATCCACTGTCTGAGGTTGCGGGCGGCGGTGTCGGGGTCGGTGGGGTCGGCGGGTGGGCTCTGGGCGAGGGTGGTGGTTAGCTGGTCTTCAGTGACTTTGCTCCAGCAGCAGCGGGGCATCTGTTGGGTGCGGTGGTGCGTGGTGGGTTTCCTGAAGGTGAAGTGGATGCAGCGATGGTCGGTCCAGTGGAGTTTGGTGGTGTGGTTGAAGGAGACGTGGGGGCTTGCGGAGAAGATGGGGTCAAGCGTGTGACCGGCAGAGTGGGTGGGTGTTGTGACGAGTTGTCTGAGTCCGAGGTTGGCTAGGTTGTCGATCAGGGTGGTGGAATTGGTGTCGTTGTTGTTCTCGAGGTGGAAGTTCAGGTCCCCGAGGAGGATGTAGTCCGTGGAGGCGAGGGCGTGTGTGCTGACGAAGTCGGCAATGGAGTCGCAGAACTGTGGTCGGGGTCCGGGGGGTCTGTAGACGAGGGCTCCTCTGAGGGTGGTGTTGGGATCGGTGTGGATCTGGAAGTGCAGGTGTTCGGCGGTGCTGAGGGTGTCTTCGGTGTTGAGGGTGTCGTCGGTGTTGGTCGAGACTCTGAGAGTGTTCCTGTGGACGATGGCGATTCCTCCTCCTGCTCCGTTGGTGCGGTCCCTGCGGGTGATCTTGTAGCCTTCCGGGACGGCTATGGCTATGTCGGGTGCCGAGGCGGGGTTCAGCCAGGGCGACGTCTGGGGAGGTTGAGTCGAGTAGGTCCCAGAGTTCAACGGCGTGTTTGCGGGCGGAGCGGGTGTTGAGAAGGATGCATCTGAGGTGGTTGGGTTCTTTCCTGGTCGGCGGCATGGTGGGGTGGATGCTTGTGAAGCTGCAGTTCCGGCAGGTGAAAGCTCCGTGGGTGCGCTTCGGGGCAGCCAGGGAGCAGGTGTGTGATCGTCCGGTGTTGCGTGCGTGGAGGGATCTGGCATCGTAGCGGTGTCGGGCATCGTGGCGTTCGCGGGGTCCAGGGGTCCTGGCGCTGGGCACGCTCCAGGCGCGGACGGGCGCAGACGGGATTGCCTTAGGCGCGCTGAAACCAGCGGCGCGGCCGCTATGCTGCCTCCATATGAGGGGATGTGGGAGGGAGGAGCAGCTGGGAGGCGGGAGCGGGGCGGCGAATGGGAATGCAGGGGGGCGGGGCCGCAGGGACGCAGCGGCGGGAAAAACGGGCGGGCCGTGGGAGAACTGGGCACAGGAAGGAAAAACAAGTTTAGGCAAGAAAACAAGTACAGGCACAGAGGAATAAAAACAAGTCTGGGCAAGAAAGCAAGTTAGGCACAGGGGAATAAAAACAAGTTGGGCAAGAAAGCAAGTTAGGGTCAGGGGGATAAAAACAAGTCTGGGCAAGAAAGCAAGTTAGACAAAGGGGAATAAAAACAAGTCTGGGCAAGAAAGCAAGTTAGGCACAGGGGAATAAAAACAAGTCTGGGCAAGAAAGCAAGTTAGGCACAGGGGGATAAAAACAAGTCTGGGCAAGAAAGCAAGTTAGGCACAGGGGAATAAAAACAAGTCTGGGCAAGAAAGCAAGTTAGGCACAGGGGAATAAAAACAAGTCTGGGCAAGAAAGCAAGTTAGGCACAGGGGGAAAGTACAGGATTAGGCAAAAACAATGCAGGCAGAGCAGTGCAGCAGCGTGGGGAGCGACCTGCCTGCCAGCAGGGTCAGAGGTCGCTGTTAGTATTTATAATTAGTGTTTTCATTATTATTTGGCTAATAGACATAACATTTTAAAAAACAACTTTAAAAAGCTAGCAGTATATATATATATATATACTTATATACATATATATATATATATCACGAAGAAATCCCAATGTCACGACAGACACTCCGGCGCAACACACGGGCACAGACTCCAAAAGCTAGTGTGGAAACAGGATGGTAGTTTATTCACACATCAAAAAAGGTCCAACATGACGCGTTTCGGCTGCCAGACATGCAGCCTTGATCACATAGCGCTATGAACAGACATGTGCAGTATATATACAGGTGAGTGTGGTTTGGATGTAGTAGTCTGATTACTATGTCCATTATCATGAGTGAGCATTTTACTACAGCTAGCGCCAAAAGTCATACGTGTCATTTTACTGCAAGCAGGAAAACGAGCTACTAGTGACATGACAAGGCATAGAAACAACAGGAACAACAGACTATGCAAAAATAAAGATAACATCCTGTGGCGGCGAAATTCATTACAGATGTAATACATGCCCGAGAAAAACACCCAACTTACTGGCTATTACGCGGCCTGAGTAGACAAACAAATCAATCTGTTTGTGTTGAACAAAATATGGTGCGATGAAGGTGTCAGCCTTCTATCGTATGCTGGCATGTGGCGTGCTAAAGTGCCTATGACTCTGGTTAAGGCTCATAAAGTATCAGCCGCGGGGGCCCTGGGATGACCCTGCCAGTAAATGAAAAAATCAAAGACCGTGCCTGGAGCCTTGGAGGTGAAGAAACCGGGACTGAAATAATGTGTGCGCCAATTTCAGAATGTCCGAGAGTGCTGTCTGCTGCGCAAGCCTCTATGTTGTGTGCTACAATACATCGTCCTGGCAACCTGAGGCCCAGAGACAAGCACCCAACAGGACAAAGGTAAGCGGCTACTACAATGCAAAATTGTGAATGGAACGCACATGGTGAGAGTGGTGGAGAGGGTGTGCATAGGGGAGAGTGGAGGAGACGTGCGTGAAAAGTGCACAGTGAAGTAAGTGGTGAAAATGACTACCTGAATTAAAAATCTCCTCCAATCCAAAAGACTCGTGGTTAAAAATATCTATATGCCATGTTGTGACTATAAGTAACATGTGCATACAAGTCAAGGAGAACCTTAATATCCTTTATGTGTGGATCTAGTCAGCCTAAACTAAAGTGTGTGGCGACAAAAACGTGCGTGTTGCAGGTAATATGTATGTAATAAGTTGCAAGCGACAAATTTACCAAATAACTGCTTAAATGCAAGACGTCAAACAAGTACATTAATAACATTAGAGTAAGGCAACGTTAAAAAAAGGGAAAAAGAAAAAGAAGAAGAAACATATTCAGTCAAGCATATGCTACCTACAGGACAACAGATATGACAGAACATCTAGTCCTAGGTGCCTAGATAGCAGCCCCCTGGCGAATACATATACTGGTAGGTTTACAGAAAGTGGTATAAGTCCTCACTGGTATTGAGGCCCGCAGGCGCCTTGGTGTTGAATTGCAAAATATATTTGCTTTCCATTTGCCGTAACAGCTTCTCCCTATTACCTCCCCTTCTGAGTGTTGGAATGCAGTCAATAACCGAGTACCTCAGGTGTTCCAGGTTATTATGATGTGTGTCCTTGAAGTGTCTGGCCACTGGATATGTGGGGTCACTATTCACAATGGCTCTCAGGTGTTGTAGGATGCGCATGTGTACTGCTAACTTGGTACTCCCGATATAACGGAGACCACACTCACATTCCAGAATGTAAATGGCATACTCTGTTCTGCATGTTAGGTGGTATTTGATGATGAGAGGTGTCAGTCTGAATGTGGAATCTAGTTGTGTTATGTTTTTCCCAAATTTGCATGCCCTACAGCTGTTACTATATATATATTCACTGAAAAAACCATAGGTTTCAGGCACGTTATAGTTAGAAATTAGCATTTCAAAAACCTTAGAAATTCACTGAAAAAACCATAGGTTTCAGGGACGTTATAGTTAGTTGGACATTTCACTCATACAAAACCATAGAAATTCCACCGTTATAGTTAGTTCAGCTAACTATAACTCGCGCCCCACAATGCACTGCTGATGACGTCACATATTACATCATTCATGACATGGTCAGTGACATCACTGATGACATCACTGATGACATCTCAAATAACATCACTGATGACATCACTGATGACATCATCCAGAGAATGTAGCTTTCTTTAAAATTTAAATATGTATTATATATATACCAAGCTGTATTGAAGAATGAATGGATGTATAAGTGTCTGGATGTAGGATTTAGTAGGTGTGTGACTGACTGTTTAAGTGAATGATTAAATGTATCTTACTGAATACATGGGTTAGTGTCTAAAGTGTGTGAATGTCTGTATCACTCTGTCTGTTGTTGTGTAAGCTGCTGCATTGGTTGGTCAGTAGCTACATCAATGTCTATATGGGTTATTGATTAGTTGCCTTAGTATTTGTATAGGAGACTGAGTGTGTGTGTGGTTGGGTGGGGGGTGTGTGACTCTGTGCATAGATGTGTGAGTGGTTGATTGATAGGTTATATGAGTTTAAGAGTGCATGTGGAAACAGTTGTATGCGTGGGTAAGTGTGTGTATGGGCGTCTTGGTGAGTGAATTGATGTCTCACTGCACATGTCCAACTAAGTACATATATAAAAGGCAGTGTATGTGAGAGTTGGTGTATAGAAATGACTATACGTGAGAGTCAGTGATTGTGAGAGTGGCTGTATGTATGAGTGTATATTTGTATTAGTGATTATATAAGAGACTAAGTATGCATTACTATCTGTATGAATAAATGAGGTGGTGTGTGTATAACTGTGTAGGTGAGTAAATGGAACTGTGATTGATTCTTTGCATGAGTGACTAGGATGAGTACATAACTGACTAGGATGAGTGCTGGTGTGTCAATGTCTATATAGGTGTATGAGTGCATTTGATAGTGTTCTATTGATCAGTGACTGCATGTATGACTGATTGTATGGGTGAATGGGTAGATGTGTGTCTAGACCTAGGAATCACTGAGTGGGTATGTAGTAACTGGTATTAATGTGTCAATGGTATCGAAAATGGTATTCTGTATTTTACAGTGAGTGTATCAAAGGTTATATTAGTGTGTGACGAGGTACATCAGATTGTCACATGGATGATGTCATCAGTGATGTCATTTGAGATGTCATCAGTGATGTCACTGACCATGTCATGAATGATGTAATATGTGACGTCATCAGCAGTGCATTGCGGGGGCGCGAGTTATAGTTAGCTGAACTAACTATAACGGTGGAATTTCTATGGTTTTGTATGAGTGAAATGTCCAACTAACTATAACGTCCCTGAAACCTATGGTTTTTTCAGTGAATTTCTAAGGTTTTTGAAATGCTAATTTCTAACTATAACGTGCCTGAAACCTATGGTTTTTTTCAGTGAATTTCAAAGGTTTTTTTAAATACCAATTTCTAACTATAACGTGCCTGAAACCTATAGTTTTTTCAGTGAATTTCAAAGGTTTTTTAAATACTAATTTCTATCTATAACGTCCCTGAAACCTATGGTTTTTTCAGTGAATTTCAAAGGTTTTTTAAATACTAATTTCTATCTATAACGTCCCTGAAACGTATGGTTTTTTCAGTGAATTTCAATGTTTTTTTTAATGCTAACTTCTAATTATAATGTTTATTTAACCTATAGTTTTTTCCGACACCCAAGAAGGACACAACACCCACTGCCACAACCCTCAGGACCTCCCCCATACCACCCCTCTCCCTACTGTAATTTTTTTTATTTGTTATTTAAACTATATAATGTCTTCTTGTTTTTTAAATATTAAACAGCTACATACAGTATGAAAGGGAGCCCAGCCCAGAGCCACATCGGAAGACCAACACATGTCATAGACCTACTGATCAAGCAGCTCCGACACCCAAGAACGCCACAACACCCACCACCACCCCCAGGCCCCCCCTCTACCACCGAGGCAGCGCAGAACAAGCCAGCAAACTTTCCGAAAACGGCATGGCCCCTCAGCCACACAATAGCTGAATATTGGGACAGGTGTGAACAAACTATATGTGAAGGAAGCAGTTCACCCATGTTTAACAATGCACACAATGCAAAGTGTAGCGGTGATGTGCTGGACACATCTCAGTATGCAGAACACACACCTCTCCATGTGCACAAATACTACTGGTGCTTGTAGTGTTGTGGACAGTGGACCTAACCATGTTACGTCAAACACTAAGGAAGATCTCAGTCATAGGAGTGTGAATAAATAGGCCGGAGCTCTGGGCATGGTTCACTTGTGGGAAGGCCAAAGCGTCTGCCAGGGTGGCGCCCCTCACCCTGCCACGAGGCCGCCAACATGACCGCCAGCCTCCTCAGCCGATCGCTGGCTTCCGCCACACAGGCCCCCAGCGGCACAGCACCACGGACTTATGTCTCTACAAACTACTGCCTTCGATATACACTGCGGACAGCAAGGCTCACAATTCAGATCGAGTCGCGATTGCAGATGACGCAGTCCCGTAGGCAAGAGACATTGCTGAAGTCAACAACACATGGCTGTGGGCCCTTCCTGACCACTGCCTCCGGCCTACACTGCGGTCAGTAAGGCTCACAATTCAGACGGAGTCGAGATTGCAGATGACGCAGTCCAGTAGGCAAGAGACATTGCTCAAGTCAACAACACGTGCCTGTGGGCCCTTCCTCATCGCTGCCTCCTGCCTCCACTGCGGTGAGTAGGGCTCACAATTCAGAGCGACTCGTGATTGCAGATGACGCAGTCCAGTAGGCAACAGACATTGCTACCAGTGCGGCCAGCCCGGACCACGCATCATCGCTGACTGCGCACACGCTAAGTGCTTCAAGTACCACTAACTCTGTGCAGCTCAAGTCAATGCCACGTGGCTGTGGGCCCTTGATGACCGCTGCCTCCGGCCTACAATGGGGTTAGCAGGCCTAACAATTCAAGATTAGTGCCAATGCAAATTGTGTAAGAGAGTATAATCAGTTAAGAAGACTGTATGCTCCCAATCTGTGCAGCTCAACTCAACGCCACGTGGCTATGGGCCCTTGCTGACCGCTACCTCTGGCCTACACTGCGGTCATCAGGGCTCACAATTAAAATTAAGTCTTGATTCATTAATTACAGAGTCCAGTAGGCAAGTAACTATCACAGGCCTAAAACCAACATAATATCCTTTTAGTATCCTTGCTTCAAGATCTTTTTTTATATCAGTTATAGCTTTAGTACAATCACCAAATTCATCTTCAAGTGCAAACGAACACTCATTAGCAGTCTACACTGTGGGCAGCAGAGCTCGCAATTCAAATTTTGGACATGTGGTGCCACTAACCCTGTTCAACACAAGCCGCCACACGTGGTGCCACTAACCCTGTTCAACACAAGCCGGCGACACGTGGTGCCACTAACCCTGTTCAACACAAGCCAATACCATATGTGGAACTGTGTCCTGAGTCCTGAATGGCAGTGACCCCAAGTCCGTGGCAGCGACCACAGCACCAGACTCCCTTCGATCAGTGAGGCATATTTACATATGCAAGGCCGGCTACAGGTGGTGCCACTAACCCTGTACAACACAAGATGCGACACGTGGTGCCACTAACCCTGTTCAACACAAGCCGATCCCACATGTGGAACTGTGTCCTGAATCCTGAATGGCAGTGACCCCAACTTCGTGGCACCGACCACAGCACCAGACTCCCTTCGATTAGTGAGGCGTATTTGCATATGGAAGGCCGGCGACACGTGGTGCCACTGAACCTGAACTACGCAGGTCGGTGGGGCTACCAACCTATGCACGTGGCTGTGGGCCCTTGCTCACCGCTACCTCTGGCCTACACTGCGGTCAGCAGGACTCACAATTCAGATACAGTCCCGATTGCAGATGACGCAGTCCAGTAGGCAAGAGACGTTGCTCCCAGTGCGGCCCGTCCGCACCAAGCAGCATCACAGGTTCATACATTCTCAATGCTTCTGGTGCCACTAACTGTGCACCTCAACTCAATGCCACGTGGCTATGGGCCCTTGCTGACCGCTACCTCTGGCCTACACTGCGGTCATCAGGGCTCACAATTAAAATTAAGTCTTGATTCATTAATTACAGAGTCCAGTAGGCAAGTTACTATCACAGGCCTAAAACCTACATAATATCCTTTTAGTATCCTTGCTTCAAGAACTTTTTTTATATCAGTTATAGCTTTAGTACAATCACCAAATTCATCTTCAAGTGCAAACGAACACTCATTAGTAGTCTACACTGCGGGCAGCAGAGCTCGCAATTCGAATTTTGGACACGTGGTGCCACTAACCCTGTTCAACACAAGCCGCCACACGTGGTGCCACTAACCCTGTTCAACACAAGCCGGCGACACGTGGTGCCACTAAACCTGTTCAACACAAGCCGATCCCACAGGTGGAACTGTGTCCTGAGTCCTGAATGTCAGTGACCCCAAGTCCGTGGCAGCGACCACAGCACCAGACTCCCTTCGATCAGTGAGGCATATTTCCATATGCAAGGCCGGCTACAGGTGGTGCCACTAACCCTGTACAACACAAGGCGCGACACGTGGTGCCACTAACCCTGTTCAACACAAGCCGATCCCACATGTGGAACTTACAGAGTCCAGTAGGCAAGTAACTATCACAGGACTAAAACCTACATAATATCCTTTTAGTATCCTTTCTTCAAGAACTTTTTTTATATCAGTTATAGCTTTAGTACAATCATCAAATTCATCTTCAAGTGCAAACGAACACTCATTAGCAGTCTACACTGCGGGCAGCAGAGCTCGCAATTCGAATTTTGCACACTTGGTGCCACTAACCCTGTTCAACACAAGCCGCGACACGTGGTGCCACTAACCCTGTTCAACACAAGCCGGCGACACGTGGTGCCACTAACCCTGTTCAACACAAGCCGATCCCACATGTGGAACCTACAGAGTCCAGTAGGCAAGTAACTATCACAGGCCTAAAACATACATAATATCCTTTTAGTATCCTTGCTTCAAGAACATTTTTTATATCAGTTATAGCTTTAGTACAATCACCAAATTCATCTTCAAGTGCAAACGAACACTCATTAGCAGTCTACACTGCAGGCAGCAGAGCTCGCAATTTGAATTTTGGACACGTGGTGCCACTAACCCTGTTCAACACAAGCCGCGACTCGTGGTGCCACTAACCCTGTTCAACACAAGCCGGCGACACGTCGTGCCACTAACCCTGTTCAACACAAGCCGATCCCACATGTGGAACTGTGTCCTGAGTCCTGAATGGCAGTGACCCCAAGTCCGTGGCAGCGACCACAGCACCAGACTCCCTTCGAACAGTGAGGCATATTTCCATATGCAAGGCCGGCTACAGGTGGTGCAACTAATCCTGTACAACACAAGGTGCGACACGTGGTGCCACTAACCCTGTTCAACACAAGCCGATCCCACATGTGGAACTGTGTCCTGAATCCTGAATGGCAGTGACCCCAACTTCGTGGCACCGACCACAGCACCAGACTCCGTTCGATTAGTGAGGCGTATTTGCATATGGGAGGCCGGCGACACGTGGTGCCACTGAACCTGAACTACGCAGGTCGGTGGGGCCACCAACCTATGCACGTGGCTGTGGGCCCTTGCTCACCGCTACCTCTGGCCTACACTGCGGTCAGCAGGGCTCACAATTCAGATACAGTCCCGATTGCAGATGACGCAGTCCAGTAGGCAAGAGACGTTGCTCCCAGTGCGGCCCGTCCGCACCAAGCAGCATCACAGGCTCATACATTCTCAATGCTTCTGGTGCCACTAACTGTGCACCTCAACTCAACGCCACGGGGCTATGGGCCCTTGCTGACCGCTACCTCTGGCCTACACTGCGGTCATCAGGGCTCACAATTAAAATTAAGTCTTGATTCATTAATTACAGAGTCCAGTAGGCAAGTAACTATCACAGGCCTAAAACCTACATAATATCCTTTTAGTATCTTTGTTTCAAGAACTTTTTTTATATCAGTTATAGCTTTAGTACAATCACCAAATTCATCTTCAAGTGTAAACGAACACTCATTAGCAGTCTACACTGCGGGCAGCAGAGCTCGCAATTCGAATTTTGGACACGTGGTGCCACTAACCCTGTTCAACACAAGCCGCCACACGTGGTGCCACTAACCCTGTTCAACACAAGCCGGCGACACGTGGTGCCACTAACCCTGTTCAACACAAGCTGATCCCACATGTGGAACTGTGTCCTGAGTCCTGAATGGCAGTGACCCCAAGTCCGTGGCAGCGACCACAGCACCAGACTCCCTTCGATCAGTGAGGCATATTTCCATATGCAAGGCCGGCTACAGGTGGTGCCACTAACCCTGTACAACACAAGGTGTGACACGTGGTGCCACTAACCCTGTTCAACACAAGCCGATCCCACATGTGGAACTTACAGAGTCCAGTAGGCAAGTAACTATCACAGGCCTAAAACCTACATAATATCCTTTTAGTATCCTTGCTTCAAGAACTTTTTTTATATCAGTTATAGCTTTAGTACAATCACCAAATTCATCTTCAAGTGCAAACGAACACTCATTAGCAGTCTACACTGTGGGCAGCAGAGCTCGCAATTCGAATTTTGCACACGTGGTGCCACTAACCATGTTCAACACAAGCCGCGACACGTGGTGCCACTAACCCTGTTCAACCCAAGCCGGCGACACGTGGTGCCACTAACCCTGTTCAACACAAGCCGATCCCACATGTGGAACTGTGTCCTGAGTCCGGAATGGCAGTGACCCCACGTCCATGGCAGCGACCACAGCACCAGACTCCCTTCGATCAGTGAGGCATAATTCCATATGCAAGACCGGCGACACGTGGTGCCACTAACCCTGTTCAACACAAGCCGCGACATGTGGTGCCACTAACCCTGTTCAACACAAGCCGACAACACGTGGTGCCACTAACCCTGTTCAACACAAGCCGATCCCACATGTGGAACTGTGTCCTGAGTCCTGAATGGCAGTGACCCCAAGTCCGTGGCAGCGACCACAGCACCAGACTCCCTTCGATCAGTGAGGCATATTTCCATATGCAAGGCCGGCGACACGTGGTGCCACTAACCCTGTACAACACAAGGCGCGACACGTGGTGCCACTAACACTGTTCAATACAAGCCGATCCCACATGTGGAACTGTGTCCTGAGTCCTGAATGGCAGTGACCCCAAGTCCGTGGCAGCGACCACAGCACCAGACTCCCTTCGATCAGTGAGGCATATTTCCATATGCAAGGCCGGCGACACGTGGTGCCACTAACCCTGTACAACACAAGGCGCGACACGTGGTGCCACTAACACTGTTCAATACAAGCCGATCCCACATGTGGAACTGTGTCCTGAGTCCTGAATGGCAGTGACCCCAACTTCGTGGCAGCGACCACAGCACCAGACTCCCTTCAGTTTTATTTGTTGTTGTTTTGTTTAAATAAGATGTTTTAAATGTAAATCTATACATGACTAAGATTCTTGTTTGTCCAACCGCACACGGACAATTCCGTGCCCAAGAAGGTTGTTGGGGGTATGTTGCTAATGTGGGAAGAGGGTGCGTTACCTGCTGATGTGGGGAGAGGCAGCGTGAAAGGGGTATCTCTCACAGAAAGAACTCCGGTATGTTTTCAGAAATGCCTCGGACAGATTCCAGCTGACGGACTGAGTCACAAAATGGCTTCTCAATGCTTATGTAGTGTGACTTATGAACAGTTCACACCCAGGCTCGCAGAGGGACAACTGCGGCCCGTCCGCTCGACTCACAGACGCAGTACTACGAGCCGTCCACTCCCAAAGGAACAGCAGCGTAGTAGCTCGCAGAGGTACAGGCACAGCAGCGTACTAGCTCGCAAAGGTAGACAGCTGCGAGCCGACGGACTGGCTTCGAAGTGGTGCTGTTGGGCAGAGGGAGCGTGAAAGGGTTATCTCGCACAGACAGAGCTCCGGTATATTAAATTGCCCCCGGGACCTTTCTTTTATATTTTCACTCGATGCGAGAAAGCGCGCTTTCTGGACCAAGACCTTTCTCCCTACCAAATTTGGCGTAATTCCGTTCAGCAGTTTGACCTGTAGCCTTGTCTAAAGTTTCCTATTGAAAATCCATTGAGAAAACATGTTTTCACCCCCCCCACATAGCTACCTGTCGCCGGCGAACTCGCTGTCGGTGTGCAGGTCAGTGGTCTAGTTGTCAACATGTCACGGCCACTCCCTGAGGGCAGGTTTGCACACACACCACACGCATCCGGCACATGCGTCACAGGCCATGTGACCACACAAATATAATGGATCGACAACGTCACATCCTTTATTGCTGGTGGTGACTGGATGGCGGATGCTCCACGGGTCTCAATAATAAAGAGTCCATGAAAACTTGCGCAGAGGGTTAGTCGCACCCTGAGCTGTATGGCCGTCAGGGGCCTACTACCACGTGGCGCAGACTTGAGTTGCACAGGGTTACTGCCACCCGAAGCTGATGTGGCCGTCAGGGGCCTACCACCACGTGGCGCGGACTTGAGTTACACAGGGTTACTGCCACCTGAAGCTGATGTGGCCGTCAGGGGCCTACCACCACGTGGCGCGGACTTAAGTTGCACAGGGTTAGTGCCACCCGAAGCTGATGTGGCCATCAGGGACCTACCACCACGTGGCGCGGACTTGAGTTGCACAGGGTTAGTCGCACCCTAAGTTGTATGGCCGTCAGCGGCCTACCACCACGTGGCGCTGACTTGCGTCGCACAGGGTTAGCGGCACCAAAAGCTGATGTGGTCTCCGCCATTGATGACTCAGGACTCAGCGACATGTGTGGGATCTGCTGGGCCGCGGAGCGGGTCCACATAATGTCCACCAACCCATGGTAGCGGGACCGGGCCCTGGAGCTTTCATGGGCACGTGGAGTGCCCACTGGTAGACACTCCGGTGGCAGCAGGTAATTATTTGGTCGTGGATGCGCAGGGGGGGCAGTGTCTCTCTCTCTCTCTCACTTCCCTCTCTTCACTCTCTCTCTCACTCTCTTCCTTCCTTTCCTTCTATCTCTCTCACTCTCTCTCCCTTCGCCCTTTCTCACTCCCTTTCTTTCCTTCCCTCTCTGGCTTTTTTTTCCTTCTCTCTTTCTCTGTGTCTCACTCCTTTGATATGCGCATTACACACGTCCTTATTTTGTGCTTTATTTTCCAGGCTGTGTCGTCGACATTAATGGACCCGACAGGAGTCTTCCGCCTTGTTGTTTTGTGTTCAGTTTGTTAAATTTAGTTTATCCTCTATATGTACGGAAAAATAAAGTTTTGAAAAAAAAAAAATTCAATAAAGTTTTTGGTTGTTACTTAGGTGCTGTGTGACTCTTTCTCGTTCTTATTACTGTTATTTAGTGGTGTCCACCATGGTGTTAATATTTGGGGCAGTTATCGCGGGAATACTGGTGATGTCTGCAGTTTGCACCAGCTTCTGAATAGTGTGTTAGATTTATCTCAACTTTAGTTGCATTAAAGTGCTGATAATGAGATGCAGAGTAGGCGTTCCCGTGCAAAAACACACGAGGTGCACCTTTGCGATTTATTCTAAATACTAAAATACTGTATTGAATTGCACTGTGGTAGTGAGTGCATTTACAGTGTACACACAAAATCAATGAAGAAATCTCATTGTATTTATATTGATTGGGAATAGTGGGTCAGGTGCTGAATCTTGACGGGATACACTGCCCAGTTCGTTTATTTTTCTGTACATGAAAAAACCACATCACAACTTTCACAACGAAAGGCAAAAACTGCAATGCGAAACAAATTCCGGCGATAAGCCGAGTTAGCACCAGGGATTTTACACCTGCTTTCTGCTGGTGTTAAGCAGGACGACTACCTGCAGCATGAAAGGGAACACAGCCAAGAGCCACACCGGAACACCCACAGGTGCCATAGAGTCAATGAGCATGATACACGGATACCCATGAGGGCCACAACACTGATCGCAAAAGCCCCAGGACCGCCAACGCCCCCCGAACCCGCATCTGAGCAAGTGTCTCCGTGTGGTCATTGTGTTAGCATGATGGGCACGGGCCCTGCAACATCACAGTGTGCTGTCTTCAGCGGACGTTACCATGTCACCTCAGCGTTGGCAGTGAGCCTGGACATGTAGCTACGCACGCATCCTCCTGCATGCACAAGCGGCGTGTGCTGGTCCGGCGTACACAGGTCAGCGCAGGGGTGTGCCTATCCGGCAAGGGGAACGGGGTGTCTCGGACATGTCCGTGTGCAAGAAGTGCGGTAAGTGTGTCTCTGTGTTCTGGTGTGGCCGCCACAAGGGCCGCAGCAGTCGATGTTGTAAAGTGGCATGCACCACCTCCAAACGGCAGTGTCACGTGTGATTGGAATGCCGCAGGACATGCGCGAATAGGCATTACAATGGTGTGCCGTAGGAGTGCACGGGATACAACAGCGCAGCGCACAAAAGTGTGGGGGCTCGTGGCAGGGAGGAGCAGCTGTTTGGCAACGTAACACACAGTGAACCCGCCCATGTGCCACGTGCTGGGCATCTCATCCATGATGACCAGGGTCGCAGACATCCCACAACACCCACGACCGGCCTTTGTACACATCCTGTATGAATGCAGCTGGAGAAGTTACTGTAGGGATGAAAGGTTCTTTGTCTGAGCTATCTTGCGCTAACACATCTGCTGCTCCGAGAAGGAACTTGCAAGTGGCCAGCCCCCCTGACAGATACGATAATATTTGCATCCGTCTCCCACACTACGCACTGCCCGATTTGAGAACAACGAGTACACATCCCACACTCAAAAGTCCTTCGTCGTAGTTAGCGTGCGTGAAATGGCCTTCACACGTACTCCCACCACACCCCTGCCCTGCACCCATTGCACACAGACCCGGCTCATTGCACCAAGCTGTGCCATTTCATCCACAAGACTGGCACACGGCAAGCCAGTGCAGCTACAAGCAGAGCCACTGACGCAATGGCAGGGCATCCCGAACACATGGTCGACTCCATTCACGTCCACCTATACCTTGCACGTCTGCTGCATGTCCTGGGTGCACTGCCTTTGGCAGTGCTGCGGATCACTTACCGGCTGAGCTTCCGCATTGCGGACGTCACCTGCGTTCAACCTGTATTGCAATGTCGCACGTGCCTATCCGAGTGGTGCATGGACGTGTGCCTCTCCAACGTGTGCGTAGCTGACATGGATTACGACGGGTGTGTGCGCCCCCTGTTGGCCCACGACCAGGAGTGTCATGGTGATGCCCGTTTATGGCATGCATGGATGTTTGGCATGCATGTTGGGAACTGGGCCTGGGACATTGCACGTGTCGTAGTATGCAGTGAGCAAATTGACCCACTTCCCGATTCTGCTTTGGTGCACATTGGGTACAGTGGTTGGAGTCAGCACATCTGTCCCGGTCAGCTGATGGATTACGTCGACGACATGTCAAATATTGTGGCCAACCATCACTCATTAGAGATAGTGGCTTACGCAGCTGCACTCGCGTTCATGGACGAGTGACAAGGTACCTGCAACCACGACTCGATGTGCCACATTGCACGTGTCCCGCCGCATCATTGCACGTTGTGCATCTGGTCACATGTCCCAAGACGACAGTGGACATGGCTGCATTGGTGTCGACTCATGTCCGAGGCGCGGACAACCAACGCTGCTTGACACTGACGTGTGTTGGTGATGGACTACCCCGAGGTGAACATGGACGTTTTCCTACGTTCCTTATTCAGGCATGCTGCTGCATTTGTCTGCATATCGTGGCACTACTCTTGGCCGTACTGACACGCACTTTTTTTAATAAAGTTTCCACATTTTCACTTGTCTCCAAATGTGTTGTGTCTTCATTTGTATGCCAATGTGTGTGTCACGGACTCTCTGGCTGCCTGCCATACGTGAATTGCTACCCCATCCGGACTGTGGGTTTGTACTTATGCGTTCTCATGTGCCTGTTTCGTACTGACGCTTTTGGACGTTTATCCGCCACAGGCGAGTGCATTTGTGTCCTGTGTTCGATTGTGCGAATGTTTGTGTTTGGACAACATTGTGTTGGATGTTGGTGTGCTCTGCTTCCTATGTGTGTGTGCTGCATTCTGTGTGAGATGTCCCTTCATGTGAGGTATTGTTCACCCTTCTCCCTTTCAGGCAGTGTGGTTTTCACTTCTGTGCTTGTTCAGTGGTGTGATGTTGGCGGGTTGTGTGACTTGTGCTCCTTGTTGGTGTGTTTCATTTTAGCCATGGTTTGTCTGTAGTTGTGCTGTACTTAATTGTGCATGTGTGCCATTGTGCCCATCTCCCCCCGTCCCCCCACTCCCTGCTTGTTCCTCTTCCTGGTGCTGTTGTGTCTGTAATTTTGTTACTCCACACATAAATACATGTAAAGAACAAATTAGAATAGTTCCTTGATTCTTTTAGATTGCAAAACTTCTCTCTATTGGTTATTTTTGAATTTTCCATATAAACAGTTTTTTTAATATTCAAGGACACATAGAAGTCAGAAGTGCAACGTATTCTATCAACACACTTTCTAGAACATTCTACAACACGTGCAGGTTAAAAGTTCATCAATTTTTTTAAACCTAACGATATTTTTTTGCAACATTTTCTCGAACATTTAACGGCACGTGCAGGTTAAAAGTTCACGATTGTTTTAAGTTCGAACAGTGCCTTCCAAATGCAAGTAGCAGGTGTGGTTGAGTTGACCAAATTTTATCCTATCATATGTACTCCACGTTTAAACTGCTTTTTCTTAACCAATCACAAAGATGCTTTTCCACAAAACGAATGTGCACCCTACTTTTAAAAAACAATGCTTTTCATCTCCCAATCAGTTATCGTTTTGAATGAGAAAAAAAGTAGTTCCCCACCTTTAAACATATCTCTTATTCTACGAACGGACTGCATGAGCTACAGACATCTATCCATACTTCCCAGCCATACCTTCAAAATGCTAGTGTGGATCGTAGGACATAGCTATGTTTTCTGGTGCAAGAGGTATGCAGAACAGAGACGTATTGACTTAGACCTAGGTTTACAAAATGTGGACATTAAATGGTTTGGACAGAGAGGATTGAAGTGGCACCAATTGTTGCCTTTGGTTAAAACCTGTTTGCATCTCCAACACCCTGACCTCATGATTGTGCACTGTGGTGGAAACGACCTAGGCACATTGACTGGTGTAGGTTTGGAAATGCTAATGAAAGACACCTTTCGACAATTGATGTTGCTTTTGCCTCAAACTGTCTTTGTATATTCCAATATATGCCAAAGACAGAAGTGGAAATGGTCAAACCAATTTTGTCCTCAGATTGAAAAATCTAGGAAGAATGTCAACAAAGCTGTGTCTGCATACCTCAGAGACCATAGAATGGGGTCGATCTACAACAACAACATACGTTTTGATATGGCTGATATCTACAGAAGTGATGGAGTACACTTCACAGATCAGGGAAATCGAGTTTTTCTGAATAACCTGAAGCTGTGCATCCGCACTTATATGTAGCTCCAACTAATAAACACAAGGGCTCTTTTTAGAGCCGCCTTATATTCCCAATATCGGTTCGCAGAGTGACAGCTGCGATCCGGCTAGCACAGGGAGACCTGCGGGCCGTCGGGCAGGCTCGCAGAGGGAGAGCTGCGGCCCGTCGGCTCGGCTCGCACAGGGAGAGCTACGGGCCGTCGGCTCGCAAACGCACACCAGCGTGCTGGCTCGCAGAGGGAGAGCTCGGGTCTAACTCGCAAGGGGACACCAACGGGCCAACGGCCCTGCTAGCAGAGACACACCTATCACCTAACGGACTGGCTCGCACATGTACAGCTAGGGACACGACGGCTCGCAGACGCAGACCTGCGAACCGACGGACTGGTACTGTTTTATGCTTTAGGGTAGTACAGTGGTGTTTGTGTACTGTAGGGGGTTCGTGCTGGAGGTAGCGTTTTAGGGTTTAAGGTAGTGCACTGGTGTTTGGGTAGTGTAAGAATCGTGCTGGAGGTAGTGTTTTAGAGTTTACGACAATGCAGTAATGTTTGGGTAGTGTAAGGGGTCATGCTGGGAGTACTGTTTTGGGGTTTAGGGTAGTGCAGTGGTGTTTGTGTAGTGTAGGGGGTCATGCTGGGAGTAGTGTTTTAGGGTTTACGGCAGTGCAGTGGTGTTTGGGTAGTGTAGGGGGTCATGCTGGGAGTAGTGTTTTAGGGTTTACGGCAGTGCAGTGGTGTTTGTGTAGTGTAGGGGGTCGTGCTGAGAGTAGTGTTTTAGGATTTAGGGTAGCACAGTGGTGTTTCTGTAGTGTGGGAAGTCATGCAGCGAGTACTGTTTTAGGATTTAGAGTAGTGCAGTGGTGTTTGTGTACTGTTTGGGGGTTCATGCTGGGGGTAGCGTTTTAGGGTTTAAGGTAGTGCAGTGGTGTTTGGGTAGTGTAAGAATCGTGCTGGAGGTAGTGTTTTAGAGTTTACGAAAATGCAGTGGTGTTTGGGTAGTGTAAGGGGTCATGCTGGCAGTAGTGTTTTAGGGTTTAGGGTAGTGCAGTGGTGTTTGTGTAGTGTAGGGGGTCGTCCTCGGAGTAGTGTTTTAGTGTTTACGGTACTGCAGTGGTGTTTGTGTACTGTAGGGGGTCGTGCTGGGGTAGTCTTTTAGGGTTTAGGGTAGAACAGTGGTGTTTGGGTAGTGTAGGGGGTCGTGCTGGGGGTAGTGTTTTAGGGTTTAGGGTAGTGCAGTGGTGTTTGTGTAGTGTAGGGAGTCATGTTGGGAGTAGTGTTTTAGGGTTTAGGGTAGTCTAGTGGTGTTTGGGTAGTGTAGGGGGTCGTGCTGGGGATAGTGTTTTAGGATTTAGGGTACTGCAGTGGTGTTTGCGTAGTGTAGGGAGTCCTGCTAGGGGTAGTGTTTTAGGGTTTACGACAATGCAGTGGTGTTTGGGTAGTGTAGGGGGTTGTGCTGGGGGTAGTATTTTAGGGTTTAGGGTAGTGCAGTGGTGTTTGGGTAGGGGGTCGTGCTGGGGGTAGATTTAGGGTTTAGGGTAGTGCAGTGGTGTTTGGGTAGTGTAGGGGATCGTGCTGGGGGTAGTGTTTTAGAGTTTACGACAGTGCAGTGGTGTTTGGGTAGTCTTTGGGTAGTGTAGGGGATCGTACCGACAGACTGACTCACAGAGCTCCGAGCCGACGGACGGGCTTCTAAAGGCATAGCCGCGACCTGGTGATATGAAGAGAGGCAGCGTGAAAGGCATATCTCACACAGACACAGATGCCAGTGTTGCCTCGCAGAGGTAAAACTACGAACCCGATGGCTTCTACACGGAGAGATGCGAGCTGACGGAGTAAATCACAAAATAGCTGCCAACACTTCCTGGTTTCAACCATTCACAGCCAATAAGCCGCAAGCTGGTGCTTGTAACCCCTCAGCCAATCACATGTCAGAATTCTCAAATATCGATATCTGTAAAATTTGATATTTCTCAAAAACTACTGAACGGATTTACACCATTTAAACAAAAGCGTGCTTTCTGGACCATCACCTTTCTCCCTGCCAAATTTGGCGTAATTCCGTTCAGCAGTTTCACCTGTAGTCTTCTGTAAACGTTTCGTATGGAAATTGCATGCAGAAAACACGTTTTAGGACCCTCTTTTTCTCAGCCCCTCCTACACCATTCACCCCCAAACTTTCAATATAAGAGCTAATCAAAAAAAGAGAAACTTTTTGGATAATTTCATAAAGATTCGTCAAACGACGCCAAAGTTACAAGCACATAGAAGGCTCCAGAAGGGGGGCCGCGCAACCCCCCTCCCAACATGAGTGAAGCCCCGGGGCTGCGCGGACCCCAGCGCACCCCCGCAACCCCTGCGAGCCCCTGCTATTATTTTTTAAGAAATACCCCCGGAACCTAGCCCACCCAAGGGCCTCATTAAAATGAAACGCGAGAACCCGCGACCCCAGCGCGAATTTTTGCCGATTTTTTTTTTTTTTTTAAATGATTTTTTGGGCCCTGGGGCTCCTTCTGGGACCCCCTGAGCAGGCCTAGGGGGTCAGGGTTTTTCTACCCTGCCCCCTTCTCTTGTTTTATACCTTTGTTTCTCCATTTTCGGGTAACTCGCTTCTACCGAGCCACAAGATGGCTGCCAACACTTCCTGGTTTGGACTACTAGCAGCCAATCACAGTGAAGCTCGCGCACGCGACTTAGGCTCCGCCCAGATATCGAAACTTTTATTTTTCTAATTTCTCAGCAACTACTGAACGGATTTACACCATTTTTAAACAGGTCGCTTTCTGACCCAAGCACTACCTTTCTGCCAAATTTGGAGTAATTCCGTTCAGTAGTTTCGGCTGTAGCCTTGCACAAAGTTTCCTATGGGAAATTGATTTTTTGACTCTTATTTTTTGAATTTCTCAAAAACTACTGAACGGATTTACACCATTTAAAAAAAAGGTCGCTTTCTGAACCAAGCTCTACCTTTTTGCCAAATTTGGGGTAATTCCGTTCAGCAGTTCGGGCTGTAGCTCGTCGCAAAATTTCCTATGGAAATTAACATGGAGAAAACGAGTTTTGGGACCCCCCTTTTTTCTCAGCCCCCGCTTGACAAATCACCCCCAAACTTTCAGGATAGGAGATGACCTGGATAGACTGTTTTTGTGGAGAATTTCAGGAAGATTCGTCAAACGACGCCAAAGTTATTAGCAAATCAATAAATGCTTTTCTTATGGAAACTAGGTTCTAACTATAACTACCTACTGGCGACCGCCAGTAGGTAATATATTTGTTCTCAATACTGTACCTGGTGTAATAGTAATAGTAAATTATTTAAATTCTATTTATGTTAAACAGTAGAGTTAATGTAGATCAAAGAAGTGATTAACCCCTTCGGTGCTCATGACGGCCCCCGGCCGTCATGAGTCACGGTGGGCGTGTGCGCACGACGGCCGGGGGCCATCCGAACCACGCCCAAGAATGGAATGTCCAGCACCGCGGCGGAATTCGCGCCGCAGCCAAGGTGTTAATAAAATGTACTTAGTATAAAGCATAGTTACACATATTGATAATGATGTTCTATGCTGTTTTTTTTTTTTATACAATCCATTTTATTGTTTTTCCCCCACTGTTCAATGATGATGGTATATTCAAACCACTGTGTATGGTGAAGTTATATGCACTCTGAGAACAGTAAAAAAGGGAAACTGAAACTCATATCTAATTATAATATATTGTTATTTTTGGGAAAAATTGAATATTATTGTTTTTTTAACATAACATGGTTATATAATACTTATTCTTTTTCTTCTTAATAGCAGGTATTCTTCAACAATGAAAACACCATTAGTACTGTGTAGGACAATGCTACTCTAAAAATAGATTTACTAGATGATCTATCTAAATTACTTCAAAGGTAAGAATATATAATGTAATATTCATGATAAACTATATTTATTAGAAATATGTTACTTATCTACTAGACAATGGTTTAACATGTACGAATATTTCATTGGTGTGAAACAGATATAATCTACTAATTATAGGCTAGTTTAAATGTGTCATCCCACTCCTGAAAAGCACTACACACTCTTTCTAGGAAGATGCTGACACAAATAAAAGTGGCATAACAATAGTTGGCCTTTTATTTTGCATTGGACCTTCTATTGCAAACTGTCGCTGTTTAATGAAACCATTATAGAAATGTGAGTTTTAAAACATGTTGGAAAGTGTATTTATCTCTATCTTAGCCCATATACCTCTCTGCATTAAGCAGCACACATAGAAGTTATAATAAGCCATTTAAAGATTGTTTATGTGCAAGAAGGGAGACCTTTCTGCACATAAACAATCTTCCCCTCAACACAGACACTCCTGCACTATGGTGCAAGGGTGTCTGCGTTGGCGCTAAGCTGTTAAAATTAGCACCAGCACAGGGGGAAATGCACGGCTGCACCATATTGTTTTAAATATTGTGCAGCCCTGCGTTTCAGAAGTGGTGGAGTGTGGTGTTAAGCCAAGAAGTCTAACGCTGCACTCCGTCACTTCTTAGTAAATATTCCCCCAAGTTTTTATGATCGGAGTAAACGGTGATGGGATGGTGAGCCCCACGCAGGTAGTGTCACCATTCATGGATAGCTAACTTGATGGCAAGAAGCGCCCACTCACAATGGTATTATTTTGCTCCACAGGAAGAAGCTTCTTAGAAAAAAGGCCAATCTAATACTTAAAGATTTGTCCAGATATCATTTTAGATGTGCATTTTCCTGATCAGTAAGGGCATAAGTCCGTCTGCACTGTAGGAATGCCACAGGGACTAAGACAATGTGTCAACCGAAGTTAAGATGCAGCAGGAGTTCAGTGATTTTTTCCTGGTTAAAGACCTCACTATAATTGGTGTAACAAACAGGGAGTTTTACTTCCCGAGTATCAGATTGAGTGGCACAAAAGAGCGAGGTAACTAAATCTGAAGTGTCTTGGTAGCAGGTAGTAAGACAGAAAGGTTAATTTAGAGTTATGCATCTCTAAAACCAATCAATAATGGAGTTTTGTCTTTGGAGCCTTAGGACTTCCAGGGTAGGTCTGAATAAAAGCATATCAATGAGATCAAAACTGAAGGTTTCTTTATAGGGCCTGATTCTGAGTTTGGTGGTGTGGCGCCGGGTCTGCCCCACTGCTGCACCGCCAAACCTGGGTCGGGGCGTCCACCAGATTTCGTGTATTTCTCGTGTCTGGCAGACTTTTTTTTTACGTTCCCACGGTGGTGCCCTGAAAATGGGCACCGCAATGGGAACACCAAAAACCATTCCTGCACGGCATGGACACATTGGGGTGCCCATT
The DNA here is from genome assembly GCA_963921515.1 of Calotriton arnoldi. Lineage (NCBI taxonomy): Eukaryota > Metazoa > Chordata > Amphibia > Caudata > Salamandridae > Calotriton > Calotriton arnoldi. The sequence continues at coordinate 5,969 of CAWUFW010007836.1, read as the reverse complement.
TTCAGGGCTCCACCGTGGGAACATACAAAAAAAGTTTGCCAGACACGAGAATTACTCGAAATCTTGCAGGAACTGGGGTGCATGCACACAGGGAGCACATGTTGTGCCACCTGCATGCACCCCATGGTGCAGAGGCACATGGGGCCCTACAGGGCCCCCTTTATTTTCTTTTAGCTATGGTTTTTATGGAGGAGAAACCGACATGAATACCGTGGCAGAGAGGAAACTCTTAATATGCTTGGCGGGACTGCAGCTGTCCTGCCAAGCATATTGCGGCTTCATGACTGCTGCAGCACCACCAGGGAATGGCAGTACCCTGGTGGCTGCGGTGGGGCAATGGTGGTCTGACCACTCTAATTGTAATAGGGCAGTCAGAACACTGCCATGACCCCATGAGTGTGTCGGTTCGTGGACCACCAGATTCGTAATTAGGTCCATAGTTGATGTCAAACAACCTAGAAATGTGTTCAGTATGACTAGATATTAAGCCAGACGATAGTTCAAAACCATCTGCTGCTTAAACTGTTGTGGAACCTTCTTTTTCACACTCTGGTTGTCCAGGAAGTTAGTCAACAAGATGTCCAGGAAGTTTCTGGTTGTGCTGGAATCAATCATTACTTGCAATATCTTCCTCTGTTGATGGGAAAAGATAAGGGTTACAGGACTAATCAAGTATTTAGACGCAGCAGTGGCAATATTCAAGATCTTGTGGGAGACCAGGAATTGGACAGTACTTGTTTAACAGTCTCCTATTTCACCGAGTCAGCTCATTTTCAGACTCTTCTCCTGCAATGTCCAATAAAAGGGCCACTTTTTGGGGAATATTTGGCTTTACAGGATAATGCCAGGCAAAATGCCCTGGCTTCCCGCAATAATATAAATTTAATCATTGTCACTTATCTTTCTCATACTTGGAAAGAAGTCCACGGACACCCTCTATCTGCATAGGCTCAACATCATCTGACCCCTTAACCTCACTGACCTTCTTTTCTTGCAGAACCACAGCAAGGCGAGGGGTTATTCTAGATTTTTCTCCCATACGTCAAACCAAACAGTGATCTAGCTTTACGGTCAAGTCAATAGTGTCCTCTACATCTTCGGGATATTCAGGGATCTGTAAGAGAGCATCTTTCAGGTCATCACACAACTGCTGGTAGAATAATGAAGACCCTTTATCCTCCGCCCAATTGGCTTCTGTCACTAATCTGTTAAAGTTTGCGAGGTATTACAGCAAATCTTTATTTCCTTGCCTCAAGCTCAACAGCTCATTGTCAACCACCTGCATGTATGGGTGCTTGGTGAATAGTTTTCTTATTGACTCTTTAAAATCAGCATAATTATGAAGGAGAGAGTCAGTTCTCTCCCCCAACGGAATTGACCACAAGGCAGCTTTTCCAACCAAGTAAGAAAGAATGAAATCCACTTTCGCCGAGTCATCTGGTAAGGCGGTAGGTCTACAAATGAACTGGAGTTGACATTGGTTTAGGAAAATCGAAAACGTAGAACTGTCATCATTGAACCTATCAGTGGGCACCAGAGGACCTGTGGTGGGGTATTCAAATGTCTGAGGTACCTGAGTGAGGCGAAGTTTGATGGTCTTCTTGCGCAGCTGGCTGAAATCGAGTTGACTTAAATAATGGTTTAGTAGGAATCCAAGATTCAGTTACAGTGGGAATGGACAAGAGCGTTTCTCTAGGACAATACCTTTCCTGCTCAGCCCTGAGCCCTACATTCTCTAAACGTAAGGCATGTAATTCTCCCTGGACCACTGCTAGGGTCCTGGTGCTTCAAATAAGGAAGGCAGGCCTGCCTCAAGGGACTCGGCCAGTGCCTGGTAATCAATAAGCTGTCCTTCGTACTCCATGTCGCTTAGGCATTGGTTTAAATCTTGGGCTTATCCTTCTGTCAAGGACTAACCTGATTTGCCAAAGATACTAAGAGTTGTGGAAGTGACCTGGATCTGACCAATCCCCCCACGAGACATGCCCACCACACATCAGCACGCTGTTGTGTGCGTATTCCAACAGGGGAAAGGGGATTGGGATGATACCTGGGTTTTCAATTTGTTTGGTAGGTGCTATAATACTTTGGCCTTCTTGGAATGGTCTGAGCGTTGGAAAGCTGCTTCAGGCTCACAACTGTCTTCAGCAGACCCACGAGACAAGACACAAAATCACATTAGCTTTCTAATTTTGCTCTATTACATTTCAAATTTACATTCAGCATTAAATGACTCGCCCCTTCTCACAGTTGTGAAAATCTTATTGTCTACCTCTTGCCTCGAGGATTGCAAGTCATTTATCCAGGGAGGTATAGTTAACCATGCACACCTTTGGTAGCGCTCAGGGGAAATCAAAACTGTTCCTTGTTACTAAATTGGATTTCTGGTTGGGTTGGAGCTCTACAACCAATGCTTGATCTGCTTTAAAGGGTACCCAAAACTTTGTTTTCAAAGAGACACTTGTTCTCTAAATGCATGGTAGAGAAACAGGTTTCTGTAAATGGAGTAATTAACCTTTTTTTGTAAAGTCAGTAACCCTTTTTACTTTTACTTTTCTTTTTCAGGTCCAGGCTGATGCGAGCACTGCAACGAGTGGATACTGAGTTGGTGAGAAAAAGAAAGCCCGGTCCCAACCTCAACCAAGAATTCGGGAATAGGTAAGCGCAGGAGTGAGAGGAGCAAGTAGAGACTTCAAATGAAGAAAGCAAAGCACCATGTGTGTGTTGTATGTGGCCTATATAGCCAGCCAAATCAAATGCTCGCCATATCACATGATCAGGCCAAATCTCACCTGAAACATCTCAAAATGTCATCCTAGCATGTGCTCCATAACATGAAGAGGGGCATGAGCCATGCTACACACCCAGGGGGGTCCTAGATAAACAAAGTAGCACATTGTTCACAAATGGGCCTAAGCTTGGAGCACCTCCCCACCCTTGGACTCAAACAGGGACAGCTCCTCAGGCAAGGAGGCTTTTGAAGGTGCCTGAGAGGAAGAGGGGATATCGACCACTTCAGAAGCAATAAGGGCAGGGTTACAGATCACACAGGATGTGACAAAAGCCATGCCTCAATACTTGACAACAAGAAGAAAAATTCCCTTGGAGAAGCACATGATTTCTTTTGGACAAAAGAGTGTCAATTAAGAGGAGAGCCACACATTCATATGCTTCTGTGGATTAAAGATGCACCTAATATTTGGGTAGCTCTGAAAAGAACCATTTTTTTCTTCTTTTGTGAACTCTTACCTTTTTTCTGCATTGTTATTGTTTTTCCTAATGGGTCAACAGGACCAACAAAAAAAACATGGAAAGGATAAATAATGGAACAGAAAGGAGTGTAAAACAAATCTAAGGATGCTGGGAAGGGCACTGCCGAGCAATAACAACCTGCCTAATAATGCTGTCATCTCTTTCCCCAGCCACTATGACTCTGTGGCATAGGAGGCAGTAAGTGGCAGTGCCAGCATTCTCTTCCATTATGTCCCTGCCTTGCCTCGACAAGTCCACAGGCATGACAGTTCCACCAAGAGTTATAGATATCGCACCTGAAGCTCTTGCTCTCTCTGCTTTTATGCATGTGCCCATCTTGTGGAGTGCGTAGAACGGAGGTGTTTTTTCATGCCAGTGGTCACCAAAGAGTATTGCTGCCTTGTGCCAAGGGAAATCACAGGTTGCATGTTACCAGGGGAACATTTACTTATTTCTCCCCTATTGGCAGCATAAAAAAACTGCCAGACCACTGAGTTTCAGAGCCTCCTTCTCTTTTTCTCCTCTTGCTCCTCTTCTGTGTACACTTCCTCCTCTTCCTCTCTGCCCTCTTACTGCTCTTCATGGCCAGGATCTTGTTGCTCTGCCATTTCAACAAGCAAATCCAACTGTACATGACACCCCCTCCCCTGTAGTGTAGTTCCTATTTCCCTGATAGGTTCTGCGCATTGGAATAACATACACTATAGTCTTGGCATAGGACTGACGTCGGTATGCCCCTATCACGTATATTAAACTTAATTACTGTGTACCAGCTAGCTCAGAGGCCACTAGAATTTTCTTGACAACAAGAAGGGAATAGCTTCTGGCAACCACATAACATAAAACCCTGATCCCTCAGGATCGTGGAAACAATATACTACTTTTCATTCAGTCACTCATCTCAGAGAAGTACATAGAAGAAACAGTCGGGTGTGTTTACAATAACATTTATTGCACAGTTGTTGTTCTAGTACTGGTTATATGTGCTGCGACAACTGTTGGACAGTAGCATAGAAATATGGCCAGCAGTGCAGTTAAATAAAAATGCATGGTACAGTTTTACCATTGTGCAATAGTAATGAACACATACATGAAATACAGAATGCATTTAAGATAAAGCCTATACCCCTATGATGCCTAACTAGATGTACCTAAGTGTACCTAGCATGTGTGTAGGTCTTAGAGAGCCAAGAATCAACTAGGATTTAGTCTAACCCCATTACCTTAGTGGGACTTCATCCTGATCTCGAGCTGGACACCCCAGGATGGGTGGATGGACCTCTGCCAGCTGGAGCTGTGGCATGACGCAGGTTGCAGCGTCTCAGGTCAGAGTGTCGGCATGGAAGTCTCGGTCCCCTCTGGTTTGCTTGGGCAAAGGGAGGTATATTTATACCTGATAGGTGCCTTGGAATGTTAGTATTGACGTAAAGTCGGTCAGAGGAAGACGTCAGGAATGAACCCTTAGGGAATAGTGGTTCATGCATATTTAATGAGTTCTTGGAGAAATCAATAATCCTGTGCTAGGGAAAATCCCAAGAGCTTAAGGGTCTGTTTCTAAGAACTCGTTGTGACGTAGGTTTGTCACTGTTGGACATGGAGATGACGTATTTAGGATGGACCGTCTTCTGCACCCAGAGCACACGTCAGATAAGGGACAGCCTCTGTTGCTCGTTATTGTGAAGGGAGGGCTAATGTAGGTGAAAAGGCCTTTAGTGGGTGAAAGGGCCTGCCTGTCTTTTTGGCACGAAGGATATGTGCCTCTGAAATGGCGCACCTATGTTAGGGCCTCAATCCAGCACATAACACCCACTCCAATCTATGAACAATCGTGAATAACCCATTAAAAGCAAACTACGTGACTAAAATAGGCATTTGCATATAATTGGCAGGTAGTTGCATGAGAGTGGTTTATGAGCTGAAAAAATAGCAGCTGTTAAAATATGTAAAATTACTATAGACTCTGTGGAGACAGGAAAAATCTATAGTGTCATTAAAAAATACTCTCTTAGAGTCAGTAGTTACTTATAAAAGTTCCTGTTTATAAAATTGAAAACTCTTACAAGCTGTTCAGAAGACCTGCTTTCTTTAGAAAAAAAAATAAAGGTCAATTTAGAGGGAAAGCTCCAAGCACTCGGTGAGAGTTGAAACAATAAGAGAACAAATGTGTTTCAGGACATGTTTTAGCAAAATAGAGATTAAAAGTGCTGGCTGGGAGACACAACATTTCTGTTGCTAGTTACTGCGGGGGACGGACCTTTGTAATACCTCGCAGAATTATTGTGGGAGCACAGAATAGTGCAGCCAGTTTCTGGTTCTGAGCCAGCCGGTGCTGTAATCGATACCTTGCTGCTGCTAAAGGAAGCAAATAGGCACCCACTGGATTTGCAAGGAATGCTTTGGTTTGATGGGAATACGCTTGGGACACAGCCATGCATGGGACGTCAGCAGTTCCAGCCTGGTGGTAAATGCCGCTGGCGTTTCCTTTGGAAGTGTCAGACAGATGATGACCACGCATTCTTCACTGCAAAAAACAGGCATCAGAGAACAGGTATGTTGCAGTTGCAGTCTTTTCAGACTGGTCTTTTAAATATTAGAAACCATGAGAAGCATAGTTCCTGTTCGCGAGGTATTCCCAAGGTGTATCACACTGCTTGTATGTGAAAGATAACATTTATCAAAAAGGAAAGAGGGGCAGACTGTATTTAAGAGTGCTATTT